>CM073310.1:385000-985000 GCA_037043255.1 Diadegma fenestrale
TTCACTCTTCGCGCAAGTTTCGTAACCACGATTTTTATTAAACGTAAACAGAGAACCAAACAAAATAAGACAAAAAACGAGGATTTGTTGGGGAGCGGGCGAGAAGTGGGCGAGAGCCAATAAAAATCGTGTCTCTTCAATGTACTTCGGGTCGCGTTTCCATGCGGCGTTCACACAGTTCTCAAAATAATCCGCGACATCGCGCTGTCGCTAGTGTCCACAGCTATTTTTCGAAATTTTTTTTTCTTCCATACGACACTTGCTCTTATGCTCTAAAAATAATATAAACACGACGCAGATTGCGCTTGGCGAAACACGTGACGAAGCGACAATTATTACGACCAAAACTAAGAATATCGGAAAGCTTTTCGTCTGACGTTAAAAACAACATCAAAATGGTTGATAACGATTCGGCTGCGAGCAACTCATCATAAATTTTTGAGCCGTGCCCTTCGATGCGCTGCGACTCCCTCCTTTGTTTCTTCATTTCGCCTCGCGAAGGCGCCAAACTCCCGTCCACTGGGGTCCTACCTGTTGCATTCTAGTAAAACACGCAACTTCTCGCACAACATTTTTCATACAATCTCCCGGATTATCCCGAGGGCAGCATTGTCATCTGCTTCGTTGATTTTGTGTCTCGATTTTGCCAAAAATATATATACCCGATGTCCTAAAATTCATTTCCGATAATTCACGACACGCGGGATAGAAAATCTCTAGAATTTGACATAAATCAATCGATCGCGATATCTCGTTAACCATAAGTCGGAGCAAAAAATGGCGAAGGACATTTGTCTACGGAAGATCGCAATCTACACGATCCATTAATTAGCTGGGATGACTTTTCAGACACCCTGTACATGACAGTAATCACCTGAGACCGTGAAATTCTACAATATTTTGTCTTTTATACGCGATTTGGCTTGTTTTATCAGCACGCGATACGTAACTTTCGGATGAACTGTGTCGTAACAAGTTTTTGTTTTTTCGAACAGAATAAAGAAGGGCCCGAAGATTCTCCAGCGAGAAATTCATTGAAGCAGAAATTTGCTCGCCGAGTGGTATATAAAAGAAGGACCGCGGAGGGGGGACCGGTAGAACGCGCTACGCGACGACGACGACGACGACAGGACTGATGACGTAGTGGTGAAAGGCATGGGTACCGAGTGTGTCTTGCGTTCGAGCAGTCGAGCCGCCGCAGACACTTCCAAACATTCGTTCAACTCGTGCCTGTTTACGCTTTTGACAACACAAGCAGCCAAAATTGTATTCGGAATTTTATTGAATCGTTAACTCTTTCATTTTTTAAATTCAATGTTTATTTTATCTTCGGTCTTCTAATCGAATGCCCCCTCGTGAGTGTTGGTGTAAGCGCGTGCTACTCTTCGCTTTGTTTTGTATTTTTTCATACATGTTTTAGCCAGCGTTCAGCGTTTATTCCAAGTCGCGCCATCTTCGGAGCGGTCGTTGACTTTAATGCCCTTGAAAACTCAAACGACTCTGCGAGCACTCGAATTAAATTAGAATACTCGCCTTTATTTCTTCAGCTCAATTTTTAATACTGTCACGAACCAACGGCGTCAATATCTCGACGATCTAAGTTGTAGAAAATTATATATTTACAGATTTTGCCTCGTGATTTTTTTCATTCGCGAACCATCATAATTTTATGATTTTTCCAAGCATTTTTTTTTCATTCGAGTTGCGAGACACTTTTCTGTGATCGGTTTCTTTTTATCGATAGAAGTCAATGTTTACACAAACTGCGTGGGCCTTATTCACGATTCGTTCGATTCACTACCACACGCGACAGTCGAACGAACTCGCGCGAACGTCGAGAAATTCTTTAGAGTATATTAACATCGCGTTCTGTGTGAAGGGGGATTCCGCAAGAAGTTTGAAGGTCGCATTCACACTGACGGGGTCGGTGCGCGACAAGACTCTTCGTTCGACGTGTATCGTGACCACGTTGAATATAAATCAGCAGGAAAGTGCAGAAAAAAACATCGAAATTTAGTTGCGAGAAAATGGCGATTCACGTTGTGACGGGACTGGAAGAGAATCGAAGCGAGAGCCGAGAGTCGAAAAAGTGCAACTCGATGGCGAGCGTCGTTCCTATCGTTACCGTCACCGATTTTTCTCACCCCGATGATGTCGATGCTCGCACGACCAACAATCAACATTATTTTCACGGGCCCGAACAGGACGACGCGATTTTATCTTCACAACCTGCTCAAGTTCATTTACTCGTTCGTTGCGGAGCCTTCAAAGATCGTAAAAGGGGAAGGGTGAGAAGCTGACTAAGAAGTAATTTGCCGATGAGAAGAACTTTGCCCATGCGGTGAGTGAAAATCGAGACTTTATCATTTTTATAATCTCGACGCGACAATCGTAATAAAATGTTGAAACTCTCTGGGCGATATGTCACGAGATGATTTTGTGCTTCCGTGAAAAGCACACGACGAAATACTATATCGTTTGAAAACTACTTGTCGTCTGGTCTAAAAGATATTAATTTTCTCGAAGATTGGCTATTGGCCCAAGGAGCCATGCAGTGAATTTCTATTTTCTATCAAAATACTTTGGCACCGAGTCTCGTCATCGACTCGGAAAGTTACTACGATTTTATTGCTTTCCTGCCCGAAGATACGGCCAATTTAAACGACGATTGTAAAACCGCGGAAGGTTTTACACCAACCGGAATATTTCAACAGAAGCTGTTTTCCCATCCTCCATTTTCTTCATATATTTCACCCCCTTTTCATTGTTCTTTCAGTATCCTCGTTCGTTTATTTCTCGCAATCCATTACATTTTATGATTTGCGGAATAAAACACAAGGTCGCGCGCACGTAGAAAGTTTGCAAAACGTGCACGATCGCTGTTGCTTCGATCAGTATTTTATGCCCGCCGTTAAAAAAGCGTCAAAAATCTTTTCCGTATTGCTCTGCTGCTGCAACGTGATAATAAAGATTTTTCACTTTTCCCCTTCGAGTGCATACACTGGGTCGTTTTGACCCCAACCTCTCTGTCACCGATTATTTGGCATTTAATCGCAACACGAATGTCTGCGGCATTCAATTTTCATTTTCGTAAAAAAAAAAAATTTAGGGCCATCATTTACTAAAAATTTCTTGATCAATGAATTTTTAATGATTTTGATCCGCTGTGAAAAAATCACTTTGAAGCGAAGATTTTGACGATCCGACACATTAATTAGTTAGTTTTTGATAAATTAATCGAAAGCAGCAATAAAATTCGCTGCAGGCTTCGGAGGCTTTTTAATCGGTAAAACAGTCTTGATAGGATTTCCGTGCGCGATTTTGCAAGGGGATCCCCGGCCTGGGGAATCGTACACCGCGCGGTTCGTCGAGAAATTGCGTCAGAACTCTCTTCTTGTATACTACGCGATCTTGATCGTTAGTATAGCGCGGAGCTATATATAACGACACGTGTATCACGTTTTTGCACTGTGAGATCCGTCAGCGAAGAGTGCTGGCTCGAACGTCACCGGGATGACGTTGTTAGATCTCGAGAAAGAACGAGGGAGAAATCAAGTTATTCAGTAGGTAACGCGAAAGCGTGTTGAGAGCACTGTGCGTCAGCAGAGAACGCATATTCTTTCCTGCTTTGTAGCAAATTTTGCCACAGCTATACCGAGAGTATTAATTTTAGCCCGTTCAGTATAAACTAACAACATTTTATCAATATAAATATAGTTGTTGTGCCTTTGAATACACATGCAAATGTAAATATGTGTAAACAGACAGGGAATGTGAAAAAATACACGTGCCTTAATGACGTATCGGAGGATTTTTTTTCACACTCTGAAGGTACGCGAAAATTCTCTCAAAACTAGATCTTTCATTAATATAATAGACAATTAACCCTTCAACTGGGGTCAAGACTCGCGTGATTCTGCATTAAAAATTGAAAATAATCAGCCCGAGTTGCGCTTTCGTTGAATTTTACCGGAAATATGATTTACCGGAAAATTCAGGTTATGGGAATAGGTAAAAAAAAAAAACGATGGTGAAGTTTACATCGCGTTGGAATGCAACGAAATTACACTTTTATTATTCAATATTTGGTCAGGGCAATAAAATGACATTTTTTCGGGATTTAAACTCAAAATTGGGAGGAAAATTGTCAGGAATTTTGAAATTGAACGAACAATTAATAGAAAAAGTATTTGACGCATTGCGCTCATTCTCATTTTTCCATAGAAAAAAAATATCACAGTAATTAACAGCACGAGCAGAAATATATTGAATTCTGGATCATTTTTTAATCCCACAGTGTAAATTTTCAAGAATACAAAGCTGTTTGTTTACATTGAGAGATTTAACTCGTTGGAGTGCAACGGAAAATATATTTTTCATTCATTGTTACGATAATCACTGCGATCATTTTGCAATGACAAAGAAAACTCTCCGATTAGCTGTTATAAAAATAATCACTTTTCGTTGGATTCCAACGAAGCGAGCTTGGACAATATAATTCGAAGGATTTTCATAATCGCAGTTTCCGGGAGGAAAAATCAGCCGGAATTCCATTTGTTTTATTGAAAAATTAATATTTGCAGTATCGAATGTGAAAATACATCGAGATTCAGAGAAAAAAAATTAAAACTTACGATTACGATCGCGCTCGTGCGGTAAAAATAAATAAAAAAAAATGATTTGAATTGATATCGATAGAATTTCATGGTGTAATTTTAAATGTGGAGAATATGCCGGGATTTAAATGTGACGGCATTGTTCGAGGATGTTTTTAATGGAAAAACTTGGAGTCTTGCACGTACAAAGGGAAACCAAGTCGTGAAAGGAGAGAAAGAGAGAGCGAGATGAGCTTCGCTTATTATACTTTACTGACATAGTTCTCTCGTACGATTCGCTCTGGGCATGTATTCCGTGTTTGTATTTTCTCGTTTTCGTATTTTCCAGACGAGATGACAATCTCTCTTTTCTTGGGACAATAGCCCACAGCTTCATTATGAGCTTTCCCTATAAACGAGACCAACTTTTCGAGTAGCTCGTTGTCGGCGAGCTCTTGTTCGTTCCAATATATTTACGAGAATTTTGTTATACGAGAATTCCCGTATTGAAAAATAAATTCAACAGCCAATTGCGAGGAATTTATTCTCCTCCTCGACGATCACATTTTTTTCTGACACAAAAGCCTTGGAACTAACGAGACGTTAAACAAATTGTCGAAGCGATTCGTACGATACGAGACAATTCAAATGTCTCATTTTATTTCCGCCATCAGCTTCAGTGTCTCGTGGATAAAGACAAACACAGCGATCGAGCAATTATTCTCCAATTGTTTCCACGGTTCCGATCTATTTTCACTTGCATTTATTGTTATCGCTCGCACACTATTTTTCGAGTGTTAAACACACTCGAGCGAACGGCTTGCACGCACACACGTTTCACCGCAAATTTCCGCTCACCGGAAGTCGTTCGGCACACGCGACGGAACTTGGACAATGCCTCGCCCGATTGCGGCGGAAAGTTTGACAAACGTTTCGCAACGATTGATGCTCGTTTAATTTTTTTTTATTGGAATTTGTTGAATTTTGTCAATGAAGAAGAATAATTATCGGTTTTTTTTTCTTCTTAAGACTGCGTCGAGATCATTTTTTTAATGTCGTTAGCATTTATGATACAGCAGAGACGAAATGTGTGTTCTTTGGATTAGAACGCGGAGGGAGAGTTTGAGAGAAGCCAGTTCGTGGCGCGATGGTAAAATCGGCTTTTTCACGTTTCAAATATGAGATCACGTTCCCGTTGTAACGGGCAGAGAGGAAGAGGAAAAAATGTAAGAGAAAAAACCTTAATCGTATTAAAGGGCATTAAAAAGGAAAATAGCATTGAGCATTTGGCTTCCCGAAGCCTTATCCAGTGTGGAGTGTGCAGCGTAAAGTCTCAAGTAAATCAGTCGCGCGAAATTATCAGTGCCGAACTAGCCCGAGTCTCGAGTAATAATCGAGTCTTCATTATTTTCCGTTAAAAGTATTCAAATTTTGGAAAAGAACATTTTTCCTCGTCTATTCTTTGGTTTTTTGCAGTATTTTCAAATTTTTCATTCACATTTTTCGTGGCTTTTCGACTGTTCGCGAATTTCTTTCATTTTCGGTTCTCTAATTTTTTTTTTCAAATATGGCTGAAGACGAAAATGCACAGGAAAATGATAAAGTGGAGGAGGAAGATGCTGGAGACGAAGGGTGAGGAGGAGCGTCACTGAAAATTCGATGTTGTCAAAAAAACCGTCGGTATATTTTGTTGAACACGATAAACTAAAGATTTTCGGATAATTTGAAAATTTTCGTTATTTTGACAGTATTTTTAGTGTACAACAAAATTGGCTTTCCAAAGAAATTTATTTCTAGAATATTTCGTGCATATTTGAAGATTTTTCGAAAAAAAAAAACGTTGAATCGAACGTGTCCAACAAAATATCGATATTTTTCAATAAAATTTTGTTTTTCAGTGTAGAATTGTTTTTTTTTTTTTTCGGCTTCAGACGATTTTTTGTCAACGCAAGTTGTGGTAGAATTTCGATGCTTCAACATTTAATTTGACGAGAGCGCGAGGCAGAAATTTCGTAGAAACAACGTACATGGGCCAAAATATTAATTAGTGATGATTATCAATTAATTTGAGTTTGATTAAAATAAATTGGACGTGGAATGATAATATCGACGGAAGCGCAGCCGAATAGTTTAAATATTGGATAAGACAAATAATTGCAAAGAGAAAGAGAGAGAAATACGAAAACATGGAGAAACGCAATTTGCATTAATGACGTTCGTTTAAATTGAATTGCGCTCGATAACCGATGCACAGTGTGCCCTCAAGCGGCGAGACTATACAATAACAGCGTATATGCTTTCGTGTACGTATTCATAGATACACCGCGCGTTGCTTTTGTATTTCGCGCTCTCTGCTGCTGGCGTGCAACTATCGCATCGCGTTCGAAGCGTTCCAACAACTTTGAGAGAACAAAGCGACCGTATCGTCATTCGCCGACACGTCGCATGCAGCAGTAAACGGTGGGAAAAAAATCGAAGGCAAAAAATCCGTCTCGCCGTATCGGCCAATTCGGGCCGGTTTTCCTTATTTTGTTGAATTCATTATTCGCGATGAAGAAAAATCACGAAAATCACGGAAGCATAAACTTTTTCATGCCTATGCCACGTTCTCAGGCCATGCACCACGTCGTTCTTCGCGCTCGCAAAGAAAAAGCTTCACGAGTCCAAAGGATCCGGTCCACTTGACCTTGACCCCAGATTTTTCACACTCGCGTAACAAATCGTAAACGCGTTCAAACCACAAAACCTTTTTTCTGGTTTCCTTTTACATAATTCCATAGAGACAAGACGATTTTCTAGACATTGTGTTCGTCGACTATCACGAGACTGTATACGCGATTTTTATTCGTCGACCTTGACCCTTTTCGATACAGCCATCGACAAAGACTCTGCCGCGTTTATTTTCCCTTCATTTTTCGATCCCCAAACCTTTCATTTTTTACATTATCTGTTTTTTCTTTTCTTTTTTTTTTGAAATATAATTCGCGCGCTGACCTTGCCCGTATCGTTCGCGCGCGTTTATATTTTTCCTCTCACTCTCTGATCTCGTCCGCGCTCATCAGCGCCTATAAACTTCTTGACATTCGGTGAGTCTACACAAGTCTCTCGTTCGGTTTACTCCTAATCGCAACCGTTTGCGTGTTCGCACGCTCTTCGACGACGATACGCTCGCACCTCGAAATCCCTGCCGGAAGTGTAATTCGTGAAATTTTCACGTTTTTGTTGCATCATCGAATTCATAGGCAAATATCGCTGGTGCATCGAGTGTGACGCGAGGGTGAATAAAAAACGTGCATAAAACACAACTTTTTTTTTTTTACAAAATTTATACTTTATCGTGAAATTATCAAGCCAACCGAAAATCTCGTTGTTCACGAGAGAAAAATTGTCTTTTATTTGCATAAATTCGGTCTCTTTGTTGCCCTTTTCCTACTTGGTTCGTGAAATCGATTATTCACCGCGCGTGTTTGCGTCCCCTTGCGACGAAAAATTTCGACTGTCTCGGAGCGTTTTATTATTCGTTTGGTCTATCGATTATTTATTGTAACGCTCTTAGGGGCGCGCGATCTTATCAGTCGATTAAATCTTTTCTTTTTGTAATAATGAAAATAATGAAAAAATGTGTGTGGAAAGACGCGATTTAGTTGACATTACGCGCCAATGGAATTGTTTCCATTCGATCGGCTCGGAAAAGACTAAAATAAAGTGATTTTGCTTTATGAAAATTGGATAAAAATGAAAATCGAGTGGTTACCTTGGCTCAAGTGCATGGAACAATATCCACGAAAACGGAGATACGTCGCGACTGTGTCAACCGAATTTTCATACGATATTAAACCGGTTTATCGATCGATCGAAATATCCTGTGGCCTTCAGCGCGAACCCACGTGAGTTTTTACGAAATAAGACGTTCAATCTCGACGAATAACATTTCCAGACTTTTTCCACGCGTTCTCCGCGCCCGCAGGGCCAGACCCAATGGACCGTGGCTTTTTTTTTTTTTTATCGACCGATTAATATCCATTCGAAATCAGCCGTTTTTCCTCATTGTTTTCGTCTCGAAAACATCGAAAAAACCAAAACTCACCGTTTCCTGCTCATAACGTTCCTCTCCGCATATTATGCACGGAGTCTTCCTTCTTTTTCCATTCACTTAATTAGTCGCCTCGCAGCCTTGACTCGTAAACCTGTAATTTGGGCCGTCCATTATATTCCGTGACGTCCTCATATATGCAAATTTTCTTCTGAGGCCAGAGAGTGAAAAATTTGAAAATATCGCAATATTTATATGATTTCTCGGATGCGTCATCGATCTCGATTGGAAATAAAATACTGAGAATTTCGTGCTCAACTACTTTCGGAGCATTCTCCGATGGAGACTCGATCGATTTGTCGCCAAAAATACTGAATTGTGTACGCAGGACACGGCCAATTATAGATTTTATTGTGAAACAAATGGCACATAATCGCTTGGTTTTTCATTCATAAAAATACGCGTAACAATAAAAACATTAATTTAGTATTTCTATATTAATTAATATCAATGAAAATAGTAATCGTGACGATATTTCCATTCCATCTTTCGTTACAAATACCAAATGATGATTAGATAATTAATCTTGGTCATAACAATATGTGGATTTCAATGGAATTACAAGAGATGACAATTATTAAAGTTGCAGGGCAACAACGATGCCTCCTGCTCTCGCTGCTGCCACCATTATTTCAGCACAAATATCCCCTCGTTAGTTATATACCGGTCAATTGGACCGAATAATTATCATTTATTGAGAATCGAATGACGCGTTTACCCAACTCTAATAATAGAGGAAAATTCGTTGGGGGAAAGAGAGGTCACCGGAATAAAAATCTCTGGACTACGTAAAAGTTCCAAATTTAGAAAAGCACCACGATTTATCGCTCTGGACACAATACCGATCAATTTTTCAGTCATCGGAACTCATTTGTGAAATTCTATTTTTTTTTTTTTTTAATCGACACGAAAAAATGTCATGATTTTCAGATTTCAGTAAATCATTAATAGAAATAATACTTTTCGGTCAATTATTAGTAATTGAAGGGCTTGGAGATTCCTCAGGTTTCGAGCGCATTCCAGGTCAACAGGATAAAATACTCGAAAGCGTGACCAGGACCGAAACAGTCATAAAAAATTCAGATTGTCCTCGTGCCCGACGAGATTTCAATGATATCGTGTTGATTGTCGCGGATAAATAGAAAAAGCGAGATCCAAGGTGCGCGGTTTCCTGAATTTTTATCGAAGTAACGAAATAATATTTTCAATTATTAGCTAAAAAAAAAATGTCGTTATTGCGTCTCGTGTCTGCGTCTCGAACGTGCTTTTAAAAACAAAAAGTGGATACGATTACATTTTTAATTTCAACTATTTTGATTGCTCAAATTTTGATGAAAAACTGGTCTCGCAAATTGTTTACCAGGCAAATTTAGTGTGTAGTAGTGGCCTTGGATTTAGTATGTTAGGAACGTCTCCGTGTTCCATTTTCGACTAATGGTCGCTCCAGCTCTTATATATTTGAAAAGAGCAGAGAAAAAAACCGAAAGTAGAACGTCACGAATTCGTAAATACTCAATTTTTTCTTTCGCTCCCAAGATTTGTGTACACACTGATCCTGCTGTATTTTTTTTCTTTCTATATTTACATACCATATATTATATTTATACAAACACACACACAAGTTGATACAGCCTTACACGAAAGTAAAGCAGCAGGGTCACTGAATATACA
The DNA here is from genome assembly GCA_037043255.1 of Diadegma fenestrale. Classification (NCBI taxonomy): domain Eukaryota; kingdom Metazoa; phylum Arthropoda; class Insecta; order Hymenoptera; family Ichneumonidae; genus Diadegma; species Diadegma fenestrale. The sequence goes on from CM073310.1 coordinate 395,360, forward strand.
TGTATGCTAAAAAAAAAAAAAGAGAAAGATTACCCAAGAGAGGAGAAATCGTGTGTTTGTATACAGGATGTCCCTAAAATTTCACATTCAAGCACACACTCCACGTTCGTATTTTGCGATATTTTTTGTTAATACTTATCGCTCACGAGCGATATTCACGAATTACAAATCTGTCGATCCAGCCAACTGGCCAGCTGCAGACTTTTCTTCATTGTTGAACCAGTTTTTAACAATAAATTCCAGGTTTCTTGGTTCTTCGTTGGTCCTCGGGCTTGAATTGTCAATCGCACAAATACCACCACGTAAAAATGACTAGACGAGTTCAGTACTTTTTCAATTGCCAATTGCGAATGCCAATTTTTCCACGAGCTCAATACACTTTGAAGAGTATTAGAGAATTTTTTGAGAATTTTTCAAGCTCTAGTTTTTGGTTGAAAAAATAAGAAAATTATAAGTTTTTATAATGAATTAGGTATACACGACGATCCAAGAATTTTTACTTCTCCCAATTCGACTATCGACTCACCCTGTACATGTTGCGGACACAAACTTCAACAAATTTTGTAGGTTCATGTACACGTGGTTTTTTTTTACCCTCTTATACTTTGCTCTCCCTTTTTTATTTTTATTTATCCGAGCAATTGCGTCGAAAGCTGGACTTTTCAAGTGCAAGCTCAGTACGTGCTATACTCAAAGCTATCAAACAAATAATGCTGGATAGAAGCACTGCATGGGTTCGCAAACGCAGAAACTAGACAAGTTCCTTGGCAATTTGGATGCTAATCCGATTCTTTTCAGTCTCGCTCGTATGCTTTGCATAAATAATCTCATTATTGATACCGGACTTTGTCGTCATTATCACTGGCTGACGAGATTGCTAATTATTCTTGTTAATATATTTTTTTCTCCGCACCGACCTCTCAAACAACAACAACAACAATAATAATAGTACAAATCATATATATATTTATGTCTTTATGCGTATAAAGTAACATGGAATCAATGTCTCTTTAACATTCGCAAAACCTTCAATGTACACGAGAGAAACTTATTTTCCTCTCTCGCACTCTGTGTCCTCGTTTCCGTCTTTTTATTTTTCTTTTTTTTTCTTCAATTATCGTCATTACACTCGCACTCAATTTTTTCTCGAAAATCCATCATCGAAATTCTTTTAATTCGATGCAAATAAGTGTGTTTTTTTTTCAGTTTTTTTAAAAATAGTATTGAAGAGAAAAATTGATGGAACTCATTTTGTTGATTTTTGTAAACGTGTCACCGTGTTTTCCTGTAGTTAAAAGAAAAAAAAATTTATATAAAAAATAGAAAAATAGACGAACCTACCATACCGCTTTCTCTCGTGTGCATTGTAGGTTACTCGGATTGTCACTGGGACTAGGACATCGGGTCCATTTCGTGGAGGGAACGAATTTGCGATGCCGCGAAGACCCGAAACCCGAGGATTCGGATGGAATGTGAGCGTCATGCGAGAATCCATGAATACGAAGCAAACTATTTTTTTTCTTTCAGCCCCGCATCGCTATCATAAGCAAATGCAACAACAAAAAGTCGTCTCCTATACATAATTCCCATAAGAGAATAACTCGCCCTTTGCTTCCTCATGGAGGAAGCTTTGTGACGGTGAAAATTTTTTTTTTTCGAGTTTTCAATGTCAATGTTCTTAAAATGTCCCAAAACGTCCAAAAATCATATTTAGAAAAAATGTCCGGATGTGTGTGTCTATGTGTGTGTGTATGTGCTGGCACTGTAAAATTCAAATTGTTATAACTCGAGAACGGTTTGAGCTACGAGGCTCTAGTTTTGCATAGATGTTAATCTATACCAGCTCTTCGTTTGCTGAGAATTTTGTTCGGATCGCTAGAAAAATTCGAATTCTATAGCATTTTGAAATTTTCAAAAAAATGGTGTCACCGCTCTAACTTTCGCAAATTTTAAGATTTATTACTAATTTTTTTTTTTTTATAATTAGAGTATCATAATAGGAAGGTTGGTATTGAATTTGGGAAATATCGGTTGAGCGGTTTAAATTTTATGGGTTTTTGAATTTTACGAAAATATTAGTTTTTCGGAAAATCGTTTTACCGTGCATCTTGAGCACCATGAGGAAGCAATTTGCAAATTTCAATTTGCAGCACTTTTTTGACTTTTCATCATTTTTTCACGACGGAGTTGAATTTCTCAACGGAAATTGAGATGATACAAAAACGTATAGGCAAATCCATTCTGTTTTTTTTTTTATCTTTCATTGAAAATCTCTCGGCTTTTCACTCAATTGTTCATTTCAATAAATTCGTCGGCCGATTATTCGCCCGTTGGTAAAAAATTCATGCGGAAACTGCGCGAGCTTTTTATTCGGAAATCATTTTGCTCAATTGCTTGAACTAATGAAACAAAAAGCGCGCGAAAGAATTCCAGTCAAGTGTGAACCGAAAAAAAGTTGTTCTTCACCGTAACGGAGTCTTGCGATGTATCAATAAAAAAAGTCGTTATTTTTTTTTGCACAATACGCGGTCATCGTTCGAAATTTATTTGAGTAGAAATATGTACGTAAAGGGGGAAGCAGGGGCAGTTCAATTGAGCTACATTTTTCTCCCCTTTATTCACTGCATCCCCTCGCTATGTGTTTCGTCACTGCGGGTACATATTTGTACGTTATTACTGCGATTGTAACAATCGTGATTATCGACGATAAACGGACAAAATACAATTTTCAAATTTTCGTAATTATATCGGAGTTCATTCAGTTTGCACCGAAACTTTCAGCAAAATTAATTTTTACCAAATTGGTAAATATTTACCAAATTCATGATTGGAATGACTAAATTTGCTTTCCAAAGGAATTTCCTGGTACATGTGTTGCTGCAATGACATTTTTCTGATTATTCAAAAAATGATTCATACAACCCGACATTATTCAACAAGGTTGCAATGCTCGCATAATTGCATAACTTCAGCCAGGAATACGAAAAAACATTTCAACTTGCACAAATGCTGCATATATGTGAAGACACGCGAAGAGAGACGCGTTCGCGTTGCAAGTTTGTCTGCTTCTCCCTCGCGCGCGGCTCCGCGAGAACAGAAAAAAGCAATATGACCTGTGTTGCTGTTGCACGGCGGCGCTACGGGGGTCATGCCCCATGGGTGGTATGTCACGTAGGCGGCAAAAATCGGTACAAAAAAATCTCCATACGAATTATGCAAGCGAACATGGATATAACGACCGATCGGGCATTCGTTTGCATAAATACACGTTCGACCCTCCTTCAATTCTACACGTACGTCCGTGCACTCAAACCTATATAATCGCCTTCACGTATTTGACACGCACGATGTCTCTCGGTAATTGCCAAGATTTTTTTTTCTTGCAAAAATATAATTAGTTTGTCAATATAATTAGTAGATTTTTCTATACTAATCGATTTGTCTACTCGCGAAATTCGAGGCTCCCGCGTTGGTCAAGAATGTGGGAAGCAGACACGACGTCCAATAATAAATAATTTCCTCAGTCAAATTTTATCTAAAAATACGACAACAAGTTTAACTCGAATGTGGAAAAAGATTTATTGATGAAATATTTCGATCTCGTAAAACGAATCGCTCGAGTAGCTCGCGAAGCGTTTCTGCATGATTAATTAATTATAGCGACAGCCATTAAATGCCTGCCGGGCGTCAGTTGCTTCCGCGGTAGTAAAAAAATTAAAGGAGAACATTTCTCAGCTGAGAAATTAGCGTCCAAAAAGTGAGATACTGCGCGGCATGTTTTTTTTTTTTTTAATGACTGCTGAAACGTTTTCCGATTTTTGCGAGTAAAAAAAAAAAAGAAAGTCGATCGTTCAACACTAAATGCCTCGTACACGTTTGCTCCTCGTATTTCTGCAAGTAGTATAGGTCCGTGTGCGCATGCCACGGTCGTAAGAAAAACACATGCAAGCACGGAGGGAATAACGCGAAATTCCGGTTGAACTGGACGTAAAAGCCGAGCGCATAGGCGCCCCTGTTGAATATAGAGGGATATACTGCGCAGGTACATTCGTATACCGTGAGGGTAACTACCCTATATATATTCTGGAGGGATATACGTTACACATAAATATACAGATATAGAATTATGTAGATATGTTATTCTGGGTCGTTTTGGCAAGGCAACCCCTCGGCAGGTCGTGTCAATTTGGGGAGATGCTCAACCCTTCGATGCTGATATTGAAACCCTCGATTCTTATACGAGAAAAAAAATAAGAAATTTCCTCTCACCACGACATACACATCGTACATATTGCTTCCATGCGTATTTAAATCATACGTTTGTTATTTACATATTCCACTCTCTTTGTTTTACGGAATTTTACGCGCTTGGAGGTGCTTTTCAATCGAAATTTAAGGGTCGCTTTTGCGACACAATTGGTATGAAAATTTGCTGGCAGCCTTGTTGCCGAGGTCCTTCAAGTGCGGCTACAGAGGTCAAAGTTTCAGAGGGTTGATGATGTGCGACTTCGAAACATGGATTTCTCACAGCTTCCTATACATTTATAGTTTATGGATTTATCATAGCCAGGTGCGAACGTAAGCTCCTTTAAATCTTGAAGGTAACTCGGGATAACGCTCGATGAGGAGGTCGAAAGAGCAGGAGGGTGGCTTTCGGGGGGTTGAATGATTTTCTTGGAATGCTGCTGTCTATATATTATTTCCATTTATAGTACGACGCTCGTTCGACATTGGATAGCTCGAAATAAAATTATGCAGGAAGGAAATAAAAATATGTACAGCAGGGTGTGAATATAAACGTCATTGCGCGCCATATTGGTCAAGGCAAAGTTTCGCAACAACCTCGACAGCAGGACCGTCGAGTGTAATCTACACATATTTTTTTTTAGGCGAATATTGTATTTTGAATAAGTTGCAGCATATTCGCCTTAAATTGTTTTGAAAAATGTGCACAATTGCATAAACAAAATGTCTCATTTTGTTTTCATCCTGCGAGTATTTTATTTTGTTGCAAGATCGAGTGGTGAAATAAAAAGGAGAAATTATTGACGAAATAATTGTGTACACAAGCCGGAATCACGTAGAAGAGAAAATCGACAATATGACAGGAAAAAATATCCTCTTTAAAGCAGTAATATCAACATCACTAAAACTACCCTTCGCTCTGCGCCTCCCTCCCGCGCTCCCCCTCCCTCGCTCCTTTGCCCTCTCTCGATCACCAGGAAGGTCGCATATGCCTGCAAGGGTCGTGGAGCAGCCACCCACACACCGGACGAACCTTCACACGTATCTATATCTTTTTATATAGACGTGCAACCCCTCCATCGCGGTAAACCTACCCCTACTCGGCAGCGCCGCCCCTCTACCGTTGAAGAGGCCGAAGGAGGCAGCAGCCGTATCAGCGGCGGCGAGCCTCCACGACCAAATCCCCTCTTCGCGTTCATAACCTGGAGCGGCTAGTCCACTCTGCTATCTCGAAGCCGGAGAACCTCGTTCTTCCTCTCGCCGAATAATTCGTCGCGACCGTTTTCATTTTCGCTATCGCGGAATAACAAACAATTTACAAATAATAAATAATACCAACCGAAAAGAAATATCCGAGATTACGCCGGTTTTGTTTTCCATGGACATCAAAATGATTGTCAAATAACCGAACAAACAAAGTAACAACATTAATAATAAAAATAAATTTTGGAAATTATTAAATAATGAGGGTGTAGAAACATTAATGAAAGGTTTTGTTGTTGTGCGAAATCAACGAATTGTGCTTAATGATTGATCACACGAACTGAGCAATAATTAACTATTAATTATCTCGTCATTGAACACAGACGGGGACACACGATAACAACCTCGCCAACCTTCGTCATCCGCAATTGAATTTTAGAGAGAAATAAACGTCCCTTTGAAAATCTTCCAATCGATGCTTTTTCAATATTGAAAAATAAAAATTACGTTGTAATTCCGTGTGTTTTCGGGAGGGGGGAAGGAATGGAAAATAATGGAATTGTTGACCCGTCTAACCCGCACAGAGGGTTGTTTTCGTATACGTCAAAGGGCGTCGACTCCATAACTGCCTCTCGAGAATACCGGCTCGATATAAACAGCCTCGCGCGACTAAATGCATTGACACCGTCATAAAAGACTCTAGAGAATCATCGTCCCCCGCACATTCTCTCCTTCGCCCCTCGAGCCCTCAAAAATACGAGAGGGGGAGGTACGAAAAGCACCTGAGAAAAATGTGCGGTTATTTTTCTTTCATAATTGTCCAGTAGCACCGCATTTATACGTCGCATTTTTCCAGCTGTCTTGGATAATTCCTGCTTTCATTTCTCGTGTCTGACCAAACGCGCACTGCTTGGTGGCGGCATAGGGGTAAATGACACTTACAGGGGAGCTTGCACAAATAAGCCGCTTTGCTCGCACCACCGAAAGCCCATTGGCCATGGGGGCAAACTTGAGTTCGTGTTGACAATTCCAATATTTATTAATCTCTGACGCGCAGTCCGTGTCGTACAGGGAACAAAAAACAATAAGGAAAACAAAAGGGGCAAAGACACGAATAGTCGGACGTGGGAATTCTTTTCTTTCGGCAGTATTTTGTCTTGTCGTGCAAAGGGGAGGTCCCGTCGGGCTTGATTTTTCCGCGAGTGTTTCTCTCAAGGACCAGTGTGCATGGGCCAATAAACTATAATCCTTGAAGGCCCGAGAAAAAAATAACAGAGAGAAAAGGAACGAGTGGAAATGAAAAGGAGAAAGAACGAGAGGGAAAGAGAGAGGGTGGGAAATTAAGTTACGGGGCTGGATGCCCCCGCGGATCGATGGTGCTGCTGGCCTCACGTATTATATTCTCTCTCTTTCTTTCTCCTTCTCCCTTTCTCTCTCGCTCGTATCTCCTCCATGCTGTACTTTTGCTCTACAACGTCGCTATTCCATCGTGTTGAACTTTCCGGGATCAACGTTGCCCTCACGACCTCTATAAAACCACCCCCTGCCTCCTCCATTCTACACTTTTTATCGCATTCTTGAAATATCGTTACCGTTATTATTTTTATTTTATATCCTGGACCGGACAAGGGCTCGTTCCTTTCATCCTGAACCGGTGCTTTGGCCTTGAAGACTGCGTTTTTTTCTCCTCCTCAAAGTTTCCCCTCTAAAACGATCCAAGGGTGAAAAAAGTTGACCAGAGATCAAAGGGCAAGGGTTCATGGATCTTCCAAGTGTTACGCAGTATTTTTCACCGCGCAGACGAAAAATTACAGCCATCGACAGAGAGATGATATTTTCTTGCTCACAGGGTTAATCGACCGCGTCAAGAATGAGAATCGTATCGAACATTAGGCTTCCTCGTGGACAATTCACGTGTCACCGCAAGTTCTCCTCATCCACTATAAACTTTACTGAGCTCCGCTCAAACCAAAGAGAGAGGCAGAAAACAGTTTAAAAAACTCAAACAGAAGATTCACGACCTCACCAAATAAAGAAAATAGTATAGCGAATCGCATTCGTTCGAAAATTTCCTCACGATCAACAAGAAATTGATAAGACCGCTCGCACCCCATATACGTGGCGAAACAATCGACACGAAACTTTTCGAGGGACGTAATAAAAAAAGCCTTTTGATCACGAGCCCTGACATGATCGTTTAGCCACCGAATTTTAGTGAAATTGAGTCAATTAAAAGTGCGTAAAAAGCTCTCCGCGAGCTCTGAACCTCCATTTTCGTCCAGGAAGGGACATCGGGATTTCGGACATGACTTTTTGATCGTAAGAATTGTTTTTTGTTCATTTCCAAGAAATAGAATACGAAATCAGTGTAAAACGTTTTGGCTTTAGATCCAGGACAGGTCTGAGACTTGATATAATGCAAAACAATAATAATAATAAAAGGTAATCATTCCAGTGGAACATTTTGTTGTCTTGTCGTACTGGTCGTCTCGTGTGCAACGATGATAAAGATCCGACAACTCTTGGTTACTATATATCGTCTCTTACAAAGCTCACGTCGTGTCATACGAGGGAGGGTCAAAGTTCATGTCTATACATAGGAGACGAGAGAAAGTTTCTTTTCCATCGCGCAAAGACCTTTTAATCCGTAGTAATTTACTAATTAGCACAAGCTTCTTCTCTTCCGCATACACAATAATAATAATTGGAGGTTTTTTCGGTCCTAATCCGCTGGTTCGAAATAGCTCGGGAGAGAAATCGATCGGGATAAGAAAAAAGGTGAATCATCAGTTGGGCTGAATTATTGTAAATGATAATTTCTGGGATTAGCCAATGTTCATATTTTTCAACGTGTATAAATGTTTTTCTTTTTTTTTTTTTTTTTTTCAAATCAATAGCAGAGTTGTGGAAAAATATCATTACGAGAGGGGTGAGAAAACTCGAGTTATTTCGGTAGCAGAAGGCGAAACGTGCTCACAGCCACCGTTTTCAGACGCGAAACTCAGGACTCGCTCTTTGCACGGATTTTTATTTTTCAAGCCCATCTCGCGGCTGTGTGAACAAAGATTTTGATAACAACTCACTCGGACTGTATAAATTTCTATGGGGTGTTGGGGCGAAATGTCTCCGCAGTTCTCGATTCATACGATCGCGGATTTCGATCTTTTCTGCGGGAAAAATGAATAACTTTGTTAGACTCGAGTAGAACCAATGTCGAATTCCATCTGTGATCGTGAGTGTGTTAATGATGGAATAATTAGCTCATATAATTGAGCCTCTTGGTCGGTACACCGAGATTACCTCAGAATCATCATCCTCATAATTATCTTCATCGCGTATCTCCATGGGTCATTATTAACGTCGCAGAGTAAATTAACTATTATCGGGCAATCAAAGTGTTTACCAGGCTATGCAGACTCTTTCCCCCCAGAGAATCTTGTCGGAGGTTATGATTGGAGGATTACGGGGATTATCACATAAGCCGCGCAGAAAGATAAAAATTCTACAGGGTGTCCTGCGAAGAAATAATCCTAAACCTTTTACAATTAAAACAATAATATCCGGTTGAAAAGTCCAACAGGATTTTAGAATCCTGTGTTAGGGTGACGAAGGGTGGGCGCGGTGAAAGTTTAATTATTCGGATGATTGAGATATTTTTGACTTTCCGGTTTCAAGCAGATACGAAGCGGTAGACACACACGAAAAGTCCATAAAAAGTAATAAAGAAAAAAAAAACAACAACGGGGAATCGAGCACTCGGTCGCTAATTTCCGGCCGTAAATATTTGATCGAGAAATCGCGGAGGCTCGAATGGAACGAATTCATCGAGAGTGGAAAACATTGATGGCGGGCAGAAAAAAAAAGGATAAATGAATAATAAAGGAAGGAAAAGTGTATAGACGAGTGTCGATGGAACGATCGTCGACGAGTGCGAGGACAAAGCAGGAACGCTCGGGGAAAAGCAATTGTAATAATAACGTAATTATGAAAAATGAAAATAATGTATTGAGCGGTGAATTGAAATATTGGAACAAGTACGGGAGCAGTGTGCGAAAGAGCACGAACTGCGGAACAGAACAAGTGCAGAGAATTGGGACGATCTCGAGCAGGCTCTTGTTGTTGTCGGGTGGTGAGCCACGAGCCAGTTGCCTGAAGGCAATTTAGGATGGGCTGCAGATCAGCAGCTAACGAGAGGGTGGCTAGGGAAGGGTGCAACTTTCGTCAGAGAGGCAAAAAAGCAGACTCGACGATTTTGACGAGTGCGATCAAGAGCCGAAGCAAAACGAGAACGATCGAGCTAACCGGCCTCGATCTTGACTCTATCGTTGTAAAGATATTAACGCCGATCAAACCGTTTGCGCGGATCGCCGAGCTCGGGAGGATCGTCGAAGACATCGTGGAAGAAGAAGAAGAAGAGGAGGAGGAAGAGAACGAGCGGAAAAGAGGTAGGACAAAAATTAGCGACAATCAATTAGCGATCGGAGCCAAGATCGTTGGTCTCGGCCGAAAAAAGAGAATAAACAATAATCGGCCTCGAAAGAGCAATCTTGCTGGGAGAAAAATAAAACGACACGAGGAGAGAAACGAAAAGAATCGGGAAGGAAAAAGAGGCCCCGCAAGTTGGCCGCTCCGTGAAAACGACGTGGAGAAGACGTCAGGAAGATAGCCTGGCTCGGGAGATAATGCAGAGGCTGCGTTCGACCTTCAAGAGGTCGCGGACGCCGACTGGTGCGGAAATGAAGTCGCAATCGAGTCTCGAAGTGCCAAAGCAAGTGCGTTCAGCCTCTTTCGACGAGATTCAACTGGAAGCGAAGCGTCATGACGTTAAAGACTTGCAAAGCTCAAATCGTGACCCCAAATCATCGAAATCATCGGCTTGTACAACGAGAACGACATCGTCCTCGTCCTCTTCTTGTTCGCCAGGACGTTCGTCTCACGAGGTCAAATCTCGCATGGCGACGACGTTGCGCGTGCCGCAATTACAAAGTGGCCAAAGATCCAAGAGTTTCGACGTTTGCGAGAGAAGCTCGTTGCTCGGCACGGCCTCGCAGCATCAAAAACAATTGTCCTCGATGGGTCGGTCGACCGGATTCTCATCAGGATCTTGCCGTAACAAATTCGAGCGTGAAACGCCTCTCATACAATTGTCAGGATGTTATCATTGCGCCTGTGTCGAAGAGTATAAAAATCTTTATCTGAGAAAGCAAGATGAGGACGAGGACGGAGAGAACGATAACGGGGATGAGGAGCAGGACGAAGCCGACGAGCCCGACGAGCCCGACGACGATGACGAGCACGGGCTTGACGATAAGATGGAAAATAATGATTACGGAGCAGGCTACAAATACGGTATCGCTTGCCGCGGACGAAACGACGATGATTTTGCCGATGACGATTACGAGGAGGAGTACGAGGACGACCTTGACCTCGGCGACGTCGTATCCCGACAAGCCTCCTCCGGTCACGAGGACGACAGCATCGAAATCCATGAAGTTACGAATCGCAACTGGTCACCGTCCGGCGACGAGGACGACAATAAAAAACGCGGTGGTGGCAGTCCTGAGATCCGAGTGACCTTGAGCACCAACAGTTATCAGTGCTACGAGAGATGTAACCTCGATCCCGATACCGGTAGTTCGGACGGCACCGAGGTCAGGCAATACGACTTCGTTCCCTGTGACAGGCAACAGAGAAGAAGATCCGTCGCCTCGCCGAGGCTTTCGCGTCAGGAGGCACTGACCTCGTTTCCTCCCGAACTACCAGCCATTCGTGGTCACAATGTCATCGACGATGAAGACCCCCTTCCGCATATTAACGATTACGAAGACGATGCGGCATCCTCCAGGTCCCACAACAGTTCCCTCAATTCACCACCACCCGATAATTCCCGTAAATCTCAACATCTCGACGATAACAAAACTAGACTGGTCGTTCGCGATATTTTTCTCACTGTCCCTGAACTGAAACGCGATCGAGCTGCTTCCGTTGATTCTTGCTTCAACAGCAATAAAAATGGTAAGACCGCCGGCGGCATCGGCGTCACCGGCCATTCCGACTCTCTCAACGTTCCACAACAAAGCGTCAGATCAAAAAGCGTCGACATTGTTCTACCCACCGAGGCACAAACCAGATATACCGCCCTTCTACCCCCCAACGAAACACGTCCTTCCAGAGGGTGGGTACGTCAGGATTATTTGCCTGTTGCATGTTTGTGTCGTCCTCGTCATTACGGTTTTCTCTTTCCGCATTTTTTTTTTAACCATACGCGAATTTTATTCTCGCGTTTTGCATGCTATTTTTACAATTACCAGCAGTTAAAAGGGTTGCTGCGATGCGCTCCAATCGAATATTGCGAGCGACTCCTCTCGGACGTTCCCGAAAAAATAAACAACGACGTTGTTACTATCCTTCGAAAAATATCGACACGAAAGCTCTACTCGTTCATCCCTTAATCGCGTCTCATCTCGTGAAACTTTAATGGAACTCGACCAATAATCGATGCGAGCCTCGAGCCAATTCTATTTTGGTTCCATCTTCCCTTAATTTCGATTCTTCTTCGACTTGTTCATGAGCCAAGCCATTTATTCCCACTCCAGCAGGACGCAATTTTTTTTATTTATTCCTCCGAATTTGTCGCGTCGTTTCGTATCCGCGTTGACGCTTTTTCTTACAGCAGAAGAAAGAAACTTTGGAATTCGTTCTGCTCTGGAAATTAGCGATTCAATTCGATCAACATTCGCGTGCGGCTGAGTTTTACAAACGCGCCTGTATATGTAAATCGAGTAGCAGAGATCGTGGCAACCTTTTATTGGCGCCTCGCTCTTGACGAAACTGAACGAGTCTCGACAGAGTACCATCGATATCTAGGCCAAAGGAATACGACGACGCACGTGTGCACAGTTCAATTGAAGTTTCGATTCCAACAATCATCCGCGAGTGCAACTCCTCGCTCGTTTTCAATTTTTCAATTTTTGTGTTTTTTTTTTTTGTGTTTCAACGGTTTTTGATTTCGTTGCAGAAATTTCTGCTCTCGCATTCGCGATGTTGAATTTTATTTTTAGCATTGTAATAAAGTCACGCAAAACAATCAAGCCCGAGGCTTGATTTTTTCAATTTTTTAATTTCTTTTGTAAGGATGAGAGAATGGAGAAAATTGAAAAGCTTTTTAATGTTTTGGGGGATGTGAGGGCAGTTGGTAAAAATGTTTAATATATAAATAGAGCGTAGACATGGGATGGGAACGAGGAAGGAAAACAGTCAATTGAACCAGTTAATTAGCATGTAGAAGCCCATTTGCGTAATTGAAGTTAAAATTTGTCGTTGGAATAAAGGCTCTGCTTTTTCATCGTGTGACAAAGCAAGCGTGAATGTCTTGTTCAACCCCTACAAGCTTTATTCTTTCTCTTTCTCTCTTTCTCATTATCTCTCGGTCTCCCGTCTCTCTTCCCTCTCTCTCTTTCTCATTTTTTTCACTTTTCCCTTTCTTTCGTTCATGTCATGTTCCCTCAACCGCAACGACCTACTTATTAAAATCTATTCGCGAGCTTTTAAGCGCCATCCGTCGTCGACCACTCGCTCTTTCCTAGTTTTCGCCTCTCTCCCTCTCTCTCCAGCTGCCCTTGCCCCTCCCTCTCTCTCTTTTTCTAACTCTCTACATCCACTTTCTCTCTTAACAAACTTTCCTCTATTGCATCCTTTTCAAATCTCGTATCTCCATTTCACCTAAAAAGCAAGTACTAAAAAGTTGTCCGCGAGGACGAGAGGCCCTCGACTTTCTTTTCTATTTTTTTATCTCCTTTTTATTTCTTTTTCTTCTACCCTTGTACCCTCGATGAAACGTAGCCTTCCTCATCATCTTACTACTTACGTTTCTTTTCATTTATTCAAGAAAATTCAGCAAATTCGAGAACTCGGAGTTACACTCCAACTAGGCGAATGCAAAATTTTTCAAAATTTTAACAACAATATCGTGAAATGCAGGATGCCGACGAGTTCTGTGAGTTTTTTTTTTTTTGGTAACGAATTACTTTTCTGCTTGGCTCTCGGCCGTTGCCGAAATTAACTGCACGAAAATTACACCGAGACAACGTTAATTAAATTTTTTTATCCCCGGAGAATTCTTTTTTTTTTAATGCAATTAAACCGGCACTGAATGTTCGACCTCGCAAGTTTCGTGTAAAATGCGGATGAACCCTCAAAAGCTTTCTGGCGATTCGTCAAAAGAGCTCGGATGAAGCAGACGGAGGGAAAAAAAAAGTTCAAGTCCTTCTTTTGGAGAGATTTTTACAGTTGCCTTCGTGCTCTGCTCGCGTCGCATAGGACATTGGGTGTTTCGTGGAGCTCCCGCCAAAAGGGACCTTGCGTTAAAGAACATTCTGCAATAAAAACGTTCCATTTTGGCCTCGTTATTATATTTATTTGATATATATGTTGAAGCTGAAAAGATGCTGATTCCGCGCTCCGTTAAATTGCTAGTTTGTATGCGGCGGATAAAAATGCATATTCTATGCAACACCGTCGGCCGGCCTCAGTTAGGAACAAATTCGATAAAGCATTTTTTCGCCGTTTTCAGACGTCGGGAGGACGGCAGTTCGGGCGGAGGTAATCGGGAACCTCGATCAACCCCTGACTGGGGAAACGATGCATTCAGCGGCGAACATCTTTGGGTACCAACTGCAGCTTCCGGTGACTTTTGTTACATGAACGATTGCTCGGTAAGGTTTATCTCAAAACAAACAAACAAAAGAATATTTGTTTATTCATTTGTTGAGAAAATATTATTTTCACACGATTGCCATTTACAGGCAAATAATATTATTAATCGTAAAACCATTTAGTCCGATGGCATGCTCTTCACATTACGATGTACGCGTCGAAGGTTATTTAATCGTATAAATGCTTCGTAAATATTATTCATATATACACCCCTTATATCACCCTTTATTCACCCGAAATTCTCCTTTATACGCCTCGTCATCGCCAGTCCATTTTTTCTTGTAGCCAATTCTGCAACGTCACATACAAATCGATTTGAGCTCTATACCGTATTTTCATTAAGCCGAGAAACGTGTTACATTATTTTTTATTAATTCAGTACAGCTTTTCTAATTCATTAATATTAATACGCATCCTCCTTCTCCAAATGGATTGACCATTTTTTTTTCAACGAATCCACACCAAGAATGGACGTTGAATTTTTTTTTCTCACAAAGTCTTATACGCTCGTCGAATTTACAAAAAATCGTTATTAATATGAATTTTTGCACTTTATTCTAATTCTTCGATACATGGGTCAAATTGACCCAACCCGTTGACGCAGGCTAAAATCAAAAACTTTTACAGGATCAAGTCATTGACACGCTCGTTGCCAAAATGATAAATGAAATAGAATTTTATTCAAAATCTCGTAGCAAATGAGTTTCTTTAAAATTATTCAGTAAATTCATAAGTATTTGCATTCATGGGAAATTGTAATTTGTTTATAAAAGAATTTTATTTCTCATATCATGCCGTTTGACTCGTTTATGGTATATTATGAAAAAGCGGTTTACCCGCAAGCATAACACGCGAGCGGAGAATAATAATGTATACCGCAACGTCCTTTCTTCGAATCTTATTACAACCCCGCACTTGCATAAAATTATTTTGAATAATTGCTGCGACGAGTAGAGAACAAGAGAGAGCGAGCGAGAAAGAGAGGGAGGCAAAAAGGTTGGCTATTCCCTAGTCGCGATATAACCGAGTGAATTTTCGTCGCGTTTCTCGAATGCTTGAAATAACACACCAGCCTCAAGCAGTTTGTACGCCAAAACGAGAAACACACACGTGTGTGTACTACTCGTGACCAGTGAAAAGATCGCGTTACGTAATCCGGAATTAACACACGTATACACATTTAATTTTGCTTTCGTATTATTATTTTTTGACTCACGGGAAACGTAGAATGTCAGGGAGCAGGGAGTTAAAAAAATACATTTTTATAACTTTCACAGTAATTCCGGACGATATAAACTCTGCTAATTTTTTTTTTTTATATTCCCATAAAAATCTGTCACTTTGAAGGGTGTATTCATAACGGGGGAATATTTTGTCCCTTATTAATTTTTGTTTTGACTCAACTCACAAGCTTGCCGCGTGACTTGGGATGAAATTGAATTTGTATGATTTGGGTGCAGAAACATGGTCCACGAGTGAAATGTGCGGCTTGTCGCGTCGTGGCACATTTATTGTGCGCTGGGAGTTTGAGCTTCGAGTGCAAGTCGAGCTTCCGGGATGTGGGCGTGCGTCAATATCGAGAACAAACGTCGACGCATCATCATTGGGTGCATCGAAGATCGCAGAAGGGAAAATGCGCCAATTGCGGCAAAGCTTTCCAATCGAAATTGAGCTTCAGCTCGAAAGAAATAGTCGCGGTAAGTTGCAGCTGGTGCAAAGCGGCTTATCACAACAAGGAGGCATGTTTCAACGTCCAAAAGATCGGGGAGAACTGCGAGCTCGGATCTCACGGTTCGATCATCGTGCCACCCTCCTGGATCGTCAAATTACCCCGCAAAGGAAGTTTCAAAAGTAGCCTGAGAAAATCACCGAGGAAGAAGAAATCTGGCGGAGGCTCCGGCGCGTCCAGTCGACGCAAGAGCAAGGAAAAGGAAAAGGACAAGGACGACAAGGATCAGGGAAAAATGTGGATCGTCAAACCCATTCCCAGTGTCAATGTCCGGCCCGTTCTAGTCTTCATTAATCCAAAATCCGGGGGCAATCAAGGCGCCAAATTGCTACAAAAGTTCCAGTGGCATTTAAACCCTCGACAGGTCTTTGACCTCACCCAGGGAGGCCCGAAAATGGGGTTAGTTTCAAACCTAAATATTTTTTGTTTACATTGCGATTTAATTTTTCGTTGCCCTTCGACCTTCTCTTCGATTAATCGACCCCGACTACTTTTTTATTTGATCCAAGATTGGAACTGTTCCAAAAAGTTCCGAATCTACGAGTCCTAGCTTGCGGTGGCGACGGTACCGTCGGCTGGGTCCTGTCGATACTCGATCAAATCGGTGCCAATCCAGCTCCAGCGGTCGGAGTCTTGCCCCTGGGAACCGGCAACGATTTGGCAAGGGCTCTTGGTTGGGGCGGCGGTTACACCGACGAGCCCATTGGCAAAATTCTCTCAAACATTGGCGAGAGCGAAACTATCCTTCTTGACAGATGGCAATTGACTGTCGAGCGCAATCAAAACGTCAACGACGACGATGGCGGCAAAGGCAAAGAAAGTTTGCCACTGAACGTCGTTAATAATTATTTCTCTTTGGGTGTCGATGCTCACATTGCTCTGGAGTTTCATGAGGCCAGAGGTCAGTCGACAAGCCAAACGTTTACGTTTTTTCTAAAATATCGAAAAAAGGTTTCGATATTTTCGAAATTTTCTATCGAGGTTTCGAGGGAAGTTTTTCCTCGATACCTCGATAGAAAATCGTTTTTTTTTTCGGTTCGACTTGGGTAGTAAATTTTCATTCGTTGGTTTCAGAGGCTCATCCCGAAAAATTCAACTCTCGTCTGCGAAACAAAATGTTTTATGGTCAAATGGGTGGCAAGGATCTCGTTATACGAAAGTGGAAGGATCTCTCGGAATTCGTGACACTCGAATGCGACGGGCAAGATATGACTCCCAAACTTAAGGAGCACCGAGTACACGCCATCGTATTTCTCAACATTGCTTCCTACGGCGGTGGAACTCATCCATGGGGAGCTGCCAGCGGTACCAAGGAACCATCCACCGAGGACGGCCTCATCGAGGTCGTCGGACTCACCACTTTCCAACTTCCGCTTCTTCAAGCCGGTGGCCATGGCACTTGCATTGCACAATGTAGCAAAGCTAAACTCATCACCACGCGAACCATTCCCATGCAGGTAAAACTCGATTCCTTTAACCTTCAACCGATAATCTTCATTTTTTCAAATCTTGAATAATTGATGAAAGTTGGGACTAAATTTTAGTCACAAAATTGAACAGTTTGAAATTTATTGGGGCGTCGAAATTCTGTTTCTCCGGAAACGGAATTGCAAACAAGATTGCGGTCTCTTTCGGCTGTCCAGCTTGACTATGGCTGCGCACGATAATGCTCATAGGGAATAAGCGATGAGATGATGATTACTGATTATGAATTAAACTCAAAGAGTCAAGCGAGCGACTGAATTCTGTTGTAGGTCGACGGTGAGGCGTGTCGACTTCTGCCATCAATAATAGAAATGAGTTTACTCAACAAAGCAACGATGCTCGCCAAAAGACGAAGCTCCAGCAAACCCCAACAAAACACTGGCCTCAAACTCGAGAGCTTGAAGCTTCCAGTAATGAGAATAAAAATGTCGGATTACGAGGCTTTTCATTCGGACAAAGATCGACTGAAACGAGTTGCGGTGCCGTGCCTCGCCGAGCCTCTTGATATCGATGCCACTACGGATCTCGAAGCTCTCAGGAAGATCCTGGCAAAGGACCAACCCATGGACAGTTGTTGCTTCCTAGATTGTGAGTTTGAAAATCACACCTTTCTCTCGTTCGTACTTGACCGAAGGATTTTAACCCTTCGTGGTCACACTGGGTTGATTCTACCCGGTCCATTTTCGAACCCGCATTGTGACCGATCTATCGGCCCGAAAATTCTCAAAAAATTATTGAACGGAAAAAAAAAGTTTTTTTTCACTAAACTAATCGTCACTTGGTGGATTTTCAATATTTTTATTAATAATAAACTTATACAACAATAAACTGTGGTTAAATGACGATTACAGGGCCATTCATTTTACCGGGAATTAGGAGATATTTACGACCACGAAGGGTTAAGGATCGTATAGCAAAGTTCCCAATTGCCGAATTGATCAACTTTTCGTTTGTTTGGTTGCAGCCTGCACGGCTGAAAGATTCTTCAGGATAGACAGAGCTCAGGAGCAGTTGCACTATGTAACGGACGTCGCTGTCGAGGCGGTTTACATTCTCGAAGAAAATCCAGGTGGCCCAATGTCCAACGAGTCCGACGGCGGGCGGAACAATCATCCGGAACCCGAGACTGCCCAGGCCTCGCCGAGGTAACGAAAAGTAATTTTCGAATATCAAATCGAAGCTTTCAACTCTTTTTGCGTGTTTAATTATTCATTGAGAAAGAAACCAGCGCTTCCTTTGGTCCAATAGCGAAGAACGATCGGACCGAATGATGGCGATGAGGGAGGAAAAGCCTTTATCCAATGAGCGACCCCGCGATAGTCCGCAACTTTCCAAACAGGCCTCACAAAGACTAGAAGACAAGCCATCGCTCGTTCCCCCAGAAAAACCACCAGTATCTGAACACAACCCCATCGTCAAAACGGAATCCAGGCCTAAAAAATCTCTCGAATTACCACCCGAGGAATCACACACTAGGAATGATGTCGATGCCGAACGAACTTGCAACCAATTGTTACCCAAACAGTCCTCGTCCAAGGCCTTTAGTGCTACGACCGCTGGACAGTCGCAGCATCAGAACTCGTCCACATTTATCAGGTAAAAACCATCTCAATCGTTAAGAAATCGTAAAGAATAGACTCGAAAAATCATTTGTATAGTCACGAAGAACGCTGAATTTTTGTAACGAATTTTGCAGTCCTCGAGACCGATTGTTCGGCCTTAGTTCCGAGGTCCACAGCTTCAGTAGCGGCCTTCTTGAAAAGACATGTGACGGAATTCTTAGAGCAGCTAAAACCGGAGACCTCAAAACCTTGAGAGAGTTACACGAGCGAGGTTTTTCCTTGTTGTCGATTGACGCGAATGGACAAACTGCTCTTCACGTCGCAGCGAGACACGGTCATAAAGATGTCGTTAGATATCTTATTGCCTGTGCTCCACCGACCATTCTCAACATGGTTGACAATGACAAGTAAGCTCAAGCTCTTGATTAACCCGAGAACGGTAACATTATAATCTTTCGAATAATCACAAATGACCCCAATTCATATCACTCGTAAAACTCGGAAAATTCGGAAAATTTGGGGCGCGGGATTTAAAGTCGCCCAGGGTCGTTTT
Source organism: Diadegma fenestrale (assembly GCA_037043255.1). Taxonomy (NCBI): domain Eukaryota; kingdom Metazoa; phylum Arthropoda; class Insecta; order Hymenoptera; family Ichneumonidae; genus Diadegma; species Diadegma fenestrale. Next base: position 414,852 of record CM073310.1, read on the forward strand.
TGACGTCACGTTACCGTTCTCGGAATAATAATATTCGTTCAATTAATTCCGAAATAATGAATGGAATTTATTATACGGTAACGCTTATCAGAGGGCAAACCGCACTGCACAAGGCGGCACAGCAGAAAAGACGCTCGATATGTTGTATGCTTGTTGCTGGTGGTGCGACACTCACAGTTCGTGATCGTTACGGTAATACGCCCCGAGAGCTCGCTCTCGCTGCCGAGGATCGTGACCTCGCCGCTTATCTTCATAGTGAGTTTTTGTCTGGCGTTGTTTTTCTCCACTTGAAAATCTCGTTGTCGTTTTCTCGAGAATTAATTTTTTGTCAAGATGTTGGTATCATTGAATTTTTTTTTTTTTTCAGGCCAAGAACAATTCCAGCTGGTGACCGAAGACATGGACAATGGTCCATGACCTCTAGGGCTCTGCGGCAGAGCTTAAAAACTCCTCGTAAGATGCACGCGTAAAAACGAAGGATTCTTTATTCATCCGGTTGATGCAATTTTAGCCGGATTTGGAAAAAGGAACAAAATACTGGGACAATCATGAAAAAATAGGGAAAATTGTGTTTTCCCGAAAAAATCCTCGAACCACGAGGCGCTTACTTTATATTCTCACGTGGAGAACCAATCGCGTCAATCACTGTTTCATAATATCCTTCGATTTTCAGATACAATGTTGTTAATTACATTTTTTTAGAATTAAGTCTCTTCGGGTCGGTAGAATTATAATTATTCGGGTTCACTTTTGAAATCCGAAATTTCCAAGGTCAGCCGCCGCAGATTCGACCTTTTTTCGTATCTTTTTAATATTTTAGTTACTCCATCAGGGACAATCTCTGTTCGATCGACTTTCAAACGAATTTAAACTTGCAAAAATCGTGTCCGAACCTTTTCTTGGCACAGATTTTACAAGTGTTGTCCCGTAATAACAAAAAACAAAAGAAAATGAAAGAAAAAGGTTTGTAGAATTAAAAAAGACGGCTCATCGGGTGAGCGCAATTATCTCTCATGATCGTTCTCCGATCCCACGCATATTGTAATAATTCAACGACTCGAAAACAAAAAACAAACAAAAAAAAACGTTCTCCGTGAAGACTGCCATTCTTATTGCGCCCATTCAATTTTTATATATTATTCATTTTTACGATTTTTATCTCTCTCGAACGTTGGAGTCAATTTATTTTATTTTTTATCCGTATTTTTTTAATTTTTTTTAGCAGAGTCCATTTTTCCGGAGCGAATAAGCGAGTTGCAATAAATATTTTCTACCCTCATTTTTTTCCAAGTATATGTTGAGAAGAACAAACGACAACGTTTGGCGAAGAAAACAAAAGTAAATTGATACGCTTCACAAAAAAAATGGCCGAATTGACGGAGAATTTATTTATTAAAAACTTGTAAATAACGTAATTATAAGTTAAATGACATTAAAAAAAAAAGCGGCGTTCTCGTGGCTGAAACGCTGCGGACATAATAGCGAAAATAAAATAAAAAGATTTTCGAATGTAAGGAAAGTGAAGTGAAAATTGCGGGAACGTTTTTATTTTGAATCTTAAATTTACCAAAGTGGCGAGAATGACCATAAAAAAAAGGATCTTAACGTATAAAATGTAAAAAATCGATTTTAAATTGTGATTTCCAATACACTCAAGTTTAACTCGAATTTGACTCCATTTCGTCTTCCATTTGGTCTTCAATCGAAATATCGAAACAAGGATAAAGGAAACAATTGATCGATTCATTTTCCATCTCGCCACAAGAACTTACGATCGATCTTATCGTCGTCAATGAGCGCTCAGTTGCTCGGTGACGTAAAAAAATATTGCATTTGAATTAACGACGTAATAATTTAATTATGCGTGTGTCTCAGTAAAAAATTCAGAACGAAAACAAAAAAACAATGAATCATCGATTTAACCGGGAGAAAAATATTACGAAATATAAGAAAAGCACGAAAGGCAAAGAAAACAAAAATTATGATAATCGGTACCAAAATGATAAAAAAGGGGATCAACGTACGAACACCAATTAGTTCTTAGAGGCGGTCTATTGCTACTATATTGTACTGTTACTGAAAAATACTATTTAAATAATTTATGTCTGATCTCTCGACTATATCGTGAATTTCAATCGTTGAGTGAAAACATTTCGAGACGATGATGATTAAACGAAACGTGAAAAAATACGAAAAAAAATGTATATTAATGGTCCTACGTATGTAAATACGGTTCTAGAAAAAAAGAACAAAACGTTCGTGTGTACGTAGAAATATTATGGCAACTCGTCAATTTCATCGTTGTACATTTGACGAAATTTTCGTTATTGAAAAGAGAAAAAAAATTCGTCGCGTCGATCGCGTTAGCGATATTTAAAAGATTGAAATCGATTTGAAAAAATGAGGAATATAAATATCTCCGCATTGTGCAAACTCGAGACATTTTGCCTGGCTCGTAAAAATGACAAGAATTTGATGGCATTGAAAAAAAATAAAAAACGTAAAAAAGACTGAGGAATAAAACCTTCGCGGTCGTACGTACGTATGGCCTGGATCGTAAAAGTGTCGTAAATTGAATAATGATCGTGAAAAATGCGCCACACGCTGCATTTTTCGTCCGTCGTCAAGAATTTTATCGCTAACACGACGTATTCAAATCGAAACAAATACCATATACATCAATATCCTTTCCTTATCTTTACTTTTTTCTTTTCTCAAATTTAAACGGCCTCCTACGGTCCATATTATTATTACTTGTAGATAGACTCGGGGAATAATGTTTAAACGAAAAATGGAAGAAAACTATATAAGATGATCTACACTTATGAATATATCTACACATAATCACGGGTGTGGAAACTTTGGCTCGCAAGTGTTGACTATTGAAAACGATGAGCTAGAAAAATAGAACGAGTGGATTATTGTTAAATTGCGTAACGCGAGATTGAAGAAAAAGAGAGAGAGAGAGTGTGAGGAACACGAACACACACACACACACACACACACACAAACCAGACACACAGGGATGAAGAGATTAATATAACACAGTATTGCCTTCCTCGATGACTTGGATTCGGTTCGAAAAAATTTCTTTTACGTTATAGAGCAATAAAAAAATGAAAAAGACAAAAAAAAGGAAAAAAGTTGGAACGATGATGTTTGTAATATTGAAGAATGGATAAGAGAAAAAATAGATGTAAAATACAACGTTGGACAATCATAATTTTCGAGCCGAATCCGCGTCACGATTATTCTTCGCCTATAATTTCACGACTTTATTTACTTTGGACCAAACAATTATGGTCGATCATTCGTTACCTCTTTTTCTCGCCATTTTTCGGCCTCGAGGTGTTCGAAGCGTGACCAAAAAACGAAAGAAAAACAAAACGCATCCACACAAATTCCTCGTGATTCGGGGTACGGACCACGGATTCATTCGTCCACTATTTTTCTCCTGCATGCTGAAAGCTTTTTTTTTCTTTCTACTCCAGCGAATATACCACGGACCATCGGTTTTTTTCCGAGCTCTTATCAAAACGTGGCTTTTTACACATTTTTCGACGAATTCGTCGTGGAATTACGGACGAAAGGGTAGACAAACGAAAAGAAAGAAAAAACTTTAAGCTCTGCCGAATTGCTCGCAATTTTATCGACTCGCTCGTCGCCTCCCACGCTCGACATTATTGTTTTTTTTTTCATCGTTCGCCCTAACGAGCTACAGCGGATAAACATTTTTTTCATTTTTTCCAGAAACGTTGAAAGTTGAATGAACAAAAAATTGTGGAAAATATTTATTATTGAATCAAACCTCCAGGCGTGAGGAAAGTTTTGTTTTTTTTTTATTGTTCGCAATCCTCCTCTTCGTTCCTCCCTTTCCGACCCAAAAGCCCTCTTCCTGCCTGCCTTCCAACCCTTGCCTCAATGTTATATTCTGACTTTTCGGACACTCGAAAAAGCGCTCTTGTAACGAAAAAATACAAAAAAAAAAAAAGCACTTAGTCAAGTAAATTTCCGTCTGTGCTGGTGAATCGAAGAGAGCGCGTTCCGAGCGAAATATATTTCTATTTCTATACGACACTTTACTTAACAACACCAAATGCGCGAGTTACGAAGTATATATTATTGAAATTAAACGGGATTAATAAATAATGTTAATTAATGATTTTAAAGAACACGTTAAATCGTATAGATTGCGAAATATGTATGTATTTTAAGAAAAATCACGTGTGTATTATTATATACCTAATGAACATGTTGGAGAGCGAAAGAGAAAAGGAGAGAGAGAGAGAGAGAGAGAGAGAAATACGGGGCCTGTTGATAATATCGTAGCCGTAAGATTTTTTCCCGCTTATTATTACTCAATAGTTACGTAATTGTTTATTCTTATCCTCGTCAGATGGAATTTTTTCACGATATCTATATAGATATAAATGTTTATTTCCTTCATTGCAATTATATTCGGAAAATATTTAAAAGCGAAAGTGCGAATTACCTAAATTTCCTTTGATTCTTGGAGAAAATTGACTTTCAATCGCGTCTTTGTATGCATTAAAAAAAATTTTTGTCAATGTGAATTTGCTCGTTATAAAGACGAAATTTCCAAATTGAAATCGAACAAATTTGAATAATTGCTCTTTTAACAAAAAAAATTCTAAAATTAAGGATCGAATGATCCGTTTCAATCGAGTTCAATATTCATTATTGATAATTCTTATTCTACGTGGAGATCTCTCGTGAATTATATATCGTCTTTTACGTTTAGATTCGAAACTTTCGAAACTTTCAATTCAACAATGTCTTTGGAAAAATTCGGAAAATAGAAAAAAAAACGGTCGAATGAAATTTTGATTAATTTTTCCACATTTGGATTTCACATAAATTCAGCGTGCAATTCCGAACGGGTATCAATGTTGACAATCCTCCGGTATACCGTTATTATCTTTAGTTTCATATTTCAAAGGAATCAGCAGTTTACATTCGTCCGATGGAACCAAGTGCACCCCGGCGAGGCTGAAAAGGCGTTGCGTGGGTCGTTCGGGGAATGCTCTAGATTAAAAGAAAGAATGAAAAAAAAAATCGTTCGAGAAATGTTTTTTTTAGGTTTTGGCGATTACGTCGCAATAATGGCGTGTTTGTTGGAACGTTTTAATTGTTCTTTAATCGGATACGACGCGTATCGATTTGCTCTTGATATTATCATCATTATCTGTATTATTGTATCTATGCATCACAATAGAGAGCGAAAGACAGGGAGAAAGAGAGAGAGAAAGAGCGAAAAATGTCGATAGAACGAGAATGGAACGCGTAGAAGTGATAAATCTGCTGTGACTCGTTTACGAACGAGAACCTCGGGCTTGTGTATCCGAAGCCTCCCGTAGAAATAACGTAACGTCGAGTTCGACATTTATGTACCAATTCTAATAACCTATTTTTCATTATAAACTGTAAAAAAAAGAATTGTTACGAAAACTTGCTGAGAAAACAAGAAAAAAAATGTGAAAAAAGTGTGTATATCGTCTCGCGACCGAATAATCTTAAAAAAACTTTCGCCAAAAACATTATTAATTATCTTCGTTTCAAAAGGAAACGCGCGAAAACAAAGTTAACGTACGAATCGTCTCATATCGTTCATCGATTATTGTTGAAAAACGAATATTTATTATTATCTCTGGTCGTTATCGGCGACAAATTGTTTTGGTATTTTCCAATGGAATCTCCACGTACTATCCTTCCTCATTAATATTTGTATATAAATATTTACATATGTAAATATATATATGCATCATATATAATCCCTCATTTTTATTAGTCACGTAATACGACCAATCGTTACATTTTTTGTCGATAATCAACGTGTATATGTATCTATACATACGAACATCAATATATACAGTGAGATGCAAAAAAAGTGGACAAAAACTGCAATTCGTTGCTCCAAAAAATCCGTTTCGTCTCTAAAATCTGTAAACACCGCGTTTGCAGCGAATTTTCTTAGCGTGTTACAACAGCATTCCGTTGACTTTGATCGCTCGAAAATTTTTCAGGCAGTCGAAAAGATCATCGGGTTCTAGTTGTTTTGCTCGTTACCGTATATATTATGTACATGTATATATAAATACAGATACATATGAATAAATATATTTTAATGAAGAAATAAAAAAGAAAATGAAGAATCTGTAAAATTTACTAAATTTTACGATAATAAAGCACTTTGCGAAATAGAGCATCATTCATATATGTGCACCGATTTTTCTACAACCAACTCGTCGTTGCAGTTCAATTTTATCTGTTTCGTCCGATTCAGCAATTTTTATTGTATTTTTCTTGTCTGCGATACAATTTTTACCTATTTTATTGCATTTAACCATCCGAATGATATTCAGCCATTCCGCAAATGGAAAATCACTCCTCGTCTCAGCCAAGAATCCATCTCGTCGCGATTGCATCCAACCGGAAGTGAACAGATCAAACGATTTCTTCGAGAATCCGCGTACAATGGGATATCTAGAGTGCTTTTTGTTTCGTCGCGATGCATTTCTGGTATGTAGGAAATTCGACAGTTCTTTACAGCACCAACCGGCGCGTCTGTCGCGTCCAATTCCTTCAGCATTCCATCATCGATCAAAGCTCCTAGGAATTTAAATTATTTCTCGATCAAAGAAATCGTTCTACCGACATTTGACAGATTATTCACTTTTTTTAACCCTCCGTGGTTTCCATGGGTCAAAATGAGCCCAAGCGCAACTCGCTGATTTTTTACGCCAGTTTGAAAATTAGATTAAAAAATTTTGGCACAATATTCTCATTCCGGAAGATTCAAACTGAATTTTTATGTGACTATTTTCTAGATCGTGTGACCGAAAATTTGGATTTATCCAAACCAAATTTAATGATTGTTTTGTTTGTTCTTACCGGAAATTATGATTCCGTCCAAGCAGACGGAAACTTTGGAATCAAAGGATTCCGGTACCTCCCTCCAATCGGCTACCAGACAAAGTTCTTCGAGTGGAAAGCCAGAAGTGCGCACAGTGTGTTGTTTCAACGCAGCTAAGAAAGCCCAGGGTCTTGTCAAATGATCGAGATCGAGACGCTCCGGTAAACCAACGGTCAAGGAGCTTAACGCTTGATTTTTAGCGACCAGAGAACTCGCGAATGCCATTGTTTCCCTGGGTCCATACGGCCAATCTTCCAACCAATTGGTCGGGGTTCTGGAGCTCAAAAGCTTCGCCGAGTTGACTTCATTTCTTAGCAGACCCAACAATCTACCGACCAGTTTCCTTTCGTCGGCGAAAAAAGCTTCTACAGGATTTGTAACGTTTTTCTCGTTGCGATCGACCGACAATAGCGACATTTTTTGTTCCAGAAATAGTTTCAAGTCGCGATGCAATTTTGTCTCGATCTTTTGGTGCGATCTTCGCTCACTGGCGCTTGAAGTTTTCGACGTAATGCCTGGAAAATTTTTCATTTCGTTATCGACCTTTTTCGGATCCATCAAAATTTTTCTTTCATTGACCCAGAAAAAAAATTCTGTTTTTTTTTTATAAGTATTTTTGTATACCTTTCAGTGCCAATAGAGTACTTTCCGCTGCGGCCCTTTCCCAAGCTCGATGCGCATTGGCAGGCAGTCCGAAATACTCCATCGGCGAATCCGAGTCCGACAATTTTTGGATCGCTCTCGAAGGATCCCTCCTGGAAGATTCCGAGACTTCCAAAATACCGGCAAGTTTTTTACGCCCTTCGAATACATCTTTCGACCAGATATCTCGAAGAATAGAACGAAGGGCTCTCATATCATAGTCGTCTTGAATTCGGCCACCATAAACGGCGACGTCCAAGAGTCCACGACCTGGTTCCCAATCGAGTCGTTTTGCTTTCGGTCCCCTGGATGATTCATTCACAAGCACTAACTCCCGAGCAGCTTCGAGATCCGCTTCGCTCCATTCGTATTCTCGAATCCAGCCTTGAGGGACGAACCTTCAACGACAAAAGTTCCCGTCAATTTAGTCGTAATCGAAAATTTGTGCGGAAATGCAGAAAATTATGCGTAACGACAAGTGTCTAGGGAAAAGTGCGCAGTAAGACCTTCTTCTCTCCTGAAGTACCGCGTGAATCCAGGCGAGAACCAGATTGCCATCAGCGTTGCCGGAATTGGGTCGCCACAGTTGCAATTGTTGCAAAGACCGTGCGACATTGCGTTTGACACCCTCGGGAGGCTCGTAAGCTAATTTTCGACAGAGCCCAGCGAGGCCGGAATAAAATCCAGAGCATTCTTCCGTAGTGAGCCAGATCCGAGTCGAAGGTTTTTTATTCCGCGTGCAAACATCCGAGCGCAATAAACTCTCGAGACGCGGTAGCCAATTGAGAGCGAGTTGCAGATTACTCAATAAAATCCAACTTCCGGTCCTACAAGCTGTTTCCAAAGCCATTTCCGCTTGATTCACTTGTCCCTGGCCGAGAGAAATCTCAGCGAATCCCTCGCAAGCTACGGTTTTACTGGCTGCGAGGGCTTCCAGTTCCGGGCCTGGATCCGCGCCCGGGGAGAGTAGAAGCAGCACGGGATGTCCGTTATTCTCTTCAGCGACGGTTTTCAAACTCCAAGTCGGCGGAGTCAAATCCTTCACCCCTGAAATCACGTAATTTTTGAATTTTTCAATAAAAAATCAACTCGTCATGGTCGAGAAAATTAACGTAAAAAAATACCGAGCAGCTCAGTCGCCAATTTGGTCAGCGCCGTGTGCAAATGATCAGGACGAAGAGCTTGAACAGCAAGAGTCTTTTGAAACCAAGTCAAATTCTGATCCACGTAAATATTTTTCACATCGTTCACCCAAGCTGGTTTCAATTTGGACGCAACTTGGGGGAGCGTCGAGGCGAGCACTCTGACGGCAGATTTACGTTCATCCGGAATCCACTCGGGTAACTTGTCGTCCGTATTATCATCGTTTCTCAAAGATGTTCCATCCAGAAGGAGATTTCTTTCGACTTCTGAAACCGGATTCAGCGAGAGTGCTAAATGAAGCGCCAGCGCGAGTCTGTGACGTCGGTACGCCGAATTGAGGCAATGGCGAAGGGTGAGCGCTATAAAGCTAAAAATAGAAAAAAAAACAATTTTCCATTTTCGAGAAATTTTGCCTGGAAACTTTTTGTAACGAGCATTTTCAAAAAATGATGGAAAACACTCACTTTTTTTCAATCAGCGATTCCAGTTCCTTCTTATCTATGGAGCCCAAAGAATTCCGAACGGCTTCGGCCTCGAGATAAATATCAGTAAAAGCCTCGGCTGAGAAGACGTAAAGAGGGCTAAGATTGCTGAGAGCTCGAACAGCTTTGAAGAGATGAGCAGCGAATTTCGCTAATTTTTCATGCTCTTTGGCTCGTTTACTGACGTTCTCATGACTTCGACGACTTTTTTCCAGCGCCGCAGCGATTTCTTTCGCTTTTTCCTGGGTAGCCTCTAGTGAGGACAAAAGGCTACCACCCTGGGTGCCGGTTTGTGATTCTTGAAGCAAGTCTTGTCCTCTGGCAGCGCCCAATTGCGCCAAAAGATCTAATCTCGCCTGATCACGTTCACCCGATAATTTCTCTTCCCTCTCAAGCGCCTCTCGACGTTGAACTTCCAGCTCCGGGGTTTCCGTCAGCAGAACTTTCTCAATGAATCTCTCCGCAAGGCTGCGGGAACCCGCTCCAAGGGTTATTCTCATCAACACAGCGTCAGCTTCGCTGGGCAGTGAATCGACAAGTGCGTCTCGTCTCGTCGCGAGAAATAATTTAAAGCCATCTTGAGCTGGCAGAGTCCGATCACCCAGTCTCAGCGAGCGCATACGGAGAAGAGGCAACAGCACCGAAGGCATTTCGACTATTTCCTCGATCAACAGCGGCTTCCCAAAACGCACGGCTAATTCGAGAGTCGTCACGAATTTGGGCTCTTCGGGTTTCGCTATTTCAAGCTTTGTTCCTATATTGGCTTTTAACCACTTGACAGCAACTCCGGAAGGATCGACCAAAAGTGGAACTAGAGGACCTCTGAGGGAGCAAGCAGCGCCAACGAGACTCGCAGTATCTGCGGGAAGGTCTTGTGCTCGCCACAGAAGCCTCTCGCGTTCGGTTATCAACAAATCAATCGCCGCTCTCTTCCACTTGTCGTCCCGTCCAGGATCCTGAAAAATACGATCGTTGGAAGAATTTTCATCAACTCTGAGACTTTTATTAACTCCACTTGCCTGCGGACTTCGTCCCGCAACACAGTGTCAAAGTTGAAAAGGGCGGAAAATATATGTGACGAAAAATGTGAATTCTTGGTCCGGGTCAGCCTAAAACTAATTCTGATTCAGGAGCTTCATGCTCGTGAAATATTCCTCAAAGTTGGTTCAGTCGTTTTTGCGGGAAAAGGGCACAAACACAATTTTGAAGGAGATTTTGTTATATACAGTGATGTTTACCTGATAAACCAGAAGCGAAGCAACTTCGGCAGCCTCTACATCCAAGCGAGTCTTTCTCTCGGTCAAGTTTTCGTACTGCGACTGCCAGTCACTGTGTTCAACGTCCAGTTTGCGTAGCAGAGCTCTGGCCGTAGCGAGACTCGATTCCGTCGCTTCGGTTCGTAGCTGCAAAGCTGCAGCGCCTCTGGAATGCTCAGCGAGTTCTTCTTGGAGCTGGGCCACTCGACTTTCCACCGAAGTCAGACCGGCGGCAAGTCTGCCGAGCTGGGCTTCAGCAGCCGACAATCGCCTACGAAGAAAAAATGTTATAGTTCAGTCGTCGAATCGGGATAAGCGGACTTACTCTGCCAAGACTCGCTGCTCCCTTTCGAGTGGTGCAACCTGCTCGAGAATCTGGCCGTATTGTAGATTCGCCAGGACCCAAGCTGCCAAAGGTGCAGCTGCGATGGATGCTCTTTTCGCCGTCTTTTCTTCAAAACTCTCGTGCCGTTCTTTCACGAGTTTTGCAACCGCCTCGAGACTAGCTGCGGTACAGCGACGAGCGTCCCACGTTCTTATCTCATCCTTAACGCCCCGTTTAGCGAGGAATGTCTTCATGCTGTTCCAGGAAGTGTCTCGAATGCCCATTAGCCGAAGAACTCCCTCGAGAACATCCCGAACGGGAGCAGGTGGTGCCCGCAATGAACGAACTTCCGCTAAGGCGTCTGCGCCGATGCCAGCCACTGCCTGAGCCGCTTGCTCCACCAGAGGTTCGACCTTACCCAATTCGCCTTCTATATCGGCCTGCAGGTGCAAACAAATATAGTTTTTGATCGCGAAGCATTTAACTGGAAAATTCTAGTCTTTTACCTTTCGTCGAGCCAATTCTGCACTTTCCCGTTCCGTATCAGTTTTCAAGGTGGCCATTTCGCCACGTTGCCCAGTTGCTCCTCTCATGGTGGCGGTAATCTGTTCCAGTGCAGCATTAGCTCGACCTTTTTCTATTTCAAGTTGCTGGCGCTGCTTAGTAGCCTCGTCCTCCAATTTGGCCACGCGGTCTCCGGCCTCCCTTAATCTTCCGATTCCAGCCTCAAGACTCGACAATTTGTTTTCGACATCTTGGCCCCACTGATTGCGCAGCATTGTCCAGGTGCTTAGAAGCGCCAAGAATCTTGCTGGGGCTTGTTGTTGTCGAGGTGCACGGATGTGGGCATTCACGAGGCTATCGAGACCGGGTGAAGCTTCTTGTGGCGAATCTTCGATCAATCGAATGCACAGGTCCTTCAGGGATGATTCCAACGACCACCACTCGTTGCCAGGAGCCTCAGCCACGAGGATGCAGTGGCGTAAAAGTCCGGACCGAGTCAGCCACTCTTTCTTGACTTCACCGCTGTCGAGAATTATCACGACTCGCAAAAGGTTCCGCAAACGGTAGTAGAGATACTGATCCAGGGTCCCGGCAAAGTCTTCCTTTCGGGAAAGATCTGCAAGCGGCGCAACCAGACCGTCCAACTCTTCGGCACTCAACAGACCGGGCAACTCTCCCCTGGACACTATGGCTCCGGCCAATACCGCTAAACCCGTTTCCCTCAAGTGATGATCCTCGAGCAACAGCAAACAGGGTTCACCCTCGATTCCTGCTGCTTGGACCGCAGCCTTCACGGCTACTTTGGCGCGACCTTGAAATTTAACAGTATTATTAAACGTCCTCGGGCACCAGGGGCCAAACTGACCCCGAAGGCAACTTTGAGCTAGAATTACTACAAGTTATTGGCGCGCGAGATTTTTTTTCTGAAATGTTCAAACTAATGTCCTGAATTTTGATGTAAAGTTCGGAACGGTATATATCGACCCCGCGTGTCACTGGCGCGTTGTTTCTAGAACGTGTGACCATATGAGGGGTCAAAAAGGGGTCTAGTTAAAAATGCTGAGCAGGCAACTACCGGGTCCGGCATCGATCAGTCGTAGTGAAGATACCGAGGCGACTAGCTTTGTCGCAGTTTTCCTTCCGGCACCTGGACGTCCTGTGAGAATAATCCCTCGATTACCGCTTCCCAGGGCCCAGCTCAAACCTTGTAAATTGAAAGCAACATTGGTCATAAAATCGTCATATGTTGGGCACCAGGAATCTGTTTTTTGCTCGGACAGATTTTTACCGGAAACGGTCTTGATCAAATGCGGTGTTATCTTAGCCTGCACTGGTTCTCCTTCCCTCGCACATCTCGAAGCCGCATTGTCGATTTCCGATCTCCAGTCATCTTCCCCAAAAGCTGTCAGCCCGAGGTGTCCACCTTTCCAGACAAATACCTCGCTCGTGGCTTCTTTTAGTTCGGGAATTTTGGACATCATGCTCGATACCCAACGTGCTTGATCTTTGGTAGCCAAACGTGGGAAGAACAAGCGAGTTCCCGCGTCCCAAAGGTAGCGGGTCAAGTCAATCAAGCTCTCGGCTCCGGGATAATACTTTAGAGTGTCCGCCCAGACCGCCACGTCGTTGGGAGTCCAGGTGAAAGTCGAATCTCTGGCAGAAGTGATGGTCGCTAATGTTTCCGTCATCGTATGTGCCATTCGAGGAATCCACGCATCAGTCGCATTCGTTTTAGGCCGTAGAGAGGACTTTAGGTGAAGCTCGACCATCGAGATCACATCCTTCGAGCTCGGACCACTGGAATAATTATCTCTCTATATATATATATAAAACTGTGTGTGTTTCACGCAAAAACCACTGAACCAATTTGGATGCGAATCTTTTACACGAATGGCGCGCACGAATCAGAATAAGTTTTAGGCTATATTGCATTACGATATTTTTGTTTTTCTGGAACCCGAACCAAAAAATCACATTTTCCGTCATATTTTAAACTTTCAAAATTCACAAGCAACTAAAAAATGATAATGAATCAAAAATCGCTAATTATCAATTGAAAGATAATTCGAAAACGAAGATAATGAACGGTCGCTGGAGTGCCAGTTTGTAAAATAAAAAAGTCGAAAAAGTAAAGAAAATTAATCGAATAGCCCAACCAGCGACTTGTATTCGCTTTGAGACAGCGGACAGTAAAAATGGAAAAGTTGAAAAATTTACGGTAAATAATGAGTGGCAAGCAGAGCTTCTAGTCTCGGATGAAGTTTGGTGTCCTCGTCCCCAGTGCTCAGTAGAGTAATTGGTAGGCTTGCGAACTCAAGGTCATCTTCATGGAAGCCCCCTTCTTGAAGAAGCTGTCGAACCAGTTCCTGCAAAAACGCTTAGTCAAAACTCTGTTTTCCATCGAATGTGGTGTAATTTGATTGATTCGCTCGTCGCTCGAGCACCTGCAAGTCTTTCGAAGCGAGATGCAGATCTTCTAGGATAAGGATCAAACGGGAACCGTGCCTGGGTCGGTAAATCCTCCCGTTGGCAGACGATTCAAGGCGGATGCAAGAGCGCTTTAGCCTCGTGATGAGATCTTCCGGTCCGTAGAGCGAAGAGCCACGAACGCTCGAAGAGGCCTCGCCGATTTCATCATTTCGGGAAGCAAGTGCAGCCGACATTAAACTGCTCTTTCCACATCCTTGAGGGCCGCGGATTATTGCCGGTTGGCCAGATTCCAGCCAGGGTAAAGTTACGGCCAAGGCTCTTTTTACGGGTCCTAGTAAAAAAATCGCCAATTTATCCTCGAACCTGGGCTAAAAAACGTCCTCAGGCGACTTTGAATCCCTTCGTTCCCCCGTTTCTTGAATCGTTTTACCGCATTTTTGACTAATTTTTGACTCCGAGAAAAATTTCGAGAGTTATGAGTTTTTCAAAGTTGGAGTCATTTATGGCTCCAGGTTGGACCATCGCACCCTCTGAGGCGAAGCTTTACGAGTTTTTTCATTAAAAAGCTGACCTGATAAAGAGACGGGTCCATTCTCGCAGGGGAGCGACTGAGTTGCGTCGCCGAAAGGCTCCAACCGGTCGATTTCCGAGTTGTACAAAACTGCGAACGGTTTTTGAGGATCAGGGCACCTGGGAACAAGCGTTGATAATTGCTGATCACTGAGGCGAGTGATCGTAACGAAATGCTTGAAATTTGTGAAACAAAACTTACCAGGAGTCAGTGACTTGATAAATAAACCGTGCAATCTCGTCCCTGGATTCATCATGTCCCAGTTGCCCACAGAGCGATACGAGCAGTGAAAAAGTGCAGAGATTTTGGGTATTAGATTTTCGTAAATGCGTGAGAGCCGCTTCGATCAGACCAGCCGCTGACTTGGGTTCGCCAGTTTGCTTGAAAATTGTCTCGATAATATTGCAAAGATGACTGCCGGCGATTCCTGACGCGATCGATGACAAAGTTTCCAGTTTGGAAGGCAAAAGCAGAGATGACGGTGACGTTGAGCCAAGATGAATTACACCGAGACGCGATACTGTCGCTGGACTCGCTCCACCTAATTTGTGGGTCTCGAAGATAAATCTGGTGACAGCAGGTGAATAAAGATTAATTTTCCTGATTACTTATCCGTCCGTGAACGGAAATCGGGAGTCTCTCTCGTACCTCACACCAGGACCCAATCGAAGAGCGACTCCACTGGGCAATGTAAGAAGACGATTATCGTCTAGTGCCGAGTTCAAAGCTTCGGCCCAGCTGGGTTCAACGTCTCCGTTCAGGATTATCCAGGTCGAAGTGTCCCCAGCCGAGGATACGATACTCGATAAAAGTCCTTCTTTCCATTCCCTACAAAATCATTAACCCTTCGTGGTCACACTGGGTTGATTGATATTTTCAGTCTATTTTTGAACCCGCATGGTGACCAGTCTATCAGCCCGAAAATTCTCAAAAAATTACTGAACAACCCTTGGACATTCAAGTTTAGATACGAAAAACTTTTCTGAAAGAAATCCAAGGCTAAATTTTTTTTTTAATGCAAAATGAAGAAAATAAACGAGAAAAAAAAGTTTTTTCACTAATATAATCGTCACTTTGTGCATTTTCAATATTTTTGCCTAAAATTTGGACCTAATATTCATCGGATCTGGTTCTTTTGTGAAAAAAAATAGTACGATAGCGCGCGTTTGAAAAAACATATTAATTCCGTTATTGAAATTGGGTTGATTCCAGAGTGGATATTGGAAATTTAGCGTGAGCGGCGGTAATACTTATCGCCGTCAAAACGTAATGAGTACTACAAACGATTGCAGCCCCATTCATTGCCGGTTGAGTTGAGATTTGCATAATGAATAGTGTTTTCTGGTCGCATAGCTTCAATTTTGTTTACCTGGTTTGCGGGTCAACTTTGCCCAGGAGTCTCGATTTTGGCATGGCCCCAGGATAAAGGTCGAACTGTCTTACGGGTTCGCCAATTCTGTTGAGTCCATCAGCGAGAATTTTTCTGACCAAAGACTTGCCACTTCCGGGTGGTCCAACGACCGCGACGCCAGCACGATTTTTCAACTGTCCATACAGTTGGATGCATCTGTTGACAACATCATCGCGATAGCCAGCGCGATCGCAAAGTTGCCGAATTGCCGTTAACAAGTCTGGCCGATTGGTCGAGTCAACGAGGGACGAGGAATGATCAACTTTGGGAAAGACATCCTTCAGTAGACCAGAAAACTTTTGAGTGTCATCTTCGGTCAGTTTGGGCAGGGTAGAAGCTCGGATGGCAACGAGTAAGCGTTCAGTTTCGTTGAGCTTTGCAGACTCGAGAGAATCGGGTGGAATCGCATCGAGAACAGAGCGAAGAGCACGGAGCCCCCAATCGTAGTGCGGCTGCTTGAAGAGCAGCTTTTCCGAGATGTCCAAGATTTCCACCAGCTGTTTGGCCAACGTGGGAGCCTCGAGGAAACCTTCGCACTCTAGCAACGCCTGGACTATGTCACACCTGTCGGGATGTGCCATGCCAATAGGACGAAACAGGCGGGCCAGCGAATCTGGCAATTTGTGTCTCCCGCCGTAATCACTGTCGGCTGGATTCATCGTGATGAAAATGCAACAGTGAGGATCGAGCCTGATGCTCTGTTCACCAAGCTGAACGGTGCTGGACGAGTCCCTCACGGCTTCTTGTAAAGGACGGACCAACATCGCTACAGCGCTCAGCGTTTCTTCTTCCAAGCGATTGAACTCGTCGAAGCAACCCCATGCACCAGCTTGCGCTAGACCCCCCAAGATTCTGCGCATGCTTCCAGCGTCCATGCCTGTAAGAACGAGGAAAATTGGAAACATCGTCGCTCTGAAAATATCTCATTAATATTGCAAAGCTGTCGACGAACCTTCGTCACAGTTGAAGACGAGCACGGGTTGACCCAGAATCGCAGCAAGGGCCTTGACACTTTCGGTTTTTCCGGTACCAGCTGGTCCGGTTGGACTTCCGCCGAGCCCGAGTTTCATCGCCTGAGTAAGAGCGAGGAAACATCGTTCGGTAAGTCGTGTACGAACGAGTCCAACTGCTGCGCCTTGATATTCGAAACGATATGGAAAATCTGCGCCTGCACAACGAATCACGGGACCGGTGCTCTGGAACGGTAATTTATTTACTTGAAATTTATCCTCTTGGTCTCAGATTTACCGTTCAGAAATTAATTAAATTCGCTCCAGTACCAGATTGTGATTAAAAAAAAAGATCCAGTCAAATTTTGAAGAGGCTACAGAGAACCACAAAAAAGACATTCGCATTGATTCATTCCATGAATTTAACATTGATTTTATACATTTCATTGTATTGAAATGTATGAAATCTATGAAATATGTTAAAATATATTAGTATTTTCATTATTATTAATTAGTTAATTAATTAATTAATTAATTTTTATTTTTATTATTTCTATTTATTAAATTTATTTACCAATTATTATTATTTATTATTCATTTGTTTATTTATTTGATAAGTAATTTGTTAATTAATAAATAAATAAAAAAAATATGTAAATATATTAAAAAGATAAAAACTGTGTTTTCTCCTAAGAATCGATAAGAATTAATTTTAATCTCTGTAGCCCCTCGAAAATTTGACCGAATCATTTTCTCATCTAAATTCTACTATCGTAACAAATTTGATTAAATTCCGAACTGTAATTGTAAAAGTGACGGTATACTACTATAATAAGGGGCAAAGAAATATCGTAGAAAAAGAACATGATAAATCTTGATTTGATGCGAGCTTCGCTTACGCTTCTGTAACTTCTCAATTGTCTGCTCCAAGCCCATGACGTGTTTTCTCGGTTCTCGACCGCCTTCAATAAAGTTCTGGCGACACCAAGATGATGCACTGTGTCTAGAAGCAGGCCTCGAGCTTTGAGAGCGGTGAGACGATCTCCAGCGTCTTCGAGACCACGGAATTTAGCTCTTTGAGTCTCTAGAAACTCTACCAAGTTTTTCAATCCCGTGGAGCCTTCTTTCAAGGCAGATTCACAGCGTTCGGTGAAGCGGATTCTCTCGGACAGAAGAAGCACCTTGAAAAGAAATGTGTTAGGCGTTGCTGCGAAATTCTTTGCGCCTAGAAATGGCCTCGCAATTACCTGGGCTGGATAGAGAGAAGGATCCGGTGCCGTATCAATGAGGCACTTTTCCAAACTCTGAGAAAGTGCTTTCCTCATGGTATCTTCAAGGCTTCTGAGCCATATGGGCAAGGCTTCCCCGAACTCGATCGTTTCCGGGAGTTGTAACATTTCACCCTCCGACGAAACAATTGCTTTCAATTTACCCTCCTCAATTACTACTGAGCCGACGCCCTGATAAAGTTTCGGTAGGTGAGCGTCGAGGCTGCCACCGCTGCCGGAAACCAGCTCCAGAAGATCTTCGTCACTCAGAAAATACAATCGAGGGTAAGACGACCGTTTTTCCTGTAACAAACGGAAGCGAATGTTGTAAAGGACTTTCGAGCACAACGAGCCCGATCGCCGAAAGTCTTTTACCTCTAGAAATTCGTCGAGGCTTTTTTGGCATCGATCCAGAAGGTCCTTGAGGTTCAATATCGCTGGCAGGGGCAGTCTTCGCAGCGAAGAAACTCGCGGATCTCTCGCAACTTCTCCCATGAGATATCTTTGGGAAAAAACATGTGTTTGAAAAAAAAAAACAGAAATTATGCAACATTTGAGTCATTAAGTCCGCAGCACAGTCGGTTTTGCTATACCTGAATTCTTTGTCAGCTCTCGTCCATCTTCCAGAATCGTTGGGTGCAGCTCCGCTGCCGTAAACAGGCTCGAGATAAACCCATTTCCTCTGCAGAGTACTCAGAGCCTTTATTCGCTCCTCAAGCTCGAACATGGCAGTCTCGCATCTTGCAGCTCTGGCAGCGAATCTCTCGTAACCGGAAGCTCCTTTCGCCCCTTCGAGAATGAGTTTCAGCTCTCCGGCTCGTGCCAACAATTCACCGTATTCGCCGACCAATAATATTGCGTTATTTTTACTATCCTTCGACTCCACGAGCTGTAGGGACGCTGTTGTTTCCCAAGATTCCAGCTCGGTCAGAGCTTGACGAATTCCACTCTCGGCAACCGCTCTTTTCGTTATTTCCTGTTATTTGTTTTTTGTATTATCGTTTTTTTACCAGCAGAATATCAAATCTCTAAATTTGTAAAACACTATTGCAAAAATTTATTTGTGCCCTTCTCACGCAAAAACCACTGAAGCAATTTTGATGAATATTTTTTACACAAAAATCAAGGTCATGAATCAAAATCGGGTTTAACAAAAAATCACATTTTTCATCATATTTTCCACTTTTCAAGTTCACAAGCAAATCAAAAAATCCCTAATTACCAATTCAAAGATAATTCGAAAACGAAGATAATGAGCGGTAGCTGGAGTAAGAGTTTATAAAAAAAAAAAAATTATAGCGATTTTCGTAAAATCAACGTTTGAAGATTTTGGAAAAAAATTTTGTAACTTTTCATATAAAGCTCAGCTGCGTAGCCTTTGGCGCCTGCTAGGCGTGCCGAGGGGTAAAGCCTGCACGCGCGGTTATAGTGAAACGATAAAAATTGAAGGCGAATTGGGTTGGTGATTACCTGAATGCGGTCGACATTTTGTTTCATAATTTTTGAGCAATCGAGCAAATGTCCAAGCGTTATGTCTCGCGTGTTTGTGACGTTGGTGATTCCGAGCAGTGGCCGTAATTCGGCCCAGTGTTCCTCCGCAATTTCATCGCCTCGGAGAATTTGCAGAAATTCAATATCGGCTCGAATGTCTCGAATTTTTTTGCCCACAAACGTGTCAATCTCGAGACTCGAATCTTTCGTGTGATCGAGATTCGAGGGGTTATCGGATTGAGTTTTTATTCTGCTTTCCCACGAGTCCAGCCAATCATGGAGACGAGGCAATCTCCTTCGCGCGACGCTCCACTCTTCGGTCGTTTGATTTTCTAGTTCTTTTATGAATTCTGCCTGGAAACGACAGTTAGATTCCTCGGCGTCTAATTGAGCCTCCAAACGCCGCATCACTTCCGGATCTTCTTCAAGAATATCGTCAATGTTGACTCCCAGTCTCTGGCAATCCGATTGCAACGCTTCTCGTTGCTCCCTCATCGTTGTCCAACGCTCTCTCATCGTCGCGATCCAATTCAGCTCCGTCACTTCCGGTTTCACTGTCCATTTTGCTTCCCAACGCTCCTTCTCGTCCTGCAACGCCACGGCTCGATGACGAAGATTCACTTTTGCATCCTCCAGCTGACGCGCCACCAGACTTTGATGTCGTTCTAAGCGATCGGTCAGTCCTTCCCACGCTCCGTGTGCCGCGGACAAACCTGCCAAGCGAGTATATCGATACTTCAAGATAAATTTTCGAATAATGAGAGAAAATATCAGAAAAATTGACAATTAATTATAAAAACGCGCGATTATCGTCTCTAGAATTTTTACCATCGAGCTTCTCCCTCGTCCATGCAGCGAGGACTCTGGCAAATCCCGTAACTGCCTCAAGCTCTTCGGCCATCGTGGAAGATTCACGCTCTATTCTTGTGTGAACCTCATAAGCAATGCCAACCTCTTCAACGTTACGAGGCCGACGATCCAACTCTCTCGCAGCTGTTGATAAAAATTCTGTCACCGTGACGAGTCTCGACAAGGCCTCGGTTCGTAAATCTGAGGACAAACGATCCCAGTATCGACGAGTCGCCGATTCAAGGTCGTTCCTCGTTGTTCCGGTGTCCATACTTATGCACCATATTTTTATTTCCCCTCCTCTCAATTTTCCGACCTGACGACGCCGAAAGTTCATTGAAACATTCGAATGAATTTTATAGACATTTTTTTTTGCTCTTTTTTGGTAATTTCATTTCAGTATTTTTACCTCTTGAGCCCATTGTTTCGCCTCCTTGAACGCTCGTTCCCAGTCCTGAGGTGATTTGCCTTTCAACCTTTAACAATTTAATTCATTCATTCGATTCTTGTCAACGTATTCACGTTAACCCTTATTCGTGGTCACTGCGTGGGTAGAATCAACCCACTTCTAATAACGGATTTAATATGTTTTTTTTCAATCGCGCGCTATCCTACTATTTTTTTACAAAAGAACCAGATTCGATGAATATCAGGTCCAAATTTTAGATAAAAATATTGAAAATCCACGAAGTTACGATTATTTTAGTGAAAAAAACTATTTTTTTCCCGTTTATTTTCTTCATTTTGCATTTAAAAAAAATGTTAGCCTTGGATTTCTTTCAGGCAAGTTTTTCGTATCTAAACTGAAATGTCCAAAGGTTGTTCAGTAATTTTTTGAGAATTTTCGGGCTTATAGATTGGTCACAATACGGGTTCGAAAATGGACCGGGTAGAATCAACTCCGTTCGACCACCGAGATCGGTGGCGGAAGTGTGACCACGAAGGGTTGATAGTTTCTTCGCAATTTTGTTTTTGTAACCAAGTCAGTTTTAACGTACATTTCTCCTATATCGGTTTGCGCTGGCGCAGCTAAAGGAATCCACTTGCGACGATACTCCTCGATAGCGGCAATAGCAGCTTCAGCTTCCTTGTAGACACCACCGAAGAGATAAGCGTTTCTATCAACGAGGCTACTGAACTGACCGTCGGCTGGATCGCCGACGCCGCGAAAGTTGATTGGAATTGCGAGAAACCGCCGAATTCCCGAGTAAAGTTTAGCTCGTATTTCTTCAAGGCTTGGTCGCCATTGAAGCCGATTCTCCCGGAACGTCAATTCTACCTTTATCTCGGGTAATTTCCTCGTAAGAGACGGCAGCGCAGCTCTTTTGGAAGGAAAAATTTTCTTAATTTGACGATTTGTCATGAGCGTGCAAAATTCAATCATTTTTCATACAACCCTAAAACGGTAATCTTTTTTGTCAATTATTCCGGTGATCTGGGGTCGGAAATTACCCCATTTTTGAAAAATTCTCATTTCCGGTAAAATGCAACGAAAAGGGCTCAACTTGGGCTCATTCTTTTTGTTTTTTCGTGCAGGATCACGGAAAAACGAGGGTTTTCCGGATTTTTAAATTTGAATTGAATTTCAATTATAATTAAATTATTATTAAATTTTATTTTAATAATTTAAATTTAAATTTAATTTAATTTCAATTATTATTGAATTTTAATGGTTATTAGTTAATTGAAATTTAATTAAAAAATTTATTTCTCACCGATACGCGACACCGAGGACTTTGAGCAGTTGCCGATCCCAATGAAGTTTCCATGCCTTGGTGTTGCCGTATTCGTTCTCGACGCCCTCGACGATGGATCTTATTTTTCTCAGTGTTTCTTTCCATACTGCTTGGCTGCCAACGAGATTAACGATTTCGCCTTTCAAGAGACCGGCGACCAGATCTCGCAGAGTCGCGTGTTTAGCCGCGAGCTCGGAATTTTGTTGGGCAAATTTTTTCACCAGCTCACGCAACCGGTTCGTGTAAGCATCAACGGCGCGTGGATCGGACCAAACCACGCCCGATTGTTCCCTCACAGCCCGAGAGAGTTCGAGGGCTGTCGCAAGCATCAGAGGCCTCTGCGAAGGGACCATTCGGTCACCGATCGTATTGTGAAACGTTGCGATCTGTTGCAGCGCTCGAGCTCGAGCCGCCAGGGCTCCGGCGCGCTCGACCAGATCGTTCACTTGACGAGGTAACTCGACACCCTGACCCGCAAGAGCTCGAGCCTCTTTCACTAAATTCGTTAGTCGCGGATCGTAATTCACTCTCATCATACTCGAGCCTGTCAATTCCACGACCGCAGAATCACTCCCGAGACTCAATTCTTTACTCTCGATCGCTGATTTCATTTCATTCACCTGGAACGAATAATTATTTCCAATCACGACAAAAAATGGTCGAAATTCTCGAACAATGTTTGTTCATTTTTGCAATATCGTTTGATGGAAAAACTTGTTTATCAAGCGAATTCGCGTACCCAAGACTCGACGAGGTACTGACGTTTTTTTTCCGCCTCTTTCGAAGCAAGCAAAATTTTGGAACGAGCTTCTTCGTAGCCCGGAAGATCCTCCAATAATTCTTTCGCCAATTTTTCCAGACCATCGAGACGCATTTCCGCAGCTCGAGCAGTTTGCATTTCCTGTAATATTCTTGGAGTGTCCAATAGATTTACCGTGTCTGGACCGGATTGACACACGTCCACGAGCTCAGGGATCGAAGCCAACAAAGCCTCGCGCTCACTTGCCAGTGCTCTTTTGAGACCGTCTCGTTTCAAGAGCTCAACGTAGCGCTGAAACTCTGCCGCGAGCATCGTCGAATTCGCTACACCCGCAAACTCTCTTCTCAATTTTTCCGTTACTTTTTCTTCCGCCGGACTCAAACTGTCCTCGAAACGATGTTTCAGCCTTTCCCATTCGATGTCCTTGCCATCTTCCCCGAGACCAACTGCAGTTTCCGGTCAAATTAACAAAAAAACAAATCGTTGAACGGATTTTCCATGTTTTAAATAAATCTTCGGTTAATTATCGATTGAATTTTTTCAAAAAACCTCTCAAATCGTCGAAACTTTGTAAAAGAGCATCCGTGCCGAGGGCCGAACGTTCATTGGGTGTCAAAAGTCTCGTGAGCTGACGGTGCTGAGCGCGAATTTCGGCGGTTTGTCTAGAAACGCCGAAAAAAATGTTTTTCTCCAAAAATTCCAACTTTTTTTCTCAGCAAAGATTCGTAAATGTACGAATGTGCAAGGATTGAGAAAAAAATTGCATAGAACCTCAATCTATCGGCAAATTTGGAGCACTTCACGTGCGAGAAAGATTTTCCTTTCCATGGATGAAGCGACTGATGAGGCCAATATAATCCCGTGAGTCTTTCGCAAATGTTCACCCATTTTCCGCACACGGTAGCCGCAGTCCCAACAGCTTCGTCCCTGGCCCGGGAATTCGTGTTTTTTACCTGTCATTCGAAATAATCTGTAGCCATTTGATCAGCATGGAGGAAAAAGGGGAACAAAAATGTTTAAAATGTTAAAACCTCATCGAGCAGCGTTTGAACTAGTCGGACAACTTCGTTACCGACGATTTCCAAAAACGATCTCATTCTCTCCTCGTTGTAAGCAGGTCCATCGAGTTTCCAAAGATCGTCGATGTATCCCGAGAGCGTTTCCAATATTTCTTCGACGCCAATCAAACCGTCCCTGATTAGGTAAAAAAATACAATGAAAATTTACAAATTTCCGAAACGCCAAATTAAAAAAAAAAAAAATTTTACTCCAATTTGATTGAATTCAATTTAGAAGCCAAGTATTTTGTTGCTGAAGAAAAATTCAAAATACCTCGAAGTTGCAGCGTTTTCGAGCTCCTCCCGAATGCTTTTGACAATGTCAACAGCTTCCTCGGCGATTTTTCTGTCGTGCGATTTTTTCGCGTCATCTCGTTTGCGTTTCCAAAGATTTTCTTCCTCGGAGATTGATGCCGAAGCTTTTGGACCGAGAATGTCTTCCTCCAGGCGTTTGAGACACGAGGCATTAACACCAGATGATTGTAGGGTCGGCGCCCAAACTTGTCGGAGTGACTCGATCAATGCTTTGCCGCCAATTCTCGATCCTCCGGTCGTTACGATGTGGATCAAATCGTGAAAATTATCCTCAGTCACGATCGAAGTTCGCAACTACGTGTAACCACAAAAACAGCAATTCTGGATGAATAAATAAATAATAAGAATGTTCCACAA
Source organism: Diadegma fenestrale (assembly GCA_037043255.1). Classification (NCBI taxonomy): domain Eukaryota; kingdom Metazoa; phylum Arthropoda; class Insecta; order Hymenoptera; family Ichneumonidae; genus Diadegma; species Diadegma fenestrale. The sequence continues at coordinate 439,334 of CM073310.1, forward strand.
GCAGACAATTCGGATGATAAAAATCTAAAAAATTTTTTGATAATTTCGCGATTTACAACAAAAATGCGTGAAATGGCGGAGTTTTTTTTTGTTGTAGCTGGAATTGAAAGTTTTGCATACCTTGAAAAAAACCAGAGCGTTTTTCCCGACCGGAATTTCATTGGTTAATTTCAAGCGTCGTGAGTCGGTGCTTGTGCGAGTTGGAGTTGCACAAATAGTACGACAGGACGAGGCGTCCAAAAACTTTTCAAGAACAGCTTCACCCTCGATTGCAATGTCAGGATCGGCGATTGGGACACCGAAAAAATGTCCTGCCGTTGAAATAATCAACGTGCCTCTTTTATCAACGGCCACCATTGTCTGCAAAATGAAATCACAATTTTTATACAATTTCGATCGTCGATGACATTGAAAATATAAAGTTTTGTCGATCGCGATTAATTTCGAGACGCGTATTTTTAATTAATGGAAAAAATAATAAATGGACATGGATTTTTCTGGCTCTTACCGTTTCGAGGAAAAAAAAAATTGAAAGCGTTTATTCAAAGAATAAGAAAATTCGTCTGACACGTCGGTGACGTGTGTTGTCGACAACAAAAATCCTCGTCGTCGCCAGGTTTTCCATAATATAGTTTCGCAAAAAAGCTCAGTCGACTTTTACGACATCGTTTTGTTTGCAATTCGAAATAAAACACAAGCTCTGCAGTCAATGGGGTTTTTTCCGATTGAAATAATGAGACAAGACGACGATGGCTCACAAAACACAATGAGACCCCGCACAGGTTACAGAAATGAGGTTTCCATGGTTACCAGTTTCGACAACATTACGCTCCAACCACGATTCTTTATGAGCCACGTGTGCAACAAACGCCCGTGGCCGACCACGTGCAGCTGTCGTTTCAATCAATGACGTAACGGACTGAAAATAATACAATCAATTAGTAGGAACATTTGATTTTACTACGAGAACAGAAAACGCTGCAAATTGCTTCTTCAAGATTTAGCACAATCTTCAAATCTTTCTCTACGAGATACTTTTTTTTTTTATTTTGGCTCCATCATAGAAGAATCTTTGAGCATCGTGCTAATAAATCTTGAAAAAGCAATTTGCAGCGTATTGAATAAAATTGTCAGTCATTTATCGATTTTTTGCTTTTTTCAAAAATAATTTCGACATATTTTTATATAAAGCAAAAAGCAAGAAAATTGAAGCTGTTGGACGATTTTTGGAAAAAACTGAGATTGTCGTAAAATTGAGAAAATCCGAAACGTCAGATGAAAAAATACTCGTTCATCAGTTTTATAGAGCAATTTTGAAAGAACTTTCCAATGGACCATTGAGAAAATCTTTAAAGGGTCGTTTCCACGCTTATTCTGCTCAATATTTGATCGGGCCTCTGCATTAAGCAGGAAAACAAATAATTTCATTACGAAACCGATCAGGCTCATCGTTGGTGCTAGCAATGCAAATATGTGCACGCACATTCCGATGTCCAACGAGGCCATATATCGAAGTACGACTATATGCTTACCAGCTTGCATACATATGAGTACGCCAAAGATATTATGCATGCTGCCTGAACAACCAGCGACAAAAGACTTGGCATCCCGAAGCCCATTGCATCCAGAAAATAAGTTTTTTACAGGCCCATTATGTTTTCTGTCAATTTTGGGAAATGGTCAAAAGTATTACATTTTATTTTATTTGCCTGCGACTTCTTGAATACGTTTTTAATGGTCTGGTGAATTTTGGGTTCTTCATTTTGATCCGTCATTTTTTATGTTAATTTAATTGTTAATCGTTCCAAATGCTAAAATTTTATAAATTTTCCATAACTTTGCCATAAATGCCATAACTTAATGACTTTTAGAGAAAATTCCGCGTGTGCTGACGGAATAGAATTTTTCATGGAATTCCTTGGTAACGAAACGTGAAGAAAATTTGTTATCACCATTTCTACTAGTCATCAGAGTTTAATTTAGGATTCAAATACTTGATTAGAATAATTTGGGCGTGGGACATAATTCCTTATCGCGTTGACCGCATATTTAATATATTTATCGCTAATTCGGTTTCGAATATTCAGCGTTCGTGATATTTTTTATCAGCAGTTAGATAAGAGGACCCGATGATAAAAAGGAAGAAGCCAAGCGAAATGGTTTCACGACTGCTGCAGAGAGACTCTTATCAACCGTTTTTTCCTTTTCATATTTCACGGATGCATTTAACTCTGAATAAGTCTGGAATGAATAAATTTCGGAATTCAGAAACGTCGTCTTAATGTGAAAATGGAACAGTGATCGACAGTGTCCCAGACATTGAGGAACGCTGAATCAACAACAATAAAGTCATTGTTGATACAGTCGGTTTTCACGGAGAGAAAACGTCGAGAAACTCAGCTGAGAGTTTCGCAACCTCGTTGTTGTCGTTTGCCATTCTATGAAACCGCAAGGAAACATGTGGCGAAAGAACCGCAGCAACGGTGCGGAGGAGCGATTAGCGGAACCAAGGACGTGAGTGTTCCGCTCATTTTTTTCTCTCCATCCATATCTACAGCAATCTAGAGCAACGCCATGAAATGAACCTTTTCCTTAGACTGCAAACGTTCAATTTTCATTAAAATATTTTCATATTTTGACAAAAATATTTCACCTGGAATGATCAATGGATTTTCTAGATCGGACGACAGTCCATATAGTGATTTCGTTTTAGTCAGAAATTATCGCGTTTGTTCAAGAATCATCATTTTTTACTTTTTTTTTAATTGTTAAATTGATGACCTGCTTAATTGGGAAGTTAAAAAAAAAATTCGTTTTCGAATTATTTTTGAATTAGCAATTAGCGATTTTTGAAACATCATTCATTTTTTAGTTTGCTTGTGAACTTTGAAAGTCGAAAATGTGGCAAAAAATGTGATTTTTTGGTTCGGATTGAAAAAAAAAAAAAAATATCGGAATGTAATACGGCGTAAACAACCTGTGAAAGATTCATCAAAATTGGTTCAGTGGTTTTAGCGCGAAAAAGGCACAAACAGAATTTCGTAGTAGAGTTTTATATATATAGAAGATATTTGCTCCGCCTGCATCAATTGACGCGACACATTACACGAGCCGATCGTCACTCTACGTTACTTTTATCCGGAGTTCTCCCTCCGCCCCGCGGACGATATAGTACGGCGAATGCGTGTATAGTAAACACGAAGATACACAAGTTATAACATTCGAGTCTCTCGTGAAATTCTCCCGCAACGAGCACGAGAGTGAGTCTCGGTAGATGCTCGCGAGAGCGTCATTCATTCGTGCGTAGAGATCTGGCCGCGCGAGAGCCTCTTCTCGTGTGGAAGTTTATTCTTGAAAATAAATGAGTTGAGAGAATCGCACAAGAGACGTTCGTGCACCGCGTGGTTTTATATTAACGGGGATTCGGTTGTGTCGCGAGGTCAAATGATGCCCCGACCTAATCGAGCTTGACAGCGGAATTTCGTTTATAGTTTATGGTGATGTTCATTATTTTTCTTATTCCAACGAAAGTGCATTTTTTGTTATCGATCGTCGATAAAATTACTCATCATGATCTTTTGGAATAATCGATAGATCGTTCTCGAGGCCGATATACACGCTGCACGAATTTTTTCATTCAACCGTACGTATGAGCACGGTTTCATTATTTCTCAAACGTTTTGACTGAACGTTGGTCCTCGTTTATATTAATAAATCTATTTAATTGAATCATATATAATAATAATAATAACTAAAATGAATAATAATAATAAATCATTTTAGTATAATAATTGAGTGTTTAAATTTATTTGCTCGATTAATTGATTATAATTACCATTCAGAATTTAATAAAATTTGGCACAGAAGTAGATTATGATAAGAAAAAGATCCAGTCAAATTTTCAAGAGGCTACAGAGAACCACAAAAAAGATATCCACATTGGTAATTTCATGAATTTAACATTGATTTCATAAATTTCATTGTGATTTACATCAAAAACTGTGATTTCTGCTAAGAATTGATAAGAACTCATTGTAGAATACAATGAAAACTGAGATTCATCATAAAACTCGATGTTAAATGTATGAAACTATACCAATACGAATATTTTTTAGAAGCGTGAGCGAAGCTGCCATGAAATCGAGATTTAGGATGTTCTTTTTCTACGATAATTCTTTGCAGCTTTAGATAGTACTGTCGGTTTTAGAATTATGGTTAAGAATTTAATAAAATTTGCTGCAGTAGTAGATTGTGATGAGAAAATGATCCAATTAAATTTTCAAGAGGCTACAGAGAACCAGAAAAATATATTCGTATTGGTACATTGAGTTTTTTAAAATAAATCTCAGTTTTCACAATATTTTACAATGAATTCTTATCAATTCTTATTAGGAGCAATCACAGTTTTCATTGTAAATTACAATGAAATGTATTCTGAAATGTACAATGTTAAAATCATGAAATTATCAATGCGAATATAAAAATTTTCAAAACGACAGTATTGCCTTAACGTGGAAGAAAAATGTGTGCTGTACGATTGATTTCTTTCTGTCGTCGTATTTGCAAATTCCGGTTTTTCGCCATTTGACAGCAGAGACAACGAAGAATGATTAAATATAGTGGGAATGAATTTTTTCCCACTTGAATTAGTCAGGAAGTTGAAGAACTCAATCTCTTCAAAACAACAACTTGGATTCTTCATATTCTCGTACAATAATCATCAATTTTTCAATTTTATAAATTTGACATTAAAACAATTGGGAAAATGATGAAAAGTCTCGAGAAATGAAATAATTTCACGAAAATTTGGATTACCCATGCGATTTATGTTATCTTTAGAGCGCGATCGTTTCCTATTCGTATCGTGTCGTTGCGAAGAAGGCTATTTCGTTAGGTAGATGAGGTCATGTTAGTGTGTGAGCGAAGTGAAAAATTCTCGAGCTCCGAGCAATTATCCACATGTGATTCATTGAGCCTCGAGATTTCTTTGTCGGCTTTCCTGTGTTGGTTACGCAATAAGATTTTTGTTTTTTCGTATAGCTCCATTCTCACGATTTCTATTAAACCGTATAAAAAAAAAAAAAAAATTTATTCGAAATTCAGGGCATCAGTGAATTTTGCCCTTCACAACTGATTGGGATTGATTTTTTTAATTTCTCTTGAATCATAATCAGCAAAATGCGTATTCTCGTGTTTTTGTTTTTTTCAGTACTGAATCGAAATGAAACGAATTTTTCAGAACTATAATGGAGACTCACCAGCAACAGGGAAGCAATAAAGAAATGCCTGGAAAAGTCGCCCTCTCGTTTTCCATCCTCACGCATGCTCTTTTATTGGCTCCAGTACTTTACATCGTTGCACTATATTTCGGGGTATACAGTTTTTTCGCATGGCACCCAATATGTATGGCTGCTGGTGTAAGTACCTTGAATGAAAAAATAAAAGAATTAAAATAAAAATTGCCAGCTTGAAATATAAATGGAAAACTTTTTCTGTAAATTGATTATTTCTCTTCTCTAGAGAAAATCGATAAATCGGTCGAATGACAAAACTTAATGAGGAGAATCAACCCTAGAACGGTAACCCGATTTTTTTTCATATTCCAGTGACCGCGGGGGTGATAAATGAGCCCAAATTTGAAAAATTCATATCTCCCGTAGAATTTGACGAAAATAATTCAACTTGGGTTCATTCTATTCGTTTTTTTCGTGCAGGATCGAGTGAGCAGGGGGCAATTTTGCTTGCAGTAAAAAAATTAGTCAGACGAAGGGCGCGGGATTGAAAGTCGCTCGGGATCGTTTCTGAACTCGGGTTACCGTTTTAGGGTGGTTGAAAGAGAAATCGTTTAGTCGGGAAAATATAAAATGAAGCAAATAGTGGATTTTTGCAAGGATGTATTTTGGAGTGACTTTGGATATCGTTTTTCAAGGTTGGTCTGCTGATGATGGAGGCTGTTTTTGCGATATCTGGTGAAGGGTATTTGACCTCGAAATTATCGCGAGGAAATCGAGTCACCGTCCATTGGATTTTGAACGCGAGTGGTTTGACTTTGATGATTATAGGTTTCATAATAATAATAGTTAACAAGAATAATATTGGAAAGGACCACTTTGTAACGAGCCATGCAAAACTTGGGCTGAGCTCGATCATCATAGCATTAATGGTCGGAACGTTTGGTATTGTTGCGAATAATACTCGCTGGCTTTATCCTCACGTCAGACCGGTTCTCATCAAGGTTGCCCATGCGTTTGGTGGCATCGCAATCACAATTTTGCTCCTCGCTACCATCATCAATGGCACCTATAAGGCATCGTTTCCGGGTTCCGAAACCGGAAGGAGCCTCGTTTTTGCTTCCTTGTTCATTGCAGGTCTTTTCATTATTGTTAAACCTCTTCTGGGCGCTGTATCCAGAAGCAGAGTCCTCTTCAAGCGAGCCAGACCCGCCAACAACACGAACGATTCGTGACGAGGATCCGCTTTCGGTTTCGGGACAACTTCCTGCAAACTTGACCACAATTTGCATGATTTTTCGATTGCTAATCAAATTTCAAATCCGCCCAAATGTCACGCTCGATCTTTTATATTTTTGCTAATTACTGATCAATTCATATATACGCGATTAATGCATTTTTTATTCACCCAAAATTTCCTGAAACTTGAAATTGTAAAAAAAAAAAAAATGTTCGATTTAGGGACCAAGAGAATAATTTGTAAATTTTATATCCACGAAAATGTAAATAATTGTAGCAACAATAACGATTAATATATTTAGGAACGCTTGAAAAAATCGCACGAGTCCAATTGTTTTCAAGCATGAGATTCCTGCTATGGCATAAGGGAAAAAGAAAAACTCAGTTTATTGGGTGCAGCTGAATCGCTCCATTGTAAACGCGTCAATCTCGTTCCATGTCGAATATGTAAATGAAAATTAGCCAGGCTTCGTTGCATCGAGATATGCGTTCTTGAATTTTTATGATTCTACTTGCCAATTGTTTGCGCCAGTAACGACCGAACATCGAGGAAATTTATATTACAGAAATAAATCCATACGATTCAAAAAACATCAACGTCGGGAACAGAAAATCTTAAATTCCTCAAGGGTGACGATTGTTCTTTTGTTTTTGCTCGAAAAATTTCTTATCATTCCGGAACAACAATCAAAGGCGGAAAATTCAATTTGCACCGGAACGTCATATTTCCTCGATAACTCAAAAGAGACTGAATACTGTAAAAAAAAAAAAAAAGTACTGGGTGACTTTACGAGTCACAGTGTTTCATGGAAAAAATACGAACAATGAAATGGAAAACGACAAAATTGAAAATGAAAACGTAGGACGTTAATGTCGAACTACATGTACAATTGTCAACCACATACCAACACTTTATTGTAATTAAATACGCTTTGTTACATTTACATATAATTAAATATATATATCTCGTGTATTTTTTTCATAATACAATGTACATTTATAATAATACAACCTTTCACTTGCAAGAGTGATTTAATTTTTCAAATTTGAGGTACCTTCTTCCGCATCACTACATCGATCTGAATCAACGATCGACGGTCAATTCAATTTTCGTTTAAATGTTTTACGTTATTTCTACCTTTGATTTTTTTTCCTTTATTTTCAATATTTTTTTACAGCCCGTCGTCCTTGTTTTTTATGAAGCTGTTTTTTCCTCGTTATTCGAAATGAGGAGACAATCATCAAGTTTGAAATGATACTTTTTTGGGAAACTAAAAATGGGCAAAAAGTCGTGTGCCCGGTCTCGGATTCTCGAGTTAATAAATTCTAAAATTTTCATTTATTATGCAACAACGTATCATGCTATCGATTTTTTCTTTCAGGATTTCCCGAAGAATTGTCCTCGTTTCGCTTCATTCTACTCTCCCTGCGTTCAAGCACCAGATTTTGTGAAACTTCTTCATGTGAAATCGAACCTTACGCGGGGAGCAAGAGTAGAACGAAAATGTTGAAAATCTATTTCTCTGTAAATATCGACATTTATGGGGTTTTGTGAATTGACAGTCATCTCCCCTTATTTCATATTTTTACAATTCTTTTTGCCACGCACTAAATTTCTTGGCATTCTATTTTGCCGGTAAAACTTGGAGACTCGCACTAGCTTTTGTCTTCACAGGAATATGCCTGGTGAAAATAATTTTATGATATATTTATCGTACAACAATCCTTCTCCCCTCAATTATTGTGTCTTGATTGTATTACTTCAGGTAAGTGATTTGAGTATTTAGTTGTTGTTGTGTCTTGTTTGTATTGCGAGAGCAAAAAAGCTCCCGAAAGTGACAATAAACGTATTCGTCAAGAATATCGCAATGGTAATTTCGTTTTTCCAAAAGGTCGTAACGAAAAATATTGTACACTTTGGTGTTCGGCGACTTCCAAAAACATTTTCGATGCCCGGATTATCGGATTTTTTTTCCAATCACCCGAAACACGAGTTTTCCGAGGAATCAAAAGAGCAAATCGCGAAATATGGACAATTTGCAAAATTCAAGGCTCAATGAAATATTTACGAAAATATTTTTGGAAGAATTAATGAACAATTTCTTCCCTTTTTCTATCTTCAGCGTATTCTCTCTTTTTCGACTACTTTCTTTGACCAATTTTTTCTATCCAAGTTCTAGGACATGTCTGGTTCGTTTTTTTTTTTTTACTTTGTACTTTTGGATCTACGGTTTTTCTCTGTTTTGACCAATTGGCATGCCTCCGCGAAACGCATTCCGCGTAGCTTTGGCCTCTTGTCTTCCTACGTAACATTTCTTCCTACAACATTTATGCATTGTAGATTTTCTCTTTATCACGTAAACAACATCAGGATTTTCTCACTGTCAGCCTTCTAACAACATTTATAACAAATATATATTTGTATATGTATTTTTATCATTTATATTAAATTATCAGTCGACATATTGTTCACGCAACTAAAAATGATTGTTCAATCGGAAAACAAATCGACGGGAACTGCCGTTCCGATTATTTTTCGCTATTGAAATAGCCAAAAAAACGTTTTCTGCTCCATAAATAAACTTTTTGTACGTTTTTCTCGGTCGTCAACGTCAAAAATCATTTGTTCACCGAATAGAAGAGAAAAATATCCAGTTCTTCAGGTACAAACGATGCCAATGATTTGATTGATTAGATAGTTTGCAAGAAAACGTGAATAAATAATAGCAACGAATCTGTGTCGTTTAAATATTTTAATTTGTTTATTTTATTTTACGATTGAGCAACACACCTGGACAATGGCAACATTCTGCTGTACTTGGCTAATTATTTATTTTGTCTTGCCGGTATTACCGCCAATTTTCAACATCTAAACATACATAATTACCACATCAAACATTGTTTCAATTATTTTCCGGGTCTGAAAAATTCAAGTTTCCCATTTTCTAATTTAGATCACAGAAAAAAAAGATTTCCCGCGGAAAACGTCGAGAAACATTGTTCGAACAGAAAAAATTCTTTACTAATTGTTGGCCTTTCGTTTCGAAAGCATTAATGTCAAAAACATTTCCTGGCAATCTCAAATCAGCCACTTTTCCGTTGTTCATTTCAAGTTCAATTTTTCGGCTGTTGGATTTTTTTCCAAAGACTTGAAATCTCTTACTGCGCACCATTGTGACGTCTATTTTATCCCCGAAATTACAAAATAGAGGGCAAAATTACGAAAAGAAATTGTCTCGCGGTTGGGTTACGGGCTATTTTTGAAATACCGTCGACTTTAGAATTACCGTTTAGAATTTAATAAAATTTAGCACAGAAATAGATTATGATAAAAAAACGATCCACTCAAATTTTCAAGAGGCTACAGAGAACCAGAAAAAATATATTCGCATCGGTAATTGCATGAATTTAAACAATGAAAACTGTGAAAACTCCTAAGAATTGTAAAATATGGTGAAAACTGAGATTTATCATAAAACTCAACGTGAATATTTTTTCTTGTTCTTTGTAGCCTCTAGAAAATTTGATTGGGTATTTTTCTTATCATAATTTACTATACTGTACAAAATTTCATCAAATTCTGAACGTTAATTCTAACAGCGACGGTACCAAGTTAATTAATGCCTCTCGATCAACGTGTTATTTTCATCCCTAAGATCGCTTTTTATTCATGCTTTTTTCCCTTTTTTGTGCACCATTTTTATTGTTGCATTTGCGTTCGAAACGTACACGCTTTTTCTTTGTTTTTTGTTTTGTATTTGTTAATGCAACACACGTTTTTAAATTATATCCGTCGAGATGATCGCCTCGAAACAAATTTATGGTTCATCCGTGAAGAGAAAATGTAAATCGTGTCAGACCTGTTCGGACGTAATAAGATCGGCTTTGCTCGAATTCTTGAGAATCGATGGTCCTGGTAACTTTTTTCCGGTGCGTGGTGCGCTCTGGGATTCGTACATCATGGGTTGACCATTCACGAGCACGATTGTGTCGACGGAATTGTATCCCCCCGAATGTCCTGAAATTCATAGTTATGGATCAATAAAAATAGCAAGAAGAATCGAAAGCGTTTAAGAAGGCTCGCGCAAGGCCAATCGCGGCGACTCCGCAAGAATAATAATTACCGACGATGATAAAAATGTTAATTATTGTCATCGAAATAATGACAATTTCTAGTTAAATACGTGACTGACTCGATCGAGAGTTGCTCCAGGGGCGGAGGAGATTTCACGCATGTAAAAAATGATCGAATTGAAATTGAATTGAATTGGTGATTTACCAGGCAACGGTGGATGGCTGATTGTTCGTGAGGGTGTCGATGAGTATTTTGAAGACGGTCTCCATTCGGGAGTTGGTTGCAGGAGTTTTCGTGCCTTTGTCCACGCCGAATCGTTTTTTCTCTTTGACTTGGCACTTCCAGTTGTCGCGACGTCTTCGAAATCGTCATCCTCCTCGTCGTCGTAACCGGCTTGTCGTCGTCCTGGTCTGAGCTGAGCCTTCACGACCGAAAAAGTTGAAAACGACAATGAAAAATGTGTCTTTTTTTAACGTTAGCGATAAATGAGGTCGGAAAATGACCCAATTTTGAAAAATTCATATCTCTGATAAAATTCAACGAAAAGCGGCCAACTTGGGCTCATTCTTCTCGTTTTTCAATACAAGATCACGCGTGCCTGGGACACTTTAGCTCGAAGTTCAAAAATGAGTCAGAAATGCGGCAAAACGATAGAAAAAAACGGGAGAACGAAGAAAGCGCGGGATTCAAAGTTTTCAGGGTCAATACTGTTTATATTGTGTTCGACTCACCAAAGCGACTCCGATGATAATAACGACCGGAAGCACACCAATTAGCCATCCGACTGCATAAGACCAAGTTGGATACTCATAAGCCCCATAGGTGAGGGGTTGATTATCCACCCAATTGAAAACAAGTATGAAGAAAAGTGCGGCAGGCGTAACAATTTTCCACATCCAAGTCCAAAAAAAACGCCACAACTTGGATCGTGGTCCAATCATTTCTTGAACATCGTTCAAAAAACGATCAGCCCCGTAGACCCAGGCTACGAGGATGCATTCCGTTATGGCGATCAGAAGAACTGACCAATTTGCTGCGTATTTATCCATCAATTGGAGCCAATACATTCCTGCCTGAAATTCAATATTACCGGATTATTTAAAGTTACCCCATTATTTAAGCACTGCTGCTTGTTTTTGTCGTTTCGAGTAGACAAGTTCATGTTACGATTGTTACCAATTTTGTCAGAAACACAATCGTATTATTATCACAAAATTACTGCATATTGAAGATCCTTCAATAATTTTGTACGTACTAAAATGAACAATTTTCTCCTATGAAGAAAATTTGTCTGCCGCGTTGTTAATTGAAGTTGCGTCTCGTTTATGAACTGCAAAAGTTACGTGAGGATTTTTTTTTCCAAATTTCGGCTCATAGCGTTTCTGGCAAAAAAAAAATCCTAAATACAGTTTTTTTGCAACTTTTTAACGAAACGTGACTTGAATTTATACGCGATTGGATAGGGCGACTTAAAAATGGACATTGAATATCCAAAATTCTGATCGTCAGAAAATTTTGGAGAAACCTCGAGTCGTTTTGTACCTTTTTCAACCTTTAAATGAAAAATCGGGGAAAATATTCACCCCGCGAGTTTCTTGTTCGTAAAATCGTTTTGAAAGCATTAATCTTTAGTTTTTTTTTCATGCCAAAGAGAATGGTGGAGAGAAAAATAAATTTCGTCGAGGTTTAGTTGGTGAAAAATCTATTTGAATACCCAAAAGGGATGGAAAAGGGTCGTCAAAAGAAACGAGGTGATTGGTAGTCTCGCCCCCACAGCTGGGTCGAAATAAATGCCACTCTGGGCGAGTTATTTAATTGATGAGCATCGCGTGGGTTATCGTAAATTTATTAATATGTCAGCAAGGATGGGTCACAGAGAAAATTAGTCACAGACTTTTCGCCCCAAACTGGAAGTCTGTCGACGATTCTATTAAGTTTTCTATTCTATTCATAGAATATTCTATTCTATTAATATTCGAGTGATCTATTCAATAGAATATCCTATTAATAGAATAGAAAAATTAATAGAATATTCTATAAAAAATGGTATTTTTTCAGAAAAATTCAAAAATTTTCCCGTGCACCCCAGGAAACGTGTTTCGCGCAATATTCATCGACGCGAGTAATTTTTCTAATGGGAAAAATTATGGGATGCGAGTAATACGTCGAAACGCGGCACCACCTCGAAACGGCTCGAATTTGTTTTTCTATTTTCTTTTATTGTTTATGAATGGTGTAACGTACAATAATATGGTGGCGAATCATATTTAACATCATAGAAGAAATTCATTAAAACACCATAAATTAGAAAATTAATGGAAAAAGGAACAAAGTTTCAGATAATATTTTTTAACAACCAACAGTGGTGTAACGTTCGATAATATGGTATGTATGGAAATGTATGGAAACTTTGTAAACTATGGAAATTTATTAAGAAATGAAAAATTTACGCTTCTCATCACCCCTCAATAGTGTAATTCGACAGGACACGAGTTTATGGCAAAATTCGTCGAAATGAATAATTTTTTCAATATGAAGAATAATTTCATTTTAGTAATAAAAAATTTCAACATTCAATTTTTTTTTCCCGTTTGGGAAAATCCGCGTCAACTTTGCAGATATTGCAAAAGTGACTTATTACGTTTAAATTTTTTTTTTTCAACTCAATACATGCCCGAAGACCCCGAATATTTCAAATTGATCGGCCAAACCGTCATTTTTTCACCAAAGTTTGAAAATTTCTTAAAAAATTAAATGAACAGCTTTCAATCTTCCTAAAATGACAATTATTGATGATTGAACTGACAAAATAAACATCTTCACCCTTTTGTCTCCACGTTTCCGCAACGAAATGTTTACTCAATTTTTTGAAAGCCTTGGACCTTGCTTCATAGCGGGAGGCGACTTCAATGCCAAACACGAAGCGGCCTGGACCGCAACACCAGCAGCAGACCCACAAGACAATTGCCTCAAATACCCGGCACATATCAGGAACAAAATCACAGATAAAAGGAGATTGAGAAGAAGATGGCAACTGAGCAGGAACCCAATGGACAAAACCATCCTAAACAGAGCCACACGTGAGCTGACTCAACTGATTAAAGATTATAATAACGACACATTCCAAGCGAAACTTTCAAACTTATCCAACACCAAAGACACCGATTACTCCATATGGAAAATCACAAAAAATATGAAACGACCGCAACAACAGAATCTCCCTATCAAAAGAGATGATGGACACTGGGCCTACAGCGACGCTGAGAAAGCTGAGGTCTTCGCAAAACATTTAGCAGAAGTCTTCACCCCACTGGACAACCAAACCGACGAAGGCGACGTCGAAATAAACGACTTCCTGGATGCAGCTCTCTCAGTATCTTTCCGAATTAAACCAGTTACCCACCACGAAACATTGCGAGTTATTCTGAAGGAGACCAGCTCAAACTAATGGAACCAATGGAAGTTCGCCCAAATCACCATGATTCCAGAGCCAGGTAAACCGCCGAATGAAAAAACATCATACAGGCCCATAAGTTTGCTACCTATCTTATCCAAGATCTTCGAGAAAATACTGCTCAAACGAATTAATACAGAAATACACTCGAAAAAACTCATCCCTGACCACCAATTTGGATTCAGGAACAATCATGCAACGACCGAACAAATTAACAGAGTATACAACACCATAATGAACACCCTAGAAGACAAAAAATTCTGCTCAGCAGTTTTTCTCGACATCCAGCAAGCTTTCGACAAAGTATGGCATACCGGACTCCTGTCCAAAATCAAACAACACCTACTCGAGTTTTTCCTGTTAATGAAGTCATATTTAACTAACAGAAAATTCCAAGTGCGATATGGACAAGATTTCTCAAATTTCTATGCAATCAAATCTGGCGTACCCCAAGGGAGTGTTCTAAGCCCAGTATTATATACAATCTACACCGCCGATCTACCAACTGGAAGAAACATTACAGCAGCGACATTCGCCGACGACACTGCTCTCCTGGCTACACACAGAAACCGCGTAACAGCATCCAAAAAACTTCAACGAAGACTAAACAAAATACACCAATGGATGGGGAAATGGAGAATAAAGGCAAGTGACTCCAAATCTGTCCATATCACGTTCACACTACGAAGAGGGAATTGCCCCAGTGTCCAACTCAACAACAAAACTCTCCCAGTTGTAAACGACGTCGAATATCTTGGCATGCACCTTGACAGGAGACTTACCTGGGCTAAACACATAAAACAAAAAGGAAAGAACTGGATCTGAAACTCAAAAAAAATGTATTGGCTCATTGGGCGAAATTCTCAATTATCGCTACATAACAAAGTAACCATCTACAAAACCATATTGAAACCAATATGGACATATGGGATCCAATTATGAGGGACAGCTAGCAATTCAAACCTGGAATTAATCCAAAAATTCCAATCAAAAACGCTAAGACTAATCGCGAACGCGCCGTGGTACATCAGGAACGCCTCGATACACAGAGACCTCCAAACCAACACCGTCCAAGAAGAAATAAAAAGGTGGAGTAAAAACTACCAGGACCGATTGAACAATCATCCGAACCAGCTGGCTGCCAAGATAGTCGAAGACAACCACCAAGGAACGAGACTTCGACGACACAAACCGGGGCACTTACTCCAATGATTCAACTAAATCCAACCAAAACACAAACCTCCGCATTTAATGCAACCCTCAACTAGTGGACAATCAATGGATCTCCACCTGCATCCATTTCTATTTTGAATCACCCAGAACTATTTATTGTTATTATTGATGACAGATTATGTTCCGTAGGAAGTATAATTGTAAATATCGATCGAGATATATATCGAGATCAATCGAGTCGCTTGTTATTTTCAATCGCAAAAAGCACATACGCCTTGAAAACGTGATGTCATCTTTTGTTTAAAAAAAAAAAGGGAAAAAACTTTGACCTAGCAACGAAAATAATAGAAAAGATTCATTCGTCCCAAAAACGTCTTGAGAATCGGTCACGAGTTACTCCAGAAACTGTGTCGCGAATTACTCAAAACTGTATCGCGAGTTACTCCGAAACTGTATCGCGAGTGATCCCAACTACTCCGATTACCTTTAACTCATAAACTCAAATCTATTGACCCACGACATATAAAAAACGGTAGCGATCGGTCTGGCCAACCGATCCACATACCCGAGGTTGAACCTCGCTATATCTCAGAGGATTATCATCCACATTCGCAGGAGTCGAGCATTATCTCCTCCTAAATTCACATACACAGCTCCTATTTCTTTCACACCTCATTCATTCAAACCCGCTCATTATTATTGGTGTTAATTTGCCTATTTCTTGTTCAAACGTTTGTAAATAAATTGGGTTTTTTATGCCTCGCGGCTTTTTCCCAAAATAAACTCGAATTTTCCATTTATTCCTCCCTTACCACCCACCTATCAATAAGAATCCCTCAAATTAAAAACATTACGACGAAACAGATTATAGTTGTAAAAATGAGAGAAAAAAAAACGTTTCCGCAACAACTATTCTTTAACTCTTGGAAAAAGAAAAATGCAAAATTTCAATTTTTTTTCTTGTATTTCACAATTCAAATCTGGTAACCTGGGGTTAAAAACGCCTCCCATGACTCAAAATTCCGAGCTCTTTCTCCCTTCGTTCTCTTGTTTTTATGGTTTTACCGCTTTTTGACAAAATATTTGATTTCAAGCAAAATTCCGCCGAGTGCACATGATTCTGCATTAAAAAACGACAAGAATGAGCTAAAGTTGAACCCTTTTCGTTAAATGTTACCGGAGACTTGCATTTTTTTTAAATTGGGGTCATTTATAACGCCAGGTTACCGGAATAAGTAAAAAAAAAAAAAAATAAGATTGCCGTTCTAGAGTTGAATACAAAGAGAAAATATTTTGAATTCCGGAAAAAAAGAAAAAAAATCAAAATTAAATTTTGTTTCTTCTTCCATGGCAAGATTAAAATAGTCAAAACCGCGAGAAAAAAATACGAATGAGTCGGTTTTTCAATAAACCCTCCGTAGACACACTGCAATTCGCGCACCTCCCTAGACACACATGGGTCTGGAACGTCCTACCGTTTTTGACTGTACTTGGACTCGTTTAAAAGATCTGAAAAAACTCAGGCCACACGCGTGTTTGTCTACTGAGGGTCAATCATTAATAATGACCATTTAAGAAACAATCATAAGGTTCCTCCATTTTTTTTTTGAAACTTTAACGCTTCAACCAAAAATAACGATTTGGCTGATCAATTTTAAATACTGTGGGGTCTTTAAGCATTTATTGAGTTTAAAAAACCTAGAAATATGAGTCACCTTCGTAATAGCTGCAAAGTTGACATAAATTTTCCCCAATGGGAGAAAATAGTCGAATATCGAGATTTTTGATCAATAAAATAAATTTTATGGTATATTTCAAATCATTCGCCATCATATTATCGTATGTTACACCACTGTTGGTTGTTGAAAAATATTAGCTAAAAATTTGTTTCTTTTTTCATTAATTTCCAATTTATGGTATTTCAATGAATTTTTATGGTGTTAAATATGATGCGCCGCCATATTATTGTACTTTACACCATTGATGAATAGTAAAAGAAGATAGAAAAAAAAATTGGAGCCATTTCGAGGTGGTACGGTGTTTTGACGTATTACCTGTTTCCCATAATTTTTCCCATTGAAAAAATTACTCGCGTCGATGAATATTGCGCGAAACACGTTTCCTGGGATGCACGGGAAATTTGTTGAATTTTTCCGAAAAAAAAACCATTTTTTCGACGGGTGTCCCACTTTGCCCGCCTCCCCCCTATAGATATATCGTATTCTATTTAATTTTTTAATGGAAATTCAATTGATATTTAATTAATAGAATATCAAATAATTAATAGAATATTCTATTTATTAATAGAAATATTCTATTCATTAATATATTCTATATTATTCTAGAAAGAGAAATAGAATATTCTATTTATTAATAGAATATTAATATAATATTAGAATTATAAAAAGAATACATTTTTTATTTTATTTTATTGATGGAATTTCTATTTTTTTTATTCTATTTATTTATATATAATAATATTCTATTTATTTAATTCTATTAATAGAATTTCTATCCTTTTTATAATTCTAATTGTTAGTCCGAGTTGTTTGGTTTTTGACTCACGTGGGTAGTGAAAATGATTCCGCCGCTGTAGCCAAAAACAGTGGTTGCGAGAACAACGAGCGTCTTGTAATTTCTGAGTACGGGAAGGCCGTCGAGTATAGCAGTCGTAACGGTTTCCATGAGAGCGAATTGCGAGTCGAGACCGAGAGTGAGCAGCATTACAAAAAAGAGAATCGACCAAATGGGGGCGATCGGAAGTCTCGCGACGACTTCCGGGTAAACGATAAAAGCCAAACCAGCTCCTTGATCAACGACCTTTGAAACGTCTTCGTTCAACTCGTGAGCCAGAAATCCAATCACCGAAAATATCACCAAACCCGCGAAAAAAGACGTGCAAATATTGCTCACTGCTACGATCAACGAATCTTTGTAACAATTGTTATCGAATTTGTTGTAAGAACTCAATGTTATTAAACCGCCCCAGGCTGGACTCAGAGCGAAAAATATTTGGACCGCAGCGTCCCCCCACACTTTTGCTGATCCCAAACGCTCCCAGTCCGGCGTCAGGTAATACAAAATACCCTCGTCAGCACCCGGAAGCGAAATACCTCGTATGAAGAGCGCGATCTGCATACCAGAAAGAATAACAAATTTATTTCGTCCCTATCCTCCCCATTTTCTTACAATTATCATTCATCCTCATTTATTCGAATCGATTTTTCCGATTCTCCCGGAATAAAAATTCCCAAGAACGTTAATCGCATCCACGAAGCGAAAATTATCTCAATTTCCAAACAACGTTTTACCATGCAAGTTTTTTTCTTCATTTATTTAATTTCGGATCTGTTTGGTGGTTTTTTCTTTTTTTTTCTGTCGTAAAACTTACGAGCACTACGTAGGGGAATAGAGCCGTGAAGTATACGACCTTTCCCGAACTCTGAACACCTTTGCTGAGGCATAGAAAAACAATGACCCAGGCGAGAAAAAGACAGGCTGCCATTGCTGGTCTTATATTTCCAGTTACTTCGATGCCACTGCTGAGTCCTAGAACGTGATTGCTGAAGGAAAAGATTAACAAATTATTAACATGCATTCGTCCTCGTTCTATGCAAGCCCAAACAAACCCAAGCATTGTCGTGACACTGAATGAACGTGCAGGCCAAACATTGAACGAATCGTCAGTAAAAAAATAAAATAAAAAAAAAACGTTAGTAATTCATGGCAAAATAACTGTTTCGCACTCATAAAATTTTTACGATAGTTAGATGCCAAGTTTAGGACGATAATTAAATAGATGGACCGAAAAACGTCGACGTCGGAAATTTATGAAGAAAATTTTGAAATAAATAAATAAGCGTAATTAAAATTTAATATTTTGATGTGGAATCCCGCAACGAGAATCCACCGCCGATTTATTTTATCTCTCCGAGTGCATACTGGTTCATTTTGACCCCGAAAATTTCCTGTCACTGGATTCTTTGGCATTTAATGGCAACGAATGTTTTGCAATTTCATTATCGATTTCGTAAAAAAAATTAATTTAGGGCCATAAAATATGAATAATTTAGTAGAAAAAAAAGTTTCTATAAAAAAACAAAAAAATTCTTGTATACCGGAATACAACGATTTAAAAAACGCCTTGGGTCAGATTGACCCAATATGCATTTAAACTTTGTTTTGCTTCATTCAGTTTCTTTATATCGTTCGTGCGAAATGGAAACCATCTTACTTGAAGTATTCTTCCGCAGGTGGTTTCCTAATAGCCGTGCTAATATTCACTGCCATCGCTTCGAGTTGGCTCGAATTGAAGCATTTCAATTTGTAGTACGAAGTATTTTGGCTGGCGCATACCTCAGCAGCTTTTGGTTCGTAACAATCTTCCGTGCTCCAAGTCGGATCACAACTACTCCAAGGCAATTCACTTCCACCTTGAACGTCAGAACAATCATTACGTTGCCAGAAAGTTATAGCGAAACATTTTTTCCATATTGCATGGAATTATTGCTTTTCAACGTAAACATTATTTTTTCATTAACGAAGAAAAAAATTGGCGAAATTTGGAAATTTTGTAAAAATGTGAAGAAAAAATTGATTGATGATTTATTTAAATTGAAAATAATAGTTCGAGCTGGTGCCGAAAATTATGGGAAATTGTTGGAAATATATTGGAACACGAGAAACGTACCAGCAACAGAAGCGAAAATGTAGTAAAGTGTCCAGGCAATTATGAGATTGTAGTACAGCATGACAATCGAACTGATAAGGACCATTCCATACCCAAGGCCTCGAAGAAGTGGACAGAAACGCTTATAAGCGGCTACCGGTCCTAAGCTGGCATACTGACCTTGATATTGAAAAATTATTAGACAAAATCGATAGGCGTACGAAATATATATCAACACAATCGCTAATCATATTCGATACTCAATATCTCATTCTTCTTTGGACGAAAAACCCGAATCCTTACCCACTAAGTGTATTTTCAATAAATAAACAAATAAATAAGTAAATAAATAATTTTGTGACCGAAATTTTATCGGGCACTCGGCTCTTCCACAATCGTAGAAAAGCAACGTAATACGGACTTTCTCTCTTGTAGCTAGACACAAGCTCTTGATAGAGATGTAGACAATGGATCCATTCATCTTTGTGAGATTCCCCGAGAGATTTTAACTCGAGCGAATTTTTCGCAGATCGATACCGAAATGCTTGGGTTGAATGTTGAGACGCAAAGAGAAAACTCCGTGTTACTTTTTTTTTTCAATACTCAAGGACTTATTTAAATTTATAAATATAGTTTGTTCAAAAAAAAGTCGTATGCATCGAACGTAAGAGTAAACGTAATTAAATTGGAGTGAAAAACGCGACATTTTTTCACTATTTTCAAATTATCATAAAGGAAGCAGGTGAAAAAATTGGCGAAAAGTTGTCAAAGCAGGACCATGAAAAAAATGATACAACATTCGCACATGCAAAAAAGTAGAAATTATTCGTTATTTATTTGTTAATTTGAAGAAAAAAAATGAATTTTTTAACGATTTACTTGAGAAATCCGAAATTTCAAGTAAATCCGTAGTGCGGACTTGAGAAATCCGAAATTTCAAGTAAATCCGTAGTGCGGAGAAATGAGTGCGAGCCATAAATCAAGTAATTTATAGTTTAGACTTTATTTTCGCTATAAATGAGATAGAAAAAACGAAATTTTTTGGCATACCTAGAGAAAGTTCCATAAACATCAGTGGCAAACCAGCGATTATGAGCATAACCGTAAAAGGTATGAGAAATGCACCGCCACCGTTAGAATAACAGAGATAAGGAAAACGCCAAACGTTTCCCAATCCAACGCTGTAACCGAGCAACGAGAGTAAAAAATCGAATTTGCCGGTCCAAGTGCCACGCTCCGGATTGTCGTCCTCTTCATCCTGCAGGGGAGCTTGGCTATTCGCCACCGAATATTTGTCCTCGTTCTATGCAAACCCAAACAAACCCAAACAATGTCGTGACACTGAAGGAACGTGGAGCAGGCCAAACATTGAACGAATCGTCAGTAAAAAAATAAAATAAAAAAACGATCAACTACTTCGCACTAATAAAAGTTTCACGATAATTAGATGCCAAGTTTAGGACGATAATTAAATAGATGGACCAAAAAACGTCGACGTCGGAAATTTATGAAGAAAATTTTGAAAAAAATAAATAAATAAATAAGCGTAATTAAAATTCAATATTTTGATGTGGAATCCCCTGACGAGAATCCACCGCCGATTTATTATTTTATCTCCCCGAGTGCATACTGGTTCATTTTGACCCCGACAAATTCCTGTCACCGATTCTTTGGCATTTATTGGCAACGAATTTTTCGCAATTTCATTATCGATTTCGTAAAAAAATTAATTTAGGACCATAAAATATGAATAATTTAGTAGAAAAGAAACGTTTTTATAAAAACGAAAAAATTCTTATATACCGGAATACAACGATTAAAAAAAAACACCTTGGGTCAGATTGACCCAACAGGCATTTGAAGCTGTACAATCCAAGATTTATTCTTGAACGTTGCAGCTCACAATTATTGTGAAAATTGAATTCATTTGACGAGTTTAAAGCAGCTGTTTCGTCCTTGGGACAATAAACATATACGCTCGTTGATTTGAAACCCCAGAATGCTAACCTGGGATCAAAAACGAACCTATGCAGGGCTCTTCGTTCTTCCGGTTTTTCAAAATCGTTTTACCGCCTGTTTTGACTGATTTTTCTGACTCTGAACGAAATTGCCCCAGGCTTGCGTGCTTTTGCATTAAAAAACAAAACGAATGAGCAGAAAATTAACCTTTTTCGTTAAAATTTATCGGAGATGTGAATTTTCAAAATTGGGGTCGTTTATGACCTCATGTTGCCGGAATACGTAAAAAAAAAAAGTTACAGTACTAGGATTAAATGAGACATATTTCGGACGTTGCACGCGAGTGCATCAATTTTTCCGATTAATTGAATGAATGAACAATGAAAGGAGAAAAGATTTACTAACATTCCAGCAATCCAGGCCAGGTCGGATTTTCGGATAAGCAACCTCCATCCTTCAGGTCGAACGCCAACGATATTTTTGTTATTACGTCCTCGTTAAAACCGGAATAAAAAATACGCAAGAGAGTTACGTATTTACTGTTATCTGTTATTCACTCAAAAGATGATTGGCGTAGGAAAAAAAAACAAAATCTTCTTCTCTTCATGATGATTCTCCTATCGACACCTGCTTCCATTTTCACATTTGCTTGTTTTTCTCCCTCCTTTTAAAATGATCAAAAAAATTTCGATATTTTTGGGCTCCTGCTAAACTTTGAGGATGATTGCGAATTATTTCGACCACTTCTGGAATCTTTTACATCTCCGCCAGTTATTTTATTTGTCGTTAACTTTTCGGGCCATTTTCGTTTACGAGTTTATTGAATTATCCATTTTTCTTGTAGTTTTTCAGATCGAGAATAGAAATGGTGAGAAATATTCAAATAATGAAAATATTATGCGAACCGAAAGCTCCGATCGTATATATAACAAAAGTTTCTGTCAGTCAGCTGTTCCGCGAAAAGGTCGAGGTAATAGTGGCCTAGACCCGGCGTGTAAGCGCCGTCTCTTATTCCTTCATCTTCTTGGAACAACACAGCACGGAGAAAAAAAAGCGCGGGTTTTTCTGCTCGTTCGCGCTACCGGTGGAAAAAAAAGTGAATACCGAAATAAAAAACGGCGCAAGAAACGCGGACGAAAAACATTCACATTCCCATATATGAGTCGAATAAAATCGTGAGAATCGCGAATCACGTACTATTTTCACTTTTGGAGAAACTTTCGAAAAATAACCGAATCACATTTTCTTTCTTCGTCGTATAATATGCGCGCGTGCCGTGTACACGTAACGCGAGCGTTGAAGAAAAGATTTAATGTTAAAAACAAAAAAGAAGAAAACTCGATTTTGTTACGGATTGTCGGAATGGCTCGTGTTACGCCGGACCACTAGTCCGCTTATGGAAGATCTTCCATCCCGACACCACCTTCAGTCTCTTTTCCCGCGCTCTCTCTCCCTCTCACTCTGTCCCTCTCTCATTCCAGAGGAATCGATCGATGTTACTGCTCCTGCGGAGCTGCGTCCTACCCTAATCCTACCCTCCCACCCGCGACCTCCTCCCTCTCTTCACTTCTTGTTTTCGTAATTTTCCTCCGTACTTTAGTACCTTATTTCCTGTCGCTTCCAACTACACATGCATATCTCGTAATCGCCGCGTAATTTTCTTCTCGTTTCGCCATAACCATTGATTTCCTTATTATTTTCATTATCATTCGTGTCATAAGGTGTAAATTTTTATTTTGCGAATTGGATATTTCTAATTATGGCTTTTGTTGTTCTGAACATTCAGTGTCATTGTCAATGACATCGATGCTCCCTATATAATTCTTTCCAGGTTTTCATTTTCTCATGCCTCGAAGTCCAACGCAAAACCTAACCTAAATTTCGTTTTTTCCCTCATTCGTTCCTGAAATCGGGATCATTAGATTTAGGGACTATAGATTGTTTACGTTTTTGTTGCTGTTCATTTTTTCTTTATTATGAAATGATGGAATATTCGGCAAGAGAAGTCCGCGAAAGCTCGTTTACGGGGTATCGCGTCTTTATACTTTGACCTTGAAATAAATACGTTTTTATTTATTTTCGGTACGGCGGGATTCTTTTTTGTAATAATTTTTTGGATATTTGAGTGGAGAACGAATTCTTTGCTTGAACAAACGGCTTTGTGATACGCGGGGGATAAGCTCGAGTCCAAGGTCAATGGATGTGCGTGTGTGCTCTTCGCACCTCCTCATTAATTTGCATTAACACTGGGTCATCAATGTGATTAACATATTATGATATATAGTATGCGTGCGTGTGAAATTACCAGTGAATCGTCTGCACGTGAAGCTTAAAAAATACATGCCAAATACACGAGGTGTCGCACGACCAATAGCCCAGAATGCAAATTTTCATTCCATACGGAATTCTCAGTCGAAATGTCGAGTAAATTGTATTTGCGCGCACACGCGGTGCCGAAGTAATTAGAAATGGAGAAAAAGTGTATCGGCAAAAAAGTACTGGGCAGTATTTATTTACGTTCGGTGTCGTTTGGCCGACAGAGCAGCAGATCGGGAATGACCTTGAAAATCGTCGTTTACCTCATATCTATGGCAAAAGGGCATTTTTCACGCAGCTCGTGGACGACACGACGAAATATAATGATGGAATATGTCGTTAAGAGCTTTTTCGTACGTTTATTCGCGTACTACGAAACTGGTTCTATGCATTTTTGCTCTTCTCTCAACCGTTTGAGCAGCATATGCGCTTTTTTTTTTTTAAATAAAAATTTCATGGTGTGCACTTCATCAAATTATTGTATCGGTGGCGAGATCGCGTCGCGAAAACAATAACAAACATCTCGCGACCACATAGGATAATTTCCCTCCACAACTTTTAATTGGGGGAAGGAAGAAGGGGAATTCGATTAAATATTCACCTGCGCGTTCTATCCGGTGAAAAAAATTCATCGATAACTTCGTTCGTTACTGACATGAAATCAAACTCCATATAAAGTGTTGAGAATCGATTAATTATTTTTCAAAACAGGGATTGTTGTGGCGTGGGCGTCGCGTCGGCCAATGTTGAAACTAATATCGAGTTAATGCTCAATCGATAACTGATCAGCAGATGGTAAGCAAGAATTAAATTTTGATAAAAAATCATTTCTCATCGATCATGCACTGAATTTCCTCGACATTCGATTATTTGAACTCGAAATCTAAAAAAAATCGTGAAATTTTGCTCTCTACGTCCCACACACGCGGTTTTATCAATTTATTTGTAATTGATCAAACGATCGTGTACTTTAAATAATAATGTAACATATAGTAAGGGCTGTTTTGGGCATTTAATTTTCTAGCGTTCCTCGTTTTCTGTTTACAACCGAAGGAGCATGCTTCGTCATGTGCATGTATATGTGGCCGCTCGACACTCAACACATACTGCGTGTTTCCCCCTCCTCTTTTTCGTAGCGTGCACCCTTTTCCCCTTGTGTCCCGTGTCCGCCGTCGATGACTGAAAATTGCAGACGGAAAAACCGTGTTTGCATCTAAATTTAGTTGTACGCACTTGGTTTTTGTGTTTAAAGTTGATCGTGTTTTTCGTGTATTTCTTCAACTACAGAAATTCAGACGTTTCGATCAAATATACATTCGTCATTTCCTCCTTCGTATCGAACTGCGCGTTTTAATAACAATAACAATTATAATAACAAAACGACCAAGACGAATTTCGCGTAAAAAGCCGTGTGTGCTTCGCCTTTTCTATAACGTGTGTCAATTCTTCGATATATAGATTGTCATTATCCACGTATAAATATCTATAGATATCACATACATGTATTTCTTTTTGCGATCAAGACTCGACACATTTTCGGATTAACCCGACTTTTCTCCTTCCCTTTCACCCTCCACCCCTCTCCTTCGCCTTCGCGGCTCCAAACAACGAAATCTGGATTCAGTGACGAGATTGACGAAAAAAAATATCAAGATTCGCGATCTATGAGCGCCAAGGGCCAAGACGACCCTGGAGACGATCTTGATTCCAGGTAACCCGAAAACTCAATCATTCCTCATACGTATATAACCTCGAATCTCATCATAATCTCCATCTATACAAGAATATTATATTTTCTTCCATTTCCGGCTTTTTCGCAATGTTTATACCAATATAATCAGCACTTTTTCGAAACTCTTCTCCATTTTGTACGATCGACCATTCTGTACACTGTCGCAACCAACTCTCGAACGTGTGACAGTTACTTTTGACACTTTCGCCCAAAACCGTGGAGATCGTTATTTTTCCAGTATTTTCTGTCCATTCTTTTTTATTGCATGAACGATTTTTTCTGGCAATTAAAATGACGTTGAAACACCCGTCAAATTTTTCCAAATCATAAGTTGTGATAAAAATAAATCGAATGATTCAGGATATTTTTTGTTAGTCTGCTCTGCTGTTTTCATTGGTTGACTTTGAAAATCGTGTGAAATTGATCGATAAATCGTCGCAAGTTTGAACGAAAAACAAATTCTGGAATTTCTGCAATTTGAGATACAAATTTCGTTAAAAATCAAATAAAAGGCTCTGTTGTTGTTGTTTCTCAGGGTAGGAGCTGAGAGCCCTTGCAGCGATATGAAGAGAGCGGCGACTCAAGTGAAGAAACTGATTGAGCGTTACTTTTATCAGCTGATCGACGGCTGCGGGAATCCACAATGCGACAATCAACATTGCGCATCCAGCGGAATGGTAACTGCACTCAAAAATTCATTACATCTTCACTGACTAATTTTCCCTCTTACGGTGCTAAACTTTTTTCAGCAAGAATGAAAAAAAAAAGCACAATCGTAATCACTGCATCGCTATAATTACAATGTTTCCGTATAAAATTGCGTAATATCAAAAGTTGCTACGTTGGAAGACAAAAATAACAAATTTGGCGAGAAGCAAAAGCTGCTAGCACGGCAATTCAATCACAATGTGTTTAGTCATTTCTGTTCACTCTTTCACTGACTTCAAACTCTTTAAATTGTGTCCCTTTTTGTATACGCACGTGACCAACGATCGCCGGTAACTTTGAAAGTGAAGCAATTGAAATAGAAACAATGAAGAATTGTGGAAACAAAATTTTACGATTTTTCGAGCAGAAGTTTTGAATTTTCTACAATATTCTATTATTTTATATTCGTTTCGGAATGTTTCTCGCCTCTGCATCGTTCTATTTATATTTTGGACCGGCCTTGAGCCTCATTATATTCTGCAGTTGGTTTATTCTTTTCAATCATTTTATTAAATATACTTGAATGAACTCAATTTCTGTCTCGATTATAAAAGTTATTTATTTTTTTTTTTATTCATGCAAATCTACTGGCCCTTCGTCCTTTTGCTGCTGGTCCCAATTTTGAAAACAATAAGCCAAGATCGTGACCACGTGAACTTTTTTCCTTTTTTTTTTGAATTATGAAGATTTGTTAAAAATTAGCCGCGTGCCCGCGGGCTCAACCCCACAACGCAACTAGATGGCGCTAAAAACTGCAGCGATGAGCTTAATACGAATAGTTCAAAATTTACAAAATTTACGAACTTTAGTTTGAATTAGTGACTGGCGATTTTTGGGCTTGTGAACTTGAAAAGTGGAAAATATGACGAGAAATTTGATTTTTTGGTTCGGATTCGAATAGAAAAAAAAAAAAACCGCATGCAGTGCAGCCTGAAACGTTTTTCCTGTGCAAGATTCGTTAAAATTGGTTGAGTGGTTTTTGCGTCGAAATACTGCGTCGATGTGCGATGTTGATTGTATTTTTGTTGGTTTTTCGATAGCTCTCGAATCTGACACCGAACGAAGCGGCGGTACAAGCGTTGCAGTTATTCACACAAGAAGCGCGCTTGTGCGATCGTACGCAGCCGAGCAAAGTAGCGAGAACGTCGAGGGAGGCGGGGACGACGGGCTCTTTAGCGAAGCCACGATTGCCGGTCAAGAGCATGAATCCGACGTGTTCGATAGAAGGTACAGCTGAAAAATCTCCCTGCCGCCAAGGAAGTCCCTCGAGCCCCGAAATAAAGCGTCAAACATCGCTAACTTTAACTCTCAAAAAATCGTTAACCGCAGCGAGACAAATGAGCGTGAGAAACATTGGAATAAAAGAATCTCCAAAAGTAACGAAAAAGCCAAGTATCGTAGTGAAAAAAAATGATAGAAAAAATTCTGTCGCGAATATTTGTCGAGAATCGCGCATCGTCATCCCGAAACTTAGCAACGTATTGGCCGGCGATCGGGAGCCTAGAAATTTTCGTAATCTCGTTAAACACGAAGATCGTATGAAACGCAAACGTAACGAAAAAAGGACGACTATAGAGAACAATAAAAAATTGAAAAACGTTCGTACGAAGAAACGAAAACAAGCTGATTCTCAACATTTCGTAGGCGAATTACTCGTGCTTGCCCTTTATCTCAGATATCTCGAAGCAAAAAGATACTCGAGAACACGAGGTCGTGGAAACCATTTCTGTTTCTCGTGAGATGGAAATTCGATCCATTTCCTCTCTTCTTTCTCATTTTTTTTGCCATCTCTTTTATATCAACTCCCGCAAAACCATTTTCCCTGTGTACGATTATCCAATACCTAATTTTCCAATAAAATTCTCTTTGAAATCGTCCATTTGACTTGTGTTTCGTTTTTCGTTAAAAAAAAAAAAAAGTAACGCGTCGATGACTATTTTCCTCATTTTTCTACAAGATATTCAGATCAGACGGAAATGTTGCCAGAACGAAAAGTCCGAAATCTGCTGAATTTGTCTCAATAAATTATTTTCTTTGTTCGTCCGTAGGAAAACCGGTGCCGTATCTAACGGAGGCGAAGCTTTTGGACATAATTGGCCTATGTAAATCCGAAGGTTCATATTCGCTTCTGATACGCACACTGGGCGAGGTTTTTTCGTCGGCCGAGGCGCTTAGTCGAAGTTTTCAAAAAGCGGAGAAGGACGATTCGCCACTGGCCGCTTTGCTCGAACGAGCTCCTGCCGATTTTCTCAACACGCCGGGAGATCTCAACAAAGAGGCGATAAGATCTCTTCAGGGTGAAGACAAGGAGGAAGACAGCAGCGATCCAACGCCATCGGTACCGCATCCTGACGACACCAGCGTCGATCTTCCTGCAGTAAGAAGAGCTTTCGCAGCACTTTGGTCGCTTCCCGGTAAAATTCTTAATAAGGCCCAATATTTTTAACCATAATTTTTAATGCTAAAAAAGTTGTCAGTCATCAATTTTTTTAATCAATAATTCATTCAGCGGACTCGCACTATTTCGACGCGAATTGTTATTTCTTCGTGATTACAGAAGAAGCTTTTGAGTCCGCACTAGTCCACGCTTTGGTGACCCTCGCCGATAACATTGAGTTGGATCTCAGGGTTTTTGGTACAATGACTTCCGACAGCACGGACAGTCTTCTGAACGTATTTCTCATTGTATTCGAGATACCGGTATTGGGAACCGGCGAATATCTCGAATTCGCTCTGCACATGCTATGCAAAGCGGCCAGCTGTTTACCGGTTCCGGCTCAAGCCAGATTGGCACGCGTTTGGGCGAGACATTGCAAAACGCGATTACCGAGTCTCCTGCAAGCCCTCCAAGAACTCATCACGGTCAAGGTGAATGTTTTTCTTCCTCATAATCTCACATATTCAAGCGATCTATCAGTTGCTTGGTCGGTGAAAATCCCCTACACGTTTTACTTGGAGAGATTGAATATTCAAAGAAAAATCTTGGATACACCATTTTTTCCCGTTTCACCGGAGAAGAGGCTGTAACTTTTATTTTTCTCAAAATATGGAGGGTGCCCGAGAAAAACGTGTTTCTACTTTTTGGTCATCTCTCGCGCACCCGCTCAATGAGCAATTTTTCGGAGCTGCTTCACATTTTAATAAATTCCAAAGCTGCACGTTTTCGTACAATAGTCCAAAATATATTTAAAAACTAATAACAAGAAAATTCAATAAAACCTGAAAATCTAACGATAAATAATGCAAATGGTAAATATTGAAATGAAAAATTAATTTTTAAGGTTATCGGAGGCTCTTTTACTCGGGACTATTGCGTTCAGGACGCCGACACGATAACCGCACCGACGAAGGTTATGAAAATTATTTATTACGCGAGTATGCTCGCCGGTGAGTTGGATCCACCGGAAGCATGTCGCGACGAAGAAATTATCGATCCAACCGGAACCGAAAAAACAGGACAACGGACGACGCCGGCTTCACAGATTTTTCAGGTTGTTTTTTTTTTCACATGATTCGATTTTCCACGATTCGTTGTAGTCGAGAAACTCCAACTCGATATTTATGCGTTATTAATCCTGGAACGAAACAAGTTCATTGTTCCGCGCTTTTAGGCATTTAAATCGATTTTTCACCAACCATTCTCTTTGAAAGTTAAAAAAAAAAAAGATTTTGTAGTTCTTGAGTCAAAATTACACGACGCGCTCGTGATTTTTTGATTCGTCAGCGTTAGTGTGTAAAACATTGAAGAAGAATTGATCGAATTTGTAATTTGGTTCGATCGCAGGATCCTCTGGCGAAAGAACTCGGTATCAGTTCTCTCGACGCACGAAAACCTTTTATAAATTTTGGAGACTTTTACAACGAGCTACTCAGTGACAGCGTCGAAATGGACAAGGATTTCGCTTATTACAAGAGCGAGCAGCCAAAGAAATTTAGCTTCATGAATTACGCTTTCATTTTAACGACCGCAACGAAAACCCTCGGACTTTATTACGACAATCGGATACGCATGTACAGCGAAAGAAGGATAAGTGTTTTCCAAACGATGGTCGGACAGCCCACTAATCCATTTCTCAGACTAGAGGTAAATTTCTATTTTCCCCTCAATTATTCCGTTTGTTGTTTATTTTTTTTTTTTTTTGTCATCCGACCTTATTATTCATGGAAATCCAGGTTCGTAGAGATTTTCTGATAGACGACGCTCTGGTGGAATTGGAAATGGTCGCTATGGAGAATCCGACCGATTTGAAGAAACAATTGGTCGTCGAATTTGAAGGCGAACAGGGAGTTGACGAGGGTGGAGTATCGAAAGAATTTTTCCAACTCGTCGTCGAAGAAATATTCAATCCAGATTACGGAATGTTTACGACACAGGTTCGATATCAACCGAAAATATTATTCGGCTCGAATTTTCCAAACCGAAATTTTTCAACGTCGTTTTCGTGAACCATGTTGGAAAATGTGAATTTTGAAAATTCGAGGCGACTGATTCGTCTCCTTGAAGGAACGGTCGTCTGTAGGATGTGAATTTCTGGCTCTTTTTTCAGGAAGAAACAAAAACCACGTGGTTCAATCCAACGTCATTCGAGAGTGACGCACAGTTCACGTTAATCGGAATAGTGCTGGGTCTAGCGATTTACAATAACGTTATTCTCGACGTGCGTTTCCCGATGGTTGTGTACAGAAAATTGTTGGGTCGTAAAGGCGGCTTCGCCGATCTCGAAGATTGGAGTCCGACGCTGTATCGAACTCTCACCGAAATGCTTAATTACACCGGCGACGACATGGCCGAAACATTTATGCAGACGTTCAGAGTCGGTTACAAGTGAGTTGAGCGATTGACATTTTAATCCTTCGGCGTTTTCCAATTTTCAATTTTTTGTTTTTTTTTTTTCTGGCAAATTATCATCCATATTTTATGGGCTTGAATCGATTTTTTGACGAAAACGAAAATATAATGCCAAAAAAATGCCAGACATCGGTGGCAGAAGATTTTCCGGGTCAAAACGACCCAGTACGGACTCGGAGGGTTAAATTTCTTAAAATAAACTTACGTTCAAAACTCTGATCGCGCCCTTTCTCCGTTCGTTTTCCCGCGGTTTTCATAGTCTTTTAGAAATTGCCCCGCAGGCTCGCGTGATCCTGCATTCAAAAAACAAAAAGAATGAGCCCAAGGTGAACCTTTTTCGTTGAATTTTACCAGAGATATGAATTTTTCCAATCGTGGTAATTTATGAGCCCAGTTTACCGGAATCGGTAAAAAAATAGGGTGACCGATCTGGGGTTAATTAATCTGCTCAATTTCCTAGAATTTTCCTACAATTCTCGAATCGTTTTCCACCGTAATTATCAATGTGATTCCGTCAATTTTCAGAGATGTTTTCGGCTCCGTACTCTTTCACGAGCTCCGCGAGAATGGTGACGAGATATACGTCAATCAAGAAAACAAAGAGGAATTTGCTGAGCTTTACGCGGACTTTTTGCTCAATGGTTCGGTCGAGCGACAGTTCAAAGCTTTTAGAAGAGGCTTCCAAATGGTCACGGACGAGAGTCCTCTCGCCCTTTTATTCAGGCCCGAAGAAATTGAACAAGTGAGTAAGAAAACGGAAGCAGCGAACGTACGGAAGAGAAAAAAAAATGGTGACGTTGCAGACTCCGAATTCAGTCGGATTTTCTTTATTCAAATGAAAAAGAAATTTCACGAAAAGAGTCGATCGCAACTGATTTTGTTCCTTTTCACAGCTCGTTTGCGGCAGCAAAGTATTCGATTTTGCGGAATTGGAGGCCGCGACCGAATACGATGGTTACACAGTCGAGAGTGCTGCGGTTAAGAATTTCTGGCAAGTCGCCCATGCTCTCCCGCTCGAAAGTCAACGGAGACTCTTACAATTCACTACCGGCAGCGACCGCGTCCCCGTCGGTGGATTATCCCGGCTCAAAATGGTCATATCACGACACGGCCCTGATTCCGACAGGTTTGTTGTCCCAATCGCCGTTCGGAATGACTAAAAAAATTTGAAATTGGAAAATTGTCTCTTACACATCAGAAAAGTGTGACAACACGATTTACGGGATTTTTTCTCCTTGCGAAAAGAAAAGTTGAATAAATGGCTTTTTTTTATTTTATATTTTCAAATTTATGAATATAATTTGAAAAAAATATATAAATATAATATAAATAAATAAATATTGAAAAAAATAAATATAAAAATAAATTTAGGGAATTTTTGAAGGAAATGACTCCGGATTATTGATGGGGCCGGAAATTTGATTGCAGGTTGCCGATAGCTCATACTTGTTTCAACACGTTGTTACTACCGGATTACGAGACGATAGAGAAGCTCCAAGATCGTCTTCTGAAAGCGATCAACTACTCGATGGGTTTCGGAATGTTGTGAGCAGGAAGTACATCGAAAAAAAGGGCCGCAATGAGAAAACGAAGAAGAATTCGAATTAGGGAACGTGAGGCGAGTACGTTTGGTATCGCCAGATTCCAATTAACCCGATCCTATTTTATTTTTAAGTAATTGAACTCTGCGCAACCGGAAGCGTGCGCGTAGCGAGTGCGAATTTGACGAAAAATGAATGAAACCCAAGCAAGAGCCCAACGATTGCCCCAAAAGTACAAGAAACACTTGGTCCAAGTGACTTTTGACTGAAACGCGAACAAAATAGTCATCTCTTTCCTCCCTCTCTCTCTCTCTTTCTCTCTATTTTTCCTTCTTTTTTTCTCAGCCTACTCTGCGAGTCGCGGATCGATTTTGTCTCTCGCTCACAAACGAAGCTTCGAGATCAGTGTACAAATAAAGAATTTTCAAAACGTTTATATTCCCTCTTTGTATTCATTTCCAACATCACTGTTTTTTATTAAACAACAATATAAAAGAATTATTCAAACATTTGAACTCGATCGAAAACATCACGACGAAATACAAAATCATTTTTCGTCGATGTCTCCTTCATGGATGGATTTTTATTTCTACAAAGTCTTCGTTGATCGATTATTGCGATTAACGGATCATAAAAATACGAGAATTCGTACAAAAATACTTAAAACAAAACCTGGTTTTTCAAAGATCAACCTCGGTTAGTCATTTTTTTGAAGATTTACAAAACCAACGTAAAAAATAGTACGAGATTCCGTAAACGTTGTTGAGAGTCGCTTTGGACACAAAAATCAATATTTATAACAGATTTTTCTCGAAAATCGTTTCTCTCAGTACAAAGTTTATAAAAAATGATGTAAAAAAATTGGACGGATCGGCTCGCGAGCATCAATTCGCCGAAAAACATCGAGCCACAATTTTCGATGAGACGCTTATCGCTTTTATAATTACTGATCAAACTACGAATTACTTTCGAGGCATTTTCGGTGTACGTCAAGAACGACGTAGTCGAAATTTTGTGCAGACAATTTTTTCCCACGTTCTTGGAAAAGTATTTGTAAAGTTTGGACCGATGTTGCATCTTTCGAATGCAATTTTTTATAGCAGAGCGCAACATTTTTATAGATTATTTGTCACGATAAACGGGCAGTGTCGTATCGTTTTGCTTTTGGAAATCCGAATTTACCAGAAAAATTGAAAGCATCGCTAAATAAACGACTTTATTTAGGGTCCTGTCAAATTTTCTTATAAACTGTCTTGACACCAAAACAGTTTACTCAGATGAAGAAAATTTTTCCGACGTTTAGAATTTGCAATTTTTAATTATCACCATCTAAACGCGACACTTTTCGTTAAAAAGTTGCAAAAAAAAAAATGTATGAAAAATCCTAAACAAATTTTGTTGTAACTGCCAAACGAAACTTGAATTTACACGCGCTTCAATGGGAAAAGTTAAAAATTGGAAATAAAATGTCTCAAAGTCTCAAAGTCGGAAAATTTTTCTTCCTAGGAGAAAATTGTTAGTGAGCTGTCGAGAATGTTTATGATTTTTATAACGTTATTGAAGAATCCTCAATAAAGTAATTTTGTTAATCATCGAAATCATTAATAAAAAGGATATTTTTGATCGTATTGAAACGACCAAAACTTCAGGATAACGAGTTTGTACCCATTCATGTACAAGATTCTTGTATAAATTGTTTTTCTGGTTTTTCGTGTATGCAGAAAATTACTGTTAGATATGCCTTAGAGTTGTGAGAAAATATTTGATCAGGCTACGATATAATGGACAACGGCCAAGAGAGTGAGGGTGAAAAGCGAAATTTTCATTGCCGTAGCAGAATTGCATCTGTTATCAAAGAAACAGAAACACCATGTGACCTCGTCGTAATAATCGCGATGTATGTCGAGCTGCGTTATGCTGTTGTTCACATAGTGACCCAATCGAACGTCTTTCGCCGCCGGACGACATCCCTCGTAATGATCTGCCGGAATATCCGTCCTGAAGCCGCGTAACGCGCTCAGACATTCCCTCGTTATGATTTCTTCGGCTAGTGAAAAAAGAAAACGTTTAAAATGGAGAATTCTAATTTGTTTCAAGGAAAACTTTTTCGTGCACTTACATCCTTTGCGCTCGATGACTTTGACACAAGGATCTGTGTCTTCGGGACACCATTCGCCCCAATACCAGAGCCAATTGAAGGGCGTGCTGCAGCCTGGCTGATTGCTGTTGCATCTGTAGCAAAGCATTCGATCGCCGGACACTAAAACGAGTGTAATTCCATGAAAAAGTTTTGCCAATGGAAAATCGTCTCTAGGGAGGCTGAATCGTGGTTAGAATTCGGCAAAACAATTCAACAAAATGAATCAACTGAATAAACGATCGCGGTGTATTTTCTTGGTAGATATTGTATTTTTGAGGTTATTTGCTTGAGAGAAATCATCGAAAACTCATATGATGGTCGATTATTTTAATAATGATCGAGGCAGTACGAAGTAAACAGAGCAAACAGTCTAACTAGGCCACGCCCTCTGCATAACAAGTGTCGTGTGACGCTGAAAACCTAATACTGGTCAAAGTGATGGAATATTTTCGTACCTTGTTTTTCAAAGATGCCGATGAGGATGAACGAGATCAATAGTTTGGTCAACATCGTTGATTATTTTGCAGTGCGAGAGAAACGATTAACAATTCACAAACTTTCGAAGCTTCAACTTTTGACACTCATCCAGCAGAGAAACGCCTAATTTTTCATTTCCTTTTTTCATTCACGTATAAATACACCTACACATTCATTCATGCTCCTGTGTGCATGTACTTCATCGACGAATTATATTTAGTGTTGCAAAAACCAGGATGTTTCCTGAAATCCACGTGGGTTTTAATAGTAAAATAAAAACCGCCCAATGACTCCTACAAGACTATGAAATTCTGACGCACCATACACCAACACACGTAAACACGTATGCGATCTATGCTAATGAATGGGACGCTCGGACTCGTCTTCGGACAAGTCCGTACAGCGTTCGTTAGACTTCGTAGCGCTAGTATCGCATAGACATTCGGTATATTGCCGCGATTTTCGAATGCAACGCAGGGGCCTGCATTGTGATCTAGCAGTCGCGTGCAGCGAGTGCGAGAGAGAGATAAATAAAAAGTTGAAACACGTTTTTCTCGGACACCGTGCATATTTTGAGAAAAAGAAAAGTTACACTGTCGTCTATGATGAAACGGGAAGGACGCGTGACTAATATTTTTCATTAAATCTTGAGTCTCGCCGAATAAAATCTGTAGGGAGATTTTTACCGACAGAGCAAATCATAGATCGCTCTAACGCCGAGCAACGGTTTGAATAGATGAATTATAAATCTGGAATACTTTGGAGCACTTTGCCAGGAGATCGTCACAAGAGACGTAAACGAGTGTTTGGAGCATTTCGTCGCAAAGATTCTCCACTTACATCCGCAAGATTTCAGCCCTTTCGTAAGGGAAGCTTTGTCGAGCTCGGAAATCGGTTGTCCTTGAGTAGTCCGTGGTAAAATAACCGCTGAAAAGTTCAAAGTTTCTTTTTAACCAAAATCCTATTTCATTTATACGCCACCCCGTGCAAATGCAAATAGTTGAAAAATAAACAATCGATCACTAGGGCATCGTCCTTTTTTTTTTTTTACATTTGAGAGGCTTTAATGCAACGGAGTGGATTCTCGGGACGAGGACAACAGGAGCCAACACCAATTTAGAATTCATGTTTCTGCAGAAAAAAAAACGAAACGGAAATGAATTGTCAAAATTTTTCCAATTTTCTCAAATAATCTATAATATTTTTTATGTAATAATTTTCCGAGAGCTGCAACTTTTTTTGAAAACATTTTATTGATCGAGGAACGATGCGGAAGTTAATCGACAAATTCGAGCGTGTTTCGTTTCACTGCTGCGTATCTGAATTCAATAAAGAATTCATGTCATGGCGAGAGTCTTGTTTATTTTATTATAATTTTTGTAATTTGATTATCAAACAATTTCGTTCGACACGTTTTGAGTTATACGAATAGATAATTCTTCATTGGCCCTAATTAAATTAGCGTTGATCCAAAGTCTTCAACTACACTTCTCGTATTATAAACGTGTGAACGGAACATTATCAACTGGTGCGTGTTTTTAAAAAACAAACGTGCGTAAAAATATCGTTAAGACGATAATATTTACCGTCAAAGCATGACAAATTTTATCATCCAGCTATATCGTTACATTTAATAAAAATTATCATATTTCTGCACGCACATGTAAAGTTATCGGTAAATATGGCGAATTATGGCTCAACTTTAAAACAGTTTCTATTTTTTTGCTTATGTTTTTTATATCATTCAGCAATGGTGTAACATGCAATGATATGGTGGCCCATGATAAAAAAAAAAACACCATAAATTAGAAATGAATGATAAATGGAACAAATTTTATGCAATGATATTGTAGGGCATGATTTTTAACACCATAGATATTAATTAAAACACCGTAAATAGAAAATTTACCAAGTTATCCTGTAGCAAGTTCAATCGATATGCTCAAAACTGCGATTGCGAAACAGCTGAATTTTTATTTCATGGCTTGTCGGGATCAAGACCGATTACACGATTTTTTCGTCGAGTTGAGAAAATTCATTGCGCCATAACATTTTTTCTCGTTCTTGTGGGAATTTGTGGTACGCAAGTTCTTAACACAGCACGTGGCAAGTGCTGCAAGCGCCGGATAATCTGTTGGTTCATATTAATTTATCAAAAGGATTGATATTGCAAAATTCACATCGAGCAATCGGGGGCTTGTTGGGAGAGAATTATTTTCTGGCACACCTTGGTCGTGAGGATAAAGCACGTTTTTCAGAACCAAGATAAAGTCCGACCACGATATTTTGTGCATTTTTGGAGCAGGTAGTGGTCATTTCACTCCGGCTTCTTTGTTCGTTGTCTTTATAAGCTCATCACGTTTCGGAGAAATTCGAATATTCGTGTCGGCTACAATTGTTCGATTTTGCGGAGCTCAATTGAGCTCGGCCAAGTTTTTTTTGTACAATATCGACGGGAGTTACAATTTCACGTGTGTGCGAATTTTCATTGATTCAGGGGTAAGTAGTTACCGTAATTGTGGAAAATACTGTTCCACGTTTTTGTGAAGCGAAGCAGGATATTTGAAAAAAATAAAAACTACAAGTTTGTCGTTTTTTTTTACGCAAAGACCGAGGTGCATATTCGAAAATTCTAATTTTTTGTCTGCTCCATCTACAGCAACATGAAGCGCACATTTCTGATAACTGCTGTTACTGTTCTGTTCACAATACACCTTACTTTATCGCAACCCGTCAAGCTGCAATGCGGAGACGCTAAAGGAGGTAATCGTTTGTTTCGCAACCGTTTTATTCCGTTTGAAGCATAGGATCACCTGTATGCTGTGTGATCGAAATGAAACTGCATTTTTTTTGACAAATATTCTTAATTTTTTAGTTGTTAATAAGGAAGATCATCCTGGGACATGTTTTGGAAAATGGATATCCATTTTCAAGAAACAAACGCCTGCTCGATGGGCTATATTCAAAAAATGGCCCAAAAAAGAATCCTCCGAACCAGTTGCTCTTCCTGCAAGCACACAAGCAGATTCAGGAGTTGCCGCTACAGGGGTTTCAGTTCCAATCAATGTTGCCGGGGAAATTGGCACCTCTATAAACGACGTTCCAGGAAATCTTGGTTCGATCCCTCCCCAATCTGTGCCCCCGAACGCACCTCCAGGAGAGTCAGGGGGATCTGGTTCTGGGGATGATTCGCCAGCAGACAACGGTCCCGGAGACTCTGGCTCGAGTAGCGAAGATTCCTCGGCAGACAGCAGTTCCGGAGACTCTGGTTCAAGGAGCGATGATTCGTCGGCAGACAGCGATTCCGGAGACTCTGGCTCGAGTAGCGATGATTCCTCGGCAGACAGCGGTTCCGGAGACTCCGGTTCGAGTAGCGACGATTCGTCGGCAGACAGCGGTTCCGGCGACTCCGGTTCGAGTAGCGATGATTCGTCGGCAGACAGCGATTCCGGAGACTCCGGTTCGAGGAGCGATGATTCGTCGGCAGACAGCAGTTCCGGAGGCTCCGGTTCGAGGAGCGACGATTCGTCGGCAGACAGCGATTCCGGAGACTCCGGTTCGAGGAGCGATGATTCGTCGGCAGACAGCGGTTCCGGAGGCTCTAGTTCAAGGAGCGATGATTCGTCGGCAGACAGCGATTCCGG
This sequence comes from Diadegma fenestrale, assembly GCA_037043255.1. Classification (NCBI taxonomy): domain Eukaryota; kingdom Metazoa; phylum Arthropoda; class Insecta; order Hymenoptera; family Ichneumonidae; genus Diadegma; species Diadegma fenestrale. The sequence goes on from CM073310.1 coordinate 478,541, forward strand.
AGACTCTGGCTCGAGTAGCGATGATTCCTCGGCAGACAGCGGTTCAAGAGACTCCGGTTCGAGTAGTGATGATTCGTCGGCAGACAGCGGTTCCGGAGACTCCGGTTCGAGGAGCGACGATTCGTCGGCAGACAGCGATTCCGGAGACTCCGGTTCGAGGAGCGATGATTCGTCGGCAGACAGCGGTTCCGGAGGCTCTAGTTCAAGGAGCGATGATTCGTCGGCAGACAGCGGTTCCAGAGACTCTGGCTCGAGTAGCGATGATTCGTCGGCAGACAGCGATTCCGGAGACTCCGGTTCGAGGAGCGATGATTCGTCGGCAGACAGCAGTTCCGGAGACTCTGGCTCGAGTAGCGATGATTCGTCGGCAGACAGCGGTTCCGGAGACTGGCTCGAGTAGCGATGATTCGTCGGCAGACAGTGGGTCCGGAGACTCTGGTTCGAGTAGCGATGATTCGTCGGCAGACAGTGGTTCCGGAGACTCTGGTTCGAGCGGCGATGATTCGTCGGCAGACAGCGGTTCCGGGGACTCTGGTTCAAGGAGCGATTAAAGAGAAGACGCATCGAGGGCCGAATATTGAAGTAACACGACTTATCCAGTATCCAGATTCCAGTAATCTTTCCAACACTCAAGTCATCGGGGTCTAACGACGTCAAAAAACTTTAATTCTTGCTTATGAGCTAATGAACTAAGTTTCTGTGTGTTTTTATTGTATGCGGTACCATCCGGTATTCGGCTATATAGTCTCAAATAATTGTAATGTAAAGTCGGTTTTGTTTTATTAGTGACACTCCCAAAAACGTCTTCCATATAATTAATGTAAATCATGTATGACCCGAATGTGGTGTCCAGATTATGAGAAGCCAGGAAGCGTGATCGCTATTCACTGTAAACTTAAGATGGCGTACACTTATGGTGATGGTCTAGGTGGTATCCTGCCACGATGAAAGCGGAAAAAAATATCTGGATCTTTCAAAATTAAAATTTTTCGACACAGTTCCACTGATTACATAAAAGCTCCGTCAGCGGATTGTTGCCAAATCTCCCTGCGTTTGCATGACTGAGCCTTTTTGTAACCAAAATCGATCCATGTTGAAAAACTTACATTTTGAAATAAATACACCAACGACAAGTTGTTTTTATGTGACGGAATCCCTGATTCTCTTTTTATTCACCGTTTATTCATCTTTGAATGTTTCAGGGGCGCAATATCCAGTCTGCACTGCAATTGTAATATAAAATTAACAGAATTATGTGATTCGGAAATTGAATAATAGAAAACTGCGGTTCTCGATGGTTTTTGAAAAAATGGAAATAGGTCGGAGTGCGATTTTTTCTTGAATTCTAAAGATAATGAACAGTCGTGAAATAGTGAAGTGTCGGACTCTGTACTTATTCCGTCCGAACTCACGGCGGATCGGTCGGTAGGATACTCCATGCCGGTACAATCGGGAGGAATAGTTTTTTTTTCCTAATAAAAAAAAAACTCTTTTTAGAGCGGATTCGATTGTGATCCTGTTTATTTGTATGAGGCTCGTTTCAAACTGAGAATATGGCGTGAATGGATTTAATTTCGCGACATGAATGAGCATCACCTGACAGCATCCACGGATCGGTAAATTGGGTAGCATATCTGTATCGTGCATAAATTCAACGCTGAATAGCGCTGCTGTTCCAGACAATTTTGATTGTTGTGTCAATCTCTGACATACACAAATAAATTTGATCAATTGTTGCAGGAATTATATTGTTGATTATTACAGCGTTTTTGAAAAAGAACATATTAAAATGATTAATTGTACAATCAAGTTTTTTTAAGCATTAAGAAAAGTTTTTTCAATCCAATAAACGACATTTTTTTGTTGTGTTTGCAATGTTCAATTTGAAGCAAAGCTGTGGAGTAGCTACGAACCATTATGGCACGTAGCTCCGGAGGATAATTAATTCGAAACATTGAGAATATGGTTTGAAAGTGACGAGAAGGGGAAAGAGTGCGCGCGCATCGCCGGTTCGGCGGCTCCACACGAGTGTAACAGGTGGTCGACGGTGGTTGGTTGAATTCTCGGCTTTGGAGTACTGGCGTAGGACCACGTGCCCGGAGCCGCGGAGGCTTGTATCGTGCAGTCAGCGCATTCACGCGGTGGACGCCCGCGCGTGAGCATTACACAGGCGATTTCCCACGAACAAAAGTTGACGGAAAATTAAAAACCCACCAAATTTCTCATACGCAAATTAAATTGGAAAACACATAAACAAGTGGATGTAAAATATGTGCAAAAGTTTCGAAGTGCGGTAAAGAAAATAACGAATAAAAATCTTGATTCAAATCTCACTCGTGTGATTGTTTTTTGCCGCGCTTGATAATAACATCGAGTGAGGGCGTTTCATAATTTCAAGATAATTTCCCAACCGGCGTAGAATCATCGATTTCGAAGGTGTCACCAACATCCAAAAGTTTTTTTTTTTTATTTTCTCGCCAAATTGTGTTAATAATAAAGTGATTGGTGGCGTTTAGAAAAAAAAAAGAATTAAGTTCACCAGCCGCGATCTTGACGTTGTGTTGCCACTATGGCGATATGCGGGTGTGGGCTATCGATCCTGTAGCCTGCTTTTGTGGATTTGAATCTACACACTTGTTCACCAATGCATAACAAGCTGTAAGTTGACTATAAACATATTATTGCATTGTGTAAAATCGAACAAGCTCGTTAAATACGTCCGCGTACGTTCCGAAGCTCTTCATATGTTTGTGCATACACATGCCCATTAACGAGATTCAAGCCCACCACTTTTACAACGCGTTCATATTATAAAAAAGTGAAAAAAAAAACAAAACAAAAAACTAGAAAAACAGTTTTCAATTATGAATAATAGAAATTTATTTGTTCAAACGAACCAACGATCATGGAGTAGGGATGAAAAAATAAAATAATAATATCGAGAGCGATGCACGAAGCCCGCACTTGAAGCCGTTCTGTTATTCCACATGATAGACGTCTATGAAACTCGTTTGGTTGAATATAATTCTGTACGCAAAGATAAAGTCTGGCTTAAGCGACGAAAAAGACGCCGTAAAATCAAATCCGTTGCCTTTTTGATCCTCCACAAGTTTCCGGGCGATTAACATATGTCAATTAATGTCGAGCATAAGTTTAGTAAAGAAACAGGTTGATTGCATAGGAATGATTAAGATTGTTAGTTTCTGTTCGCCATCCCATTTTTTTCAGGCCATTCGAATTTCCCGCCTTTTCGCTACTTGAAAAATCATCGCGTCCACTATCACGTCCTCGTTTTTTGTTGTTGTTGTTGTATTCGTTGTTTCCAAGTTCCTATTATTTGTGATTCAACGAGGTTTTCGTACTCGTCGGAGAAATTCTATTTTCTCACGGCGATGATCCCCTCTTCACTCGCTTTTGTTATTATTTCTTTTTCGTATATGGTGGAGCATTGATGGGATAAAAATGATAAATGTACATCCGTAACGCCCGCGCCATGCAGAGAATTTTCCCGCTGTCTCGCTCGATTTTACCAGCAATGCGGGCTCAGCCGGCACGGGAAAACTTGTTCTATACAAACAAAAATTGTTCCCGCTTTCGCGGAGTCAACCACGAAAAAAAAAACGGAAAAATTAATTCGGTTGAAATTGCAATCAAAAACGAACTTTGTCAGTTTTCGATCGCGTATGGCAATAGCGCAACATTTTTTATAAATTCGGGAGAAAAAAGCCAACGCGCTTTCAGCCCGGCGAGCGAGCATCATTAGCATCCTCCCACGTGAGGGCAATGCCGCAAATTTGATCCGATCCATAAGCCGACTCGCGATATGAATTCGAGCGTGAAAATGTATATTATTCGCGTATTCGATCTAGCAGAGATATTCGTATAAAGGGAGTGTCGAAAGTCACCCGTGGGATTATAGCGCGAATGCGACGAATCCGAAGCGGAAAGTTCTCCTCAAGTGTATTTTTTCTCTCGATTCATAGTTAATGGATTATTAATTGATAAGGAAACAGCCAATCCGGTGCACAGCTGCTGAGAGGATTGGGCGTGGCACGGTGATCCACGAGTTTCCGCTTTTCCTGCCCAAGTTCTCAGCAACGGTGCAACTGATTAGCTCGATTAAGTCTGATAATAAAACGCGCGAATGGGGCTCGATGGAAAGGGCCAGATAATTCTTTTCACAATTTCATTATTTTTTTATTTTATGTTATTCGAACCGACTTCCCACACACCCTATGCATTCCGCGAGAGAATTCACCATTCAGGAGAATCATCCGTTGCGAAGAACCATTTGTATATCTTTCCTACAGGATACGTCTCGACTAGTGTGCGCGGTATAGCTCGTTTGTCTGTGGAAGGAAACATCCTGCACGTGGTGCTCGCCTTCTGCAATTGGCGTAATGCACTGATTACTTTCCACGCAGTTGAGTTTTCTTCTCCAGAGTTCATTTTATTCATGAGTTTTATGAATTATACTACACCATACATTGCCTTTTGGTGTATAATTTATCGCCATGCTTGCGCCTTATAAAAACTTTATATACGAGGCAATTACGTGTGTACAGGCTTTCCATTTATTATTCTTTTCATTCATTCTTCTCCTTGCTCGGCTTCATTCATTCCAACGTATCATTGTTTGAAAAATTCATACGACTCTGGCAAACTTCAACTTTATCCTCGAGTGGTGAAGGAAATTTTCGTCCAACCGAGTGAAATATTTCGATCGATTTTTCTCAAAATAAATCAATCGTAAATTGTCGCTCGATATATAATTAACTTTTCGATATTTGTTCAAGGACGATTAGAGAGAATTTTCGGTGAGAAACATTTCTCGGACAGCGTGAAACGTGAACCTGTGTGAGGCTTTGGAAACAAAATTGGGAGGAGGAAAGTCAGGGACGGAAAACACGAAGGAGAAGGATGGAGTTCTATGACCCAGGAAGCAGCGATCTCAAAGAGTTATGGGAATCGTATCTCGCCGAGCCGGTAAGTAGAAATCGTTAGAAACAAGAGCAATTAAAACAAAAAAGGAAACTGAAAATATTAACATATGCATTTTGTTGCAATAACGTGCAGAAATTGGAAAAAAAAGCTTGCAGCCGTTCGAACGTATATTAATCGACGACAAACAGTCGAGAACGTGGCCACCCTCGCGAAAAAAATCCCTAAGCGTGACATGAATTCAATTTGGAACGTTCTCGAAAAGATTTTGCAGCGTGAATAATTAATCAAGTTTGGCAGATTGATCGAGCGTTTACAATGATTTGGGTATTAGGCTATAAGTAATCGAGATCAAATGTAAACATGAGAAAAGATAAGAGCGATATTTACGAAAGACCTCGTGCGCACTTGAGGCCTGCAACGTGATGAGTTCGCTACTCCGTATAAGCTTTTGCTTGAGAACGTGTTTGACAAAATGGCAGCGATGGCTCTGATGAAGAAACTCGCGTAATTTCTCGCCATAAATGTTTCAAATAATGTTTTCGCGTGATAATATCGTTTGGTTGAAATTTCGCTCCAAATTCAGCCGAGCCATATGTTTTTTGAGGAAAACTTGGAATTCGAAACGGTTTCTGATTATGCGTAATTCCCTCGCGATACACACTCGTTCCCAATTAACGTGTTATGCTAAAAAAAAAAAAAACGTCAAAGCTTCTGAGACGAAAGAAAAATATGGAAGATAAAAATTGGGTTATTTCTTCTAGAAAAAAGACGCGCCATTATCAGAAATATTAAGGATGTTGAGTCCCAAATCGTAAATGATAAGGAAGTTCGGAAAATTTGGTATTTTTTTTGTGTATAGAGTTTTCAAGAGATCGTGAAAAAATTCAACGACGATTAAGAAGCTCGTTATCGAACAATTAACATTAATTGATGAATTAATTGCCGTCAAATTTATTCTTTATGGAAAGTGGAATAACTTTGCGATAACTTTTCTTTGACCTCTCAATTTTTAAATATCTACAATATACTGAAAGCAACGGAAACAGATCGAAGTTTGTTGATAATTATTTGTTGCATTCGTTGAAAAAATTATTCTTAACGAAATGTCAATTTTTTAATGACGAGCTTTCTAATCGTCGTGAAATTTTTACAAGATTTCTTAATTTTCAAATCATTTTTTATTTCAACCCTTAAGGTGGATAAATTAATGATGATAGACTTTTCTAAATTTTCAAATTTCACGACGACTAAGACGCAATTAACATTAACAAATTCCATGGCTACTCAAGATCCTTAAAAAAAAAAATGTTTCTGGAATCCGCCAAGACGAAGTCAAAAATGCGGCGCGACGATTAAGCGCGACCGCGCGGTCAAGTAAGACGCGCTTTAACGTTTTTCTTTATAAAATCGCTGTCTCGTCGAGTGTATATCGAGAAATCTGGCGTCTGCGAAGCGTCTTAAACATTTTTCTCGCTCTCTCTTTCTCCGTTTCTCCCTCTCCCTGCTCGGCGCGTTCGCGTCTGGGGGCGAATATAAAAAAAATGGTGCAATCTCAAAACGCGAGTCCGACGCGATCAAGGCTCTGTCCGACCACTTGTTCAATCATTTAACATTTCATTCTCCGTCCCTCGCATTCGCTTCTCCGTTTCTCCTTCTTTATCGCTTATTCCGATCGCCCTCCTGTTTTTTTCTTCATTTTTTAATTCAATTTGTTCTTCATCTTTCGTGTTCCAATAATCGCGGTCGGATTAAAAAAAATTACGTAATTCGTAATTACACAGGTTGTTGGATCGTAATCGTCAAGTTTTCAAAATTGTTCACCCGATTTTTATGCAGTCGCGCTCATCGACGAGCACCAACCTGATGAGCAAGAAAAATAATAAATTAATGAGAATAGCAATAAATAATAATAACAATGAGCAATTATTATTGTACACGTGGAATAGCAGACGAAACATATTTATTGACATGCTGGTTGTGTTACGCCATCTGAGTCATTACCATCTGTGCAAGCATGCAAACTTTAAAGGAGAATATTCGAAATTATTGTCGCATAGTGACTCTCTCTCGATGTTCTTGACGCATTTTTTTATTTTTCACTACACGATACGTTTTTATGGACGAGAATAGGGCAACAAGCTAGGAAAATACTACGACGCCGAAGAAAATGTAACACGCGGACGTCGTAACACACTTTTTTTTTTTTATTATGTCATATCCCGATGACCGATGTTATGAATGCTCCGACCTCAATTCGATCGATACAATGCATCCTTTTTTTTGTTCTTCAACATTTATATAGTCGTAGATAACGAGCATTGACTACACCGGATACGTGTTTCACTTGTTTTGCCGCTAGGAGCTTGAAAATTGAATGCATCGTTAATGCAGGATTAGTTTTTCTTTCTCTCTCCGGCGGACCATCGCCCGCGCCGGGAGAGAGAACGACAATGTCATTTTTCGGGATTGGTTTTCAACAGGTTGACAAGTTTGAATTATTTTTCTTGTTAGTCTCCAGATACCGGAGCGGATATGTGGAATTTATATATACGAGCAGGAATATTTGTGGAACCGGCAACTTGGAGATAACTTATCGAAAAAAGCACATGTTGAGTGTTATGGGGGGAAGGCGGTGTGTAACCCAACGACGATCGTTATATCTTCGTATCGTTCTAGTATTCCTCGTTTTTTCTTCCCTTTTCCGCTCTTTTTTATTCTCTCTCTCGCTCTCTTGCACTCTCTCTCTCCATATCGATCGTCGTATCTAATCTAATTGGGCCGGACTCGAACGCAAAGTGGCAAACTCGTTATTGTAGCTATACATTCGAAGAAGCTTTTGCCAACGAAGCTTCAGTTTGTTTATACGACGAGGTGGTGGCAACGAGCACAATAATTTTCACTATAATTGCCAAAATTTTTTAATTTTCACACCGTATTCGTTTTGGTTCGTTGACCGGAATTCATTTAGCCCGATTATGTTCGTTAATGCAGTTTTTTTCTTCGATAATGAGACTTGATTGTGCCGCGAGGGAAGAATCGAAGAAAAAAAAGAGACAAAACGCGTTTGTCTGTGAGAGATTCACGCTAGGCCGAGTTTTTCTCTTCTCACTGCATGGTGCGCGGGGACCGGAAGTGTTCACGGAGCCCTTCATGTTCTCGCGCGTTCGCTCGTCGGCCGGAAATTCACTGGTCTCGCTGTGAGCGCGGTGAAACGAAGAAAAAATGAGTCGCAAAGGGAAGGGAAGAGACTCACGATATTTTCCATAAAGTGTTCCGAGATTACGTTGCAGGGATTTTTCACCTGTTGCCTTGAGCATTCGTGGGCATTTGATTATTTCTGAAATTTCAACGACTCCAATCGGCTTGTCATTTTAATTTCCCACGGTGAGCGATCTCGGGAAGTTTTTTTTTTTTAACGAAAAAAGTTTTCAAAACTTGAGAGTTGCGGTCAAAACTCTTTTTCACACTTTTGATTTTTTTTTTCTTCAAATACACATCAAGATGAGTCGTGATTGCCCTGATTTTTTTCAGCATTCTTTCGGTAGACTCCAGGTATTTTTTTTTGTTCTGCGTCTTACGAAAAAAAACTTGGAGGAAACGAATGAGCCAGCGATAGAGAGAGACAAAAGTTGTACATACGTGCACTCCACGCTCGTTTCGAGGCTTATCGGCTGTGCGATGTGTTGCCTTGTGCGGGCGTAGCATGCCATCCGCGTATAGTCAGCCCCAAAAATTGATAGTCACCGCGACTAAAATTTTTACAAAAAAAAAAAATACTGTTTAATTTCGCTCGTAGAACGAAAATGCCCTGAACGTCGAGTGTGTTTTCGGCCACGTGCCCTTTCCAAGGAATAACTTCGCGATATTTTTATTTTACTTTCGAATTTGAATCTCGCGCGTTTATGCTCCGCACGCTCGTCACGCGCAGTGACTCTGTGCAAAAACGTATCTTTGATTACGAGCGGGAAAAAAAAAACGTAAAATCGTAAAATTCATAAAATTTTGCCAACTTTCGAATGAAATTTTGTTTCTCTGTTCGGAACCGAAAATTTCATGAATTCTGGCTTGAAAAACGTCATACGCTGAAACGGAAAAGCTTTTGATACTTGTCAACCTGTTGCTTCACAAAAATATAACCGAAGACGTAGTTTTATTCTGTCGACACACGTTTCCTTTGGTATTTTTTTTTTTCTATCATCTTTTCATATGGATATTTCTTTACGTATCTATATACAAAAATGTGTTCAGGAACAAGGCCGTATTATTAATTTTCTCCTTCGCTGTCGCGGCGTATCTTATCAGCTCCTCCTACACACCAATTTTCACCATTAAAACTCTCGCTCGCTCCGTATATATTTCTTTTTCCAATTCAGCCCTCGACCAACGTGCTTCCAATTTTCTCGGGGCTTTTTTTTTCCTCAAAATTACAACGAACTTTTGTAAATATTATCAATTAGTATTTATCGAATATTTTAGAAGCTTCCAAAAGACGCGACTGCTGGGTCCCCAAATCCCAATAATTATTATATTTGGAAAGAAAAAAACAAAATTTATGGGATCGCGGATTGGCGGGTTTATCGATATTGCGGATGAAAAATCAATTCAATTATTTTTGTCGATTGCACAATCCTGTCAAATAATTGCAGCCACTGATTCACAAAAATGAAAAAAAAAATTGATGCTTAGGAGACAAATTCGACGAAACGTCGCGGTTAATTATTTTCTCGGATTATTTTTAATTGTTTTTTTTTTTTTCAAAGTTTTCTCAATTGCGAAAAAAATATTTCGAAAAATGATCGTTTTTCTACAATGGCACTCAATGAAATTTAAAGATCCTGTCGAGTCACCTTCGTGATCGACTTGGAAGAAAAAAAAACACCTTTATCGATCGCCCGCTTGTTTTCCGTTGGCGAGGTCTTGTCGATTCGACGCGGGTCGTGCAGTTAAAGTCGCCAATGCGTGATAACCAACTGAATCGACTATTAAAATCGAACCAACTATCGAGCGAGATATTTCGTCATTAATAGCGCCCTCATTTTATCATGCGTTCACATTTAGATTTTTTTTCCCCTATTGGGATTCTATTGAATTCATTTTTTATTTTCGCTGCAATTTTTTTTAATCTATTTTTAAAGTAAATTTTAATTATTGATTGAATAGCGAGTAAAACGAATGCCGTAAAAAGTCTCAAGTCATTTGGAGTCTGAAAAAATGTTTTTTTACATATTCGCCTAAAGTCCAATGTCGCGGCACTGCGACGACATTTTTTCAAACTTGCCAGAAATCGTAAACCAACGCGATAGTTTCAATGAATAAGTGAAAATCATTGCGTTCCCTTGTCAATGGAATAGAAAAAAATGAATTTGAGACATTCCTCGTGATTTTTCTATGCACGCAATTAGTGTGAATCGTGGTGAAATGATTAGAAAATTGACGTGACGTTGTAGAATTTGGATAAGCCAGCCATGATTTTTGACAATAATTTCTTCACTGCATGCGTTGACATTTCGAATACGCAAGAATCAGCAAAAAAACTCGCTGTCGTGTCGAATTAACGACGCGTTGCTAAATCGACTTCGCGCGGACACTAAAATAAAAATGCTAAGCTGGCAAAAAATACTTTTCACCAAACAAATTTCTCACGAATACTTTCAAGCCACTGTTTCGAATGAAACGAACGTTGTTTTAACGATTTCGTATTATTTCAGCGACGAACACCTGAGAAATAATAACCCTCGAGATTTTTTCTCGTTCTAAAAATCGTGGACCTTTTTTCCTCTCCGGATTTTTATATCGACATATATCTTTCTCGACGACCTTTTTCCCTGTGACGAACTGTCTCCGGTTACCCGAGTTTCTCAAGTTTCTCCGCAGGGATCGGCGCGGTTATTCCTCCAAAGTAGAGGAGAAACACGACCAGATTTCTCCCTTCCTCCGTGTCCCTTTCCCCCTGTTTTTCTCCCTGACTCCAGAAAAGTCGACACGCCAGGTTAATCCGTCGCTTTTTATTCTTTTTTTTGTAGTCTTTCCATCTTATACTTCGTGGACCATAAAATCTATCGTTATTTTCTATTGATCCAAGTTTTCTACAGGTAGATTCACACATGCGTGCACCGCCGCATACATTTTAGGGATATGCAGGAATTTTTACAGCTCCTCAATATATGGACCGTGCAACACTGTGCAGGTGCATGCGGTGCAGGCTCCAATCCGGGTTTCGTCTAGTCGAGAACACAGCAGGAGGGACGGGGGGGGGGGTTTAAAATGTCGACGATGGTCCCATGGGAAAAGTCTGGGCGAAATAGCATAATCGTGAAAAAAAGTGTCTGAAAAATGAGAATGATTTGTGCTGAGATTGGATTTTTGAAATAATAAAAAAAAAACGTACGCAGGACGTGACTATTGCATTGAGTTGGCATTGCCGCGTAATTAAACGCGTTGCTGGAAATAAATTCTCAAGGAGTTTGGAACGTGACGAATATATGCTGAATGATTCACGCTAAAACTTGTGCTTTCTCTTGGACGAATCCTTCGTAGTCATCGGGAGGATATTTGGTCGATTGAAAAATAATCATTGAATTGAAGAAAAAATCAGATTCCCAAATCACGTATCGCGGCTAAGGGGCGAGCTAGAGCTAACCCGATTGAGGGAAAAAAGAGAAGAGCAAGGGAAAAAAAGGTAAAAAAAGGAGAGAGAGTCTCTTCGGTCGAGTGCTCGGTGGCGCCGCTCAACGGCGCATTGGCATTGGATGAGAGAGCCCAGTTTGTAACATCGAGGACGTTAACCTTTTTTCGTGACTTCGCCGACGAGTATTCCCGGAGTCTATATTTTGCCTCTCTTTTTCGTATGAATTTTCTGAATTATGGAATCCTCGAACATTCCTCCATCCATTTTTTAAATTACTCAACAATCATCGCTAATGTTCGTTAATTAAAAGTGCAATTGTTCCGGAAGTTATGAAAAGTATCGAAAAAAATGAGTCCCCGATTGATTTTGACACGAATCAAAATTGAAAATCTCTAAAAATCTAAATATCATTCGCCTCGAATGAAAAAATAGAAAATTCATGAGGCGCATTTCCAAAAACTGCTTTTACTCATTTCGCCATCGTCATGGGTCGTCAAGAAAAAAAGGCTTTTTCCTCTAAGGCGAGACTATTTTTTGTTTCATGCAACTAATTGCTGTGTGATTAGCATTGGAAACGAAAATGCAGAGATAGCAATTAGGCCATTGAAGCGACAAGTCATTAAGTTCGAAAATACAGTCTGGCGGATTTTTGATGCCTTTTCGAGATTTCAGACGGCTCGGCCCAAGTCCTATCGTCCCTAATGAGACAGTTTATACAATTCACGTACAAAATTAATCATCCTAAAATGAGTTTTCTTACTTCATGGTGAATCGTCGTTACCAAAACAATTAGTAAGGCGTCCCAATCAGCATTTTCCAGGGTATAAATCTTAGAAAAATAGCGAGAATTTCAATTGTGGATAAAAATACGAGAACTCATCGAAAAAACGATATTCATTTCAATGGGTTTTTGTCTCGTTGGAGAATTTTTAGTGGCGACGTTCTATGAAAAGACGAGAAGGGCAAAGAAGGAATGAAAAGGAAAAATCTGAGAAACATTGACGAAGAAGAAGAAGAACCCGATTGTCAGGTGTGTGCATCGTCGGATGAGCACCAACGGGACATTCCAGTCTCGCTTCCCTCGGAGGCATTCCAATCATTTATTATTTTAAAACCAACACTTATCCAATATTACACCCAAAATTAATTCAGTCATTTATCTCGAGAATTTGCCATCTTCGCGTTGCAGGGAACGTGAAAACATCAAAGTTTCATGACTAAATTAAAAATAAGGAAAATTATTAATTAAATAATGAAAAAAGAAACACGCGAAACGTACGTACGTTTCGGGCGATCGTTGTGGCAAAACTGCTTATCGCTGCATACTACGGATCGAAAAATTTGTCGTTTCAACTAAATATCGCCAAGTGTCAAATTACCGAGTGAAGCGAATCTCCGAATCGTGCGCTTGGAAAAAAGAAAGTCAACCGAATGGTTTATTATTTCAAATGTATTTCTCAACTCCGAGAGAAATTTCTCGATTACGCGATCTCTTAATGAACAATAATACAACAGCAATCCCTGTCGTGGGCGTAACCCAACCGAGTCAATCAAAGGAGCTTAAAAGCGTCGGCGCAAAAGTGCTCTCTGATCGTGAAAATGAGGCACCGCGAGTTATAATTTTCTTTTATTTCGTAATCAAAATCATTTGGCGATTCGAATATCAATATTTTTCACGTAAAATCTCTAAACATCGTTTTATTATTGAATTAAAATTTAGCACGTTCCATAGTTTTATCTCTTCTGCGGAATTCAGTAAAAAACATTCCACATGCCAGTCGTATTGTCATTTAAATCGGTTTTTCCTCGTTTTCGACACTGCCGCGCATATTTTTTTGTTTAATTTCTCGTCGTTTGCTTCCTGCAATCTCTTGAGCTTCCTCACGACGTTCGAATCGTAAATACACGACTTGAAGCAACGATAAGATAAATAAAAAAAGCAGCAGCGGATTTTTATGCTTATTATCGGTTAAAAAAAGAAAGAAACAAAAAAATGGTAAACCCAACAATCCGTCAAGGAGAAAAACTTTAGGAATGAATATTTCCCGTTGAAAATAATGGAAAGTCGCGCGGCAAAAGGAAAGGGAGATGATAAAAAATGGAGCAGCAAAAAATTGAGTCGAAAGTATCGCGCGCGTGGAGGAAAGCCGATCAGACAGCTTAGGCCGCGACGAACGATGGGCTCGAGGGGAAGTTGTGTGGCGTCTTTGACCTTGGAGAACACGAGTTCCGCATTGCTGGAGCGTGGCTCGAGGGACGTTCCGATCCTTCGAGCCATACAAATACCGCCGAGGTAGCGGGATCCCGCGCATACAATCTTAGAACAACCGCGTCTCTCCCATCCTTTCACGCGCTCAAGAAGTCGCGTCAACAATGTCCCGCGCAAAAGGCAGCAGCAAGAATAAGAACGAATCGTTAAAATACCGTCAATTTCGCGTGTCATTACCGATTGTCTTTGCGCAAGCAATTGCTAATTGCAAGTGTGACTCCAATCGATTTGTGTAGGTTTTGTCGGATGAGAGTTTTTTGACCGCCCTTATTACTAACTTAGAAGTTTGCTTCACTAATCGGGATCCTTCATCGAGACTGGCCAAGCCTCCTGAGACTTTCAGACGTCCCGGGTCCACTCGTGCAGACTGGGATTCCAGCGAGTCTCATTAATCAACTATCAAATTTATTCCCGGGGATTAATTAACGTACCAAGGCATAACCTTGCGTGCTAGAACTCGTCCGCGCTGCTGCTGGGAAAGCGTATAAACTGCTGGCCAAGAATAGGCGCGACCTTCAACTTGACCGTCTGGTCGGTCGGCACATTGCCCTCACACTCGTTCCCATTCCGTGTGCGGAGGGATTGCGACGATGTGTTGATTTCAAATGTTACGCAAGTCAGCCAAAGGTGGCGAGAGCCTATTCAGAGAGTTAGTGAAGGTTCGTTGGCTTTATTTGTCTTTTACTTGGCCGGCGAACGTTCACCGCTCTCGCGGCAAGGATCCTGTATCAACTATGCGGTAATACGCGTCTGGCTGTGTCTGGTTTATCAATAGGTATATCTCTCGGGCGCTCCGGTTGCCCCCACTCGGCAGAGTTTTCGTGCTGCTGTGACGGGCGGCAACAACGTTGACCGGCGAGAGCCTAGTTTGGGTGAAGCGAAAGGTCGATGATCCCTGCGGGCTCTGCCGGCTCGCTGGATTATCGCAGCCGCGCTCTTCCGTCGCTTATTAGGCTCCTTTTTCAACGGATTACAAATTTTCCTCCCGCCGCTCCAACGTTCTGACGATTTGCCAATTTCTCTGCTTCGAATTTTCGAATAATCAGGCAATCGTTGTGATTATTGTTCAGGCACTTGGGCAGGATGTCCTGATGGCGACCAGGGAAGAAGAATGGGGGAACGTGCTATGCCTTCGGGAAAAAGGCACTTTGGGTGTCGTCCTCCGGGATCGGCTAATGACTGATGCAGCTTTGGGTGGCACCAGACCCATCAAATCCGAGCACAGCTACAGTCTTTTGGCCTGTAGTCCACCGGCCAGTCCTGTTGCCCCGGAAGCTCGCCAACACGCTCTAAATTCCGTTTCTATCGAAGGATTCACAGGCTCGACATGTTCCTCCGGCACCATCAACTCCACTGGCAACTTGGCTGAGCATCACAAAAGTTTAGGACTTCGCAGTAGGATCGATGGTGAGTTGATATGAATCGCAGCATTTTACCAACCGCCAGTTTCATCCGGAGGTCCCAATTTTCAAGCTAATGAGAATCTCCTTTTTGCAGATATGGAGGAAGAATGTTACCCTGCGATTTCCATGGGAACCGCCTCGGGACGTCCTTGTTCATCTCCATCTCCGGCCCAGTCTTCGGGCGGACCAGTTGGCCTGATAACCCCGAGACTCCAACCCATGCCCGACGAAACCGACACGATAAACATCAAGGGCGAACCACTGAGTGCTCCCAACAGCCCAGGGGGATCCGTAGTCTCTTGCCAATTGGTCGACGACAAAACCACCATAACTGTCATTGCCCCACACAGTATACACATTGCCAGGAATCATCTGGTAGTGGAGCACACGAGCGACAGTGAAGATGACGAGGAAGAGTACTACCAGGTGATTCTTACATGAAAGACCATTGCGTGGAAATTTTTCTTTCATTTTCAAGTGGATCAGCAACTTGACCATTTGGAATTGATTACAGAGCATGGAACTGGACGATTTCGACGTTAAATGCGAAGGCAGCGAGGCCAGTATCGACGGATCTCGACAAGGACTTCCTCCGACTCCTCCCAGCAGCGCCAGTTCGGACAGCGAAGGCACAGCTTCCGCTTCATGCTCCCCCGAACGTCGGGAAAGCTCTTCCAGTCACCCACAAAATCTTCGGGGCTTGCTCGCGCCAAGACTCTACGTGACCAATGGCAGCCACACCCACACAACCAGGCAGCCGATACACACGTCGCTAATTTCGTGCCAACCGGTGAGCAAATCGACTTGAACACTGTCACGTAAATTCTTCTCATAAATAACGATTTTCGTGTATTCAACCTTGACATTATTGCAGAAGGGATCGACCGGGATTCTGACCCTCACCGACGAGGAGAAAAGGACCCTCATCGCCGAAGGTTACCCGATTCCTACGAAACTTCCGCTCACCAAACAGGAGGAAAAATCGCTGAAAAAAGTTCGTAGGAAAATCAAGAACAAGGTGAGTCGCCGCGGTCCCAGAATCACAACTTTTTTCTTTCCTGAGACAGGTTAAAGTTTACCTTGCCAAATTCTGCCCTAGATATCTGCCCAAGAGTCCAGAAGAAAGAAGAAAGAATACATGGACGGCCTCGAAAGGAGAGTCACGACATTGACCAATGAAAATTCATCCTACAGGGATCGCCTCTCCACTCTGGAGGACGCTAATCGCGAGCTCATGCTCGAACTCCAACGCTTACAGTGCCTCATCGAATCACAGTCTTCCTAAACATTTGTTTTATTCGAAATTCATTGATCAACGCGTTTTTATCATTCCCTGCTGCCAAAGGTACTCCCGAAACGTCATCCTCGTCCAACTCGTTATCGAGCACTGAATTTTGATATTTTACAACTTCATTCTAGTGGTTAATCGTTTTTTATTGCCGGGAATCATATTCAAAGCAAACTTCATTCGAACAGCCATTGCAAATACGTGTCAAGAGCCACTCGGTGCGTTTACAGTCTTCCACTCCGAACGAAAGAAAAAAAGTTGAAATCCAAGTAATTTCAAAATTATCATAGAAAAAGCACCGAGTTTGCTGTAACTTACGTTTTTCGTCCATTCCACATTTAAGGCCAATCGACTTTTCGACAATAATAATGCGATTTCTGTCTCGCGTCAGCGCTATGTCATTTTTTCTGCCACTCCAATCAAATCGATGTTTATTCAGAAACTTGAAATTTTCTGTCCGATCAAACAGTCGAAATCTGCAATCAATATTTTCCAAATGTTTCTTTACTCTGCACATGATTCTTGTCGATTTGAGCAACAAAAATGTGCAAAATGTGCAATTTTCGAGTTCCTACTTATCGAATTCAACATCCGAAGCTATGGGTGTAAAAAATTTCCCCGTAGAGACTTACGTTTGGAATGTAATTAGCGCAAACACTGACCGGATACGAAAATGATTAACTTTTGCTTTCAATTTCTATAACCTCTGAGAATAATTCGTGCGAAAGTTGACCAACCTCGACCTTTTGCCACTTAATTTTAACGACTGTGTGCAATTTTTTGAATGAAGTGAGTTCGCGCATGAGCATCGAGATTGCACAGAAATTTCGTTCTCGTAGCACTCGACTGGTTTCGAAATTTTTCTCTGGAAGAAAATTTGTACTGAGGGGACAAATGTCTTCGCTAGACTGTTGGAAACGTTCGAGGCGTGTGTGTGTGTGCGTGCGTGTGTGCACGTTGAGTGTCTGTGAGGGTTCACGAAAGAAAAAATTGTGTGAGCTTCGAGAGATTCATGCAAATATTTTATTTTCTACGAAGATATATATTTAAAAGAGAAATGATTAAATTTCAGAATAATCTATCAAATGTTTTTTAGTATTTATAGGAGAATTGTACAAATTTTATTACGACACACTGTGTCATTGAACTTTCGACTGGAGTCCACTTAATATTATATTCATAAATTTCATCATTCCTTGATCGAAAGTCGAAAATTATTTGACAATCGTTCCTATTCAATTAGGAAAACATTGTATGGAGCATTCCAGCCCAACTTGAGCTACGATCGTCCTGTTGCATCTTCGAAACATTCGCCAAATGAAATTTAATTCGGTTTTGGAAAGTTTATCCACGTCTTCGGCATCTCTGACAGTTTTCCAGCAGCTTTTTGCTCAGAATTTCTACGAATGACGTACACGAATGAATTCGGAGGGTTTTTGTGAATTTATGTTACTGCAAATATTGTTAACGTGGAAAATCGAGTTGGTTTGTAAATTTTGTCCAAATTTATTTGGACAATGTCATTGCGTGTGAATTTTTAGGGAATAGGCGAGTGATTTTTTTGTTTTTTACGTTACAAAATTTGGGAAAAACTTTCTTTCGAGATAATTTCGATTTTATAACCGACCAATTTTATCGTCGACCAAAATGATGGATCTTCTTGATACCAATCAATTGCAAGGGTGCTTACGAAATTATCAAACACTTATTAGGAATACGAAACATTGATTGGTACTACGTGCAACGATTAGCGAACAATTTGTCGAGCAGAAATAAGTCCATGCTCCCAAATTGCTTCCTGCGTCCTTCGATCCGTCCGCGACAGGTGATCGGATCGTCCATTTATTGTATTTATATGCATGTATATAAATATTTACATATACGAAGCGTAACGCGTCCAATCCATTTGTTATTAATTAATTAATTTTCACGCACTCTTTTGTTTTCTCTCACAACCGTTTCAACTACGAAATCATTTGATCGATTTTTATATTCCCCATATTGAAAGTTTCGCCCCTTCAAAATGACTGATTAATCATGGAATGAGAAAATTGTGGTTCGGATCAATTTTCATGAAGAAAAAATTAATATTTTACAATTTTAAATAAATAAACGCCCTTTTGGGTCATTTAGTGGCCACACGAATGACCCGGAGCCACAAATCAGTCTATTGAAAATTTGTTCGCTCGATTTGACGCGTGAAAGCTCGTATATGTGTTTAGTGTTATAATTTTTTGCACTATAGGTGCGGGAATATGTGCAATTTTTTAATTAATCGCCTGAACAAGTTATTCTCGAATATTTGTTTCGATTTGTCTGATTTTTCGAGTAAAGTATAAAAGTTCATGGGTTGGTCGTTTGTCTCGCAACATTTTTTGCCAAACGATTTTTCCATCATTTTTTCTATAACGTTTATAAAGGAAGCTAAGAATTTCCACGAGTTTTCGAACTCGATAGAAAACACAGATCGAGAGCTATCGAAAACCACACGTGAACGCATTTTTATCGAATGAGAACGAAAAAAAAACACTTTACATAGATCCAGGAATAGAAATAAATATTTTCTTGGAGTGTTGCCAAAAATTTGAAAATTGAGAGCATGTATTTTGCTAAAGACGACGATCTTCCAAAGTGTTTTACGAATTTACGAATTTTTCAATATTGTTACCATATTTGACAATCCGGAAAAATCCATGTTCGCTACAATCTTTACCGTTTGTTTGGCGTCGAAAAAAGAAAAACAGATTTTCATGGTGTGGTTCTTATTCGAAGTGATCGAAAAACGCCACATTCTTCGTCCCATTTTCTATCAAGTGCGCCTAGCAAAGTAGTTATTAAATAAAAAGGATTATTGTACATAATAAAATTAAAGAGAGAGAGAGAAATTTATGTATACGAATATAAATTTACTATTGTAGGATGGAAATATATTTGATGGAAATTTGGAACGAGTGATGATCGAGGGTCGAATAAACTCTCAAAAATTGCTGAATAAGGTTTGGGGCTAGAAAAAAAAGGAAGCTTGACTTAATTAGTTAGTGATTGACCAGAATTTATTCTCAGAGATGATGAGTCACTGGTTTCCATAGTGTACGAGTGTGCTGTATGACAATAATGAATAAACACGTGTGTGACCTAAAAAGTGATTTTCATTTGCACGACGATGCGTTCGTAGACGTAAAGCTCGTGTTTTCGTCGTGCTCCACCCCAGCTGGGGTTCCTTTTTGTATTCCTCCTGAATTGTTTACTCATCGCCCTGTCGGAAGTTGCCTCGGATCGAATTTTCCGAGCTGTCCTCGATAACGAGGAGATCGTATTGACGATAAATTACATTAACGTCTTCGTGGGTTGCAAGAGTCGCGATGTATTGAACGCTCCTTTCAAACGACGTGCAGATTTTCTTAGTGACATCCTTCGGCTCGATGAACAATGAATATATTCGAAAATGCGAGCCAAGGGAAATCGCTGCGAGCTTTTCTTACAACGAGAGCCTTTTGGGCAACAGAAATTTTGTTTATTCGTCAATAATGTCAATGATTTATTCATTTGAGAATCAGTTCGAATTGCAATTTTTTATTTATTTATCCAACGCAACTTCCTCGGTCGCTGTTTCCTCGCGGATTCGACTCTCGAGCACGTTCAGGCGCACCGGCGCATCGATGTCTATCATTTTCTCCTCGGCAATTGGTTTCTCCGTGGTAATTTCACGCTTCGATCGATAAAGTGGATTTTCGAATCTTTTCGACGACCCCGGACAATCGAGATCGTCGTCCTCGACGTCGAGACTTTCCTCGATCGCTGGCAAAGCGTCCTCGTCGATCCTCACATCACCCTCTGCAACATTTTCGAAACGAGCGAAACCAAAAAAGGCTCTCGATTTTGGTGCGGCGTCCGGGGCTCCGGCTACTCGAACGGATGACAAAACTTCCCGCCACCCGGACGTTACCCTATAATTAAAAATATCATAATTATAGGCCATACATAAATTTAAAAAAAAGTAGAAATCGTTGGAAAAGCAATTTTTTCGAAAACGTCATTTTCCAAAATGTTTATCGCACGATACTCGAATCGAGTGCGAATACGATATTATTTTCACCTCCCAGCAAACTTTTATCATTTTATCATTCACTAGAAATTCATTGAGAACGAACAGCCATAAAAAAAATCAGACACTCACTAAAAAAACCGTCATCCCGTTGCATGAAAAAAAAATCAATGCACGTTATTATTTCCGGAGTTCATAATGAGGCCTCATTGCGTTGCAAAGTTGGGATGCTTTGGAGTATGTAAATATTTATATTTTAGTATTGGAGCGAGAGTGAAATTGTCACTCTGGATGGTTTCCAGCTTAACGATAGTGTAGAATTGTACGTCAAAGTTATCTCTGCATAGATATTTATGAAAGGCGTGAGGAAGGGCAAACGCGACGGGAAATGGCGTCACGACGTCAGAACTAATTGGATTCAGTTATAACCGTAAAACATTGGCTGTACCACCTGTTAGGCGTTCGTGAAAATTATGCATAACGACGAGATTTCATGGCTTCCTCAGAACATGGTACAATATTGCCGGGTGTTCCAGAATCCCGGCGCTTGCAGAGAAGGAACATTGAATGGTGAAGCTATTCCGGCCAGAAGAAAGGGGTGATTCGAACTTTCCCTCTCAGCAGTTTTCCTCCATAGTCCCTATTGTCGCCAAGGGTGTGAGTAAAACCAACCATTGCCTCGATTCTCCCAGTCAAATAATAAACTGTTTGCTTGCCGGCCTGGGGAGCTCTGCTAATTAAATGGCACAACGACCGGACTATTGTTCCTAAGAGAGTCAGCAAAGCCCTCATACGCGTCGAGTTGTTTCGTCAGTAAACGCCACGAGTTTTAATCCTGAGAATCGCTCGAAACTGACGCTACTCTGGCTAAAAGGTCTCACCAAAACTACAGAAATTATTTTTTATTTCCGAGCCGAGACGTCGAATCACTAAAAATATGGGCATAGCAGGCTGCTCTGCAGCAGTCTCACACATTTGTACTCCCCATCTTCAAACTCGTGTAAAACGTTTTAGCAGGCTGTATTGCAATTCCGACAATTTTTTTTTATATTTTCGGGAACCAGAGCAAAAAAACCAAATTTTTCCTAATATTTTCTACTTTCAAAGCTGACAAGCAACTGAAAAATGATAATAACTCAAAGATCGCAAATTACCAATTCCAAAAACAAGATAATCGCAGCCAGTTTGAGAAAAAAAAGTCATAGCGATCTTAGTAAAATCGAAGTTTCAAGATTTTGACAGATTTTTCACCTTTTCATATTAAGCCAACTCAATTAATATTAATATTGATATATGTAAAAAAAAGTCATAGCGATTTCCATAAAATCGGAGTTTCAAGATTTTGACAGATTTTTTCACCCTTTCATATTAAACTAACTTAATCGATATTAATATTAATATATTAATATGTTATTAATATACTATATTATATAATTATAATATTATATGAATATTAATTAATTAGCTACCTTGATTAATATTAAGCATATTTAGCGCCAACTAGTATTCACTGGAATCGGCTACAACAATCGAGCATGAATAACTCGGCTACAACCTTGACAGTATCGGAATAGCGCAAAAAATACCATCAAACTAATCAGAGGCTCAAATGTTCCCTGAATTAGCGAACCTACTCAAACGCATACATCGAGGTTCATAGGTACGCAGTGTAATTACGCGTTTCTCTCTTTGAGAAGTGAAGTATCTGTAATAGAAAGGTTTGCATGCATATGTGGTCAAGAGGGCTTTGCAGGAAGTGCTGGGAATAGTCCAAGAGCCACGTGCAAAAGCAGGCAATAATGGAGGTAAACGTAGATTGGCCAAGTGGATGTCATATGACTATTGCAATGTCTCCCGATGAGTTCGCCACAAGCCGGAGTGTTGTAACGATAATATCAAGTCTAAGCTCGCGTGTGTGAGGGTGATAATGCTGCTGGAATGAACATTTTTTCAAAATATTCAGAAAAGCATAAGAGTCCGTGGGAGATAAAGGAAAAACGATTGGTATTGAAAACAGCATCGTAATAATGGGGAAGCTCGTGGTCGTTCGATGTTATCTCTTCATGGCAGAGCACTTGATTCTCGTTAAATTTTCATCTCCATACTCTATCGGAGAGGCAACGGGTATGTGCAAATATGACGCTCCTCGATATTCTATGGAATTCGAATTGGAATTCAAATCCCAACTATCAGGATTTTCAGATTTACATTTACAATTTTTCAACAATTTTGTATGAATATTCTTGACAGCGAAACTAACAATTTTCTCCTATGAAGAAACATTTTTTGTCGTTAAGGTTTTTAGATATGTAGTTTCCCATTTTTAACTTTTCCCATCCAAACGCGCGTGAATTGGAGTCGCGTTTCGTTTATGAGTCGCAGACGAATGTGTTTAAGATTTTTCTTGAAAAATTTCGGCTCATAGCCTTCCTGGCTACCTCGAAGCAACTCGATTTTTACAACTTTCTTAAAAATTACTCAAATTCTAAACGTCGGAAAAAGTTTCTTCATAGGAGAAAACTGTTAGTCTTGGTGCCAGGAACGTTTGTACAGAATTCTGAAAAAACCCTCAAAATAAAGTCCTTTCGCGATGGTAATAAATTAATAAAAAAATAAAGAAGGTTGCGCTGACTTACTGCGAGTACGAGTAACCGAAGTACGGAATTGCTGCGAGCATGAGGAGCACCAGAATTAAGGGGATTCCCAGCATGGGCCCGAGTATGACGCTCAAAGATGAATCCGTGCGAGCACTCCCACTCGTTCTTTTCTCCGCGACAACGTTGCCTTGACCTGCGAGCAACAAAGACAATAATGAGCTTCAACTTGGAAAAATAAGATGTTGAAGTTTGCATCGTTGGAATGCAACGAAATTGCAACGAATGCAAAATTCTCATTAAATTTTTAATCAGGGAAATAAATCGATCGGTTTTTAGGATTCAAACACAAAATCGATACTAAAATTGTTGTTGTTTTTTTTTAAATTGAACAAAAAATAAAGAGAAAAAGTATTTTTCGTTGGATCACAACGTTGCGAACTTCAGTGTCATTGGAAAAATGCAGATCGTTTCGTTCGAATTGGACACGAGGGTGAGGGACAAATCGAGGGGATTCAACGATTTTATTTAGCCTGCTGGCAATTTGAAAAGTGACTTTTTGAACAGCCTGTATCGAAGGAGAAAATACAGGGTAAAACTATGGTATCAAACCTATCAATACGTCGGAGAGAATGTCAATGGCTTCCTGGCTATTTATTCCGTTGTACGCTCCTTTCTCGGCGACCAAGACTTCGGTGTTGCCGTCCCACATTTTTCTAATGTGCCACGATACAACATCACGATAATTTTCCAAAGCCTTATTCACCCAACCCTCGATCTTACGCAAGGAAGCCTTGTTCGACATAGTCACTCTACCCCCACAATAATCGCAGCAGTTACCCTCCACCTGCAATTACGCGTTTATCAATGTTTTTTTTTTTATCCAGGCAATTTTATACAGCCACAAAAAAACCCCAACATTGTGCCAATTATCTGATTATTATGAAAATTTTGTTTCTGTTTAATTTACAGTTTAAATGAAAATCATGTTTTTATTTATTTCTTCTATTTTTTTTTTCAACGTTTACCTTCAGTGGGTTTTCACATTCAGCAACAGGACATCTTTGGGCTTGCCACATGTAATTGCAAACCTCCTCCGCAACTGTATCATCTTGACCACTGTGACACGTGCAGTCGTTACAAATCTGTAGCACAGACGGTGCATACCTGTTGTCCAAACAATCAAACCCTTCGTTCATTTCATTTTCGATATCAACTGAATATACGCATTCGAATAGTTCGATCCGTAATTTTAATCATTTGTTTATGTAGCAAAAATGAAACCTTAAGGTCAAGTAAATTTTATGGTGAATATTTTTTTTCCTTGAGGTTTTGGATGTCAATTTTTATCACATGTCAAAAATTGTAAAATTAGATCTAAAAAAAATGGAGAATTTTGCCGGAATTACTAGAAAAATACAAATTTTACGGCATTTTGAAATTTTCAAAAAAAATTTATATCATTTATATAATAATTATGAATTTATAAATTTATATAATAATTTTTGGCAATTTGGGAAATATCGGTTGAATGGTTTAAATTTTATGGTTTTTCGAATTTTACGAAATCTGAGTTTTTCGAAAAATCGTCGAAAACCGTTTTGATTTTTGCAAATTTTGTGAGATATTCTGTATGAGTCCGTTTTTTTTCTTTTTATTTCTCAATTGTTTTCGGGTGATCGCTCGCGAATGCCGCCGAGGAGCAGGCGTTCGCAATTATCTGGCGTTATTTCCAGGTTTGAAAAGCGAATTGTTATTTACGTGACTGTCAAACGAGTTTCGAAAAACTCTCGCATGCCGCTGGAAAGTTGTTTCCATTGCCAACGATCAAGAGTCTTTTTCTCGTCGGCGATTTTCACGGCTTGAACGTGGACATCGGTTGTTGGCAGTGCCAGACTCAATGCACGTTGTTTGCTCGGCAAAACGACGATATCATTGTCACAAGGAATCCTCTCGGCGTGAGGAGTCGCCGATGTGTAACCGTCCCAATTGTCGGGATCAATCCACATGTAAATCCCCTTTTTCGACCATTGAACGTTTTTTAACTTTTTTTTCGATCCCGATAACTGAAATTTTATTGTACAATTAGAAAAAAATTAAAAACTCTGCAGAAAACTGAATCGAAACTTCTCAAGCCCAGAAAATAAGAACAAAAAATTATACGGTACAATTTTTTGTTCCAAGTCATGATCAGCGTATCGTCGATTAGAGAAAAATTGAAATTGCAATAAAAATGTATAAAAAATATTTCGAAAAACTTGCCATTAAAATTCCATTCCGTCCAAGACTCAAGGATCCTTCCCTGGGCAAATATATTTCGGCAACTTGGAGTTTGCCGGTATTGGGTAAGCCAACCGTGTGCCAGGTATCCTCAGGAAAAATGACGCGACTGTCAGCATCGGGTAAAAGGCCACCGATCCAGTTACTTTTGGTCTGCCACTCGAGATCGGGAAGCCAATGTTTTTCGATGCCGAGAATAATTGGTAACGTTACCAGGAGGAGGCACAACTTTGTTAAGTATCGTTGTGCACCAGCCATTATGGTTTTTGCTTTTCAAACGTTCAAAACGCTCATTTAAATAATTTGAAAAAACTGCGTCCGATCTGAACGGACAAATAATTTTTATGACAATTTTTCGTTCGTTTTTTTTCGAATGATTCTTCAACGGAGAGAAAAGTTTCTCATTATTTTAACATTTAGACTCGAAGGCTCGGCATTTACTGAAAAAACATAGAGTCTTGGTGGGCGTTTTTCAACGATCGAGACATTTCCCAGGGGGTTTCTCTGTCGCCATGTGTGGAGTTGATATTGCCATACATCGTTCATGCATTAAATTGGATATGAAAGATCGAAACTCTTGAATATTTAACACATTACAAAATCGTGTCATCCCATCTCGATTTCCATGAAGGAAAATGTGAATAAATCTCGTTTCAACGATTTATCGTGGGGTGAATCCGTCGTTTTTATTGCTGATTACGATCTATTAAAATTGAAACAACCAATAGGATAAATATTTTACAGATCACGTACATGACGATGCTTTTTATTTTTTGCTCTCTATTCTATAGTTCGACATTTGGGTTTGAATTGCAACGACGTGCCTTATCATTTGCCGAATTTCGCAATTCCACAGAATTTATTTTTAAACATTATTATACATCTTCGAATTCACAGGGTTCGTATATATATATTTTTTTTCCATTCCGTTTATAGTGGTATACAGATATAATAAAATCTCACCTTTATATTTGCAGACAGTATTTTTAATTAACACACATCGATGAGAGACAAATACAGATATATTGACGCGCAGGGTTTTTTCAGGTCAGGGAATTGATCGATTTATTAATCGAGGAATCATAAGTACAGGAGTGCAGCGGTGAGGCGCGTGAACATTTTTTTTCTTCATTTTTTTCTTCCTGCTCATTTTTGTTTCATGTTTCGAGACAATTTATCGTGAGAGACCAAATATTTTCCATTCTTTTTTCTCTTTGAACGAGGAGCAGGACTTTGTTGAAAAATGAGTTTGATTCCAGACAAAATTTTGATCACCAATCATTTGGAAAATGTTTAATGATACACGAAAAC
This sequence comes from Diadegma fenestrale, assembly GCA_037043255.1. Taxonomy (NCBI): domain Eukaryota; kingdom Metazoa; phylum Arthropoda; class Insecta; order Hymenoptera; family Ichneumonidae; genus Diadegma; species Diadegma fenestrale. Next base: position 505,303 of record CM073310.1, read on the forward strand.
GAACGCGAAATTAGTTGCATTTTGAAAATTCGATCCGGCTGTTAAACTTTTGTTCACAATTGTCTGAGTTCAAGGGGTTCAAGGTTTTCGCAGTAATGCCTCATTTGGGGCTTGAAATATCGTACCAAATTGCAACAAGGTTTGGACCTCGTATGATTTTCCGGTGCAACTCATAATAACCCGAACAATTAACGAAGAACGAAGTGTGGAAAGCGCGAATGAATGAATTTTGGCACGAAAAGTAATTTTCCTTTGTTTTGCAATTATTTTATTAATTTGTTTCCAAACACCTTGATGTTTCATTCATAAATTATTGCGCAGTTGAATGAATGCGAGGATGTGAAATCGTGAGTTTTCGCTGAAACACACGAGCGAGAGAGGAATCAAGTTTTCAAGCTGCTCGAGTCAATAATGATTGCTGTTGTTGTTATTTTTCCAGTTTATGTTTAAAAAGTTTCAATTTCGACCCCGTTTGGATATTTTGGTAGATTTTCTTTTTTTTTCTTGGTTTCCAATTTTTCATTCCGTTGCGGTAAAGATGAGAGCGAGTAGCGAGGGGAGAAGAATTTTCGGGGAATCGGGCGAAAGAATACAGATTTTTCGTTCGTTTCAGTTTATGATGCAAAGATTCTTAATCGTCCTCTTGGAGATCGTCCTGATCGTTGACGAATCTGTTGTTCAATCCGTAGAAATATCTCTGCGCGATCTCGTCTTTGATGGTTTCCTCCTGTTGTTGTTTTTTCATTTCCTCGATATCCTCGTGATTCAGGTTCAGACTCGGATCGTTAAAATCCGCAGGTATGCTCCGTTTTCCAAGACCAAAATCAAACTGCCTCACGCGACCTCCGCGTTTTGTGCTGAGCTTTGAATTTTTCGCCATCACGTCGTTCACGTAATTGTCGTAATTATCGTAAGGGGCAAAATCCATGCCCATCCTCATCGGATAAAGATCCACCGATGCGCTTCGTTTACCAAACCCGAAAGAATATGGTTGAGCACCCTTAAAAAGACACGAAACAAAGTTGCACATTTAGGGAAAAAAATCATTTATTATTGACATCAAAATATATTCAACAGGGCGCAAAACGTGTCGATTAAATCGAAACAATTAAAGATTTTAGAAAATTGATGAAATATCAACAATTGCAGTCTGGTTATGAATTTTTGTACTTTGATTGGAAAACCGAAAAGTGAGCAACTCAACGTGTTTCCGGTCGAAGCTCGATCGATTGTCGAGTCCTGACTGAAATGGTCACACTGCCAAATCTTTGTTGACCCTTATTCGAGGTTTTTCTCATTGTACTATAGTTACGACTTGCTTTTTTGTCATTCGTATATATAGTTCGTATAAATTCCTGCCGCATGATGCTCGATGGTGAGCGAGCTTTTCCATGGAGCTTCGTAAAATATAAAAGAAGCCTACCGTAGGCGATACAGGGGACTCAAAGCCCCGGCTTTACTCCCAAGAATCCGGTCTACATTATTAATTTCTTTTCTCAACTCGGAGAAGCTAGAAAAAGTTCCACCCCCGTAAAAGCTCTCGCAGCTTATTCACACATAAAGGAGAGTATAACGAAAAGCTTCAATTGCGGTTAACGACGCAGGAAATTTATATTAATTGTAACTTCTGTAGCTCATTCTACAATTATAAGAAATTTATTAAGATCGTCGATTACAATCGAATGGTTTTACGCCTTTGTACGAAATGACCTAATTGACCGTTTTCTTCGAAAGTTTTATCGATTTTTAATCATAAGATTTTATACAATACCTTGACGCCATTGCTAGCCCATCGTTTGCCAATGCCGAAACTGTACGGAAGCCTTTTGTATTCAGAGACATAAGTGTATGCCTTTTTCATTGGTGATTTATTGTCCTGATCGTTGGAATTGGGTTTAAGTCTCTCCACAATCGATCTCGAGTCTCCTAACACCGAGCTACTCGACGACATCATTGCCATCAGGAAAATCACCATTATTCGACACATTATCCCCATTATATTTGCTTTAAAAAGTAATTGTGATGTGTCGATTATTTGTTCTGCAAAAAGAAAAAGAAAACAGTGTTCGATAATTTTGTTCATTATGTATCGAAATGATTAAGGTTTAGTTTTTAAGATGTTACCATACTGCAAAACGACTTTATTTAGGGTCCTTTCAAAATTTTGTATAAACGTTCTTGGCACCAAATCTAACAGTTTTTTCCTATGAAGTTAATTTGCAATTTTTTATTTTCCCCATCTACATGAGTGTAAATTCGTTAAAATGAATCACGTTTCGTTAAAAAGTTGCAAGACAATGTATTTAGGATTTTTTTTTAGACAGCCGGAAAGGCTATGAGCCGAAATTTTTGAAGGCAGATCGTAAACACATTTTTTCTCAACGCATAAACGCAACGCGACTTTACACGCGTTTTTGGATGGAAAATGTCAAAAATTGGAAATTGAATATTTCAAATTCGCGACGCCAGGAAACTTTCCTTTACGCGAGAAAATTGTTAGTTTCTGTGTCAAGAACGTTCCTACGAAATTATTAAGAATCCTAAATGAATTGATTTTGTGATATTAATACGTCAATTAAATTTATCATCAATTATTCCAATTTGTATTCGCAAGAGCGTTAAATAATTGAGTATTTGAGTGAAAACGAGTACAAGGAATCGTTGACAGTGAACGATGTATTCATAAATATTCGTAATCAATTAAATGTATGATTAATTATGACCTTGATGGTTTCAGTAAAAATTAACGATTCCTATTAGCTCGTAATAAAATAAATAAATTCGTAGGCGCATGAATGATTTAATTTGGGTGGTATCGATGCTTGGCTCGATATTTTTATTTTCGTAATGGGATTGATCAATGCCAGCGGGCAACCCCGTCCGTATTACGAAGAAAGAAAAGTTTTCGCTTGTAATCGACGTGGACAGGGGGTTCGCAAACAGAGGTCTGGAAATAATTCCCGGAGGGATGAGCCTCGATTGTGATACGCGGGCGTGTTGTGCGGGGCTGATCATCCCCTATTTTCCTGTTCGTTTCAATATTCCTGTAGAGTGCGCAGTAGGTGTCTTTGCCAAGAGAAACAAGAGGGTGGACAAAAATGGTGTACAGTTAACGACCCGGAGACTCGTTAATTGAATCCTACCGCGGTAATTTAATTAGCATCGTTGGCACTTTCCTAATGTTCTCTTTCTCAATTTTTATTGCTCTTGCCCAATGTGAACGCTCGGAGAACGATGCGAGAATAGGAATATAAATGGAACAAGGGGCAAGAGGCTCGTTCCGACTATTTTGAATCTTGTGGAAAAAGAGTCACAAGGAAAAATAAACGAAAAGTCAAGATCACTCGTCGCAACTTCATTATTAATTTTCCTGACGGAGTTTCTTATTCTCGGGGTTTCGTGATAATTGGCGTCGACTCGCTTATGAATATAAATTTAAGAATCTTTTAGAATTCCTTTATGATTTTTCGATGGTTTTCAAACGAATCCATTCACGTTTTTGACCTGATTTTCGTCGTTCTGTGTTAGACTTGCTGAGATTTTTATTCAGGAGCATTTCTTTCCTTTATCATCGCCGACTCTGAGTCCGATCCAGGGCCTCGACATTTGCGGGATCGGCAGAAATGCGTACTGACTGCGCACTTGTTGCTTCTAAATAATATCGAATCACACACATCAATTATTTTGAAATTTATAACGCTTGTATTGCTGGCGTTGATTGTCTGTGGGAATTTCGGGCAACATAAAATACGGTGGACCGTTTGAATAAGCGGGAATCCAATCAAAATTTAATATTCAACCATTCGCCGTTTCACTTCCTTCTTCATAAATTTTATAGCATTTCGTGCGAGATACGCGCGACGGCGTCTGCGATGAACGAGGAAACGCTTGAGGCAGCCCATGAGACCTGCGCGCCTCATTTTGTTAAACAAATTTGATTGCTTCGATTCGTTCAATTCATATTTCCAATCGACAGAAGAATAATCAAAGATTGAAATTGTTGATGTTCGAGAAAATTCATCGTGCGATGGTCCATGACTTTTTCTTTGTGCATTGTCACGTTCGGCAATAAACTCACAAATACCTCGTTTGTGTCCGATTTTTTCCTCATCTGATTCTCACATTTTGATTAATTGTGCCCGCCGCGTGTCTGTCGGAATGTTGGGCAATGCGAGGGCGAGAATGGCGAAAGGCATCGAAGGGGTTTTGGTGTCTGAGTTGATTGAAAGCGATCATCCTTCAATCGAACGGTACAAACGCAGCCACAGGCGTTCCTTCCTAATTTCCCAAATATCCAGGAGCACAGGATTAAACGTTAATATTTGATTGTTCGCCGGATTACCGGTGAGTGCTCGGTGAAACACAGCTCGCAGTTCTCCTTCTCTCGACGTGTACAGTCCGCGTTTCGCTCGACCGCAAAGCTTTCCCACAAACGTAGATATATTAATTAATTTACTCTAATGGCAAGCAGATAGACAATATTTTTGGCTTGTAATCGACGAACCAGCACAAAACGAAACTTTTAAGAACTCAAGAGTTCAAACTGACCCGCAGAAACCAGATTCAATCCTTTCGTAGTCAGTCCAACCTTTGAAATTCGATCCAGAGACCTTAATCGGTTTTCCATCGATTATAGAAATATTTCAAACTGATACTACGATTTTTCAGAGCGATTAGCGTATCCGGAAAAGTGCGCAGAATCGTAACAACGCAGTTTCGACGAACGAGGGACTCGATAATGGAGATTTCGAGATCGAAATACCGGCCAATTATGTTATTCCACGAGCGTCACGCGTGAATGGCCCATTACATTTTCATAGCGACTTTCCTCTTCGTGTCCTTTTACATATTAATATACATATATATATGTGCGATGTATATCCGCGTATCCATGGCGTCAAATAACGCAACAGCATTTGGGAGTCATGGTACATCGATGTATATACCCGAACTTCACTTTATATAGATGACTCGCTGGCCCAGTGAACACCGGGCTCGTGTACACGCGGCTGCTTTTTGCCCCAATGAAAAAAGCCCAACCAGACAGGATTTTTCTAGCTACCCTGCGACTAGTTCGATTACCGTAGAGTTTTCCCTTTCATGGGGCTCCATACCACGACACGCGGGATGTTTTCTTCTCTGGAAAGTCATTTTTTAGACCGTAATTCCAACATTCTTGAAACGATACATGAAAATATATGGACTGGAAAAAAAATGTCATCGTTGAAGGAAATGCCATTCGGTTGAAGGAAAAATTGGGCTTTCGGCTTTCTTGCTTTTGGGTTTGTCGACCCTCCGCAGGGGAATAAAGTTCAGGCAACTGAATTTTGATCATACAATATTCCGAAAATGAGACCCAATCTTGGTTTTTCGTTTTATCTCATTCAGACAATCATTTCTGATATCGCATTATTTCATTCTGTGCCAAAATGGAGTTTCAACTGTACGAAAACGCCTTGATTCACGTATTTTCTTATATATGGCGTCTCCGCGGGCAAGCTTTATTCGCATCTATACGTACATTCCTTTCTTATAGCGACTTGTAACGTCTCAGCTTGCCCTTATAGCCCATAAAATGAGCCCTCGAAGTGCAGCTGCGGAGAGCGAGCCAGACTTATCACGGACCAGTCAAACGCGAAACCCAAAACCACGTGGAGAGGCATTATTATTTTGAATCCGGAATGTGTTTGTATATAATTCATGTATTCACATTAATGTATGTATGTTTATACCGGCTCGTTTTGAATTTATGACGAGTAACCTGCTTGAAATTCATCGCGCAAAATAGCCTGGACTATACCCTGGAATTTTTGTGCAGCCCCGACATCCGCAATGGTAAGCCTGTGCCATTACCACATCAGGAGGAGTATGGATTTGCCTATTCAAAGCTACTTTGACCTTTTGAATACACGCGAAACTTTAATGGGAATACAAATGCGGGAGTAAAAAATGATGCATTTGCGATCCTCCTGGAAAAAGAATGCACCGGAATCCAGAACAAGAATAATGCATCTTATAGAATGACTAGCCCGCGCCTGCAGGCTTTGCCCCGCAGTACACGTAAATTGGCGCTAAAGAGTACAACTAGCTTAATATGAAGAGTTCAAATTTTTTTTTTGTCAAAATATTCAAACACTGATTTTACGAAAATCTCTATAAATCTTATTTTTTACACACTCCAGCTTTCGAATGATCTTTGAATTGATTGTTAGCGATTTCTTTTATTTATTATCGTTTTCAGTCGCTCGTGAACTTTGAAAGTGGAAAATGTGCGACGAAAAATGTGATTTTTGTGAGTTTTATTCCTGTGAGAGATTGCGACCAAAATTGAGTTTTACATACAAAAAAATTTCTTAAACGATGTTAGAACGAAATGCCGGATTACAGATAATAAAAGTCCAATTGATAATATTCAAATGAATGATTCTGTGCTGATCAGGAATACGCGGATCCGATGAACTAAACGATTGGTTAATTTATTGGGTCTCAAAACCGCCGAGGAAAATTGCAGGCCACCGATCGACCGTTAATCCAAGTTTCGCCCTAGATTTTGACGTCCCACAAAGCCGAGGGTTTCTGGGGATTTGTCCAGAGGATTTTGGGGACTCGGTTTAATGAATTGCTAAGCCCATTTTCTCGAATTTGTCGTCTTCTGCTGGACTGCCGGCTATTCCTCTATCTTTTTCCCGACATTTTCAACTGCTTTTAAGGCAAAACGAAGCGCAACGAATTAATAGAGGGCGGTGGTTTTCCTACGCATCATTCTGACAGAGCTTCGCGGTCACCAGCAACCGGTGAGCAAAATTAAAACGGCAATTCCATTATGAAAAGTAATAAAAACGTTTTCAAGCCCTCCGCTCTGCTGCTCTCGTTCCGAGGTGTTGACGGCTCTCGGCGTCCTCGTCGTCGTTGCATAACATTTGCCCTGGACTCACACTCCTCGGCACAGTTGAAGGGTCCCGAGGTGTCGGGGGTTAGAATGAAGAGGGGTGTGGTTGATGCGGTTGAAATTGGTGGTAATTGCGCCGGATCCGGGCTGGAGTGAAATTAAATATACGCGGCCAGATCTGTGACAAGCTTCTCAACAAGATCTTATCACCACCAATGTACTATGTACAGTACGAAACATTTATACACGCGCAAGTGTGTAAATATGTAACTAAAAAATCTGGGCTAGAGTTTTTCGTGATATCATCAAAAATTCACCTGTCAAGCGCTAAATTATTATTTCTCTTCGTCATAATTCAAAAAATAAATGAACACTTTTGATGAAAATGTTCTTTGCATCAAAACTGACAGTTTTCTCTTATGAAGAAAAATTTGCTGACGTTTAGCATTCGAGATATTTCATTTGCAATTTAAATTTAATTTAATTAATCATCCAAACGCGTGTAAATTGAAATCAGATGATTTTTTTTGCGGATAACCAGAAATGAGCCGAAATTTTTAAAGAAAAATCTTGAACTCATTATTTTGCTACTTATAAGCGGAACGCGATTTCAATTTACACGCGTTTAGATGAGAAAAGTTAAAAATTGGGAATTGAATATCTCAAATTATTGACGACAGAAAATGTTTCTTCATTGAAGCAAATTGTCATTTTCGGTGTCGAAAATGTTCACAAAAAATTATTCAAGACTCCTAAATCAAGTAACTTTGTGACGTTATAAATCAAAATTTATTGATTTTCATGAAAATAAAATAAAATATCGATCAAACACAAAGAGTTGCTTCATTTTTATGAAAATTCGCACTTTTGGAGTTTTTTTTTACCGAATACAGTATCACTCCCTGATTCGACAATAATTTTTTACTATCGCATTGTTTTAGTGCGGTATCCAATGGGCAACAGGTGTTCTTTGCACGTGTTGAGTCCCAGGGTCGACAGAATTTCGGCTGGAAAGAATGATTGCAAGTTTTGTAACCTGTCAATAATAATTTTTTTCTCGAATAATCAATCTTAAGTGAAAAATCGTGGGAGATACGTAATTCACACTTTGACAATGTGACATGACTCTTTCCTCGTCATATCACGCGTCGAACTCTGCCGTAATTATGAATAATGAGGGAGCCCCAAATTTCCCGCTCTTTTCAGACACCTGCTCCTTTTTAGTTGATAAATGTTGATCGATTTGAAAAATTGGGATTATATATGTGTTTTGCCATGGATTTAAATGTGCATGGGTTGACTCATTTGTATTGATGGAGAATTTACGGAGAACCACCTACAAGCTGATCGATTTATCTGTTCTATATGAAATTATTATTTTTCTTTTATTTCATTGTTTCGATTGTGTTAGAGAAAAGTTGAATAAAACGAAGATTTCCTAGTGCGAAGCTCAAGTTCGTAAATCCCACACATCGCAGCTTATGTCATCCAATACGCGCTGGATTCACTGGATATTTTTTTTTATTACCTCAGATCTTTTTTTATCCTAGCAATACGAACGCATAAACGGAACTGATCAGTATACTTCCGGTTTTCTCTGCTTTTTTTTTATCACGCGGTTAAATAAACCACACGATATTGCGGATATGTTGCGCGAGATTTGATTTGGCATCCTCGCCGGAAATGAGAAAAAAAACACTATACAATGTACAAATAGTGATCCAAACTTTTTGTGCAACAATTCTCTTTTCATTCTATTTGGAAAAAGCGTCAAAAAATGTGAAAGCCGACGAATACTTCACTATATTGTTGTTTAGTTGTTCGGAAAATAAAACAGGTGTCTCGAATTTTTTTGAACAATAAATCGTTGACATTCATTGAGGGCAACTATAATTTAACTCTACCGTCTGGACGTGAGATTAGACAGTTTAAAGCATTAGTGCGCGTCTTATAGTAGAGTGACAAGTGTCGAAACTTGCTGTGGGGTAACTTATTACCCCATTGTGGGTGTAACGTAATTATTCCGTGCTAGTGAGTCAATTTGATTTTTTTCATTGAAACTCGTCTACTGTTTGTGTATTTACGTGGATTAAACGTCCGAGTTGTAAAAAATAAAATCACAGATAAACTATTCATTTTTTGCATGGGGCAAATAAACCGGTAATTTACTTTAATTTATTTTTGCGCGAAACCCGTCTGCGATGACCACCGGGTGATTATTTGTCAATCGTGCAACACCCGAGACTGATTATCGTTATTTTTTTCACGACTCCAAAAATTAACGTGTTTTTGTTTATATTTATACAATAATAAAATATAATATTTTATAAGTACGCATAAGAACATAGAAAATAATTATTTCAAAGTGTTCAACACTAAAAATATTCATAAGAGAACAATTGATGTTGATTTTTCATCGATTTTAGCTCGTTCGCATTTTATTTTTTGGGAAATGTGGACTTTCATGTCGCAAAATAATTGCATTTTTTCCAGGGAATATCAAGTTGAATTTTTTTTTTCTTCTAGTCCCAGATGTCCTCTTCAAAATTCCGTTTGATATTTTCAAATCGGTTCATAAGAAAAAAAAATGCATCTTTTTTAGTAAAAAAACGGCATTTTCATATTTTTTTCCAACCTTTCTCTTAGTCTTTTGACGGTTTTGCTATGTCATCTTCAAGGAGAATAATTTTATAATAGACCATTCTCTTCGTTATTGAAAAACGAAGGAAATGATCTAAACTAAACTCTATTATCGTGTACGAGAAACATTTAATGCTCAAACAAATATTGGGGTAATTAGTTACCCCACTGTGGGGTTTACGTCCCAAAAAAATTGTTGTGGGAGTCTAGGGAATTGTGTTTTCAATCGCAAATATTATATCCTCTGTGATAATCAATTTTGCTATGATATTGAGTGTTTGCTTCATGGTCGTGTGATAATACGTTGCCTGTTGTTTTATGGGATGTAAAAATATTTAATATTGGTGTGAAATGTAATAATCGATATTTGTTTCTCGTGGAAATTAAATTAATTGTAGGTACCAGCTGTGGTTATAATCCGTGTCCAGCAGCAATGAGATATATGGTGATTCGTAATTAGAAACACGAAGGAACGATAATTCAAAACGACGTCATTGCATTTATGAGATGAATTTGCGTTGGCAGATATTTCCGATCGGACATGGTGAAGTTTCGCGTGCCACTGATCGACAAGATTATGAAATATGGAAATTATGCGTCTCAATGGACTTGGTTCGTGGCGCATTACGATATGGAAAATGAGCATCAAGGCACAAGCGCATTCGTACGTGATGGTCTTTCATAAACATCAAACATCTCTAGATGTCTTTCTGTTTCTATTTCCAACTTGTTTTTCTCTCTGTCTCGTGCATCAAGTCCGGAAATGAGATTAACGTCACATCGATATTCTCCGATTAATTTCTGAGGCAACGCATTGACGTGAAAAACGTAATAACGCGAAGAAAGCATGGGGAGAGCCTTTCTCGCGAAGAAGGGCTCGCGAGCTCACCGACCTATTGAAAACAATTCCCACGTCATTATCCCGCAATCATAGTGATTCGAACCGCACCTTTCGACCCAAGTCATAACTTTCAGCCTATTTTTACGATAGGCAAAAAAACAAGGAGAAATTAAAGACAAAACGATCAACATACACAAACTTGACGCGATTTTTCCCTCATTTAGGCGGCAAACCTTTTTAATTAATTGTTTTCCATTGATCAGCGAAGAAACAATTCATCAATGTCAAACGTGTCAACAGACATTACGATTTTCCCAGTATTTTCGAATCGTCAGTGCTTTTCGCTAATTCAGCTCACACATATTGACCTAATAATTTCTGGATATTATTTTTACCTAACCCGGGCCAGCATAGATAATATTTCCGGTTCCGTGATGACGGATCTTGACGAGTAAGAAATTTCAAGTTTCATACCGAAAAAGAATTGAAAACTATGGAAATGTCGTGAGAAATTCAATTCACGAAAAAAACATCTTCCTGTGCTGTGGAGATCACGTGTGCCATCCTATTCGTCTCTGGTGAATGCACTCGAATCTAATCACATTTTGCCACCTAAAGAGACAAGTCAGAATTGCGAGTCGATGCGTGAACCGCAAAGGACGTCGTGCGGACGACAGCGAAATTTAGAAACGTTGCTCCCTTAAGATCAAGCACTTAATTCTTGATGAACATCAATCAAGAGCGAGAGTTCTCCGCCCACGGGAATAATTATCAAAATTATATGCAGGTTAATGTGCACGAATGTCAATAATTCATTCACTTTGATGTATTTGTTGGAATTAAAAAAAAAAAGTTCACGTCTTCGAGAAAAATTCAACAATTGATTATTATTATGAGGCCAAATGTGATTTTACGATGGACAAATAAAAACAAAAAGCCGTGTGTGGACTGATTTGTTCGCCGGAACCTTGAAAATTTCTCAGGTCCGATGGTCGGATCGAAGTAAAGGGTCAACGGTACCAATCGAAGGGTTAATTGCTCGGAATCTCTCTGATATATTTCCGGCAGAAAAAACCAAACTTATACGTGTCCTGCGCGTGCCAATTCGTGTTTCCGTGGGTTTCCTCATGCTGGGCAAATTAAATGAAAGCTATTCTGAAGTTTGGCCATTAGGAGCCACGTATTTTTATTTATTTCATTCATCTCGCCGCAATCGGAGAAAAAAATCATTTTCACAGTTACGTAACAGATTTGTTGTCGTTCTTTTTATATCATGATTGCCATTTGTGCGATTGACTTTATTTGCGACTCGTTATTAATCCGCAGTTGCATCATGTTTCCGAATCATTATCCAGTGCACATTTTTTTCAAATTTCACCCGTGAACCTGCAATGGCTATCGCGTAATAAATTTTTTCAACAGTCATTCCAACTGCGTGGAAAAAAAATTCTCATTAGTTTTTTAACAAAGATACTCGAGCTTCCGTTTTTAATTTACGGTCTTATTAACAGTGAAATTGCATGACTCTGCAGCCGGCTTTAAAATATTGAAAATCCTTATAAAACTGTGAATTATGAGGTTCTGTACCAGGTGGGCGCCAACAGATAAGTGAGATAGAGAAAGGGAGAAAGAGCTGCAAGTTGAAAAAAAAAAACAAAAAAAAATGAACTGCGAGCTGCAACTACTGTTTGCCTAATAATCCACCACCGAGTTTGCTGTTACCGAGATTTTCATGATGACTTTTCCGTCCTGCTTTTCATTTCTATTGTAATTTCGTTCTGGCTTTCGAGTTCATGGCCCATTCTTTACGTTGATGAGTCTGCTCGAATTCACCCACTCATGTTGCTGTATTTTTCCGACAGGTATTTTCATATATTTTCGAATATCTCTGAAATGAACGCAAACGTTCATTTTATTCTGACTATTTTCAATTGTTTTAGATTTTCTGGATTGATCGCGATTAACGTGTTTTTTTTTTTGTATTTCTGCATTCAATGCAAAGTTTCCAGATACAATGGCTTTGTGATACGAAATCATTTCTCCGAGGCATTCGTAATCGTATGCACTACACAAGTTAGGGATTATCTGTGAATAACGATAAATTTTGCACTGCTGGATGTTCCTTAAGATACATCCACGATGATAAACGAGACAATAACTTGAGTTCTCCCGAACTCTCCCCATAAACTTACACGCCGTGCACTGTGTACGAACAAACTCTCCAGATATTCGAATTCATTTTCCAACCATCTGGAATACCACTTTCTACCATTCGAAAATAATTATTCGTTCCAACAGAATGTACTCGTTAATATAAAAGTTCGTCGATGATTCATCAATTTCAATATTTGAACGCTGTTCTAATGAGAATTGTCAGACCGCGCTGATTCCCAATCAATATTTATGATAATTCCTGATTGGGCCTTACGGCATGGCTGATTTAAAAAATTTTCGCAATAAATTCTAGAAAATTGGCAAGGAACGACAAAATAAAATTTGTCAAGACGATGAAACGTTTTTGCATAAACTGGAGCGCTGTAGATTTATGAGTGTCGTGCAACTTTTTAGATTCAATGAACATAGAAAATTAGGCAATTTTCGAAAAATAAAATTCATTCTACAAAATCAATAAAAAGTTTTTTCATGGCAGATTTCACGCCCAGCTGTAAGAAATTCGTCCGCCTTTTCACTCAATTATGACTTCAACTTCATCGATTGGACACACTTTCATACACATTGAAATTTTGAAAAACAAAAAGAATGCTGGAACGCTGCGACACTTTATTGACACTTTATGTTTCATTGAATAAAATTCAGTTGAAAAATTATCCGAATTTCACGAAACATATCTGTAAAGTGAATGGAAAAAACTCGTAAATGTCCAACCGACGATATTAATTGATTTGAGACGCTTTATGAGTGAAATACGAATCATTCGTTTGGAAGAGATAAAAAAAACACCCGCTAATGATCGATTTCGCCGGCTCCAAATTCGTACCGTGCAACGTAGGAAATAAAAAAGGAATAAAAAGAAAGTTTACCCTAAAAATTGACGTAATTATTTTGAAAAATTGATTTTTTTTTTTAAACGACTCAATAAAGTCCATTTTCGTAAGTAACAAATGAGACAATCAACTCCAAAGCAATTCAATTATTCAGATTTGTCGACTTGAAATTTCTTCGAAAAACTTATAAAAAACCATCTTATTGCAACAACGAATAAAATTATTTCATATAAATGTTGACGGCCTTGGAACACGGATGAGAAAAATGTATATCTGTATGTCGATACAAGGGAAAATATAGTGACTAAAGCTCACCTGTTGCTGTGGCGTCTGAAGATAAAATTGTAAAAGTTTCGAAGCCACTTCAGATTCGAAAGAATCTCGACGATCCTTGAGAAATCGTGTAACGAAAAAAAACTTTCGATTTTCCTTCACTACGGCTGATTTGTTTTTTGTTGTTTTTTTCAATTTTTGCGAAAATTCACACGATATTATCGAATGGGATTTTATAATAAAAATGTCGTTAAATGATTTTTTTTTCTTTTTTGAAATAGCGTCGTCTTGATGAAAAATACGATTTTTCTGCCGACAAAAATTCGGTTCGAAATTGAAGCACCAGAGTCGCGGAGTCTTCTGCGCGGGAATGACGACGATGGCTCTGCGAACCGGCTTCTATATAGAGAGCAAGATCAACCCCTCACGCTCCTATTTGCTCCACCAACTCACCACACGATAAGAATTCGACGCATGACGTTTTACCCCTTCTGATCCCCTCCTCCGTAAACCTGTCAAATTGCATGATTCTCCCACGTATAGGCTTTCACGTGGATTTGAAAAATTCTAAAATTTATGACGCACACCATTTTACCAGGAAATTCAATTTTTTGCAAATGTATTTCTTGTGAATTCAATCATAAATTTGGTTAATCGAATCCTCTTGAGATTCTTTATTAAACTTTCCTGGACGCATTGGGTCAACTCGACCCGGGCAGTTTTTTTGGCATGATCCGATCGTGAAAATATTTTTGAGAACTGCGGCAGTGTCTTTTCATCGGAATCAGCGAAATTTTTCATTTCACAAATTACTCAATTCCACTAGTTCAAATACAATTTTGTTTTTTTTTTTTTTCGAAAATCTCGTTATGGCATAATTTTTTATCACATCCTTGAATTTAAATCTTGAAAATATCTTCAAAAAATCGGAAATTACTTTTTTTCTCAGTAAAATGAATATTTTTCCTGCGGTTCGAGTTTTTATCAATTTTTGAAATGAATTCACATTTGAGAAGAAATTTTATTCATACTTGCCGAATGTTCCGATGGAATTGTTTCAACAGCAGAGATAAAAAAAAGATCAGAAAGCTGGTTCGGGACAAGTGAAAAACTCCGGGGCAAATTGACTCACTGTATCGACAAACTGGCCAAAATAGAAGTCAACAATTCATTGAGTAACCGTAAAGTCGATGCATTATTGCGCGACAGGCTTTTTTTGTTCATGTAGTTGATAATTTGCTTCCTGTAAATCATGAAAAATATTTAATGATCGAATTAATGTTTTTAGCTAAATCGAGCATATCGTAAAGTTTTGGTGTTTACTTTGGGTACATGCCAGCCTAAACCGCGTAAGAGAAGTGGAATTGGATTAAACGAACACGGGAGTCTCGTATCGTCTCGATTTAATTAGGTACGCAGTGCGATAACCGTGGTTTTAGCGCGTGTAATTGGCCTCGTACAACATACGCGAACTTGATATTTTCCGAAATTAAATTTTCCCCGCTTGACGATCCTGTCTGACCTTTCATCTTGCTTGTCGACTTGATCCCTCAACACACGTTTCGTATTCGCTTTCACTTATTCCTGCAACCCTCTCCTTTAATGTCAATTCATCGTAAGATGATATTAAACAACTTTTCAATTAATTCATTCATTTTCAAACTTCAATGAGAATTAATCCAAATAATTCATTCAGCTTTCATTAACTTTTCACTATGAACGTTTTTCCACCAGTAATTTATCAACACTGCACTAATTTTCGTTCATTTTAATCACCTCCGAAAGTATCTCCAGAAAAATCATCATCATCGAGACTGTCCTTTGGATTTTCATGATTCGATGAAGAAGAAAAAACGATCCGCCACAATTTTCTCGTCAGACGAGATGTTCTGCTCTGGAAACATTTGCTCGCAAGCGTTTTGACACATTTGTCTAATAAGTAGAAAGCTAAAAAAATTGAGGCTCCTTCGTTTATTTATTTACCTCCGAAAATATACAAGTTTAAAGCCTGCAATGTTAACCAAACATTCGGGTCCATCTCGTCTAGATTTTACGGTTAATCAACCCGAGTGGAACTCGCAATGTCTGTGATACATTTTCCATGCAGGAATTCCCATGCAAAATCGAATTGAGTCGGCTTTTCCTTAGAAATGAATTACCAATAATGACTAAAAATGAATATTGCAAATGCAAAGACTCTTTGAAGTATTTTTCCCGCGAAAAGTCTTCGTTCGATCGAATAAATTATGGGAAAAATCGTGCATGTGTACGTCATCGATTTCCACTCCACTTGATCAACTTTCGTCCCTGCAATACTTTTTCGAAATGCACTTTGTACAC
This sequence comes from Diadegma fenestrale, assembly GCA_037043255.1. Lineage (NCBI taxonomy): Eukaryota > Metazoa > Arthropoda > Insecta > Hymenoptera > Ichneumonidae > Diadegma > Diadegma fenestrale. Next base: position 521,291 of record CM073310.1, read on the forward strand.
TGAAAAAAAAAATTGTTGGAAAAGATCGAGTTTTTGTCGGATGCGTTTCGCTTTTTTGAAAACGTTTTTTTGAAAAATCACAAAAATTTAGTCATTACAGCAAGAAATATTGTAGACAGTCTCTTCAAAAAGTCAATCTTTGTCATTGCAATCGTGAATTTTGCTGACGCAATTCCGTTGAGAATCAAAAATATTGTCAAAATTACGAAAATTTTGAAATTATGCAAAAATATTTGGTTCACCGTATACAACGAAATATCGACGTTTTTGACAAAATTTCATTTTTACTGTATTCAATTCACATTACCTGGAAAATAATGTCTTGAATGGAGGAACATAGAAAAATAAAATAGACAGTAAAACGAAAGAAATAATATTGACAAGTTTCGTGGGTTTACATGAAATTGCCCTTATATGCGTAATGTACGTGGCTTACTTCTGTATCGTCATGAGTATATGGCAACCCATCCCTCCTGGGAACTGTAGCCAGTAAACTTTTTTGTAGGATTGTCTAAAAGCTTCGTGGCTATTTCACAGCCAGCTTTTTTCTATCTCTTTCACTTCTTTCGTTTGTATCGTAGTCGCGAGCATGGTCGGCTGCAATGTTTGTATAAAGAGAAAAAATCTCTTACTTCCTTTTCGACATCGCTGTCAATCTCGAGTCTCGACTCAATTTGAAATCCAATTAAAAGGATTCCCAGTCGTTTAACTATTTGGAAATCCAGGCTGATTTTCCGGCGATGAGTCGTCAAACCCCATTTTTCTTGGTGAAAACCATGCCTCAAGCTTTTCAGAGCCAGCCGAGCCCTTGAACTTTTTATTAGAAGAATATTCGTTGATTTGAGCCCATGAACTTTTTATTAGAGGATTGCACCATTATTTGTGAATAGTTTTCAACTCCATATTCATTTTGCCTTCTTGTGTTGTTTTTTTTTTTTTAAATTGTACAGACGATTACAAATGGCTGGATCGTTAGCTCATATAAACGTCAAGCTGAACGTCAAATTATCTCGACGTTTCATTTTGATCTCGACCGTAGGTGGGAAAACTGAAGGGGCTTGGTCGCATACATGAAACTTTTAATTCCAAACGAAACACGTGGTACGTTTCCCATCTGATACCCTATCGTTCGTTTTTCGCTGAACAAAAGCCACAACTTGGAACGCGATTAATTTCACCAGCTTGTTCTCATGATTTTCTCGATAATAAGATTTTTTCATCATTTTTGTTGCCCGCCGTTTTTGGCAACGAAAAAACTTCTTCGCACATTGCGATTGATCGAAGGTCCTACCGAATAAAATAAACGAACGTTAACGTGCCTCAATCATTTATTTTATTCCAATACAAATTCGTCCTATAAAAAAAAACGAAAATTATTACGTCAATCATTTTTATTGCATTAAAAACACTATCAATACAAATTTCCATAGTCATTTATATTCGACGAATTCTTTAACCCTTAATTACTACTTGGTAACGTTAATGACAATGAAAAAATAATCCTGAGCCCCAGAGAGACTTGGCCAAGCTCGAAAGGCTGGCAAAAAAGATTCTTTTGAGTAACACTTTAATTTTTTCTTCGCTTTGTCCACTTTTCAGTGTATTTTCTCCTTAATCCTTGTTTTTTATTCGTCTCGAGTATTTTTTTCATGGAGAGCTAGTTTCTTTTTTCTTGTACGTGCGAATTGAGGCAACGTCGCACCCTTATGGGTGATTCAATATCGAGTTTTCTGAAACGTCGTTTCGATTTATTTATTTTTTTCTTCATCTCACTCGAACTCGCGCCCCAATCCTCGTTTTTGCCTTTTCACCCTCTCTCCTTCACCCCCATTTCTTTCGTCCTTTTTCACAGAATCTCGGTGTCGCTTTATGGCTGTATAACTTTGACAATGATCAAGATTCTTACATATATATTTTTTTTAAAGAATCTTTACCGTTGCTCTTTGTGCCCGTTATTATGTGACCACTTTTCGCCCTCTTCGTGGCCTCCCTTTTTCCCGTATTTCTCCTCGTGGTTGTGATCCTGTTCATGTCCATCTTTCTTCTCGTGTCCCTTGGTCTCGTGCCAATGTTGACCTTTCTCGTGTTCGCCCTTCTCTCCGTACTTGTCCACGTTGAAGGCTGAGTCGTGATGTCCGATTTTCTCGTGGCCTCCCTTCTCGTGCTCATGCTCATAATGATACTCACCCTCTTTCTCATCCCCGTCCTCTTCGTGCGACTCGTCGTAGAATTCCGTCTTTTTCTCGTACTCGTCCTGAAATTGAGCCGAAAGTCATTATTTTTGGGCTGATTGGAATTTGATATTTTCACTGATGGAGATCGTTTCTTCGGGTCCAGGGAAAAATGAACTGCGCGACATGGCTGGCTGGGCGGGAGGACGTTGTTTGACATTTTTTCTTACTTTATAGAATTTTTTTTTCCTTTTTATACAAACCTCCAATTCAATCGTGATATATGAGTTGGAAATTATTGTTGAGAATAACAAAAAATTACCTTTTTGTGTATCACGTGTTCGCCTTTGGTACTGTGACCCTTTTCGTGCTTCCCTTTCTCCCCAAATTCAGAATCTTTGCTGCCTTTCTCCCCATGATGATGTTCCTTGTGGTAACCACTTTCCTCCTCGTGATTTTTTTTACCCCCTTTTTCCTCGTGGTACTCATTGTCGTGGTGTTCTTTGTCGTGATGCCCTTTTTTTCCTTTATCGTATTCATGCCATTCCTTGTAGTCCTTTTATCGCGGTCAAAACGAAATTCAGTCATGAGGGCTTAGGGGTGGAAATGTTTGAATGAAAAGAGAGCAGGGAGGATCGAAATAAAAGGAATAAGCCACACTATTTTACGGCAATAAACTTGCCCAGTTAGGGGACTCGGGTTAAGAGAAATTGGCATTAATGATGGCATGACATTAATTATGAGAAAAGTGAAATCCTAATAATCAAAAACGTACCTTTTCGCCTTTTTCTCCGCTGGAACTGTGATGACCTTCCTCGTGTTTCTCTCCACCTCCTTTCTCACTTTCCTCGTCGCCACCTTCATCTTTTCTGGCTTCCGCATGGGCTTCGTGATGTTCTTCGTGTCCCGAGCTCGCTGGTACCTCGTCCTCGTAGTCCTGGGCGTCGGGGACAGTGTTGGATCGATGAACAGATTCGGCAGGTTCTACGTGATTTCTGGCAGGGAGAATTTTTGGTTGTTGGCTGTGATCGTTGAGCAAATTTGACGACGTGATTCTACGAGTTGATGTGGGCGATGCTGAAGGTTTTTCTTGTTCCGGGATCTCCGAGGGACTAACTCGACTTCCGTAAGTGTCCGGAAGCCTCGTATTCGACGCTGGCCTCACAGGAGCGTTGTTTGATTTCCATGAATCGTAGAAATTATTACTGGGAAATTGTCCATCGGTCTGTCCATCGGAGCTTTCGAATTTTTGTCTCTGCGTGGACAAAGTTGGTGAATGGACTTTGTAATCGCCAGCGACGTATCCGTTGACGACTGGAGAGCTTTTCGGGCGATCAGAGTTTCGAAGTTCGACCGGGGCGACAAATGTGCTTTGAGAATTAAACGGAGTCACTGCTGGTTGCGATACTGAAAAGGCAGAGGCGTTTTTCAATTGCGTTCTATGCTCCTGACCATTTCCTTTTGCAAACGTTGCCTGCCTGGTGGGTATATTTGCCAAACGCTGATTTTCATTACGTTCTGGACTAACGTAACGATCTGCATCGTCATTTTGACGCGGCAAAGATTTTCGAATGAGCCCGGGACTCGAGGTGGCGTCCTCAGAATCTTCAGAACTTTCGTAGGCCTTTTGAAACGGTTGTGGATGTTTGAAAATTGCCTCCGGCTTATTTCCAATATTCCTGACATCCGCAACGATTGGTTTTTTATTCGAATAAACATTTCGGTACGGATAATTTGGGGTATTCACCAAATTAGGCTCCCGTGAAGGGTCAATAGTGCTTTTGAGATTGCCGTGATCAATGGGTCTCTTTGGGACTGTAACGAACCGGTTAGCAGCTACGATGGGCAATTTTTTGACGGCTGGATCAAGCTCCGGATGCCTTGATCGTAATTTTGGCGCTGCTGTGACTTCATCGGTCTCATAACTATCGTAATCGGATTCTGACTTCGGGAGCGGTTCAGCGCCATTTTGGTACAGCTTCAGAGAGTTCGGATCTATTTTATCCTCGTAAGAATCATAAGTTGGGATTTTTTCTCTGGGGGTCTTCGCCTCTCGAGGATTCTGGATTGGGTGCTGACGGTTCGGAGGGCTCGGCTGTCTTTGCTCGTCCGGGTCATCGTAATAATCGTGAGCCTTGTTTTCTGGACCATCAGAATCGACGGATTCGTTCTCGGCACTTCTGGCCGGCGTGTGGGGCTCGTTCGTAGCCATGGGGATGCCCGGATATGAATAAGGATTGGGCAGTCTTTCGGGTATCGAAGAAGGCACGTGGTATCGTTTGACGAAGCCCGGTTGATGATGTTTTGGTATCGAACGAATTTCCAGGGTCTCGGGCTCGAAATAATCATCATTTCGTCGATTGGCCGGTAAAGATTGTTTGGCAGTAACCGTGGGCGTTACGCGGTATTCGCTTTGAGGAGCTTTAGGAATTTCATTCGTACTAATCGTTGGGTAGGTCAAAGGCAAATTTGCAGTTGATATTGCACGTTGTAAGGGACGAAATTCTCTTCTATAAGGTCCCGAGTCGTTCCTCACGATTCCTAACTGACTACGATTCACTTTCGGTGAGTCTCCGTCCGGCGTCCGAGAGACTATAAACGTTGGTGAATCTGTTGGAGAAGGCGAGAGAATAGCAGGTTCCAAGTGTCTTGGTCCTCGTAACCATCGCTCCTGGTGGCTCGCCAACTTTTCACGAAAGTTCGTAGGCGAGGACAACTTTCTTCTCTCGGCTTTGTAATTGTACTCCGGCAATTGGAGTCTCGATGCTGTGCGATCTTTATGCTCCTGGCTCGAGGCTCTGGGTGGTTCCGTTGGAGTCGAGGGGGTTGGAACATGGTCGAGAGACGGTTTTGGGGTTGTCGACCATCTGGCTGGGGATGATGTTGGTCTTTTTAGAATCCCCGATAAATTCCTTCGTCTCGGGACATCGTAGTGCAGCGTCTCTTCCGGAAGCCTGTGACTCGTTGACTCGACTGCGGGGTACAAGTTCCGAAAAAACGTTATCATGGCTAAATACGTTACCTCGTGGAGATGCTCAATTTTGATACTTAACTAGCGCTAAAGGGCAAGTTAATTTTTTTTCCAAAATCTTCAAACTTTGATTTTGCGAAAATCGCTAGAAATTGTTTATATTTGAAACTGGCATTCCAGCGACCGCTCATTATCTTCGTTTTCGAATTATCTCTGAATTGGTAATGCGCGATTTTTGATTTATTATCATTTTCAAGTTGCTTGTGAACTTTGAACGTGGAAAATGTTACGGAAAATGGGATTTTTCGGTTCGGGTTGCCAAAAAAATAAATTATCGGAATGCAGCCTAAAAGCTATTGTGAAAAGTGAAAGATTCATCAAAATTGGTTCAGTGGGTGTGGTGTGAAAAGGGCACAAATACAACTTTGTAGTAGCGTTTTTCATATGTAGAGATTTTTGAAAAACCATGAGGCAGTCTTTATGATTAACGAAATTCTTGACCCACGCGTTATATCAATAAAAGTTTTAAAGAAAAAAGTGATTGTAATTTTCACCAATGGAAGTTTCAGTGCTGGTTACATCGTCTCTTCGAGAGTCGAGCTTCTGGGGTTCGTATTCAGCGATCGCAAGAAGATCCTCAATGTTTTCGATGTCCTCGCGATTGTCGTAATCTGTGGGTCGCGTTCTCGTACGAACTTGAGACTGGGCGATTTCTTGATCATCGTTAGTTCTGGACTGGAAAGTCGTCGATGAATCTTCAATCATTACCAGAGGACCGGAAATAGTGTTATTCAAGTTGGACTTGTCAATCTGAGAATTTGACAAGACTATCAATTGACCAGATAGCGCAGCTTGCTCCAAAACATTTTTCAGTTCGGATTCGATTTTCTTTTCTTCTGCAATCAGTCCCGACAAACTCGTCGACGTTTCCAGAGGCAACGAACCATTATCAATGTTCCGTATCGGTCCCACTTTTTCAAGGTCACTTGCTAGACCTTCGTTCGGTTCGTTATTCAATAAAGATGCGTTGCCTAAGTTTTCTGTTAAATCTCCTCCGACGTTCGCTGTCGAAAAATTTACCTGCAGAAGACGAAATATCATTTTTTTATTCGCGAAATCTTTTTACCCTGACACTATTCGCACTTGACGATAAAAAAATCTCGAAAACCCATCTTGGTCGGGATTTTTTTATTTTTCAGCGCATTAAACGCACAAATTGCATCAGGTCAAAAAGAAAAAAAAATCCTACACCTGATTGGCGTTTGGAAAATAGGAGAATAAAAATTTAGGCTCGCATTTAGGTCACTTCACAAAATACAAAAAAATGTGAATTGATTAAACAACGAACACGTTTGGATTTAAAAAAAAATGAAATACCGATTGAACGAGTAGCACAAAAATCGAAAGATTTCTCAAGATCGCCATGATAATGATTCACGAGTGTTTGGAGGGGACTGAGCCCTCAAATCCGACGTCGCTGTTAATTATAGTATCGTCCTGTGTCACGAGATGGTTTTCACAGCACTGAAAACCATCACTTCGTGTTTCAATGATTTATCCACGAAAAACTCTTGATTACGATATACATACAAATTGTTTGGAGTGGGGAATGAGGGTGGGAAGGGAAGGTGGAAATATCAACTTGATCATCGTGATGTGGACCATTGCTTCCTCCTTTCTCCCTCGATATTGCATCATGATCCCATAGATTCATTTCATTTCCCTGGAATCAACGAAATCCGAGCAAAATTAAACCGCGAACTAAACTTTGTCGTTAAAAAGTTACACAAACACGTTCCTCGCTCTCTGACTCGCCGTTGTGTGTCAACTTTTTATTAATCCGTTGAATTCATTTCCAAAACTATAACAATATCGTGGGGTGTCTCCGACGGAAAAACAACTCGACGGATTTTGATGAATCTTCCACAGGATCGAATCTCATGAATCGACATTTGGGCTGACTAATATTCAAATAAATTGCCTTTTGTGGAACGTCCACTAACATATTCAAATTTTTCGTCCCTTGTCCAACTTGAAAAATTCACCGACGATCAAAAAATAAAAATTACTGAATTACGCTCCAAGTACAGAAAGAAGTTTGCGCTGAAATTCTGAATATTTCGTCAAAGTTCTTCTTGGAAAACTCCCGGGAAAATTATGCTCAAAATGGCTGCAGGAAAATTTAATATTAATATTTTTCCGTAGCCAAACGCGCGAGCGCAACTGGTAATAAATAAATAGTATCAATCTTTATGATTTATTAAATTTACAAATGTGACGAAACCCAAACACTTATTTACCGACTCTAAAATGCATGAATTTTCCGATTTTAAAGCTACAATATTTTTTGGCAATTAAATATTTCAAACATGCAGGAAAAGTGATAAACTCGGATAAGCAGTCGCGGTATCGCTCTAGTTGCACGTTCGCAGAGCTCGTATATAAAGTCTTGAGTTTCTCATCCCCGACGTTCCTTGGCAAGCAAAATTTTTACGCTTCCAAAGTGAACAACATGATGAGAAAATATTTTAATTATTTCTTGGTGAATGTTTTAATTTCTCCAGTTATTTTCTGATGTCCAGGACTCTCGAATGCATGAGTTTGAGGCTTTTTTTCCCTTTTTGGCAGAGTATGCGATTTTAAACGTTTGGAGTACATGAAAAAAAGTTTAAAAAAATATCGACTTGATTGCATTACGAGGATTTCATCGATAACAATCATCGTAATAATGGAAAAGTGTTGCTCGGACTGTGACCAATTTATCGCTAGGTTTTCACTTTTTACAGAACTCGAGCAATATTTATGGACTATTTGTTCCGAGTCGTTGTGGAGAGTTGAAAATCGCCAACGCGTTTTACACCATCAAGCTATTTGTCAAGTTGAATCGTTTTACTTAAAAATTCACTGCTTGTACGGTCGCGCCAATAACTCATCGAACTTGCAAATTTTCGCCGCGATTCAAAAACGAAAACACAAATTCACTGTGTACGGCGGAATAAACTCAAAATGAGTGAAAATATAAACGAAGCGATTGACGCTTGTTTTTTTATTTTCCTAATTATGCGGTAACGATTTTTTTAGAGCAATAATTTTTGTAGCGGACTGTACGTTGCACGACCGCGGTTGGTCCTTAAAAGTTTCGTCTCGGTCTTGTGCCCGTAAAATATGTTCTCACCTGGTCGAGCTCTCGAGTGACCGCGATAACCGCATTTCCTATTGTTCATAGAGCGATGAAACCGCTACGGTTGGTCACGTCATTGACGCGCGAAGCTCGATGATAAAAATAAATAGACAATATAAAAAAAAATTTCGTCATATTCTCTGTTAAATCGAAAGCTATTTATTAAAAATGTAGAGTCTTATAGAAGAATAGAAAATTTATTGGAAAATTATGTCCAACAATATTTGGAACGTTCAGTCTTTCAAAATTCATATTTGAGTTTTCTACTGGAAGATATTCAGCGCTTGCCCCTCTTGAAGGACCATCTTTTGCCGCCCTGTCCGCCTCCCTTTTTGCCATGATTCTCATGGTGCTTGTGATTATGACTGTGGCCCTCGGCCTCTTTGTGACCTCGTTTGTCAGCGTCGTGATGACCCTTTTCGTACTTTTTCTTCTTGCCATGATGGTCCTGCGAGGAGAATTGTTTTGAATTTTTTGCTCAATCTGTGCTACGACGCGATTTTAATTAGCGAAGCGTAATTAAGTGAGTTTGACTCGTGTCTTTTTGTTTTTGTGCCTCGTAACTAAATTACGAGTTTGCCTGACGATTTCCGAAGAAAATTAATGTTCAAAACTATCTCGTGTGAATAATTTTCCTACCAAGCTGAATCAACAATTATTCAACAGAATTATAATTGTAAGGGTGAAGGGAAACTGACCTCATGATGATCAGAATCGTGATGAGCCTTTTTGAAATGACCGCCTTCGTGAGACTCGTGATCCTTGTGATAACCACCTTCTTCCTCCTCATCCCCACCCTCGTGAAACTCGTCATAAAAATTATGTTTTTTTTCGTATTCGTCTTTCTTAAAAATATTGTGTTCGCCCTTGGTGCTATGGCCTTTTTGATGTTTAGCTTCTTCCTCAAAACTCGAGTCCTTTTCACCCTTTTCTCCTTCATGGTGTTCGCCATAATGACCCTCTTCTTCGTGTTTCTTTTTCTCGTGGCCCTCGGATTCCTCGTAATCGTGCTCGTGGCTTTCTACATCGTGGTGACCTTTTTCACCCTTGTCGAACTCTCGATGAGCCTCGTAGCCCTATCGATTGTCAGGGGTTGAATCGCGGGTCAAAGAATACTTTCGTTAAACACCCCGAATTCGAAAGTTTCCCTCGACCTCGCGAAGATTCGTTAATTAAAAAAAAAAAAATGTTTTCATCTCTTTCGACCTGAACTTACCTCGTCGCCTTTTTCTCCCAAGGTTTCATGGTGATCAGCTTCGTGTTTCGTTCCGCCACCCTCTTCCCGATGTTTCGTTCCTTCGTCTAAAAAATTATGAATATCCAGAAATCCTGAGCCCCGAAATGTGATTTTTGATCAAATATTTCTAAACTGAGCCGAACGTTTCATAAACGAATAAAAAATTATTCAATTAACAAAATCGTACCATGATGAGTAGCGGACGATTCCAAATCTCCGCTAGAACTGAATCTCATCGGTTTCCTCAGAATTTTTCTCAATCCCTGACAATCGTTGACCAATGATCCAACAACAATTAAACTATAAATACGAAAAATTGATTTCTTCATTATTGAAAAATGATAGGACCGTTTAATTGGTACTTAATTCATGGATGATCAAAAGCACACTGATGCCTTGAGGAATCGGAACGGAACTATTATATCCTCCGATTGGCATTCGAGATGATTCGCACCGTTTTTTCTTTCGTCCCAAACACAGCAAAGAACTAGTCGGTGTGGAGATTTCTTTGCTTGCAGAAAAAACGTGACAATAGAGACCAACAGGAAACCATGTTGCAGTTTCATCGATTCGCTAAGGTCGAGAGATGCATTTTTCTTTTTTTTTCTTCTCTTTTATAATACTGCACTCTGGAAACAAGAGCGTTGCGGAGAAGAAAAAGAACGCAAAGAAGAACTGCGGCGATCATTTGTCGTCAACTTTCACTCGCGGGAAATAAATTCTCAAGTTTTATGGAAAAAAATATCATTCGTTTCCGCATGAATCGAAACCGGATATGAGGCTGTTTTTATTTCTGCATTTCTTTCGACATTGATTCGTGATATTTGCTTGAAATTTTTAACGTACAATTTTATTTATTGTTATTGTTATATGCGGCTCGATTGATTTTGCAAAATAAAAAAGCATCCAGTGAAAAAAAAATAATTATTTCACCGATAATGCAATTTTAATTAATATTATGATAATTATGTAATTTATGGGGACAATAATATCAATGGCGTAGATGACATGGCGAAGTAGGGGGTTACACATAGCCCTTGGTAGTAGCGAACAATGGCCAAACAGTTATTAAGAACAAAGGCGACTTAAGAGGAAAATCCGCGGCACAAACAACCCCCTTGAATTTTCCTTCATCCCCTATTTCGTCTTCGTCTTAAGTAACTTTCGATCTCTCCGTTTCTCATTTCTTTCCCTTTCATCCTTTTTTCCTTCGACTTGAACGACGCTGCAAAGAGCGTCAGATTTTTCGTCAAACGAGATCTTTGTCGATTTCTTTGAGACTCTCACAAAAGATTCCAACAAAGACCAAGAACTTTATTACCAAATCAAACCTGCGATTAAAAAACATGTTTTTTTTTTATAAACCCCATAAAGGTGAGCAGGACCCTGTGGAAATGCCTTAACCCCAGAACCTCATTTTTTTCGACCTATTCTGGTAACCTGGGGTCACAAATTACCACAATTTTGAAAAATTCACATCTTTGGAAAAATTTAACGTACAGAGTTCAACTTGAGCTCGTTCTTTCCGTTTTTCGATGCAGAATCGCGTGAGCCTAGGGCTATTTTGCTTGAAGTAAAAAAAAATAGTCGAAAATGCAGTAAAACGACCAAGTCACTTGCTGGGGTCGTTTTTGACCCCAAGTTACTGTTGCAGGGTCAAGCATCGAATTAATACTCATGCACCCATATTCGCGCTTGAGATAAACATCGATACGGCCATAAATACAGAGACCAATACATCATACCGAGCTAATTCAAAACCTTGGTAAATCGGCTAACGAGATATCGGTAAGCAAATTAGTGGTGTTGGAAAAACAGTGTGTATAGACTTCCTAGGATGAAATCGATATCTACATGTACGATGGTTGACCTGTGCGAGTCATTCCGTCGCCCATCGGCCTTCGTGTGACCTTGTCTCGTTTACCATTAGTTTCAATTTTTATTTCATGTATTACGTTGACATGATGGACAAAAAGAATAATTTTTTAAACGAGGAGAGTCAATAATTCCGGATTTTTATAATAAATATTTTTTCCAAGGCCAATTGAGGGTTGGCGATTTTTTGAGAAATGGGGACTAAATCTTTAGGCTTAAAAAATGATAAAAAATGACGGACAGATATCGAAAAAGGTCAAAGGGTCGAATAGGGACGGATTTTTCGTGGCCCTCATACGAGCCAAGTTGGTGACTAGAGACGGGCATGACGCTGGTATATTCTTTGAATCTACCTGCGAATAAACAGGGTCTGGGTTAAGCTCCCGTAATCTAATTTGCATCATCCGGTATATAAGGCTCGGCTGGCGCGACATTCGGTTAGCTCGATAACATCGCAACCCCTAAAAACAACCAAGCTCCATGTGACCCGCAAATGTCGTCGCGTTTCGAGTTAAAAAATAAATAATCGAATAAATAAATGAATAAACTGCCGAACGAATCACAACTTTGTCGAAATAAAAGTCAATTAACAAGTTTTCCGAAAATTTAATCAATTCCGGATAACCGACTAGATCGCGAGTTAATTAATTTAAAAAAAAAAATGTAAAAAAAAGTTTTTATTAAAAGAAGAAAAAAACGAATTGGCCACAGCCAGATGTACGAAATTTGCGAATCCGAACGAGGGTGGGATTTCGAGGTTCCATTTATCGCTTCAGTGGGTTTTAAATCAACGAATCAGCCGCACCGTGATAATATAAAAATTCACTGCACCTAGTTCCATCAAAAATATGTGATGTAAATTTAATGAATTTGGATTTACAACTGGCGAACGAAAAAAAAAACGAAAAGACCGCAGCATACGTTTTCGAAGATTCGAGACTGAAAAAAATTCGTCGGACGATTAGAAAAGAAAACACATCGCAGTGATGACGAAGGAAAAATCAGAAAAAGAGGTCGAAGCACCGCCTGACAATGTGGACAATTATATTCGTCATCTCCCTCGACCTCTTACGATCGACGAGAAAAAGTACCTGCTGGCGGTCGAACGTGGTGATTTGGCCAACGTCAGAACAATTCTACAAATAGCCAGCAAACCAAATCCTCGTGTGAGTCCTCGTGCACCTTTTTACATCCCCCAAAATCCTCCAAAGCCCAAAATCTGCTGCTGAACTTCACATGTCTGGATGAGTGATTTCTATTTTCCAAAAATAACACGTCATGTCACGTTCAATATTCAGAGATTCCAGCAAATCTATCAGATCGGAAATTCGTTTTATTACCCAATCGGAAAAAATGAGTACGATTTTCCAATTTTCGCTCACTTACAATTTAAAAGCCGAAAATATCCACGAAACGAAGAATTTTCCAAGGTTTTTGCAACTTTTTTTGGCTGCTGAAAAATCGTGGATACCGAAAAGCAATTTTTTTTTTTTTTTTATGGTCTTGACGTTCGTCGTTGGTTCGAAATATTTGGTTATAGGAAAATAATGGAATGTTTTTTAAAGTGATTAAATAATTTTGAAATCGCAGGTGAGACTGTTGGATCCCAACTGCGTGGACAGCCTCGGTCGGGGAGCCCTGACGTTGGCAATTGAATCAGAGAATTTAGAAATGGTTGAACTTCTCGTGGTAATGGGGGTCGAAACGAGAGACGCCCTGTTGTATGCGATAGACGAGCAATTCGTTGAAGCTGTAGAATTGCTACTGGAACACGAGGAACTAATGAGAAGAACGGAGGTCGAGGGTCCAGATCGTAAGAAACAATTTTTAAAAATGCGGAAACAATTTGGTTCATTTTCTTTGTATTGATGACTAAAATGACTGCGATTTTTATGAACGATCCAGCACCGAAGGAAGTGACACACAGTTGGCAAAAAATAGATCCGGCGTCGGCAAGATATTCATCGGAAATGACGCCTCTCGTGCTCGCTGCTCAACGAAACAATTACGAAATTTTGAAACTGTTGCTCGATCGTGGTGCCACTTTGCCAATGCCCCATGACATCAGATGCGGATGCACCGATTGCCTCAAATCTGCCACAGGTCATTGGCTATTATTCAACATGAAGAACAAAATTCAATCAAAACTTTTGCGCCTCCTCATTTTAATGTGCATTCGATTGTTCAATTGAAAACAGGCGATCCTTTGAGACTCTCGTCGACTAGAATCTCCGAATACAGAGCATTGGCAAGTCCTAGTCTGATTGCTCTCAGTTCTCCGGATCCATTGATGACTGCCTTCCAACTCAGCTGGGAATTGCGACAATTGGTCGAGTCCGAACCGGAAAGCAGAGGGGAATACTTGAAACTCAGACGACAAGTCGAAACGTAAAAACTAAATTCCCTTATTCAGCGAAGAATCAAATTCCAGTTTTGCTTTGTAGCAGAGACATTTTTTTTCATTTTTTAAATTGTGGAATTCGAACGTTCACAATTCGAGAACGGTTCGAATTATACAGGGCTCCCGTTCTGCACATATGTTGACACAACTTGCGCAAATTTTTCGATTTTTTACCAAGTTTTTTTTATATGAATAGAGTATCATAATAAGAAGGTTGGTATGAAATTTGGGGAGCAGTATCGGTTGTTATACGATTTTTCGAATTTCCTGGAAATTTGTATTTTTCGAAAAATCGTCTAACCACATTAATTTTTGCAAGTTTTGTGAGATTTTTTTTCAAGTCTCCGTACTTTGTCTTTACTTTCTTGCAACGCGGTTGAAATTATTTCGAAAAAAAGGAAAAAATCGATAAATGGCCAAATTTTCAAAAATGTTGTATCGGAAAATGTATTCTGAAGGTTCGCAGTCGATTTGCTCCAGCAGACTCAGAGCACAGCAGAATTGAACACAATTCTGAATCACGATCCAGATGACACGGCAGCCGAATCGACTAAAATCCTCACCAGACTGGAACTGGCGATTCAGTACAAGCAAAAAAAGTTCGTTGCGCACTCTCACATCCAGCAATTACTCGCTGCTATTTGGTAAGCGGCTAATCGATTCTCGCTCAACATTTTCCCCTCCACCGTTGAGGTTTTTCCCATTTTGCCCAACTCTGCTGAAAATTCCTTGTTTTTCGTATATTTTTCGAATCGGAATTAAAACGATGTCGACCATTATTGATTTGTTTTCTCTAAAAAGGTACGAAGGCGTTCCAGGTTTTAGGAGAATGACGAATGGCCAAAAAGCTTTGATCCTCTTGAAGACAGCGATTTTGTTTCCCTTCTACTGTGTCATTTACTTTTTTGCACCCGAGTCAAAAACTGGACAGCTCCTTCGAAGACCATTCATGAAATTTCTCGTTCACGCTTCCTCCTATCTTTTCTTCCTCCGTAAGTAGAATATGGTTTCTAAATTCTTTTCATTCACTTCGATTCAAGCTGTTTCCACAAAACTAATGAGACCCTCGTGCGCGCTGCTTGAATTTTCTAATTTCAATAAGTTAAACGCTACCAATCAGTTTGTCCGATGAGAAATTTCCTTCAATTGCCATATTTTTCTGTGACGAATGGGAGTCACTCGAGACTTACAATCTCGTCGCGATCGTCCAATCGCAAAGAAAAATGGCTCAAGACTTTTCTTCGACGTTTCCACGATCTTCATAAATTTCTGCGACGTGATTATTAAGAAAATTTATACGCCTTCAACATTAATAACACAGTCGTCCTGATGCTCGTATCGCAACGCGCTGAGGTCGAAGCCGTCAGACTATTCGGAAGTGAAAACGCGAAACGACGTCTCGAGGACGAATTGATGAAGCAACGCGGAGCTGCACCAACGCCTCTGGAATACGTCGTTGTCATCTACGTATTCGGGTTTATCTGGCAAGAAATGAAAGAGGTATGAACCGCCGCTTTTTTTCATCTGTCCATCATTAACCCTGGAACGGTAACCCGGGGTCAAAAACGACCCCATGCAACTTTAAATTCCACGCCCCCGTGCTGCCTCGTCGTTCTCCCGTTTTTAAAAATAATTTTACCACATTTTCGACTCATTTTTTGACTGCGAGCAAAATTGTGCCAGGCTCCCGTGGACCTGCATTGAAAAACGAAAATAATGAGCTCAAGGTGGAGCCTCTTCGTTAAATTTTACCGGAGATATGAATTTTTCAAAATTAAGGTCATTTCTGACACCAGGTTAGCGGAATAGGTAAAAAAAAAAATAGATTGAGGTTCAAGGATTAACGCTATTAATTAATCGAATTCTTGATTGCAGGTTTATATGGACGGCCTGAAGGCTTATCTTCGCGATATGTGGAATTTCATCGACTTCACGAGAAATTTATTGTACGTGGCGACGATAATCCTACGCGTTGCCGCTTACGTACAACAGAGTGCTGAGATTCAAGTAGATTCCTCAGCTGCTCTCGTTCCCAGGGAACGATGGGGTGACTTTGATCCTCAATTGATAGCCGAGGGATTATTCGCTGCGGCCAACGTTTTTAGTGCTCTGAAGCTCGTGCATCTATTTAGCATTAATCCGCACTTGGGACCTCTCCAGGTGAATCAAACGCGAATCATTATTTTTCACGTTAATGAACTCATCAACGGAATATCGGCGGAAAAATTGGATTTTAATGTCGATTTTGATGTTTTTAGATCTCGCTAGGCCGAATGGTGATCGACATCGTAAAGTTCTTCTTTATTTACACCCTCGTATTATTCGCATTTGCCTGCGGGCTCAATCAATTGTTGTGGTACTTTGCCGAGCTCGAGAAACGCAAATGTTACTACGACATCGCTGATCCGTCCTGGGATGCTGCGAGTGACGCTTGCATCAGATGGCGAAGGTTCAGTAACCTCTTCGAATCTTGCCAGAGCTTGTTCTGGGCGAGTTTCGGTGGCGTTGGAATCGAGAGCTTCGAACTAACCGGAATCAAATCTTACACTCGTTTCTGGGGATTGTTAATGTTCGGCTCATACTCCGTCATCAATGTCATCGTTTTGTTGAATCTTCTCATCGCTATGATGAGCAACAGTTACGCCGTTATCGAGGTAAGATCGCGACGACACAGGCTCCGGAGACCTCGCTCGTTCAACAGGCTGAACCAACCAGTGGATCGACGAGAATTAGTGAATCGCCAGAATAATCCACTGGACGGTTCGCCCTTTTGAAAAAAAAATTGGAATTTGACCGAATTGGCCACGAAACTTTAGAGCAACAAGTCTTCTCGTTGGCATGCGTTCGACTGGCCGCGCTACTAATTTAGCAAAGTCTAATTCCGCGTCTGCATCCGAGGGAAAAACTTTTTCGTCTTGAAAATTTCGCTGGCTACTCGGCTAACGATTTTTCATCGTTATACTCGCATGTGAGCATTGAAAAATTTCGGGATTTTCACTGTTTCAGGAACATTCGGACACCGAGTGGAAATTTGCGAGAACGAAATTGTGGATGAGCTATTTCGAGGAGAGTGGCACTTTACCGCCGCCTTTCAATATTTTCCCGCCTCCCAAATTATTCTTCCGGCTTATTGGTATGCAGAAAAAAACTATTTGCAGACGTAACAGCTCACGGAGACGCGCTCGTGAGCACAGGTAAAAATTTATCCATCTGCAATGAGCTAAAATTATTCTTTTGAAAACACCCAAAAATTCCCATTGTCTTTTCTCATGCTCAGATACGGATCAGTGATGCGAGCTCTCGTTTGGAGATACGTCGTTCATACTCATTCGCAACACGAGTTAGAGCCAGTCACCGAGGACGATATTCATGAGCTTAAGAGTGACATCTCCTCGTGGCGTTGCGAATTGTTGGATATTTTACGCAGAAACGGAATGGACATAAGTGGGGCGACCAAAGAAAAAAGTACGTGCTCACTGTCTTTATTCTACGATTTAAATCAACCCTAAAACTACGAACCCACTTTTTAATCCTTTGAACAAAACAAACTTGTTCGACATTCTTCGTTCCAATTAGAAAAAAAAGGACGATGCAAAGATCGAAAAACTATAAAACTATAAACCTCCTGCACTAAAGTTTCCAATTATATTGGAAAGTAGTTACGAATTAGGCAATCTTACAAGAAATTTTACTTGTTTTATTGACAAAAATGGGCGTAAATATTCTGTGCATGAATCTTTTTGTTTTTTCATGCTAAACAGAATGGTGAAGAGCAAATTCAATTTGATTAAAACCGCCTGGGGTCGTTTTTGTGCCCAAACGTCGTGACTTCGTCGTCCTCGCGTCAGTCGGAGTAATTAATTTGTATCGATTTGTTTGTCCATTCATTATAATTTACAGCGATCTTGGGTAAAAAAATGCGCGTTTGGGAAAGACAATTGATGAAAGATTTCCAAGTTGCTGGACCATCGGGCGAGGAAGATGTCGATTGCCAAGAGGATTTGAGTCAACCGCCGGAGGGTGAAGACAACGCAGCGAGATGGCGAAGAGTCGCGAGACTCGCCGTCTTAAAGTCGGCCGAACGTCGATGGGGTCAAGTAAGTTATTTATTCATAATCATGTGGCTGAGTATTTTGATCAATAAGTGTGACTGAATATTTTGGAATTGCTTACAGGTGATCAGCAGCGCTGTCCAAAGTTCCCAGATAGGCCGAAGCAACAGTCGATCATCGTTGCAGAGTCAATTGAGTTTGAAAAGAGCGATGGAGCAAGCGAACGCTTTGCGGGCGAAGAGTCCGATACAACCGGTAAAACCGATAGACTTGCCACAGCCATCGGCGGCGCCGGATATTCTGCATATATTGAAGGACATCGACGAGATGGAAAACACGTCAAAATTGGAAGATGCCGACCTGCGTCGTGACTTTTCGCCGAACAGAGAGAATTCAAATAACCAGATGAATCGTATGGTTGCCGCGGTGGGATACGAAGATGAGAAAAATAATAAGCATAATTCTGAGCCGCTGATATCGTTGAGAACGTCGCCACCTCGTGTCGTCAAAAGAAAAGCTCCAAACTCCGGGTCTCAATTATCGGTCGGAAATCCTACTTTATCGGCAGTCGATACAAAAAACAGACAAATCGCCACTAGCAACAAGGGAAATAATTCGATTTCCGGTTCGCCGGCCAAGTGTCATCTTCAAGCGTCCAATCAGTCACCGAGAACAAATGACGCCACGGAACAACGCTTGAATCCAGCATCCAGCAGACAATTGCGTACACCGTCGCCCGAGCCAGCTCAGGACATTGTGAGACCGAGGCCGAGAGTCTCGGGAAACGCAAGCCCGAAAATCATCCACACCGGAACAAACAATATTCCCAATGTTGCTATTGTACCAAATACACCCGATCACAAAGCCAGTAATCAAGAAAAATTCATCAAACTCGAACCCAAATCGCCCAGACCCAATGGCTCAAGGTCACCCAGACGCAGAGGTGGTTGGCTCTGAATAAAATTCCTTTATTATTTATTGTACGATTCGTTCGGCGCATTGTTTAATAATCGCCACAGCTCATAACTGTATAATGTAAAGTTCGACTTTTCGTACATTTTTGGGTACCGCGAGGATTCCTCACCCCGTTTTCCACCCATAATTATGCAAAAAAATAAATTATTCGAATGTTATCCAGTCTACACTCTATTCTTATGCGCGCCAACGATTTTTTATATAGTTTCGTAAATGCCTCAACGTAACGGAAGGGACGTCAACCAAACGTCATTAAATCATCTTGATTAATTATTTATGCCTGAACGAGCTTTCGAATCAAATTGTGACGTTAAATATACTTGGGAAGAGTTTGAAAATATTTGAGAGACATTTTAGCAAGAACACAGTAAATTTTTATTTGAAAATGAGCGATACGTCGAAATTGACGGAATTTTTTTTTTTTTCAATTCTTTATATTTAGCCAAGTATTAAAAAAAAAAGTTCGACAAAGCAAATTGCGCCGCATTCAAACTTGAACTCGTCGAGATTAAAAAACGAGGCGACTTAAAAAAATGTAGCGGCACATTTTTTCGATTCAGTCTCGCCTCGTAAAAGCGGAAAAGCACAAGCAAAAGGATTCGTAACAAGCCCAACTTCTTTAGCCACAAGTTGGATCGAATAAAATCGAGAATCGATCGAAAATAACGAAGGAATGACATATATAATATGCGTACATTTATTTTTTCGTCTACGAAATGGTACACGTCATTTTGTCCGGAATGATCGACACAAAAGTCGCACGAGAGAAAATATTCCAGAAACAATTCGTACACCTAATTATCGACATGCATATTTGTTTCTTTCGATATTTAATGTAAAATACGAAATTAGCTTTATAAAATAGTTGAAGAGAAAAGAATTCCCGAAAAAAACAATTCGCAGCGAGAAAAATCAGAATGCGTGGTCATTATTTTGTCCGTTTTATTCTTCGAGTGAAAATTACGCTACTTTTGTTTTTTTTTCGTTTTTTTCAATATTTTCAATTTTCAAATGACCCGGAGACGGATTAATGTTCTCAAGCTGCTTGCACAACTTTACTCTGGGCTACCTTTTGCGCCGAATTGATTTTATCACCCAAGGACAAAGCCATTCCTTGACTCTTTGCTCGTATTCTTATGTGGCCAACGACCGGAGCATCCGGTTTGTTCAGCGGCTTCTCAATCGATAAATTGGCCAATGCATCTTCGCCGAATATCGACTTGGCGTACATGTTCGCAGCCATGAATCCACATTGTCCGGAGAGTGCCTGCAAGAAGAAGAAGGAAAATTAGTTGATAAAAAAATCCGGTTCGCTAATTTAAAAAAAAACGAAATATATTTTGAAATTTCGATTTTTTATCGATTTTCGAGCTTACCTTCTCGGGCGTGAGACATCGCATGTTCGTAGATTTGAGAAGATGCGCGAGATACTCTCGTAAATCGGCGAGCGACGTGTTTACCGAGACTTTATTTTCCCATTCAAATTCGGCCCACATTTGACGGAATTCCGTATCGGTGCATGTCGCGGGAACGATGTAATCCATTATGTCGATATGAATGTCATTTAGAACGACGACACTGCGATCCGAGCCCGCCCCAGAGATGTCGTAGACTGAAAGAAAAAAAAAGACAATCTCAATTGAACGTAATCGAATAGGAAGCTCGAAAATTCAGAAAAACGGTCTTTACGAGAATGTTGCAATGAATAATGTAACGTATGGATTCCGATAATTTTTTTTTTTTGGCAACCTGAACCAGAAAAATCACATTTTTCGGCACATTTTCCACTTTTGATTGTCACAAGCACTCAAAAATGATAATAAATCGAAAATCGCTTATTACTAATTCAAAGATCATTTGAAAATGAAATTTTTCTTTAGAGATTTTAGGTTGTAAATGAGGGGAAAAAAAGGTATTTTACCGATATTTCCAAAAATAATTCCATTTTCCGTCGAGGCGACTTTGACGTTGGCCTTGATGCTGGCGAAATCGCGGGGTGCAAGAACGATGGGTTGTGGTCGTTCGACGAGTTTGAGATCGCCCATGGTGGCGAGCTCGAGGGTGCAGTTTTGTAGGGTGTCTTCGGTTTGATTGACAATGAGGACGTCGAGAACGATGTCGTATTGATTGACGTGAACGAGAGCCTCGGCATAGACGGGATCGGAGAAACCGGTCAGTTGAGTTACTTTGCTGAGCGCACTGGGAGCTGGAGCGTCGGAGCCAGATCCAGGTCGTCCGACCACAGCCGCGCTGAGACTCTGCTCAAAAACGTCGCCAGCTCCGCCGGTCAAGTCACCGCCGCGTGTCAATTGAATGAATTGTATCGCGTCATCGACTTGAACGATGCATCCTGGTTTTTCTTTCGCCTGTTCAATGCAATTTGGTTTATTAAGGACACAAGCTTTCCCGCCGTGAGGTCGTTCAGTTGGTGGAATTGCGGAAAGTTTTTAACGCGAACTCGTCGCGTCGACGTCGAGCAATAAAAATATCGTTTTACCTTTTTGGTTTGTGAATCTTCTTCGGCCTTCGCCGTGAGCATTCTCCCGAGAGCGTCTCTGCAGCCTTCGGTGAATACTTTTTGCACAATGGTCGTTGGACAAGCGAGAGATCGGAGGCAAAGTGAAAGTCTCTCAGCGTCGTCGTGGGTCATTGCTTTGGAAGGAAGTCCTGAACGGCCGAGCTGCAGAATGCTCGACATGACGAGCATCGCTTCGGCCTGCATACGATTGCTCTTTTGCGCGTCGCTCTCCAGTTCTTTGTAACGGAGCGCCAATTTCGAGAGGGTCGTCGCTAGTGAAGCACCGATGAAAAAGTCACCGTCCATCATGTATTGCACCAAAGCAGGACGTTTTTCTTCTTTTTTGCCTGTTCCAAAACCAAATATTAATCATTACAGTAAAAAAATGTTTAGCGTTTCATTTAATGACGTTGTATGGCGCTGGCCCAATCCAAATGTTTGTTTTCAGCCTCTTTTACGTGCAAAATGACTTGCGAGCCCAAGTTCATTAAAAAAAGTTTTTACTAATTGACCGAAGATCAACATTTCACGAACGATTTTGTTGAAAAACTAAATAAAGCTTCTTCGATGTTGCATGAAAGCGTGTGCAAAGTTGTGAAAGGCTTCACGATTTAGAAATCGAAATATTAAGGGGGTTCCGTCGGTAGAGCGATAATTAGATGAAAAACCGGAAAACGAAATATGTTGTTATTTGGATAGCGAGTTGAAATCCCTTTCAAAATCATCCTATAGGTCAATGAAGTTTTACTCCATATTTTCAAAGTCGAAAGTCACTTGATTTGACATTGGCTTCATGGAAATTTCTTGCCCTTATGAAACCAGAAAAATATAAAAATTATACGAAGGAATGCTCGAAACATCTCATTTTTAAGGAGTTTAGCAATGGATTGCTTGCTAAACGAAAAGCAGATCGTAATTTTTCTATTCTTCATTTACTAACGAAACCTCCTTAAATATTATTCTGAACAATGATTAAATTACCGCTCGTCGAAGTGCTGAAGGCGCTCTGGGTGGCGTAAGTTCCATCGGAAGTAACAAGTTGCGCAGGTGCAGCTTGAGCGTTGGAATCCTCCGGCGATTTTTCGCCAGCCTGACGTTTGTTTTCGGCTTCGACGAGAGGTAGCTCGCCCAACGCGGCTCGAATTCGACTCATGAGGCTTTCAATGTCTTCCTTGCTTGTCGCGTACTCGCCGAGAATCCAAAGAGCAGCTCTGTGCACTTTGACCGAACGTATTTGCAAAAATACCTGCGAGAGTGAACGGCGGGATGAGAAAAAGTTAAATTTTCATCAAGGATCGATCGTAGCGAATCTTTTTTCTCACCTCCAACAATTTTTCGATGATCAAAGGTCGAAGATTCTCGAAACGCTGTATAGCTTCGCGCACAAATACGAGAACATCGGTGGCGGCGGCCTCGTTGGTTTCGGAGAGAAAATCAGCGAGTACGGGGATTACGGTGGCGGCGACATCGGGAAATTTAATGGAACAAGCGTGCAGCGTTCGAACCAGAAGTTGACGATAACGGCCAGCATCCTCGTGTTCTCCGCCGGCGCTTCGCATCACTTCTTTTTTCAACAATTGTACCATTTCCTCGATCGTTCTCGTGGTCACAAGATCCATCGCGAGAGCCAACGTTTTCGTGCGTACTTCGAGGGCTGGCGAACCGAGAACCCGAAGAACGTCCATCACCAGGTCCTGCAGGACTCTCTCGTGCGACGGACTGTCCTTCATCGCGATCAAACGATCCAACACTATCAGCTTGACATTGTTGTCGCTCTCTTTCACCACCAACTCGATGTAGCACGAAGCTGCAGCCTTTATCGCTGTCGGTGCACTCGACAGAGTCACCAACGTTCCAGCTGCCTCGTATCGCACAGCCGCGCTCGGTGAATTCAACAAACTGTAAATGCAGCGTATGAATCGTGCTCGTTCCGACGGATTCGCCAGACAAACCTGTCCACAAATTTACAATTATATTAGCCACTCCTCACTTTTCAAGGATTTTGTCGTTTGCATCGTTGGAATGCAACGAAATTCTGTTTTTTCCTCGGCAGATCTCAAGATTGTCGGTTCGAAAATTTTTATGGTTTTGGAAATTGAACAAAAAATGTATAGAAAAAGTATTTTTCGTTGCGAACTTCATTTGGAAGAAAAATTTAGTTTGGTAATTACTTTGTAAATGAGTTCGACGATCACGAGCTGAAGAATGTCGCCGAAAGTGGGCACGAGGTCCAAACAAGCAGCCAAATAAGAAAGAGCTCGACTCTGATCGGCATGCAGCAACATGAGGAAAGCGTTTCTCCGACAAGACATGTCTTGCTCGCCTTCCAAGTATTTCGCGATCAATTCCGGTGCATCCGGTATCAAGAACTCGAAATTACGATAAATCGTAAATATCGCGAGGACAGCGTTTCTCCGCACGTACGAATGACGATGCTCCAGACACGCCGTTATCGCAGGCATCAACGGCTCCAAAAGTTCCGGCTCCTTCAGTTTGCACAAGAATCTACAAATTTCAAAACCGTTGCATTATTCCTCCAAAATCGGATAAAGTTCTTGTATTTTCAACCCTAGAATGCTCGCCTGGACTAAAAACCGAAAAATAAAGCGATTTTTTAACTTTAAGCATTAAAAAACGAAAGTAATGAGCCCAAGTTGAACTTTTTTCGTGAAATTTTACCGGAAATATGATTTTTTTTTAATTTGACGCCAAATTTTGACCCCAGCTGGCTACGAGACTAGATTTAAAAAAAAATATAAAGTTACCGTTCCAGGGTTAATTTTTCTGGGACTTTAAGGCATTTGAATCGATTTTTTACCATCTAAACTTTGATCGAATTGAATTTGCTCTTCACCACTCTCTTGGGCATGAAAAAACAGAAAGATTCATGCACAGAATATTGACGCCCATTTTTGTCAATAAAAGAAGTAAAATTTCTCGTAAAATTGTCCAATTCGTAACTATTTCCCAATACAATTGGAAAATTTAGTGCAAGAGGTTTATAGTTATGCATTTTTCAAAATTACCGTTCTAGGGTTGAAAAAATATTTAAATCTGCAGAATAATCAGCAAAATATTTGGCGAACTCTGACCTGAGCGTGGATCCTCGAACGAATTCGTTGGGGTGTTGTAAATCTTTTCTGTACGCGTCGCACACGAGAATCATTTCCTGGAGAAGTTTGCCGTCCGGCGATGTTTTAGGGACGATTTCCCAAAAGATAAGCAAAAGCTTCTTTATAGCGTGATCTTGCAGCGGCAATATGAATCGTATGATGGTCATGAGCAATCCGGGAAGACGCTCTCCGCCCATTATCATGTAAATTGTTTTTTTCAGAGCCTCCGTTTTGACGGTTATGTCGCCTTTTTCCAAATCTTGTTTCATTTGCAACTCGTTCAGCGGCTCCGAGTCCATCGGAATGTTTATCAGAGTGTAGCATGGTTGCTCCGCGATGCTACTCATTTTTCTTTCAATTTTTCGAGGCGTTCACCTCTCACTTACGTTACAATAACAACAACACCTGTTTTCGGGGAATCGAAATTAAACGTTAATTCGATTGGCAATTTTTCACGAATAAAAGTATAAAAAAAGATCGATTGTCAAGTTTCATGATTTTTCAGTAAAAAATGAAATTTTGACGTTTAATTTAATTGTGTATCGCAAATTTTAACGAATTAACGATTCAGGGCAAAATCACTTTCGATGTTTCCAGCGACACAGACAACCAGGCGGAAAAACGACTGTGAATCTTTTCAGAAAGAAAAAAAAGTAATATTTCCACGTGACGTTCGTAAGGAATTCGCTCATTAATGGCATAATGATTAATGAATAATAACGAATTGGGAGAAGATTGAGAAAAAGAGTCGGCAATCGGGCAAAATAATGCGACGAATGTCAGAAAAAAAAAGTTTGGTTATATCTGGGGATACGCATATTTACGAGAGTAGAACTCAATTTATTTGCTTTTTCAATATTACAGAATTAATTACTCACTTGTCAGTTGTTTTGGAACGTGACAATCCAATTATCCGATTATTATTTATTTAAAAAAACAACGAAGAAGCGTTCTAAAACGGCATACGTGTCAAACCCGGGGTTCGCATCAGTACTGACACGATGATATTATTTCGACTAGTGGCGCCGTCGGTGCTCGATTCCAACGGCAAAATCCGGAACTATTCAATTGTTTACGGAGTAAATGACACATTGTACAAATTTTGATGAAAAAATCAAGAACGATGATGAAATCACGATTTTTTCAATATCGTTGTAATTTTTGAACGCCCCATTTCATTATTGTATACAAACGAAAAACATTGCGCTATGGAATCAATCGATCGCTTTTGAAAAAATTACCAAATACATGTTGGCATATATCTATGAAAATCTAGAATTTCTTTTGTTTCTGTCGTGTGGTAACGATGACGAATCCTCTCCAGCAACCATGTGTTTTCAAATGTGTTTGTTTACATGTGCTCGAACGTATAAACCTCGTACATTGACGATGGGCTTTCTTATCCGTTGACACACAATTTATTGAAATTCGAAATTTACAGGTTTTGGCAAGCGCGTTTTTGTACCGCGGAAGAAAAAACATTCGAATGTGCGCGTGTTGCTACTGTATAAATTATGAAACTAAATAAAAGGTGATAGGGGATGAATATTAAGATCAGTGAACCTCGCAGAAACTCTCAGAGTGTGTATTAATCGTTCGATACGATCATTACGACCTTGGGAACGACATTCCTAGTCGATACACACGGCGATCGAGTCCGAACGACAAACACACACACTTATAAGTACGAAATGGATGAACGTAAACAAAATACCGAAGGATTGCAGAAATTTCATTTCAAAACTGTGATTACGGTTGGGAGTAGGATATTAAAAGGGCGAGGTTTGTCGGTCGAGCAAGTCGCACGGAACTAACGCGCGCAACCAAAGTGTACGCAACTTTTTTTATACCGCGTTTTTATATTTTTTTCCATTCAACATATCCACGATGGTTTCAACCAAATCGACGAATTTTAATCCAAGGAAATATTTCCTAACGATAATCGTGTTATTTCTCGGCACTATTGAGTTCAGTGGCGCTAATAAATCCTGCAAAAGCACGGTCATGAAGATCGTCATGAAGCAGTGCAGCGACGCGACCTTGAGAACGCGAAGAGGCCCTGCGAGTGAGACATCGACTTTTCGTGAGTTTTTTAAAATATATTCTCGCTTCAATTTTTTCGCAAAAACAGTCACAATTTCGCGTTGATCGACCGTAGCGTTCGATGAAAAATCGACTTTTACGGGTGTATAAAATGAGATTTACCGACAAAATGAAAAAATATTTGAAATTGCAGGAGAAAGTGCGATTTCGTGGGACTACGGGCGAATCCCAAAAACCGCAACTTTGCCCGCTGAGGTACGTTTTACTACTTCGATAATTTTTTTATCTATAATTCGTGTGGCCACGCCGGCCTGCGTCGCTTCAATCGAAAACAAAATGAACAAATGCAGAAACGATTTTTTTTTTGGCAATCCAGGCACAGGGTGATTTTTTAGGCTTCGAATTAACGGAAACCGAGCTGAACGAGCTATTGAGCGAAATGTACGAAAGATTGGGCAGGAACCCAGCAACGCAAGAAAACGAAGACGCCAAGAATCGAACGAAACAATTGTTTCTTGAGATCGCTGCTCGATGTTGCCAGAACGAGGCCGAGTGTTTGAAGGAAAAAATCATCGAATGTCCATAATCACGAATAATCAAATTAATTAACAATCAATAAAAATTTGTACTTATATCTAATAAATGCAAAAATTGAGAAAATCATTGCCATTGGTTTAGATTGTTATGTGGAAACGGATGGAGACGGGTTAGGATCGCCAGGAAATTAGCCGAGGGATCGGCTAATTAAACACTCGGGTTTACCAAACACTTGATTTTTATTGACTTCGTAAAGATTACACTATTGAGGTAGATTTCAGTTATTATGGAGATTACGCCGCTACTCTACTATTCACAGCGTAATTGAATCAAAAGAAAGTAAATCAGAAAGTAAGAAAATGGGTCGCGCGGAGTCGACCTACTTGTTCCGAACCTCGCCCAATACTGCTGCCCTTGTGTCCTCGGGGCCCTGCCGAGGCCGAGGATTTTCTTTACAACGGAGGGGAGCGTCTCGCGTGATGCAAGACGCTTTCCCACGTTAGCCTAGGCGACAGCAAGACGCCGGTCGTTTTCCCGGAATTAGGGAAAGCGCATTCCACAGGCAAGGCAGCTGCATTCGTAGGTCCTAAACTCACAAGAGCTGCAACGCACTTGTGAGTCAAGCCGCGATAAGAGGGTCCCTCGTTCGTGGCCCGTGCGTGGGAACCTCAACGGTCACGAGCTCGAATGAGGCGGAATCGTCTTCCGTAACACCCCCACCAGTGGACTGAGGAACGTCCTCGTTCCTCGACTTGAGGGTGCGAGAAAGGAACTTCTGGTTGGTCCGCTGAAGTTTCGCCAGTCGTCGTTCGGCTCGCACCTGCCGCATGGTGGTTTTACGGCAACAAACCCCGACGAGCCATGTGATTCCTCCCAGTTTCCACATGGCAGCTATTAAACCGCCGACGACGAGCAGGGAGGCTATCCCCTGCAAGGACGGAAGTACGATCCCCTGTATGTTGGCCCAGGAGTGGTTGACCAACAGCTTGACCCGATGTCCGTCGAGGGTTCCTCTCAATTCCTTGAGACTCATGCTGTATCGATCGAGGGAGTCCAGCTCGATTCGTCGGCTAAAAGTTGCGATCGATAGTCCCTCGGGGAGAGAGAGGTTCAGGTTGGAGACATTGAACGATACCTCGGTCCGGAGCCACTCCTCCGTGGACGTGAGGAGTACAAACCGCGAGTAGGTGGTGAGTATCTCGCATCGGTCGGTAGTCCGTAAGAGGGATGGCCTCGAGATGCTGTACGTATCCGTTTCGGTGCCGCAGTGGATGGTGATCGGGAACTCCTTGCCTGGCTTTGGCGGGATGACGATTTGCGCCGTCTGGGTGTTGATGACGCCCAGTTCCGTCACGCGAAACGGAGTGAGGTGACAGTCGTCCGTGTCCCCAGTTGAGCTAAAGGCGGCTTCAGATTCGCAGAGTGCGTAGGACCCCGCGTCGTGTCCGATTCCTTCGTACGGGGCGACGTTGATGTTGGACGCCGTCCGCAAGTTTTCTCTGTCGAAGCGCCGGACCATGGTCTTCGTCCCGATCGTGCGGGTTATGCGCTCGGCGAAGGTGGGGTTAAACGTGACGTAGGTGTTGTTGATAGCCGTAGGGACCGGCGTGTTCGCCACGATTTTCCATGGCTTCTCGTCGACGACGGGGATCTTTACTATGTAGATCAACTGTTGATTCCGGGATAAGATGGAGACCTCGGATAAGTCGATCGTCGTCTGGTAGTCGTTGCTTAGGCCCGGGAGAGGATGTCTTCCGCGCGCGTCTTCGAATTTCTCGAGTCCTCTGGCTAGGTTCTCGGGCGTCAGCAGCGTAGGTTGGATGATGCCGTGTTTTCCGGACTCGAGGGCGGTCATCACAGTTCGAAGGATGTAGTCGAGCTCACGGATTTCAATTTCGAGACGGTGTATTATCTCGTTGACATACATTTCCTGTGAGATGTCGTGCGAGAAGGTCATAAGGAGGTTGCTGACGGCGTCCTCGATCTTTAAAAGCCGCCGCTCGAGTTCCTTTTCGTTGTTGGCAATTGACGTGACCGTTTTCTCCATGATGTATGTCTGCTCTTTGACGACTCGGTTGATCTCGTTGGTTGCGTTTACGAGATTGGCGATGTTGTGATTGATGGTTTGGAGATCGGTGTTGTCG
Source organism: Diadegma fenestrale (assembly GCA_037043255.1). Lineage (NCBI taxonomy): Eukaryota > Metazoa > Arthropoda > Insecta > Hymenoptera > Ichneumonidae > Diadegma > Diadegma fenestrale. Next base: position 550,509 of record CM073310.1, read on the forward strand.
GGGGTTCCCCACAAGAACTTGTGGACTGTCCCAACGAAGTTGAGAATGCCCCTTTCCGGTCGTGGTGATAGAGGGGTTCGGTGGAACAAGACTTCCAAGATCTTGAGGTCCTTCTCCAGGGTATAATACCCTTCCATCGTCAAGGCGTATAGAGCGCCGGTTGCCGGCGACACGCCCGTGCCTGCAGGGGTTCCGGGTCTCATGAGTTCCTCTGTTATCAAGCCATGAGTTTTGTTTATCTGCTCCGAGAGGGCTGCGAATGCCGTATACATCGGGCTGAGGTCGATGGCGTATATAAGTCGCCAGGTTTCCGAATAGAGGTAGACGTCACCCAGTTCCTCTTGGATCAGACTCGAATGTAGGGGCTGGAGTTCGGTTTTCCCTTCTGTACTCCATCTGAAAGAGATAAGCACAAATCGTCAGCCAGGTCGTTAATCAAGTCTAACCCTGGATTACACGGGGTTGGTCTCCCGTGAGGTCGATCCTTTTGATTAGCCGGGGCCGTGCTGGTGCAGGGCCTTCGGGGCAAGGGTGTCCTCGGAAAGGCTTCGTGTTTCCCGTATGGGCCATGCGAACTCGGATTCCGGCTTTAGTGGGGAAGCGGTAAACTACGTTGTTCTTTTCGTGGTTCACGCTGATCACCTGGTAGGGTCCGAGCCACTTGATGGACAACCCATGTAGTGGGGCCTTATTTCGGACGAGGATCCAGTCCTTCTCTTTATACAAGGGCATTGGGTTGCGCCTTGAGCTGTCGACGAACTTTTGGTTCCTCTCTCGAGCCAACATCAAATTGTGCCTGGCTTGATAGAGCTTGTTCCAGTGTATCTGGTTGAGCTCGTCAAATCTTCGTTGGAGCGTCGAGGTGTCAAGTTGTTCGATGGCGCTCGGATAGTTGGACGAGTGGGCGAACATGACGTTGAATGGGGTGTCTTGGATCGAGGTGTGGAAGCTATCATTGTAGGTGAAGGCGATAGCGTTCGTCTTCGTGTCCCAGGTCGTGACGTTGCTTGTGCACATGGTTCGGATTAGGTCTTTCAAGACCCCGTGCATCCTTTCGATCGATCCGTTTCCTTGTGGATGGTACACCGTTGTTTGGATCGATTTGATGCCCATGACTTCGTGGAAGTACGTCGTAAGTTTGTTGTTAAATTCCTTTCCGTTATCGCTGAGGACTACCTTTGGTGCTCCGAAGATGCAGATCCATTCGTTGAAGAGGGCGGAGAGTACGGTCGACGCTTTCTTGTTCGGGACCGGGATGAGTCTCACGAATTTCGTCAGCGTGCACTGTATGGAGAGGATGTACTCGTTGCCCTTTTTCGTGGTTGTCAAAGGTCCCACAATATCAATGGCTGTCTTCTCGTTTGGTTCGCTGGCGGTGTCCATCAAGACGGCTGAGGGGACGGGTGGATTCCTGTCGGTCTTATACTGTTGGCACGTAGCGCAGTTGGCAATGAATTCGCGTACCGACTCCTCCATGTTGGTCCAGTAACTTCGGCGTTGTAGCTTCTCGAGAGTTTTTGCTACGCCCAGATGTCCCACTTGGTCGTTGTGTATCTCTCTGATTCGTTTGTCGTACTCCTCCGGTTCTGGTTCCGGAATCCCTGACCGGCAGAACTGAAAGTCCGTGTCGGTGAATTCGGCGGCCAGCTCTCGAATCTCCTTCTCCAAAGCGTCGAGTTGTGGCATGGAGAAGTCTTTTGGGTAGGCGAGGAGTTTGAGGCGCCTCTTTCCCAAATCTACCCGGCTCTGGACCAACTGGTGCAGCCTCGGTTTCCATGCGTCTTCGGTGTACTGAAGTGGAGTTCCATGAGTTTTCTTCCTTTCCTTGCTCTCGCGTTTGCCGGCTGTTGGTGGTTCAGAGTGGTTCTTGGTGAAAATGATCCACTTGGACCTATCCTTGGGGTAGTTTGGTTGTATGGACAGCTGGTTAATTCTTCCTTGATGCAAGTTTATGTTGTTGACGCGCTGCATGATTTCTTCGAGGTCGTCGACTTTAACTCGGGGGCCTCGTATCCAGCTTTTCAGTTCCGGGCTGAGGTTCCTTCGGGAGCGGACGCCTTGGAGTATTTCGCGTATCGCTGGTCTTCGTTTTTCTTTTGGCGTGGACACGGCGTGGACTCCTGATTCGCGTGGTATCCTTGACAACGCGTCGGCTGCTTGGTTTTCACAGCCCTTTTTGTACTGTATGTCAAAGTCGAATTCTTCCAAGCGAAGCCTCCATCTGAGGATTCGTGAGGACGGATCTTTAATGTCGGCCATCCAAACGAGAGCTCGGTGATCGGTCTGGATCAGGAACTTGTACCCCAGAAGGTATTGGCGCAGTCGTTGTACTGACCAGACGATTGCCAGCATTTCCTTTTCGGAGGTTCCGTAATTTTTCTCAGCAGCATTCAAGGCGCGAGAGATGTAATAAATTGGGTGCCCTTCTTGTGATAGAACTGCTCCTAGTCCTTGGTCTGAAGCGTCGGTCGTGAGGGTGAACATCTTCTCAAAGTCCGGGCGCCGGAGCGTTGGCGACGTAGTTAAGCACGTTTTGAGCTCCTCGAATGCTTTCTGGCATTTATCGGTCCATTCGAATGTAACGTCCTTCTTTGTGAGGTCGACCATGGGCCGGGCGATGTGTGAAAAGTTCTTTATGAATCGCCGGTAGTATCCTGCGAGTCCCACGAATGATTTCACTTCTGTTGGGTTCGTTGGTACTGGGAAATCCCTGACGGCTTCAATTTTTGCTGGATTTGGTTGCACACCGTCTGCTGTGATAATGTGTCCCAAGTACTCGACCTCTGGTAGAAGGTATTTGCATTTTTCCGGCTCCAAAGTTAGTCCGCATTTCCGTAGTCTCTCGAAGACGGTGACTAAGTTTTGGTTGTGCGCTTCGATTGTTTCTCCAAAGATGACGATGTCGTCCATGTAGACCCAGCAGATCTTATGGTTTAGACCGACTAGGCACTGGTCCATCATCCTCTGGAACGTTGCCGGTGCGTTTTTTAATCCGAATGGCATTCGTTCGTATTCGAAGTGGCCTTCCGATGTTGAGAATCCGGTGTACTTCTTAGAGTCCTCATCCATCGTGATTTGGTGGAATCCGGCTTTCAGGTCAAAGGCGCTGAAGAATTTCGCGTTTCCGAGTGAGTCGAAGATGTTCTCGATTCGGGGCATCGGGTATGCATCCAGCACCGTGTTTTTGTTCAACTTTCGAAAGTCGATAACGATGCGCCACTTCTTTTCTCCATCGGGGCCAGGTTTCTTCGGGACAACCCAGACGGGTGAGTTGAACGGCGACTCTGATTCTCGGATGATGCCCTTTTTTAGCATGTCTGCTACTTGCGTTTTTATTTCTGCGCGGTGGGCGTGAGCTGTCTTGAAGTTTCCGATATTTATTGGTGTGTCGTTAATTGGTATGATCTTATGCTTCACATGTGGTGCGGCGGGTAGATCTTGTCCCGGTGACGTAAAGATGTCTTGGTACTTCAGGATAATACCGCTGATTATTTCCTTTTGCTCTGGTTCGAGGTGGTCGAGTTTTGAAGTTTCGAGCAAAAATTTCTGTTTTTCTTCCTGGCTGAGGCTGGTATTATCTTTGTCCCCCCCTTCCATCTTTACGTTGGCGACTCGGATCCGGTTTTCGTCAAAGTTTATGACTTTGTCCGTTGGATTCTCGAACATCAGCTCCGTGTGGCCATTTCTTATGGTATTCACGTACACTGTCTCGAACTCGTGTATTTCCCCGTTTTCCATCGTTTTGTCGTAAGCGCCCGTGGTGATTAAACAATCGCGATCGGGGCCATCGACCGCTATTGTTATCATTACGGCCGTGTGTGCTGGTACGGTGATTCCGTCGGTGATTAACGCGTGGCTCTTTTTTTTCAAGACGAGGTGTTTGTTTGACAGGTTGTAGTCGCGTTGTTTCATGAACTGTAGCCCCATGAAGCCATCTTCGGGTATAATGGAGTCATCCGGTAGCACATAAAATATGCTAGTGTCTCCGAGATATTCCAACCTAACCTTTTCTTTCGACTCGAACCGGCTGGTTCCCATGATAAAGCTCCTTTTCGCTCGTTGAGTCGGAAAACCTTGCGGTATGCACTTTTTTTTTATTAGGTTGAGGGAGCTACCAGTGTCTACCAGTAGTTCGATGTCTCGGTTGAATCCTCGTGGACGGATTCTGACTCGTTCCAAACGTCCGATCCCAACGCTGGATACTCTGGGTATTCCTCCTCCAGGTGTGGGTAGCTGTCCTCGTCGGCATCTATTAGTGGCTTCTGCGATTCCTCTTGGTCCGTTATGTTGTAGACCTGAGGTGGTTTGGGCTGTGGTCGGTCTTGGTAAAAATTTCCTCTTCGGAAGTTTGGTTGTCCGCCGGTCTGCTGCGGCTGTGGTCTCCTGGGTTTAGGGCAGTCCCGGCTGAAATGGCCCTTTCCCCCGCAGTTGTAACAGCTTGAATCTGCGTTCGCAACAGCGGCGTTTATGGTAATGGGCGACTGTCGGGTGCCCTTTTGTGCCGGTTGAAAAAACTGTCTCAGCGGAGGCTGGCTGAGCTTTGGTGGTTGTTGGCTTGGATAGGCGGGCAACTTTATCCTCTCGGCGTTGGCCTGTTGATATGCGATGTTGGCCTCGTCGATTTCCTGGGCGGCTTGTTGCGCGGCTGCTAGGCTCGTGTAACTGTTAAGGTAAGCCTTCAGGCTATCGAAGACGTCCTTTCTGCATCCGTGGATAAACATGGAGATAGCCTGGTCGTAGACCAAAGGCATATGGTCTAGAGAACCTTTGGCTTGGTCCCGTTGGTCCGCTTCCTTAACGGCTTGTAGCGCAAGATTGAAATTGGAAATGTAGTCCAATATGGTTCCCGTCTGTTTGACCTGGCGAAGTTTATCCATACATATCTGGAAACCAGGCAGGTACCCGAGATGTGTAGTGACAAATTCGACGAGTCCAACTTCCGTATCGATGATGCCAGTCGCGAATCTAGTGATTTCGTGAGATATTTTCTGCACGAACACCATCGAAACGAAAGCCGCTTTTTGGGAGCTCCATACGAACCGACAGGCGAATTGAAACTGCCTGACCCAGTCCAATATCGGGGTCAACCTTTCCAATTTGGGTACAAGCAGCAGACATTCCGTCGCCTTCATTCCCCCTCCCGAAGGCTGTTCCGGCAGATTTTCTCCTGATGCCGGGTAGTAGGGGTCGTCGGGTGGGTTTGGTGGTCCGCCAAACGGGTTGCCCATTGGGCCACCAGTTTTTCCTGGCCCTCCTGGGCCTCCTGGCCCTCCCGGGCCGCCTGGCCCTCCCGGGCCGCCTGGCCCTCCTGGGCCCCCTGGCCGGCCTGGGCCGCCTGGCCCTCCTGGGCCTCCTGGCCGACCTGGGCCGCCTGGACTCCTTCCATTTCGAGCGTCGTTAAGGATTCCCATCTCAATCTTTAATCGTTGGGTCCCGTCGGTCCATTGGCTTGCTCGATTAAGTCTGACTTGTTCGAGCAGCGGGTCGATGGGGTCGAGTCGTTCCGGTCTCTGGGTGGGCCTCGACGTTGAGTCCTTGGCCTGTTCCCACTTCCGGTGGACGGTCTCGAGTCTGGCCGCAAACGCGTTCGAGATCGACATATTTTCCTCCTTCACTATCCTCTTCACGGGTGCCAGGTTCATTTTGCCCCGCTGGTTCCGCTGGACTTCTTCGAGCAAAATCCGTTGCTCCTCGACTACTCGGACCGACTCCCTCGAAATCAAGTCGAGCTGTTGGATTTCTCTCCGAAGTTTTTCTTCTCTCTCGGCTTCTTTCAACGATCTCCTGATCGCTTGTCGGTATTCCTCTTGAGGGACGTCTGGAGGGGATGGTTCGAACTCCCAATTCCGTATCTGGTCGGGGGTTTCGACTCGGTATGGTGCGGACGGTCCCGCTCCCTGCGATGCAGCGCGATCGTTTCTCAGGCGGTGCATTTCTTCCAGCATCCCTCGTTGTTTTTCCTCGGCCTCCCGGAGCTTTTTCCGCAATGCCTCTGCCTCGGCATCCTTTTCTTGCAGGGCACGGAGTTGGTCACCGAGGCGCGCTCTCTCGCTGTCTGCTGCCTCGGCATGAGCCTGCAATCGTTCTCGTTCTCGTTGAAGTTCGAGGAGTCGCCTCTCGCTGGCTTGGTTGGTGGCAGTGGCGTTGGCGGCTATCTCGCGGTACAGGGAGAGTTGTTCTTGCGCGTGCTCGAAGGTCATTGTCGCTTGGAGCTTGCTCAACTCGACTCTGGCGATAATTTCCTCGGGAGTTAGCCCATTGTATTCCGAGACATACGACTGTAGATACGAGGGTGGGGGTATGTTCGGTACTTGGTTTGCTCCGGCGGCAGGTGGATTGGTTCGGTCCGTTGCGGGGGGCATGGTCGAGGCAGGGTTGTCGTCCAAGACCATGAGCTCTGGCGCGTGTTGTCCGGAGGGGGGCGGTTGATCCGCGTGTTCTCTCGCGAGTACGAGATTTCTCTCTTCCTCGTTCAGACGTTGTGCCATTTGTTGATCCTGCTCGAGCTGGCGCGCTCGGGCCGCCTCGTCTACCTGCTGTTGTGCTCGGGCAGCGTCAACTACCTGCTGCTGCTGTGCTCGGGCAGCGTCGACTACCTGCTGCTGTGCCCGAGTGGCTTCGTTCGCTCGCTGCTGTGCTCGCACAGCGTCGACTACCTGCGACCGTGCCCGAGGGGCTTCGTTGGGTCGCTGCCGATGCTCTCGCTCGCGGGCTCTTTGCCGGCGGAGATCAACAGCCACATCGTCGCTTATGTCGTCTGGGTCGACGTCTAATTCGTCAAGGGTTGCCCGTGCGCTGGGTATCCCTTCTAACATCGTACGGATCGAGGATCGTTCTATGAACAATCCCTTGACCGTCTCGTTTATTGTTTGCCTTTCGGTAGGCGTGTGTTCGCTTAATAACACTGCTTCTAATTTTTGAATTTCCACCCTTAATTGGGCATATCTGTCGATATATTTTCTCACGTTTTCCGGGTTCATTTTGGTTTCCCGTTTATTATATTTTATATACCCGCTTCTTTTTTTTTTGGAAAAATACGTGTTTTTTTTTTTTGACTTGTTTACTCGCGTTCAAGAATTCTTATCTCTTGATCGTTTACGTTCTAGGCCCTCGGCAAGTGAATAATATTCTGAGATAATAGTGACTTACGTTTGGGAGAACAGAAGGAGAAGGGAAATGACGTGAGAAATCATTCCCTGAATTTCCTTTTGATTTGAGACTCGCACTGCCTTGAAGCCTGGAATCTTCTCTGACTGGACTTTACGGTGAGGTCCGACGGTTCCTTTTCTCTCGGCGGAGTGACGTCACTATCGCGATAGCACTGATTCACCTTACGCACTTGAGTTTTATTTTCTCGACGCGGAGGACGAGATTCGAGGGGGCGGGTTTTCTGAGGGAACACTAACGCTGTGGTTTTGCACTGACTTGTCGCAGAAGGCTCCAAGTTTAGACGATCGATATAGTCAGTGTGACTTCTGCTGAGAGCGGTCGCTTAACTATATCCTGGCAGGATCGCCAATTTGTTATGTGGAAACGGATGGAGACGGGTTAGGATCGCCAGGAAATTAGCCGAGGGATCGGCTAATTAAACACTCGGGTTTACCAAACACTTGATTTTTATTGACTTCGTAAAGATTACACTATTGAGGTAGATTTCAGTTATTATGGAGATTACGCCGCTACTCTACTATTCACAGCGTAATTGAATCAAAAGAAAGTAAATCAGAAAGTAAGAAAATGGGTCGCGCGGAGTCGACCTACTTGTTCCGAACCTCGCCCAATACTGCTGCCCTTGTGTCCTCGGGGCCCTGCCGAGGCCGAGGATTTTCTTTACAACGGAGGGGAGCGTCTCGCGTGATGCAAGACGCTTTCCCACGTTAGCCTAGGCGACAGCAAGACGCCGGTCGTTTTCCCGGAATTAGGGAAAGCGCATTCCACAGGCAAGGCAGCTGCATTCGTAGGTCCTAAACTCACAAGAGCTGCAACGCACTTGTGAGTCAAGCCGCGATAAGAGGGTCCCTCGTTCGTGGCCCGTGCGTGGGAACCTCAACGGTCACGAGCTCGAATGAGGCGGAATCGTCTTCCGTAACAAGATTAATGAGCGTTTATTAAAATTGACTCTGCACACCGTTTTCATGACAAAATTTTGATCATGGAAAATCCCGATGAAAATTCCCCACAAGAAAGTTTGCATGACAAAAAAATGTCAATCTAATTTAATTAACTTTTTACAGTAATTAAAATTCACTAAGATAATTGACCGAATTTTCAGGTTTTGCAAGAAACTCTCGTTTTTTGTCCAGCCCAAATATTGAATAATAATTACGATCGCCGCTGGATTCGAACGATATGCAAACGTGAACATGATAAATCGTCGATCCCCTCGAGCTCTCGATCACTTGGTTCGGGTAATAAAGTGAAAAAAACGTATACAAATGTTTGCTGTATTTAATTATTATTTTAGAATTCACAAGAAGGCCGTTGAACCGTGTTGTTTTCGTAGTGTTTTTATCAGATTTATTCCGATGTGTTGGCGAGTTCATTGACCGATTATTTCGTCTTATGGGTATAAATACGAAACGTTTTACATTTCGCGAGTACATATCGCAATATTTTCTAATAATCAACATACTTGTTTATAATACTAGTGAGATCATCAGTGGGCGATCGTGTGTGTGTTTTATTTGCATTGTTCTTGTTTGTTTGTTGTTTATGTCGCAACCCAGCGTCAATATTCGGTATTGACAAAATCCTGCGTGGTTTCTTACACGAAATAAAAAATATCTACGAAATAAATCGATAATCGTAGTGCAAAAGCAGTTCGTTATTTGGCTAGTTTTTCTTCCATTTAATTTTCACTCTCTCGTCTATTTAATGGTTTATATTTCTTGGTCAGAAAAATAAATCTCACTCAATTTTCTCGGTGTTTTCACTCGCAGCGAGATCTTTCGCTGTGCGTTCTATCACAAGATTTCTTCTCGATGGAAAAATATGGATCGTCGAGTCCTTCGGATCCGGAAGTGTCGTTCCCACTTTGAACCGTGGCACTTTCGCGATCGCAGTATCACGTGGAGGTTGCAACTGAAAATCAATACAAAATGTTAATCTTTTCATTTTTTTTGCAACATTTTCATGAAATTTCAATAGTTTTCGGGAAAGCAGAAAAAACAATAAAATCGATAAATAATCAGGACTGAAGGGAATAACAAACAAAAATAAGTCGAATTACGTAACGTTCAGGGACTTTTTTTCTATTGTACGGAGCGTCGTACCGCCTGTCGTGATCGCGGACTCGATTCGACGTATTTCGCCAATTCTCTCGTGGCTTTTAAATTCGATAACTTGTTATCAGAAAAAAACAAATCGTATGAATGAATAAAAAAAATCCGTAGTTTTGGGTGATGTGAATTGGATTCTAAATTTATTCATGCAACCAAGTGGCCGAAATATCGGATTTCTGTCTCACTGCGAACAGTCGTTCGTCTTGCCAGGACATTGAATTTAAATAGAACATAAAAATATCAATTTTTCTCGAGTAAAAAATAATCAAGTTGTCTATAAATAGTCCGGGTGGCTCGTCGATCAAGAATCATATTGCGGTACGTGCCGGAAAATCGTTGAAAAACGAAAAGTGATAACTGGATGATAAAAAAAAAAAAAAACGTGTGCAGAAAATCCAAAATTCGAATTTCGAGTAAACGGAGATAAAAGTTTTGAAGGAATTTGCATAAAATAAAATGTGAGGAAACGGGCGAGACAGAGTGCCAAAATAAAAACGGTAAAAAAACGTGCCCGTGAAGTTTATAATTGTGTGTGTTTTTTCTCGATATTACTACATTTAGTATTTGTCTCGAATGGCACCTTGAAACGAAGCGGTCGTTTTGCTCGTTTATGATGGCGAGGAATGTTTTTCGATCGCGTTCTAACGCCACGATCGATCGGACCGTTATTTCGGTTGGCCTTATGATCTCTGAGACGCTTTGCTTTATAAATCGTTTTCGTAAGGTCAGCAGTCTTCGAAATTGGCCTGCCATGCTTTCGCCCTTTTCCCTTATTACGCCCAGCTCTTCTCACTCCTGTCACACTGCGAAGCTTACTTTTTTTATTTCTTTCGACCTCGTGCTCGTCTCTCGTTACGGCATGTCTACTCCTCTCCGTCCCCACTTCCTCTAGCGAGTCGTATGGTAAATTAACGATTCGCACTGACTCCTCCCTGAAAATTAAACAACAAAGACTTCGTGAGAACCGAGTCGCGAAATAACAGGAAAAAACCATGAAAAATTATTGTAAAAAAATTGTTTTTTCTAATCAATGTTTATTAATTGATAATTCAATTAATTCTCAATCAATTGATTGAAAATTCAATTCAATTCAATTTTATTAATTTCCAATGAATTGATTGAAAATTCAATTTAATTCAATTTTATTAATTTTCAATGCATTGATTGAAAATTCAATAAAAATGCAAGAAGGAGAAATTCAAAATATTGAGATTTATAAAATTAATAAATGCGTTATAGGTCGTGAAAAAATTCGTGGCCCGATTGTGATTTTTTTTTCTTCTCATTATCAAAAGAGTTTTTGTTTTGGCAGTTTTTCGTTTTTATTTTTCAAACGACACGATATTTTCGTGAATCTGTTTACATCGAAAATCAGGGGTCGGAGTAATTGTGCGTAACGTTGTGCATCGCTATCGCTAACGAGAAGGTCAGTTCCGTTAATACGCTTTCGTATGTGCTGATTATTTTGCTGTACGAGCTTTTTACTCACAATCGAAAAATTTCGGTTATAACGAAGCGACAAGTTGGAATAAACATTGTTCCAATTTACTTATCGACGAGTTCTGCCAAATTTGATGCAGAATAATAATTGACGCAATCGTCCTCGGTTTATTTGTTAATTATTTTAAGCATTAATAATCATTTGGTCATTATCGATTAAGTCACTTCAATGGAGGGAAGAAAAGCTCGTGTCAATTCCGTTTTTTTTCATAAAATCGATAATAATCTCGCAAAAAACAATGCAAAATTTTATTGCCTTTGAAAGCAAATTATTTTTGTAAAAAAATTTATTCGGACGAATGAACTTGAAGTTGAAGTTTTTACTCATTTTTGTGACGACACATTCTCCGGGACAATGTGACCCAGTGTGCCAAGGAAGGGCTAATTATTGTTCGTCATAAATTGATGAATTTTCGCGATTCTCTTGGCGATTTTTGAAATTTAGTTTTTAGGCATTTGCAGCTGCGACTATAGACTAATGTTAGGAGCGAATGAGAGGAAAAAGAACAAACTTACAACTTACATTCCTTCCTGGGAGTAGTCGTTGTCGTCCTCAGTTGTGAGGGGCTTGCAATATTGTTCGAGCTGTTGGAAGCTGCAAGGACTGTAGCAGCATTCCTCGACGAGTCCTGGACCGGACGAGTACGGTTGTTGGGTGTCTTCGCGACTGTACGAAAAGGGTTCGTTGTAGCCGCCGCGATCTCGACAAATGAGGTAGAGAGCATTGCTCAACGATCTCGAGCAAAGTCTTTGCATGAGTACAGCGCCTCCGCGCACTTCGGAATCACCATGAGGAAAAGAATCAGCAGGAACAATCAAAGTCGCGATCAAAAACGCTAACACGATCGACAGAAGGAATTTTTTATTTGTTCCATTTGGCGATTCTCTCATTTTCGTCGTCCTCGTATTATCACACGATTCCAACTTTTTCGACACTTTTGCCTCGATGCACATTTCGCAAAATTTTTCTAAAATTAACGTCTCCTTTCAATTTAATTTATTCTTTCTCCTAGTACGTTGAATAATTTTTTCAAGTCTCAGTCTTGTCGATTACGAGTTTAAAGTCTTTAAAAGTCCGATGATTTTTCTTCGATTCTTCCGATTAAAAGTTGCATCGGGAATTAAAATGAATTTGGATATTCTTGAGAGTTTAATTAGCGACGAAATGTTTGTTTTTTGTTGGTTGCAAGTTTTTTTAAGAGTTAATGGACACCCAGGTCGGATATCACAGACATAAAAACGAGCCAAGTGTTTCGCGAACGATGCTCGGAGCAACTTTGCCGCTTGATCTTCGCTGCCGAGTGTTTGAAAAGTGTGTGGAGTGTGGACGCGGAGGAGACACGCGCGCGAGGATCTCACGTTAATGTCGCGTGAGGGAGTTCGCTCTTTCCGTTGGTAGCGCAATTCTTGGCGTCACTGAGATCCCCGATTTCTTCCTCGAACTTCTATACCCGAGTATTTCTCGTCTTGACCCCTCCGTCGTGTCCCCACCGTATTCCGAAATGGATATAGCAAATAAGGAGAAAGAGGGGGCGGGGGAAAGAAGAGAAGGGAAGAGAAGAGAAAGAGATAAGATACGCACTATTAGCGACGTTGTGGGAAAAACGGCCCTTCTATTTTCGTTTTTTATCTCGAGCATATTTCCGTAAACTGCTGTTTACGTACTCGTCCGCGCCATTTTTCAGAAATTCCAGTCTCGACACTGCGACCGACGTTTCCGAACCGAACGAGATCGATCGGGCCAGATTTCAACTGCGAGCGAGTTTTTCTTCTTTTATTGGAAAATTGTTTCGAGCGAACTCTTCGGAATATAATCTAATGGGGGAGAGATCATTATTGAAGCAATTATGCTCGAAAATTATTTTATGGAGGCTCGTGAGGTCATTAAGGGTTCAATTCACGTCCGAGCGATAGTCCGAACCGTTTTTTCGATCACATTTCCTCGACAGTGCGTAAGGGTGAAAATCCAATTACAAAAGTTTCTCCAAAATACATTTAAATCGAAAATAAACTTTGACGAGACTTTTGCGATCTTTAAATATTTCATACCTGCATTAGGACAAAAGTCCCATCGATCGAGTCTCATAAATTTCTATCTATTTGTGTAATTGACGTGATATTACCGAGTCTAGACAGTTCGGAGGCGGGCGAAAAATTAGGATGCCCTACAAATCAGTGCCGTCTGTGATTGAAGAAAAGAATCGGAGGAGCAGAAGAGACATTTTGCATTTTCGTATATTGATTCAAATGAAATAAATTTTTTAAACGATTTCGGTATTTTGAGTTTCGATAGCATTCAAAAAAACGAGGCCAGTGATATTCCGCGTTGGCGAACCAACACACGCGCACACTGCCAAGATACGAGATTACAAAAATTATTTTCTTCGAGCTCTATATCTAAATTGATTTTTTTAACGATCTATTGCACTCTCCCGCAGAGCCTCCAACGTTCATTCGACACCGAGAGTGCAGTCTATTTAAAGAAAAGCATGAACCGAACGACCCGAATTATCAATAAAGTTTGAAAAAATTTAATTATCATTTGCAGATTAAAACAAAATATGGACGTTGAGAAAAAAAAACGAATTTGCCATGCGAGCCGGAGCAAAGCAGGGAGCATCCGACGAGTTTACTGTTTTGTTTAGAGGCAACGCAAGACTTTGTTATAAAAAAACGACACGTGTGTTCTAAATCTACTTAAATTATTCACCTTGGAAGTTTCGTTGATCAAATAATGTTCAGTCACTTTCTAATGCTGCACAAAATAAAATTTCAAGAACATTGTCTGGGAATTAAAAAATTCTCATCTCTAATTACAATTTCGGAAATGATGTGGATGATTTAGTTTTTATGGAAAACAGATGAATATCGAGGTAAAGCAAAGGTAAACATGACATGTCGACTTGCGGAGTTATTCCAAGGATATCGCACAATATGTTTCCTTCAACGTGAATTCCAAACTGAGTTTTCCCCTAATCTTCCTTGCACCATAAACAGTTTCTCTTGAATGCGATGATAACGCTTTATTATGCACTATTCCCACGGCTTTTTGGTAACGAAGGGAACGATGCACGATGCAGAAAGATTCAGTGGATTTTCGATTGTAAAAAGTCTGGAGGTCGGACATAATTTGAAAAAAATGAGATCGGAAAAGAATTTCATAAAATTCTTGTCAAATTGACGAATTGCCCCGTTGTGGCAATTCTGTATTTTCCACAACCGTTTCCTCTAGTTCGAAAAACGCGTTTTCGAGAATACAAAAGCGAAAAATTGAACTTTCCGCTCGAAATGTTCGACGAATGTTTTTTTTCTCATAGAAATCACGAGGTAACACACGCGAGTCGTTGGTCTGTGCCTCAGTCTGTGCAGATTTTGTTTTATCGATCGGTTGCCCCTTTAATTACAATATAGCGTCGGAAGTAATAACACGATTCGTTAATATTTATTTTGCAACGTTGTCAATGATTCGTATTATAATCGACCCCCAGACGCGAGTGGACTCGCCTGGATTAAAAATAACCGCTGCCCTAATGAGAATGAACGTTAAAAATGATTTTGTTTATTTTGCCAAATTTTTTCATGATTATTCAAAGGCGAATTGAAAATTATTATTAATTTGGATGAATTTTGTATGAGACGGTCGTCCCTTCGTAAGAACGTTCAATCAAAATCGTGTCATCTGTCGCGATCAAGTATTTTCGTCCACTTTTGTGGTGAAGCGATAAGAAAATCATGAGCAGCGTCGAATTGGATGATGGAGAATGAGTTTAAAAGCCAAAGTTGGCACAAATTTACCCCCCGCGATGCTCCAGCAGCCACATCGATCGAGCCAATGACTCGTCTCAGCTCTTATGACTTTTTTGCATCGGTTCAAGAAGAAGATTGAAAAAATAACATATCGCTATTTATATGATGGTTGCGCAGGCTCCGTAAGTTGTTTATTTGCTGAATACATCGGTTTCCGGAAATAGCCTCAGTAATACGTGAGTTTTATTCGTGTTTTTAGTTTTGTTTGCACGGTGACTCCGTTTGATAAACGAGAGGCGCCGGGTCCGATGGCAAAGCCTGCGTTAGCGCCTGAGATTCAAAATAAATACGTCTTATCGCCCAAAGAGTTCAATCGCGACTGAGACAGGCTTTTCCTACGCCGGGGGTCACCGAAGGGAAAAGGTTCGTTGCAGCAACGCACTGCGATGCATTGGATCGAAATCGACCGTTAGATAAGCCCCAGGGTGTCAATCAATTGCTACCGAGCACCGTGGGCACGTGCTCAGAAGCTGCACAGCGACGAACCGACAATAAGCTGCTTTGATAAGGACTAACGGAATGGTAGAAAAAAATCAAGTGACAGGTCCATACCGACGAAACCGAAACATTTTCATATACAAATTGACTCTTGTCATTTTTTTCTCTCCTTGAATGAAAAAATGAATTGAATGATATAAACGTATTTGTTTTCGGGTCAAGCTAATCTGCGAACATGAATATTTGACATTTAAATGTCGAGAGTTAACGATAAGTGCAAATACAATCGACTATAGTGAGTTATTGCATGAGAAAAACGACTTTTTCGTTGTGATTAATCGTCGGCTCGTAATTCGAGCCATTTGAGTCTTCCATCCTCACGCAAAACTCGGTCATTGTTTTTTTTTTTGGAACACACGAAAACGGAAAAATGATATCGATCGATCAACAAAAATCTTGGATTTTTTCGCAAATTTCATTCACGTTATTATTATTGGAATGGAATATTTCTGATTCGATCGTTTTTTTCGGAGTGTTGTTGTTTTTTTATCATAATAGAAATAATTAAGGATCAAACGTGTGAGCGGCCAGAGACATCCTCGACACTCGAGTACACGTGAACTCGAGTCCTCTTGTGTTTGTATGAACAGCGAGCACAAAACATCTTTCTTAAATTTTATCTTATCGCTGGACCAGGGATTACCATGGGAATTGGTCGAAACGAACTTTTGTTTCTTCTATTTTTTTGTGTTTCTAGTCGATAGTGGTCAAAATTCAAATTCCGCAATTTCGTTCATCACTTCGACAATATTTGCGTCAGAATTGAGGCCAGTCAACACGCTGCGGCCCATAAAGTGTGAGAAAATATTTTTTTTTTTTTTTATACGAGTACAGAACTGGAGAGGGAATAAGATGAAAAATGATCTCGGCATCTTCGTTACCTCGTCTTTCCTCTAAAGGATTTTAGAAAAGACAGAAATTTTTCATATTCTATTGAAAAATCGGAAACTCCGTCAGTTTTCGCCCAATTTCAGATGAAAAATGACTACGAAATCGCTAAAGTCTCTCAGAGGGACGATGAACCAAGAAATTATGATGTTACACTGAAAATTCAATTTTGTCAAAAAATGTCGATATTTTGTTGAATACGGCGAACTAAATATTTTGGGATGATTTCAAAATTTTCGTTATTTCGACAATATTTTTCGTTGTAACGGAACTGTCAGCAAAATTTACGATTGGAATGACAAAAATTTACTTTCCAAAAAGATTTTCCAGAATGTTTTTTGCTGGAATGACAAAATTTTCGTGATTTCTGAAAAAACGTTTAGTTGAACGTATCCAACAAAATATCGATCTCTTTCAACAAATTTTTCTTTTCATTGTATAGTCATTTTTGATACAATTTTTCCTGCCTGAGGTTGAGTTTCCAGCATACGATCGTTTTCGCGTCGTCCAGAAGAGAATTTTGCGTGAAAAAGCTGTCAAAATGAAATGAGACTTTAGTTTCGTTCTCGCGCGAGACATTCTTCGGTGTAATTTGTTCTGAAATCACGTGTAGCCCCAAACAAACCCCCTTGCATGGAAAAGAATGTTCTCGGGGTCTGGATAAGTTTGCGCAAGCCCTTAAGACAGTTTTATCGATCAGAGTAATTTTTTTAAACGACTATACGGTCGACTATCACGTTGGACGATGTCAACGCTTGGTTGGGATTCCTATAAGGGGCGAATAAGAAAAAAATTGTAGTGGATCAAGAGCAACAATTAATTTGAAGCACGTCGTGATAAAAGGCCGGCCCGGCCATTTGGTTGAAAAGCGACCGAGTCGAAAATGAACCCTTGGTAGAAAAAGTGCGAGCGGGTCACCGGAGTCAAAAGTTCACACATGTTTCCCGATTGTATTTTTTTTTTTATTTTTATTTTTTTTCTCACTTCCTGTCCACATCTTTATCGCAACATGGAAAAGAGACGAAGAAAAAAAAACACCGGTAGTATATTCTATTTGTAGAGTTGGTGACCGTCTGTTCGAGGCCGTCGCGACGCCTCGTGGACACCAACACATTTTGGTCCATGAAATATATACATATGTATTTTCCTAGTTGAAAAATTTGGCGCCATTAGACTCAGCTAGCCTGTCCGTGTGATAAACAAAAAAATAAGAAAATAAGTCCTGACGTAAAAATCAGAGTTCCCAAGAGCTGATAGGGCGCGCGAGCACGACGAGGGTTATCCATTATCAGTTGCCCGCTGTATACGAGCAGATGAGGATGTAAAAGATAAGTAAATAGGCGGGGACCAGACGGCAGAGAGATGAGGCTTTTGTTGGCGGGATAACTGGCAGATGTTGAAATTCGGTGGAAAATAATTCCCCGCCATTTTTCTCTCGATCGACATTTATTTTTAACGCGTTGAAAGACCCCGAGGAAAATTAATTCTTTAAAGATATTAACGAAACCTAAAAAATGCCTGATTTGGAGCACGAAAACAACGGATCTCCAGACGTATTCGCAGCGGTTCCCTATCGAAAATCAAAGTACAAAAACAACGACGGAGGCGCCAGGCTTGAAAATCATATACCGTCGACCTATTCACGAGCCATCAATCAAATCTAATGATGTGTCGAGACGATTATGGACAAAAAAACTTCTAGCGCGCCTCGCACTGCGAGCGGAGCTCAATCAATCTCAACGCCGTAAACAACGTAAATTTTCCATGTTTACAGTCTAACATCGTTAGATTCCACATGAAAAAAAAAAACCCACCATTCACATCCGTTGACCCAGATCCAAAGCAGACTTTTGCAAAAATTCCATTTTTCAATCTGCATCAGCGGTCCTTGATAATTTCTAAACTTTCCGAATTTTGTATAAACATTTTCTAAAATTTTTAATTTGAGACATTTAATTGCCAATTTTGAATTTTCCCCGTCTAAAAAAATGGATTTGGGATTTTTTTTGCAGACAGCCAGAAAGGCTCTGGCCGAAATTTGTTAAGAAAACTACGAAAAGTCAAAAACTGGAAAATAATTATCTCAAAATCTTGACGTCAGAAATTTTTTCTTCATAGGAGAAGCTCCGAATCAACAATTAACTCGGAAAGATCTAAAAACAGGAAGAAAAAAACAACTTTCTAAAGTTCCAAGCGATATGGCTGGAGATTTGACGAAATTTAAGAAAACTATTGAGACTTCTATGTCGCGGTTATGATGAAAGTCTAAAAGAAAATTAAAAAAAGATTAAGTTGGTATGGAATTCGAAAACAAATGAGAAAAAGATAACAATCGCGTGTTTTGGTGATACGAGGCAACAATTTGAGAGCGTTAATCGTTTATTTCCTCATTTCGCCGGTAATTTTTTTCAAAACAAATAAGATCGATAACCCAAACAGCCGAGAGCAGTATCTGCAAGAAATTACCTAAAAAATCCTGTGATTACAGGTTTCAGATTGAATTTAATAAAATCTCAGTGTTTTCGGTGAAAATTGAAAAATAATTCATGATTGTACGAATGTCGTGACAGCTTCAAAGACATTTGACAAAAAACATACGAAAATTTCCAGAATCCCACAATGCCCTCGTCTTCGTCCGCGAAAGATTACAAAATCCAATTAATAAAATTCCAGTAATAATGAGAACATTAACTAAAAAATTCGTTGAGAACAAGTTGACAGTTGACTCGGTTGATCTTTTGGCTCCAGGGCTTGGCAAATGTTACGAAAGCGGAAATTTATTCATCGTGATTTCATTGAAACGTTCTTTACGAAAAAAAGTAAAAAAAAAGTCTTGAGCACGTGCTGGATACTGAATCTAGTCTAGTAAACACCAAGAGAGTCTATTTGTCAGTTGTCGAGTTGTTGTGCAGTTGACTTGTTTGTCCAGAACTGTATTTATACGAATTTCTTGGAAGCGTTTCCGCATAGACAAACGTGTAAGCAATAATTCTGGACTATGTGGGTGCTGTCAGCTCCTCGCAGATAAAATGAATAAAAAGTAGCCATCGTAGTCGAAACAAGTTCAAATGTAAATAACCCATTAAGCGTAGACGGCTAATTGAATTTTTTTTACCTATTCCGATTGCCTGGGGTAAAAAATGACCCGAATTTCGAAAAACTCACATCTCCGGTAAAATTCCACGTAAACAATTCAATTCGTGCTCATTCCGTTCGTTTTTTCATGCAAGATCACGTCGGTCTGGAGAAATTTCGCTTAAGTCAAAAAATTTGTGAAAAATGTGGTGAAACGATTAAAAAAAAAAACGGGAGAACGAATGATCCGTTCTAGGGTTAATTTGAAGACTTATCGATCAAAGTTTCCGGACGGGAAGGGCTAATGCGATGGCCTATTAGTAAAAATGTATTTACTGGAGAAATTGATCTGTTATTTAATCTTATCTTCGATGTAATTTGAGTACGTGCATTCTTGAGGAAGATACTAAGAGTCGGATAGTAGGGAAACATGTTGTTTTTTTTAGTATACTTGGCGCCACGAGTCTGTCCTGCGATATACAAGGGCTCACGAATCGATAATGTATTTTGAAACTATTAATCGTTGTGTTGTTCGTTCGATCGTTGTAAGGCCCTCAACTCTTGCCGGGGATAGATTTCTTTGATAAAATATGAAAAATAGTATGTCCGTGTGTTCGATTAAATATCGATTTGTGCTTTATTCGTGCTTGGAGTAATTGGGATGCGATGCAATTGGATTGTATGGGTTTGTATACAAACGCGTGGGAACCGAATGATCTGCGGAGGTTGGGATTTCATGCAAGTTTGGTGAAAAATAATTTATTTACAGATGTAAATTTTATATTGATTTTTTAATGACCCGATGCAAATTGAGATCAAAATTAATTGATCGTTTCGCTCAGTTATTTTTGATAAAATATTTTTTTTAATGTTTATTGCGATTTGTGTTACGTTACGTTTGGTTTGTCCAGTCTTGGAGATCGCTTTTTCATTCATGGCCGACTGTGCACATGAAGTTCACACGTGATCGCTCCCTCGAGCCGCGGCAACAAAAGTCGTGATAACGACCAAACCCATGCTTTCCTCTTATTCGGCACTCTCTGCGTACGTGGGTTTGTGTCTAAATGTGTGTTTGAGATGATTTAGAAATCTGAAGGGTGACCTTTACGTAATTTTTTGCTCCAACAACGACCGATCGATTCGAAATATTGGCAGAAATTGCCGGTAATTGCTCAACCATTTCTTATGGCGAGAACCAACGCTTTGGCGTTTTCGCCTTGTATCGCTGATCTGCATCTGTTGATGGCGTTTGCAGACGCTCGTCCCACTGAAAATTACGAATTTCATGCATCATCAACAAAATTCGTGAACTTGCAATTATATTTTTTTTCAATCGGAGCAAAATTTTCGATGCTTTTGCATTTTTTGCCCGATTCTGAAATGAAAATTACCAAGTTTTTGTAGCGAAGAATATTGAATCTTCATGTTATATCAAAAAATTGGGTGGCACTATAAGTTTCCTTGTAATTTTTTCATTTTACCTCATTTTTGAGTAATTTTTTGAGCTGAATGAGTCAAGGTTGAAAACTTTTCGTTAAATTTTACCAGAGGAATGAATTTTTCAAAATTCGCCGGAATAGATAAAAAAAAAAAAAGGTTACCGTTCCAAGTCCGAAAATTCAATTTGAATTGGAAGAAGAATTGTGATGTGAAAAAAGTTTTCCAATAATTCTCGTCCTGATTCTTGGTTTCTTTTCTTGTTTCTTGTAATTTGAACTTTTTATTTTCACACTTATTTCTTACCACGAAGTCGCGACGCTTGTCTAACTCCGACATTGAGTGCCTTGAGCGCAGCAATCAGATCCTTGCTGCTCTTCATTCGTATTTCGTGCTCTCTCAGGAGATCGCTATTGACGGTTTTTAATTGGTTGATACGTCGTTTCATAGATTCGACATCCTCGAGGATACGAGCATCCTCCAAACGCACTATGAGGTTTTTCAAAAGGGATGACCCACCGGCCGTGTCGGCTTGAAATCTTGTCTCGGTCTCGCGCAAACCTAAAAATCGCAAGAAGAAAGAAAATTCATCAATAAAATGAACAATTTATTGGAAAAAAGTTTTATTTTATGAGAACAAACTTTTGACTTTTTCAAGAGCGTCCGTCAACTTGCGTTCAACCTCGGGAAACCTCGCCTCCGAACTCATTTCCCGGAGGCCCAAATAACCGGACAAAGACTGAACCACGTCACCGGCGAATTCCGGATCTTGGGTCTGCACGCTCGCTCTTCCGGCGTTACTGGAGCGAAAACAGTGTATGCTGTTGTCGCGCAGACATCGAAGCCAGACCTCTATCAATCCTGCTTTGGGACCATCCTCTGGGATCTCAAGCTCATCGACCAGGAGCAAACTTTGATTCAACCAGAGGGCGACGCGCTGCGGACGTTCCGCGATCTCGAACACGACGCCGCAATCGTTCGGGATACCGGTTAGATCTTCCGGCCGCGGGATCACTTCGTACATGCAAAACCGCGGCAGTTGTCGCGTCACCTCAAA
Organism: Diadegma fenestrale; assembly: GCA_037043255.1. Classification (NCBI taxonomy): domain Eukaryota; kingdom Metazoa; phylum Arthropoda; class Insecta; order Hymenoptera; family Ichneumonidae; genus Diadegma; species Diadegma fenestrale. Next base: position 572,052 of record CM073310.1, read on the forward strand.
AACCTGCATAATCAAATACGACTAAAAAATTGTGTTTGTGCCCTTTTTGTGCAAAAACCAGTCAACAAATTTTGAAGAATCTTTAACCGAAATGAAGCATGATTTTTTCTTTTTTTTTAACACGATCGCATTTTTTGGCATTTTTTTCCACTTTCAAAGTTCGCAAGCAACTAAAAAATCGCTAATTACCAATTCAAAGATAATTCGAAAACGAATATAATGAGCTCGAGTGACAGTTTATAAAAAAAAATAGAAAGTTATAGCGATTTTTGTAAAATGAAAGTTTGAAGATTTTGAAAACAAAAAATTTCAAGTTTTCAGGCAGTCAAACGAACCTGCAGCAAATCTGTAGCGGGTGCGCCGACGCATACTTTAACGTGAATGTCAACGACTCCGTTCTTGGGTGGTTTGAGCTCAATTTCCAATTCGCCGGTTGGTTTTCCGGGATGTGAAACAAGAGTTTCGCCGTCGAAAACCCCTTCGGCAAAGACAATCGCGCAATGGACGACAAGCCCGGGACCAGCAGCAAGAGCGAGTCGAGCAGCTCCTCTGGCAGCGAATAAACTGATTGCCAATTTGGTGCCCATGTATCCGCTAGGAAACGGAGCTTTGCGTTGGCGCAATTCTACCTGTAGAGCTTGTTTTCTTGCCAATAAATTTCGCATCGCTTCACCCGGCTCCGGCGATTCCATCGTCGTGCCAACCGCATATCCTCGAACTGTTAAATTATGACTCTGAAGTTTGCATCGTTGGAATGCAACGAAATTCATTTTCATCTTTGACAAAAATAATTATTCAAATGCAAAATGTAATTGCGATGATAAAATGATCCATTTTTGCCGTTCAAAAAGCATATCGGCTCGAAAAATTTGGATGGCATTGAAAATCGAACGAAACTTCAATAAAATTAAATATTTTTCGATGCATTCCAACGTTGCAAACTTCAGCATGATGTAAAATTCCTATACGAATTATTCCAGAGTTACGATAAATTAGAGATGTTTTTAGTTTGCCATTTTACCTTCGCCGCTGACGGAAACAATCACGAGATCCGGCCGTCCGGTGCGTCTATAATCGGCTTCTACGAGCCCTGCAATTCCAGCTGTCAATTGAATCCTGAAAATTACCTCGCCCGTCAAACACGACCGAGCATCGACCTTGCCGCTACTCCAGCCCGTCAGAAGCTCCATAATTCCGTCTCCGTTCACGTCGAAACTTCGCACCGCAACCACTCTGTGTTTCGACTAAAAAATACCCGTTAAATCGTTGTCCTCAAGTCTCAACCAAATATCGAGAAAACAAGTCGACAAATAAATACGAAATTGTGGTCAATAGTAGAAAACTCTTGTAATTCTAAGAAGGTGTTGGCTACATTCGACAATACGAGAAGAATTCAATAAAATTTGGTGATAACACTCTTAAGCATCTAATACGATGACAAAAAAAATTTCCAAATTTCTTGTCTCCATAGTTGGCGAATAATTCGAGTCTACAATATGCAAAAGATGTAACTATATATAATATATATCTGAATCCTATGCTCATGCATGTAAACTCTAGTGTTCGATTACTCGATAACTGTGAAGAAGAAAAATCTTAAAAAATTTGAATATTCACATTTAATACTAAAGAAAAAAATATAGAAATAAAGAAATGAAAAAAATCTGAATCCTATGCTCATGCATATGAACTCTGGTGTTCGATTACTCGATAACTGTGTGGAAGAAAAATCTCAAAAAATTTGAATATTCACATTTAATACTAAAGAAAAAAATAAAGAAATGAAGAAAATGAAAAAAATGAAAAATATCTGAATCCTGTGCTCATGCATGTAAACTCTAGCGTTCAATTATTCGATAACTGTGTAGAAGAAAAATCTTTAAAAATTTGAATATTCATATTTAATACTAAAGAAAAAAAAAGAAATAAAGAAATGAAAAAAATAAAAAATTAAGAAAAATCTAAAAAACACTAAAGAATATCCTCGCCTAATTTCATTAAATTCTAATCATTTCGAACTTTCCTATGCTTTTAACATGGCAACATTTATGTGTGTAGCCACTCTCCTTAAAACTCATGTCCAAGGACGCCTCACGAAAAAGACTCATTGAGGAAAAAAATGGATTATTTTGTCTCAAAACGATTCTGTACTGACTTTGATTCTCCAGAGCCTTTGACCGCTTTCATAAATGCCGACAGTGCCATTACCGACAACGTAGGCGAATTGTCGTTCGGGAAGTGCAATCAGGCCCGTGACCGGCGCAGTTTCTTTCGTTTCCCACAAAGTAACGTCGTTCTTGAGTACTTTTATCTCGAAATCATCGGTTCCCGTGATTAACTAAAATCTCAGAACACAAAAAAGTTTAAACGGAGTTGATTTGAGATTATCTTGAATTTATAAACAAATTCGGTCGATCGATTCACCGCAAATACCTCATTTTCGCCATCTCCGTCGAAATCAAATATCGTCAATGACTTTACCACGTCCCCCATCACTGTCCAGAATAATTCAACGCCTTCCGAATCGACTATCGTAATAGAACAATTGCCACCGATTATGGCTACTAGTTTCGGTAACCATCCAACTTTTCCTATTGCCAAACAATGAGCTCCATCCGACATCTTCAAAAATAAAATAAAAAACACGAATAAAAACCCTGGATCAAAAAATCTTGAAATTTCTTACAATCATGTATCGAAAAACTCGAAAAATCCAGTAAATACGTGTTTCTAGAATCGCATGAGGAAATAAGAGTTTTTGAGGGGTTCTTGGAAAAATGTATGAAAACATCGCCTTGTCCTGGAGATTTCCAGACGCTAAAAATCGAATAATTCATTCACCTCCTTGTAAAAGAGATCCGCATTTTCTTCAACCTGATAAGCAAGGACGTGCGTTAATGTACCGATCAACAAGATGTCGCGTTCGTCTTCGATAAGTCGTCCAGTGCAGAGTGCGGTGACCTAAAATTTTTCGTAACATAACGTTATAGTAACAACATTTGATACACGAAATATTGGTCAAAATATAGTTATCATTGTTATCACCAATCGGTCGATTGATTTTGAAGGAATTTCATGATTAATTACTCGAGTGTGAATTAATTACTGTTTATATAATTTCATCGTGACGTCGTTAACATTCAAAAATAAAATTTTTCAATTTCACTGTAATTTTTACAGTGATTCGTACTCAAATGTTATTTTTTTATTCAGAGCCATTACCTGGCGACCGATTTGCAGTTCCGCAAGTTCTCCGCTCCATGCTAATCTCCCTTCCAGTTGTTCTTGGCCCGTTTCCGAAACGATATTAGCCGTGGGTTGGCGATGAGGACTGTGAACCAAAACATTGCCGGAGGACGTACTGGCAACGAGACAAGCATGAGATCCATCGAATTTTCCGCACCCGACCAAGCCCGGTTCAACTTTTCTCTGTAAATTTAATGAAAAAGCAGCCATTTTGTGTGGCCACCATCAGTCGCGCGATAAACCTCGGTCTTTCAGTGTTTGTGTCGTACTGACCACCTGTTAGTCCACCTGGTTACAGGCTACTCGTGTTGCTTCACGAATTATTGATTTTTTACTGTCGACAAACCGCAGTGAAGAGCCTCAATCGATTTCGTCGTTTCCAAAGCTGCAAAGCAATGAAAAGGGAGGATTTTCGGGGATCGTTCAAGAATCGCCGATTCATTCTTGACTCTCCCTAACGAAAAAGCGCTTTTTTGTTGATTTTTTCAACGCACGCAGCTTTTATTTCGAACGAGATCACGTTATACAGAAAACATCGAGTTAAATTTTCTCGAATCTCAATGCGCGCTCGAGTAGCGAAGAAAGAAGAAAAAAAAAATTGCGATGTTGCACCCGACGACGATTAAATTGTAGAAAAGACGAAATGGTGATTATTATCTTTGGACTGCGTTTGCACCTCCCCCGCCCCCGCCACCCCCGCCGGTCGCACCCGCTTCCGGATTCACTGCTGATGTCATCAGAATGAATATCACCCCGAGGACGACGTAAATCCACTGTAAAAACAAAACAAAATATATAATTTTTGGCGGGTTGTTCCCGACCAGTTTTAGTGGGCGGGATTATTACGCGAATGAGCGGAATAACTGAGTAAATGAGCAGATTTATATTAAATAAATAAATAAATAAATAATTTAATCGGCACGTGCCGAACGCACGAGAATAAAGTAATTCAAAGTCTTACGTATTTAGAGAGCAAAGATCTATTGTCTTGAGTTTCGCCTCTTTCGCGCGCTTCCTTCTCACGCTCCAACTTGAATATGTAGGACGCTGTATCCGGCACCGGACCGCCGTCCGGATATTTAACTTGAACACTCGTTGTCCACATTGTGGTCGAAGGTCGCTTGAGACTGCACGGACCGGGCGATACTTGAGTCACAGAGACAGGATCGCCGGCACTGTCCAACCAAACGGTCAGAATATCCTCCAGTTCGGTCCCCATCAAATGGCACTAAACATTGTTTTGAAGAACGTTTGATACAGAGACAAAAGGTTATGGGAAAGAAAGGTAAATTATTTACCGCCGGTACGGAAGTGAAAAAGTTTGATTCGATGCCGGACGAGCCACGGGCAGTAATTTTTAGTCGGTATTTCGCATTGGCTAAGGAAAGTTGTTCCAGACTGGCCATTTCTTCAGGTTTCAAACCATTTTGTCCGAGGCTGGAAGCTCCAGTTCGGATATTAAAAATTGAGACGTTCCCTCTTTCCTGCCAAACAGGCACTGGCTCGTCATTGAGGGCATGCCATAGTCGCAATTGCAACCATCCTTCGTTATCGAATTCAGCCTGATTTGGTCGAGAGACAGAAAACGAGATAGCTTATACATGAAATATTGAATTTTTAGGTTGACTATGAAAAGTGTGTAGGTCGCGAACCTTGGATGCTGAAAAGCACAAAATCGCCAGTGCGAATAAAGCGACGTACGGAAAATTCATTTTTTCCCTTTTTATTATAACAATTTCCAATGTTGTAATAAACTTCAAGCGGTTCACACAGATACGTCTATTTCAAATCGTCATTATTGCTACTATTTCGTGTGAATTTTTCGAGTTTAATTGTTTGCACTTTTCGTCATAGTGACATCCTCTTTGGCTGCTTGTGACGATACAGAAAAAGTTTTCCTTCAATCGACCACTTGACTACTCTGGCTTTTTAGTTTTTGAGGTTAGTTCGCCCGTTCGGGTGTTTCCGTGCAACTTGGCTCCAGCTCGACAATCTTCGGGTTTCGGATTTTAGCGGCGTCGTATATGATTGTAAATGGATATTGCATGTGTGTTATTGCCGCAAAAAAGACGCGCCGTCAACATTTTTACAAACATCGCTAGGTTTTTCATATTTATTAGGAGTTTTACGTAAATACATCGTATATGTAAACGATACAAATACACATCAAGTAACACGGTAAGCTTGCACTTATAATCAAGGATTATAAACATAGAACTTTTTTTACGGTTATGTCGTATCGTCTGTAATTTGGCAGAAAATTTAATGAAAATTTCCAAAGTGAATCTCCAATTTTTCATCAATCGTGTTTATTGCTCACTTGCAAATTCTCAGACACAAAGAAACGTGAATCTCATGATCTAACCTTTCCATTGCAATCGAAATTTTTCTGTATTTAGGCTCGGAAAATTCACAATTTCTATGAATTATCGGTACGCGTCAAAGTTTAGGCAAAAGTTGATGAGGATTCCTTTACAATTTAGATGGACAATTCGGATCCGACGGGTGTTATTCAGATGATAAACGACCTGAAGTCTACGTCTACAAACTTCAGGCGTAACAGTGGAGCGTCGGTGCGTTTATCAGGGACGGGAATACCGTTGACTTTGTTGAGCGAAGAGTCGGAATGCGAGACGCCGCCGAAACGCAAGAGATTGGACGAGTTGGGTGGCTTTTCGATAAGCAGAAACAGCGACGGGGGAAGTTTGACGACGAGCAGAAACGGCGGAGAAACGGGACCGGCGAGTCCTTGGGAATGGCGGCGTTTGAAGGGAGAAGTTGTCTCGCTGCGAACAAGATTGTCGCATCAAGAGGCGAATGTACAACAGTTGCACAAAATACGTCGCCAAATGGAAGAGGTTTTCGACAAAGAAAAAAGCATTTTGGAAAATCAGGCGGAACTGGACAAACAAACGATAAAGCAGTTGGAAGCGAGAGTGGATGCGACGAGAAAAGCGGCGCAAGAGGCTCAAGAGGCTCGTGCCAAGGCGGAGCAAGACATGTCGCGTCTGAGGTCGAAATTGGAGGCAAAAATTGTGAGCCTTATGAACGAGAATGCTCAATTACTCGAGGCTCAAAGAGCTGCCGTCAGCAGTGTGAAAAGCGAGGAAATGTCCAAGATTCTGCAGCCCAGAGTCGAGGATACCGAGAGAATAGAAAAGTTACAAGTTGCCGAGGCGAGAATCGCGGAGCTCGAAGAGAAATTGCGATGCAGTAGGGAATCCCAACGAGACGCCGAGCTCCAAAGCGTCGAGCTTCAAAACCTTCGCATAAAGTTTGAAAATCTTGAGGCCGAGCGTTGTCTCTGGGAGGAAGGTAAATTATTGTCCGCTCGTGCTGCTAGGGCGAGTGACCTTGAACGTGAATTGAACCACGCGCGGGACACAATCGCTACCATGCGAGAATCCATCAAGGGAAAGTTGCTGCTCGAGGAAGAGATGTGCAATATGCGACAGAGGATTCAACATATGGATAAGCTGGAGGAACAAGTTGCAGCTTTGGAGAGCGAGCGAGCGGAGATTTTGCGAAACCTCGGAAAATTCGAAAGTCTTGGTTTTGGCGGAGATGCGAATGCTCTCAGACGCGAATTGCATCGACTGCAGCAATCCGAGGCGGTACTCACTGCCGAAGAAGGCCAATTGCGATCCCAGATCGATTCTGCACAACGTCAAATTGCCAATATCACTAAGAAGTATGAGGAGGCTAAAAAAATCGCTACGGACATAACACCGTCGAATGAAAAACTCGCGAAACTCGTTAGCAGGCTACAGAAGAAAATGATTCTTGTCACGAGAGAGCGAGACAGTTATAGGCAACAGCTCGATCTGTACGAAAAAGAAATGACCAGCATTGAAAACAGCAGTCTCGTAAATGACCGAATTCCTGCCCTTGAAAGAGCCCTCGAAGGATACAGGTGCATTTAATGTTTTTGATAATTGCTCGAAAAATTGTTATAAACGGACACGCACACTCTATTTTCTCACTTACGTGCAACCTCAATGAATCTTTTCGATTGTTAATTCTTGCAGAGACCTCGTGACGAAACTGGAAAACGAGCTCGGAGGAACGGAGGCCGATGGCTATAAAAACGAGTGTGAAAAGCTTCGCGAGGAAAACGAGCGACTCAAGGACGAAATAGAGCATCGTGCACTAAAGGGCGATTTCAATTGCAACGCTAGAATAATGCATTTTTCGATGAATCCGGCTGCTATTGCGAGCCAGCTTGCCGAGGAAAAGCAGGAGGCTCTGGTTCGCGAGGTCGAGGAGCTCCGAGCCCGGGTTCAAGTCGGTGCGGGCGCTTCGGCCGTCGGAGTTTCGTCGCTACAAGCTCAAGGTACAACCTGCGAATCCTCGATAATCTCTTCGTCGTTACTCACTCGATCCGTTTCCTTTTGTTCCAGAAATAACAGAATTGAAGCAAACCCACGAGATAAAAATAGCGCGTTTGAAGGAAGCCTTCAAAGTAGCATCGCAGGAGTACAGACAAGCGTGTTATCAATTGTTCGGCTGGCGAGTCGATCGCATGAAAGAAGGCGAATACAAATTGTTCAGTCAGTATGCTAATTCCCCGGACGATTTCTTGTTCTTCCACGTTGGCGACGAGGGCGTTGATCTTCTGGAAACTGAATTCTCAGCCACACTGGGATCTCTCATCGAACGCCATTTACAAATTCAACACAGCGTACCAATGTTCATTAATGCTGTCCAAAGCGATCTCTTTGCACAGCAAACCGTCACGAATGTTATCTAACATTCTCGATCTCTTCCACAAAATACAGGAGAGAAAATAATATCAAAGTTTACTATTCGAGCACAGTTTTCTGGTCCCGTGTCGCCCCTCCGAGAGATTTTGCCAAAGACGCAACAAATTTCTCAATTTCCATTGAAAATATCGCTAATTACGATGTATTTGCAAAAATCTCTCGGAGGGACGATGTCATAGTAATTTTTTATACGATTTTCTCTTTGCGTGATAAATGAGAGCCATGAAAGGCGGTGATTTTGCAATCAGCAATTCAGTCAGACCCGGAAGTTCAAGAAATCAGGGAATAAATATCTTAACTAAAATTCATTTTGACTTAATGAAAAAAGAATCTTGAAGTGTACAGTCGGTCAAAATGAGATTTTATCGTAATTCTTTGATTGTTTGGTTTATTATTTTGCTCCCAATACGGTGGAACGATAATTTTTCGCGCGCAAACTCGTTTTGAGCTAGATCCGAAGAAATGTAGCCTCAGCACATCTTGATCGTTTTTTTTTTCTATGAAAAAATTGACGAGCATGCATGGAATTTTGACCCCGATAAAGCGCCTTGAGTCTAAGCGCATTACAGGATAAAATTCAATATTTCAAATGAAAATAATTGGATGACGAAAATAAAATAAATGTCATTTATTCATCTACACTAGAAAAACGCAATTTTTTGTTGCTCCGAAAAATGAAGGACGCTCATTTTTTGAATGAAAAACTTTTGTGCGCCACGAGGTGCTGCCCTCTCAGCGATTTCTCTTCTCTGCATGCTGCCGCGTGTCCCATCCCGTTACGTGACGTGGCGGCTCCGACTACCGCGAGCCTGCAGTACGCCACCACGTGGCAAATATCGAAATGTCAACACGTTTAAAGTTGCACGAATCCAGCCCGCTACGTTCAGCTGCTGCAGTAGAAAAATACGGGGAATACACGACGATCGTCGCTGCGAGACTTCGATACAGTCCGGCAAAAGTGAATTAGACTTTACGTGAGAGTTCGACTCAAACAAATACAACAAAAGAAAACATGAAGAGCTACGCGATTGTTTTATTCACTCTGGGGTTCGCGTCCGTCGTTTTCGGCGAGACATGCCAAAAACCTGAAGTTACTTCTTCGACATACGTCACCGAAGATGCCACGATCCTTACCAACGTTGCATTCACAACACAATTCACGTTGACATGCGGCAACGGCGCCAAGGACATCTCCCTTTACGCTGAAGTCGAGGGCAAAGCGTTGCCCGCCGTCAGACTGAGCGCCGACAATAAGTACCAGGTAATTCAATCAAAAACACTCAAGTCCAAACTGTAGCGATCTCTGAATCATAGAAATCCTTGAAAAAAATGAGTTTTTCATTCATTAAAACCCTCGAAGGCGTATCCAGGGCTTAGTTCCCATTCATGAAAATCATTCAATTTTGGAGTAAAAAAAAAAAAACAACGAGTGCCTAAAAGTGGCCGCGCGAGAGACAAAGTTGGCATTTCCTCGACGGCGGATTTTTGCCATTGTTCTGCGTACGCTTTTGGAGCCTTTTCGAGATTGATCCAACGACACGGATAAATTTTAACCTCAAACACTCAAAACAACATTTGGCGCCTTAAACACTGAAAATGTTCCATCTGTATCAACGCTCAGCTGCACAGATCGAATTTCACGAACTCGAAACGAATTTTTAAATGTTTAAGGTTTCCTGGACGGAGGATGTGAAAAAAGCACGCTCCGGTGACTACAGCGTCAAGTTGTACGACGAGGAGAGCTACTCGGCCATCAGGAAAGCTCACAGAAACGGAGAAGATCCGGAAAGCGTCAAACCTTTGGCCGTTGTGACGCTCAACAACCCTGGAGTTTACCAAGGAGCTTGGATCCATTCGGAACTCCTCGCCGCTCTTTTAGCCGGTCTCGTTTCGTACGCGGCGTTTTCTACCAAATCTAAACTCCTGGCGTAAATGAATTGAACAAATTCACCAACCAGCATCAATGCACTTTCCGCATTGACACTGGCCAATCCTCTTGTTTCGCTTGTAAGACTCATTTGTTTTTAGTTCCATTTCGTCAATCGATCTATGCCTCTCGACTCGTTTTGGAGTCGGTCGAGTGACGGAAATAATAAATTTACTATTTATACAAGAGAAAAAATTCAAAATTTGTCTCGATTCTTTAATTCCTCAACAATCCCTTCCAGGTCAACTTTTATGTAAATGCCTCCTGGGGCTTTTCACTTTTTGCTCCATGTGCAAGTTTCTTGTCAATGCAATGGTTTTGTTTAATCCATTTTTTTATTAATCTTAATAATTTTAATAATAAAATAAAAATAATTAATTTTTTTAATCCAAATGTTTTTAATGGAAATGAATAAGCGCCAAAATCTTGTTCTCGGAAAACTCGTCTCCGAGTCATATATTTTTGTACAGAATTGCAAAGAAGCGTTTTGCGAGTAGAAAAAAATTTCGATGGAAAAACATTTCAATAAATTTGTCTAGGAGCTTCGGGGCCAAATATATGTCGCCAGGAGGGTGGTTCTTTCCAGAGGACGTCATCTTTGCTTCCAGGAACCATCGATAGCCATTGATTGAGAAATCGCACGAGTTCCTTAGCGTCGGGACTGTTATTGCCTTCGGATGAAAATTTGAGCAGCAGCGCGCACGCTATATTGTCCTTGGAGAGAAATTCAAAGAGACTGAGAGCGAAACCTCCGCCGCGTATTTCCAACGGAACGTTGTCGCCGGGTGCTGTTTCCAATTTTTTCCAACCAAATTCTTCAAAGGTTTTTCCGTTCTTTAACTCCATAGCGGGCGAAACGAGATAACGCATCGTTTCTGTGCTGTTGAGCTGACCATCGACTCGAACGAATTGCCATTGACTCGTTAGAATTATAACCTAAAATTAATAGTTTCGTGAACGGAGTTGTGATTTCGTGGATGGTTGAATTCCTGGAAATATCGACACTTGCCTTGGATATGGAACGTTCCTTGACGAAGTCTCGAAGTTTGTTGAAAAAATCTGTGAGTTTAGTCACCGGTGGTGAACGTATTTGCAAGACGATTATTCGCTTATTTTCGTGAATATAAAAGTCGGCGGTCGTACAAATTTCGTTTGAGTTTTCGTCGTAAGGATCGGCGCCGAGGAACGGAATAAAATCAGGACTTTCAAGTTGTCCGATTTTTTTCATTCCGCTGTTGTAAATTAAAAGATCTACGGCCAGTTGCGCGACATTTCCGACCGCTACTGCCGGCACGATCAACGTGTAATCCTTCGTGTCAATATCTTTCGGGAATTTAATCATTTTGCACTGTTTTGCGTTTTGAAACTTTGGAAATTCGAGATGAAAGTGCACTTTTCAATGAGCAGTTCACAACGACCCGGTTGTTTTGCCGGTCATTCTCGCGAAGTTTGTTATTATTATGATTGTTATTGTTATGTGTATACGCGTGTGGGTCGCCTCCGTCGGTTCTGTCGGTTTCGTCCGTTCACACCGCAATTTCACCTGCTCCGAGTCTCAAAACCATGAAACTTGTTGGTGAATAAGTTCAAAGTTTATTTGTTCGGAAGTTCAATAAGCAGTAAGTTCACCTTCCGTTTGTTTTCTTGCACGAAAGTGAATATTCGTAGTCAAGGTCATTCGAGATTTTCGAGATTCTCCAAGAAAACTGCTCGCGAATTACTCTAACCTCAAATTTTCCATTCATTATTTATCATACGAATGTGTTTCTGCGATTCGGAAGCCGGTTTTGGCACTAAATGCGATGTCAGTGAGAAAATGGAACGAAAACAATCATGAAAAAGTTGTCCAATTAAATTTAGTAAATAAAAAAATAATAAACCTCGAAATTACGAGGTCTCGCTAGAATTATCGAGATTTTCGATTCCGATCATGAGATTCGTTCGACGTTGCTGCAAAATCGAAGAGAAAAAATGTCTGAAAATTCATTTCCAAATGTTTGTTTTTTGGCAGACATGTCCCGGTTCATAGATATGGGTAAACGGGCCCTTGCGGGATGGACGCCGCTGGTGACGCAAGTTCGACATCGTTACCACGCGGACAAAATAGCGAAAGGTCCGTTGATACGTCGTTATGGGTACGAGGATAAAGTGGAAAGATTCAGAGGCCTGTTAGCGAGGGAGAGTAACAAACGGGTAGCGGCATTGCCAGTTTACCGGCCACAAAATCCATGGCTGGAGAGAAAAGCGTTATTTGGACAAAACGACTACATTGATATATTGGGAAGCAACGAAATGCACCCTACAAGAATAATATACAGAGTGCCATCCTGGTTGCGTGGTGTTGCGGGCAACGAGTTTCAAGTTTTGATAAGAAAACAGAAGATTTGGTCGAAGGGAGTATTCCCGATAGCGAGGCCGACGAAATGGAAGGATTTGAACAAGAGAATTTGGTATCTCTACAGATATCTGAATCGCAAAACGAAAACAGGATTGAGTAAAAGGGAGTAGGAGGAAAAAAGGAATTTTGGATGAATCGTAAATGCTTGTAATTTGTGAAAAATAGCACAGGATGGACGATTGTTTATAAATAAATAAATAACTTAGACTCGTACAAAATAGTGAAATTTTACTTATCGAGATGATGAATCATGACAAAATTGATGCGAGACAGTGTTTTCTTTTGTTCTGGGTTGTTGATACAATAACGAAATCGTAAATACTCATGAATATCTCCTTAATAAGCATTTGCTACATAAAATTAGTAAAATGATGGGCGGCGACGATGGAGCTAGATCGTTGAGGCCAAGGTTGCATGATTTACATTTATCTTCATTATTTATCATTATCTCTTATTTTAATTATTATTTTCATTGAAAAATATATTTATCTACGTCCAAGAGAACGAAATGTTTAGCGCATCACGGTAGACGACGTTCGGTAAGTACAGTAGAAAAAAGGAGAATCAATATTTAGTATAAAACGGGAAAAGGAAAAAGAAGGTGATTAAAAAAGCGACAGGGGATGGGGCGAGGAAGAGAAAGGAATAAAATTGGTTCGCGCACTCGTCTCTAATTATAGCCGTTGGTTCAGTAATTGATCGTACTTGTCCGAGTACAAATAACGTTTAAATATGCACGAGGATCGATCGTGTCGTGAGTATTGTCGATTTTCGTCTGAAATTAACAACAAATTGAACAAGAATCTAACGGGTTTTTTCATCTTCATTTTATCCCCGAGTGACTAGGGCTCACGGGGCTTGTAGAACGATTACCTTTTTTCACAATGAAATATTATTATATATATATAATATATATTTATATTTTGTTTATACCGAATCGCAACACTTGACTCTGAGCGTTTTGTTTACGCGACAAATATTATAAACGCTGCACAACGCTTTTATTTTGATCGTGTCACCATTTCCGTTTTTTTCTCGTTCGCTCGCACGCACGCACGCACACACACACACAAACGAACAAGCATACACGAATCACAGTATCTCTTGCTTGAAAAGATCTCGATAACAATAGTTGGATATTTTCTTGTTTTTTTTTGTTTCTTCATTTACTACGAATCTGATAATTGTCTCTGTGTGTTACTTTTGTTTTTATTAGTCGCAAATCACTCTCGGTCGATTCGTAATACCAAACTTTTGGGCAATTGTTGCCAGCGCGGTGCAATAATGACGCGATTAATACTGTTGTCGGGGCGATTGGGCTCGATGGACTAACATTCGTGAATTCAGGCAGTAGGATATTGCAACGAAAATAAAAGTTGATGAAAGGATTATTAAGCACCGAAACGACAAGGATAACCGCGGCCGTCGGTACCGCGTCCGAAACAAAACTCTCGCTAAATTCTCCTTCGAAACGGAGCGACGCGCGAATTATGCGATGGAAGAATACTTTTTTCTCGAGCTTTTATGTACATTTTGAACATTTCAATGGCAGCTGAATTTGCACTTTTATCTAGCGAGAGATCAAGCCGCCCGATCAAATAAACTCATATATACGTATTTGCGTGTATACTGAATGGGCCAAGGACTATTTAGGCAACCGACGAGAAAAATAGTTACACTTTTGCATCTAACGCAACGAAACGAACGTGTATATTGGATTTTTCTTGAATTGTCAAGTCTCTCCGAATTAAAAGTGCCACAGCTTTTTCACTGTCAACTTTTAATAGTAAATTATGTCGAAAAAAGTAGCAGAACGCGAAAAGAAAATCGTTTCCTTGTCGATCGAACTCTGAGATTTCGAGGGTCGATTTTATTGCTAATTTTCGTAATATTCTTTACTAAGAAAATCAAAGAAACGTTAATCATCTTCGAGAAGCCATCGAGATTGACATGCAATCATCGGACTATCGAAAAATCGTTTGAGTGAATAATTACGTGATTTTTTTTTCTTTCGTATGAAATGCATTCGTTTGTGTACGGAAAGTTGCGAATTTTTCAGAGAGTGATCCCGTCTTTTATAGAATTTCGACGTGCTCTACGACATGCAAAATTCGTCATTTTTTCTATTAACTTTTGCAAAGTTTCCGAATTATAAAAGTCTCCGAATTTTTGATGATTCGTTTAGTAACATTTGTTAAAAATGATTACTGGGGTTCGCGATGTTTGCAAAGTTTCAAGACGAACGAATTGTTTTGGGAATTTTGTATAATTCCGAAAGTTCCCGAGTTCTGAGCCAATGGCAAACAAAATGTTATTGCGATGAGCGTCAAGGTGTCGAAAAAAAAGGACAACTTTAGTGGGAAAAAATTGCGTTGACCCTGAAATCTCTGGAGTGATTAAAACTCGATAAACAATCGTGAACATTTTTCGTGAAGGATTTTGTGTTGTGAATAACTGATTGAAAGATATTCGCAGGATTTTTAGTCCTATTTACAGGATGTTCAGTAATTTGAGTGTGAAATTAAAAAAAAAAAAAATGGTGCGCGCCAGATCCGACTCGCGAAAGACCGAGGGGAAGTTCAATCTTGTTTTAAATCGCGCGAGGAACGATAACATTTTTTTAAATATATTAATTATAAACGGTAAAAATCTCATCATAGGTTATTTTGAAGGAACGAGAGCAAAGTCGTTTCGTAATGCCTGGTCGCATCCAAATTTCTCAAGCTATGCCTTTCCGTCGGATAAACTTGCAATTGATACGGTTTTCCGGTCTTAATCAGAGCGTTTATCAATTCGCTAGTGTGAAAGAAATGAACGTTCTCGTCTATAAGACCGTGAATTATCAGCAAACGATTCGCGTCGTCCGGAAACTTGTTGACGTAAGTTAATACCGAGCCGTTTACGTAACCGGGATAATTGTCCTGTGGAAGATCCATGTAACGCTCGGTGTATCCGGTATCGTAAAGATTCCAGCAGGTTACAGGCGCACCCGCGATTGCGATCTGTAAAAAAAAACCATTTTCCCATTACCAAGACCCATTAATTTTTCCTTGTAAGAATAAAATAAGAAAAACATAAAAAATTGAAGAAATTCTGATTTTTAAGCAAATTGCTCGCTTTTCTAAAAGTCAAATTTTTCTATAATTTTGGAAAAATCAATGACGCTGTAAGAAAAAATATAAAAAGTCTTGATCCACCAATTTTCCATGGCAATCATGTATCAAAATGATTAAATTGAGAAAAAAATCAAAAATAGAAGAAATTCTGTTTTTCAAGTAAGTTGCTCGCTTTTCTAAAAGTCAAATTTTTCTATAATTTTGGAAAAATCAATGAGGGTGTAAGAAGCAATGTATAAAAGTCTTGATTCACCAATTTCCCACGATCAAAAATGATTAAAATGAGAAAAATATTTTTTTAAAATGAAGAAATTCTGTTTTTCAAGAAAATTGCTCGCTTTTCCAAAAATCGAAATCATCAATCCCATTTTTTCAATTGGGTTGGAAACATCGGTATAATAATAGAAAAAAATAAAAATATATGCACCTTGAATACTTCAGGATAATGTATAATGCCCATAAGACTGAGATAACCCCCATAAGACCATCCGTGAAGGGCGACTCGATCGAGATCAATGTAGCCAGTTTTCTCGGCCAATAATCTAAGCACCTCGACCTGATCGCTCAATTCGACGGTGCCCATTTTTTTTCGTAAATGACTTTCGAATCCGAGGCCACGATTTTTAGAGCCTCTGGAGTCGATGAGAACGACGCAGTAACCTTCGGCAGCGAGCATGTGAAATCGAAAGTGTCTCATCCCCTGAAAGCAACAAAAAAGGAGGGATGAGCGAATGATTTTCATTCAAGTCCATGGAAATGGCGATAAAGAAGTTTTTTTGTAACCTTGAACGTGTTCGTGACAAGTTGGACATCGGGACCGCCGTAAATTTGCAACACAGTCGGATACTTGACGGAACGTTGAAAATTGTGGGGTTTAAAAATCATCGAGTATATCGTATCGCCGGATGTTATTTTGTGGGCGTAGATGCTCGGAGCGAAAAGTTCGGTTTCCGGGACGGTCGGTTCAACGAGGTAGCCGAGGGCCGTTAACGTAATACCGTCGACAGTTCGATCCGTTTGAGTTATTCTGAAAACCTGTAAATCCGCAAGGACAGAAAAAAATTAAATTACTAAAGCCGCGAAGGAAAAAAGTGGCGTATGCAAGCGAACGTTTGCAACCTGACACGACGGCGAGGTCTTGATCGAACTGTGCACCGTGACCATCATCGTGCAATCCTTGTTGAAATAAATATTGTTGTAACTCGAGCCAGGTCTGGTTAAAAGACGAATTTCGAGAGGTCTTCGCAACGAGACTGCGTACGCGTGCTGCTCGAGAGGCCCTTCTCTCAAACCAGCGAAATAAACGATGGAATTAGCCTCGTCGACCCATATTTTTCGTCGCAAAACTTGCCATTCGCCCTGGGTTATCGCCGTTTTGGATATAACGCGAGGCTGCAAGTACGCGCTGTCCAAACGATCGAGAGTTTCTTCAACTCCGTTGCTCAGCCCTTGATGAAGAACGACGGATGAAAAACAAGGGAGACGCATATTCGTTCACACTTTCCAACAAACAAGTCCGGTATTAAATAAATCAACACTCACCGGCGATGCTCGATGTGATCAGATAAAGATGCATAAATTTAGTTTCTTCACTTCCCCAGATAAACTTGACCCGGGTCGGATCGTCCGATGGTAAAAAGTACAAAAGATCGTTTACGTTGATCCATATGTTGCTTCGTTCCGAATACAAAACCCGGACGCTCGCCGAGGACGGTGTAAAGTGATTCTCCGAGTTGTAAACGTTCGGTGGTGGTTCACAAAAATTGTCGATGGACAAAAGAACCAACTCGAGCCTTTGCTGTTTCCTATCGAGCAGCTGAACCCACACGCTGACCAACGACGTTTAACTTTCTTTCATTTTTTATTGTTTTGTTTACACGATCGAAATAATTGAAATACTCACTACTGGGCGTCCGGCGTCCAGCCAACCCTCACCAAATATTCCATCCAGGGAAACATCGTGTGTAGGGGATATTGCAATTCTAATATCTCTATATCGACTATTCGATGGGCTTCGGTCGTTCGAAATTGTACCATCTTTAGATTACTCTTTGCGTTGCACGTGCCCGCCCTTGGGAATCGAAACTCGTCTACGTCGCCCGAGTTGAGAGTCGAGGGGTAACTCGAGGCCGATGGGAAACAAAATATCTTGACGTCGCTCTCGTCCACTTCTTCGTAAACTATTCTGTACACCCCGTCGTACGATTTTGGCTGCCACCAATAACCGACGTATCTGCTCAATTCATAATCCCCAAACAAATCATTATTTCAGCCAAATAAAATGAGGATCTTGACTCGTGAATCGTTGGAATGCAACGGAACTTTTTCTTCACGATTTCGCTCTGATAAACCGGGAAATTCTTATTATTTTCAAGGTCACAAAACGACTTTGTTAAAGAGTTGCAAAAAAAATGAATTTAGAATTTTTTTTTTACACATTTTTTAAGAAAAATCCCGAACACAGTTTTTTGCGACTCATAAACGAAACGCGATTCCAATTTACAGTCGTTTAGATGGGAAAAGTGAAAAATTGCAAATTAAAAATCTCCAATTCTTAATGTCAGAAAATTTTTCTCCGTAGGAGAAAATTGTTGGTTTTGGTGTTAAGAATGTTGTCAAAAATCGAGAGTCGAAGGATAAATTTTGTTGCCTGCCAACAAAGATTCGCTTGAATTCGTCACGAACCTCATGAATTCTTCCTGCATCACGTAGGACGGAGTTCCCGCGGTCAGAGGATCTTCCGACAAATTTCTTCCACCTTTTCGAGCGTGCGTCAGACGCACCGACGATCCGGTGATACCGTGCGATAAATACAAGTCGCCTGAGCACGTGTACGCGATCAGAGCGTTGTTCCAAGGACATATTTGCGGACACAATTTTGCTCCAGGCGTCGAAATTCTCAATTCCGACGGGAACAGAGGTCCAGCCTAAAATTAATAAATCGATTTTGTTACACGTTTTCAGCTAAGCACAAATTTACGAGTACCAAAGTTTCGTCATTTTGCAACTTTACAAAAAAACGTAATAGTTGGAATTTTTCAAGGGTTTTGTGAAGATTTTTTCAACTCGTTTGACTTGCTTCGCGGTCGAATTAGAAAGAAAAACTATGCCAAATCGAAAAACTGTTGAACGAGAAGCACCTGAAAAGTTGGCGATCTTTCGAGAGATTTTACTTCTCCTATCGATGAATTTAAGTAAATATCCTCAATTTTAAAACAAAAAATTACAAAACGATTTTCTTTAGCTGGAAACTTTGAAAATCGTTTTGAAGGCAATAATTTGACCGATACATGAATCTTTTTGTTTTTTTTTCATGCCAAAGAGAATGGTGCAGAGCAAATTGAAGTTTTAGTTCGTGAAAAATCGATGGAAATACCGAAAACTAACTTAGCCCTGGAATCCTTTTCTTTTTCACCCATTCCCATTCATAAATGACCCCAATTTTGAAAAATTCATATCCCTGGTAAAATTTAACGAAAACGTCTCATTCTTCGTTTTTTAGTGCAGGATCACGTGAGCCTTGGGCAGTTTTTCCTTGGATTTAAAAAATTGGGCAAAAATTTGGTGTAACGATAAATAACGGGAGAACAAAGGAAAAAATTTGCTGGTTTGGTTTTGTCCCCGTTCCAGGGGATAATAGAGCGATTCGCAGGCTTTATTTCAAGACTTACCGCATAACCGGTATCGACGCATTGATAAAGACTACTAGCGGCAGGAAAAACTAGTTTTCCGCTTTCGGGATGAATCTCGTAACTGGTAATACCCCATGTGGTCAGTCTTTTCCTCTCCCACAATAATTGTTCTTCCCGCGAGAGTCTGTTGATACCGGAAACTCTGCCAAACAAAAAGGATATTTAAACGTTGACGATAAACGAGTTGCCAGGGGTCGTGCAGGATCCAAAAAGCTCAAACATTGAAAAATTGCACGCGCGAGAAGAAAGAATGGAAAAAAGCGGATAAATACCCTTGAAAATTGGCCTCGATGACGGGGAGCCAATGGAGTCTGTAGCCGTTGGGATGATCGGAATGGCCTACGTCGACGTACAAAAGTGTAGTTTCCCAAGCGTTGTTGGGAGTGCCCAAGAAATAAATTCTCGTTCTGGGAAAGAATAAACGGTTGAGGAATCGAAATGATTTGGTGGGATTAAAAAAAAAGGGATAATTAAGGGTCGAGGGATTGAGTTTTACCTTCCGTCGGGTAGTGATCTAAAAGTGACGTCGTCGGGTACAGAGGCATCGGAAACACCGGATAATCTTCGTCTAAAATCTCGAACGACTCCGCGAAGTTCGGACCAAGATTTTTTAGCTGGTTTGTTAGGTTCTCCGGAAGCGCTGCAGCGTGAGGCCGCTTCTTTAAAGGCCTCCATCGGGCTCTCGCTCTCTTTCTCTCTCAACGCCTCTTTCTCAGTTGGTATTTATTCGTCTGGTTGTATTGACTCGCTAATAATGAAGATTCAAACGTTTGTTCGCGTGGAAATAAAGTTGCTGTAAAACATGAGAGTTTCGTCGAGGCGTTTATTATACCGAGATGCGAAAAGAAACAAAAAAACAACTAGAAATGGTGCAGCAGCAGCATCGACGCGCTTCGGCCAACTAACTGACGACTGGACGACTCGTTTTTGAGGTTACAATCGCGTTGGGTTGGAAAAAAAAAAGCCCGCGAGCAACTTGCCTCCGTTCGAGCTGCTGATGTTCTCGCGGTCTCGCCTTTTTATTTCCTTTCTTTTTTCTCTCTCCCTCTTTCTCTGACGCAGCACTATTTGAAAATAGTCAACTCGTTATGTACCCATCGATGATATGTGCCTCTCGGAAACTACTTTCGCACGCACCGGAGATCGCTGTCACAACACACGGGTGACAACCACGGTGCGGTCCAGTTTTTTTTTATCCTACGCCGCTTTTATCTCCCACAGCTGGAAAGTCCGCTCGGTCGCTACTCTTTTTTTTTACAATTCGCGCTTACTAATACTATTCTCGCGTCGCTAATGCCAACGTCGTCCCTGCTGTTCCCGATCGACAAATTCGGGACAAAAAACGTCCCGGATGTTAATTAAGCTGCACAGGGAAGCTGATGAAAATTTCTCCATTCTCTCACTTTTGTTATAATTTTCTCTTTTACATTAGCATTCGTGAATCTTGTTGTTTAAACAGAGATTTCAAAATGCAATCATTCAAAGTAAGATATTGAGTACAACAAATGCCCGGTCGTTCCCCTGATTTTTGTGAGTGGCGGACGTGGAAGTCTGCTCTATCGAACCATAAACCTGCTCGGATCGTTTCGAACCCCCTCCTCGAATTATCATTGACGAAAATCGTGCAATATTTGCGACCATGTTTTCGCTTCAAGAGAAATTATAATTTGGCCGAGCAATGATCGCGCCCCTTCCAAATTCTGCTAAAAAACTTGATCTTTCCTTTTCGTTTAGTTTTTTCATTCATTTTTACGTGGCGCGTTGAGTATAAGTTCACCGTTTGGGTGAAAGATTTTCAAGCAGGGACCGTCCCGTTCGAAGGCAAACGTCGAGATTCGACTCTCTTGTTTGTCAACTCGACGACACCAATACCGCTCCCTTATGTCAACTCTTCGCAATTGAGCGAAATTTCCGCGGCATAAATGATAATCATGAATGGAAAGTAAAAAGAAAACGGGCGAGGAAATTTTTTATTGTCAGAGTTGCGGACAGGAAAGTTGACACTCTCGCTTGAATGGAGTTGACATGTGGGAATATCACGAATCAGTGAATGCTTTTTTAACTAATTATATACAAAAGCACAATTTTACTCCAACGTCGCCATCATTTAGAAAAAAAACATGAAATGCAGAACAAGCGAAAGGTCGCATAAATATTTCACGTGTCTGAACAGAAACCTGCGACTTTTATATTTCGCCACGCCACCAAAGACGCGTTTGATACATTTGAAAATCAATAAATTATTTTCTGCGGCATGAATAAATTCAAATCCTGACATTATTCTGCGAGTGATAAGCGGAAAACGAGTATTTTTATAGATTTTTTGGTTTACTCGGAACCGAACTACCGAACAATTCCACAAATCGGTGACTTGTTTACGTTGTTTACGTCTAGGCGGTCTCACGTGCTAGGTCGCGCGCGCTCCGGAGGGGCCGACCGTTGCCGGGCTGAAGCGACGCGCGGGGAGGAGCACTATACTGGCAAGGCATACGCGGCAGCGCGGGTAGAAAGGTAGCTGCGAAACATTTATTGAATTGTGGTATCGTCAAAGAGCATACTGACGTTTTGGAAATATCCGCGTCGTGTATCCGAACGTCAAATGTGCGTAGATCGCCTCACGAAATACAGGGAATTTTGGGAAAAAATGGAGAAATCAAATCGATTACGTGTTCATGTAAGGCTGGACGTGGTGAAAAGTGCAAACATATTATGGCCACACTGCTGTTCTGTTCCAGGTACGTTCATGACCTCCAAATTTGCTAAAAATCAAATGTCTTCCTTCTATAAGTTTTCTAGTTTCTGTTTTTCTTTTAGGAATGAAATTGCAGCACTGTCTTGTACTGACATAAAATGCCAGCGGAAGCAGAAGTACAAAGACACGATTCAAACTTATGTCGCTCGGCCTTTAGCTAGAGGATCACAAATGTTTTCAATCCACGCAAAACAACCATCACTTGAGCGAAGACGTCGAAATAGCAATAAAATCTGCCATCCTGCAAAAATTACTAAATTCTGCTTTTTCAAAGCATGTGTAAGTTACTATTTTGTCAATTCAAGTTGATATTAAAATGTTTGTATGTATTTTTCACTGTCACCGTGATTTTCATTTTGATTGTGTGCATTTCTGTAATTAAATTCTGTGTTGTAGGTTTGGAAGACACGAACCTGTGATATTTAACTCGGTACAGAACGACATTGGTGATACGAATATCGATGATAATGTCGACAAAGCAGTTAAGGAGTTTCGGTACAGTAAATCGAATAGCTTAGAAAATTTTCAAAAAATTTCCAGATGTTCTTCGATAATGTCAAAGCCCACCTGCGAAATTTGAGATTGATTCACAACATAGTTTTCGAGAAATTAATTTTTTTTTGTGAAGCGTTTTAACACGGGATCAAATGGCACGAACCATATTTTTATTTATCATGATTTGAAAAATAGCTTACACATAAAAAAAAAAACACCAACTTCAACGTTGTATTATTCTGATGATTGTGTCAAATGGTCAAACCGTTTCTCTACATAGTTTGTTAGATTTTCGTAAAAACAAATTTCTAAACGACCCTCTAAAGTGATAGACCCTCTTAAGGGGATCTAGCAGACGCGTGAGTGCGAGAGAGACAAAAAAAAAGTAGATACACGTTTTTCTCAGAAATCCTTCGTATTTCGAGAAAAATAAAAGTTACACCTTCTTCTCTGGTGAAATGGGAACAACGTGTAACGTGTAAGTGATGGGAACAAAGTGTAACGTGTAACGTGCAAGTGATAGACCCTCTTAAGAGGGTCTATCACTTGCTCGGTCGGTATAAATTCCACTACACGTTTTACTTGGCGAGACTTATTATTTAAAGAAAACTATTAGTTACACGTTGTTCTCATTTCACCAGAGAAGAAGGTGTAACTTTTATTTTTCTCAAAATACGAAGGGTTTCTGAGAAAAACGTGTATCTACTTTTTTGGTTATCTCTCTCGCACTCATGCGACTGCTAGATCACCTTAAAGCCCTGTTTACGTATCAACGAAGTAATTTCATGGAGACTATCAAAGATGTTTCCGTGCCAATCGAGCAAAGCTGTTGCGAAGAAACAATTCGAAGTTTGAAGGACGATTTTCCAACGATATGCCAAACAAGTAAAGAATCATATTCCGAATGGCAGAAGCAGCGGAGATATCGTATTACAGGTTCCAGATGCTACAGACTGTATACGTTTTCAAGAAGGATTAATGCGGACTGGGACAAAAAATGCGACCAGTATTTTAATCCGAAAACCTTCAAAAGTGTTTACACCGAGTACGGGAAAAGAACAGAAAGTGAAGCTATTATGGCATTGAAGTCTGACTTCAATTTAGAAATAATTCAAGTCGGTCTAGTCATATCGAGTCACAATCCATGGCTCGCTTATTCGTCCGATGGAGTAATTTTTGAACAAAACATTCCTACGAAACTATTAGAAATTAAGTGTCCTTGTGATGGAAGCCATACAATTTGAGTTTAAGAAAGGGCTCGTGATCAAAAACGAAAATATTAGTTTAAAGGAAAAGCACGCCCATTATGCTTAAATTCAACTTGAAATGGCAGTTTTAAATTTAAAAAGTACTTTTTTTTGTTATATATGCTTCTTTTGACAAGAGCATGATAGTGCTTGACGTTCCATTTAATGAAGTATATACTTTCAATATGTTGAGTACCTTAAAGAAAACGTTTTACAGTAAAATGGTGCATTTCATCTGTGCCAACGATGAAAATAATAATGGGAATCATTAGACCATCAAGCGAAACGTTGAAAAGATAATGGCAGGTGATTAAATAACAAGTCTGTGATTATACTGCGATGATAATTTATTGCAATAAAGAAAAATTTCAACAAATCAAACGTTCATAAATTTATCATCTTTTATTATAGGCGAAGACAAATTCACTGTGGCGCAAATAACTGTGAAAATATCTTCGAATCGCGAAATAAGATTCACTGGCATCGTAGCATCGACAATTTTGAATATTTTTATTCGTTGATTGGAACGTTCGATGTGTACTCTTGCTTTCGCGATTTGAGCAGTGAGTGATGCCTCCTCTTTCGAAAATTGTTTTTTTTTTCTTTTAAATAAGGTGGTCTCACACATTTTACATTATTCCATTCACAAAGCTCATCAATACTGCGGAATCCTTGATCTACCATTACACCATCGCCAGGTTCCAATAAACTTAATATATTGCTTTGTTCAAATATATTATCGTCTGTTGCTCAACCACCATACGGTTTGCTGATGAAAGGAATATTTCCAGCTCGTGTTACACCAGTCATTATCTTACATGTATTAGAGCCTTTGTAGCGAGAATACGTCAAAACTTGACAACAAAGGGCTTTTGGATTCTGTATGAAAATTTCAGTGCATTCGAGAACCACGCGAACATTTTCAAAATCTTGGAAGCATTTTGGTAAATTTCTTGAAATTTCGTCTCTAGTTGGCCAAGCTATTGCAAATTTCAAACCCTGACTCAGCAACGATATCATTTCATCAAATACTCGCTGACAGTGCTTCGCACTATAGCAATTGAACATCAAGGCCAAAAAAGAATACGAGATGTTTTTTTTTAATTTTACGTACGTCATTATAATTCGCTCGCGTAAACTCATTCTCGCATTAGAATATGTGACACCATTGTCGGTGAGTGTTTTAACAATATCAATCATGGCATCTAAAATTTCTAGGGTTTCGATTCCAGTAGCAGTACTCAACGCTTCGTTGTCCTTTATGAACATTGTGAAACTGGGTCTTAAATAGTCACTTTCCACTTACACTTCGATATCTGCAAACGACTTTGTCTCTGCTTCGACGCTTTAATTATTTTCTTCTTCGTTGTCCACATTTTCCAAGATTGCCTCGGTCTTCGGATGCTGAGAGTCCTCTTGATCCTTTGTTTTTTCCTTTAATCCTTTCGAACTTTCCGTCCGAGCATTTCTGATTTTCAATCTTTTTTCTCTTTCGGTCTCTCCTGTTTTTTTTCCTTCCGCCCTACTGTGCTTTGAGGCAGATTACATGATGGAATCGTAGTTTTCTTTAACTGTCGTTGTTGGGATGGAATGTCTGCAAAATATCAATTGATTATATAACTAAACTCTTTCATTTTAATGTTGTTGCAGTCCCAATCTTTTCTTAGTGGAATAATAATGAGATCTTGTAAAATGCTACTTCACACATCCTTAACCTCAAAAAACGAATTTGACTCACCTGGTAATATATAGTCGTCTTTCAGAAAATGCAATGAACACACTTTCATGTGAGGATTTATTTTACAGTCAATCTTCAAAGCGTTCTTCCATGCTGTGAATTGGTCCATTTTTTCCATTTGACCAAAATAATTTTTGATGTAAACACAACGCGCATTTTTTTTAGGAAACTTATGAAACGTTAATTCACGGTTTTTTTGAAAACTGCTTCCACATCCATATACACAACACGTTATTCTTTTTTTAGAAATCTTGCGAGGGTTAAATATTCCTAATTCTTCCGTCATTTTTTGTTTAATTTGTCAAAAGTACCTAAGGACACTAATGACAACTTATGTGTTTTGATGCGAGCGATGCACCCCGGTATTAGTTCCAAAATTGAACACCAGGTGTCTCACGAATTTTGTCAGATCCCAGATTGGGATCTGACAAAAGACCATTTTACCAAAAAGAATATGTACCATCTCATGGTATTTTTTTTGGTAAAGTTTTAAGTAGTAAAATATCCTCATATTTTATTCGCGAAAATATCGAAATAAAAAAATATTGAAACATATATGGCTCGAGAAAGACGAAACAAAACTTTATATTGATTTTGAAAAATCCTGGATCATTGTTTTCGTAATCTCGAGTGTAAGTTCATTGGAAAAAAGTGCAGACAAGAGTGATTTTCGGTGACTGGTTCCCACGATGGATTTCAACCAATTGCAGAGTTTTAAAACTTCGTGAGTACAATCCAATATCTTTTGTTTCCTACATTTTTAATAGAGCAGAAGAGAGATTCGAAATCTTTGTAACTCTATCATGAATAAAAGCCATTTTCTCCCTCGGAGCACCAGTCGTAATATTTACTTGATTCGCAAGTCATTATAGATCTACATGAAATTAGCCCCCCGGCTATGACTTTTATATATTTTTCTAAAATTTTTGGTGATTGTTTGACGCTAATTTGTGATCGTTTAATTAATTATAACGTTTGTTTGACAATATTTGACGCCAAAACAAACAAAAAAAAGCGTGAAGTTATAACTTTAAAATATTTTCATAATTAATAATTCATTATAATTTTTATAAAAATTATAAAAGTTATAGCCGGGGGGCTAATTTCATATTGTCATGCAGCTTTGAAAACCAATTGCGGAGTTTGCTTTTGCCAAAACAGAAAGGGGCACATTGCGCGATACTTTTCTACGTAACCGACGTGAGATAACGCCACTCGGAAGTTGCAGGTGGAGCCATCGATTGCCATTTTTTTTCAAATCTCACTCCGAGACGTTTCTATAACCTTGGACGAAATGCACAAAATTTACGGCGACGAGACGTTGACCAAAAGTGCAGGCCTGCTCGAAAGGTGACACTGCTCGAGTCACCAGGTTGGTAGCGTCATCTTTCGAGCTTTCGAGCTACTCGAATACAATAAACAGAAATGTATTTTTTTCGAATATATACTCAGAACGAAATTTCACCGACTCCGAAGCTATAAATTCGACAACATCGTATCGCCCAAACTTTCTAATTAAATAATATTCCGAAAAAAAACTTTGGGGGTCTCTAAAACTTTGCAAAATGGAATTTCAATGAAATTGGTTCGAAAATGGTTTATTTTACATTTCTCGAATGATATGAGGCCAGATACATTCACGTTCGAAAGTTTGTACTTCTCTTCGGTCGAAAATCACATGCAAAGATCGAGGTCGTGTGCAATTTAGCAAATCGAAAAAAAAATTGAAAATCATAGCGAGGATTTTCGTTGATTTTTCAATATTAAAAAAATGAAGGATTAAAATCGTGACAAATGAGGAACGAATGGATCGTTAACAAAAACGCTATTACACGTCGGAGCCCGAGTGACATCACGCTCCGAAATTTTGTCGTGTTACATTTCCGGTACATATATTTCAAGGTCTACAGAGGGCGTGCGTATCGTTCAGAAAATAATTGATTGATCGAATATGTTTTGAGGAAGAGGGAATAATATTGAGCCAGGATATTTTGAAATCGGAGTGAAAAAGAGGCCTGACGAGGGGACGCCTTAAGAATGAAGAAATTATTCTCGATCGATCGATTAAAGAAGACTCCGGAAGTGAGTTCGTTATTATTATCATTAACGTTCTATAGTTAAAATCTGAAAGAAACTGTGGCAGGGCAACAGGAAGTAATGAGAATAAAACGCAGCGAAAAAAAAAACATTAGTCGTGGCTCGAAATTCGAGGCCAAAAGTTCATTTCATTAAGTTTGTTCGCACGAAGCGAGAATATCAAAAAATACATAAAATGCTCGTTTCTCGAGTCTATCGAGTGAAAAAATGATGAAATTATTGGAAAACGTCAAATTTATGACAACGAGATCGAAAAAAATTGTTGTCTTCGTAAGTCTCGATGTGTTTATCGATTTGTTGTGGACGAGAGGTAGTTGAACGGATCCCCAAGTAGTACGACCAGGCTTTGGTCGGGCTGGAGAGCCTGCGTATGTTGGAGCAAGCTTTCTAGCCATTCAATCGCGTGAAAGACATTTCGCTGCATCGAGCTCAATAGACCGCTCATGAGAAATATTATGGAATGGTATTTTTCATTTCTTACAACATTCCGATACAATAATCGTATCGTATTGGCTTATAAAAATACTCCAATCGTCGTTAGCTGTGATTTATTTTTTTCGGCGCTGCCAATTTCTCCGAAATTGCCGAATTTTCACTGATAAATTACGAAAATTCAGTATTATTCTAATTTTTATCTAACTTCGTTTTATTGTCACTCACACGTACACACTGCGACATACTCAATTAGATGCTTTTTCTGTAAACGTTTCTCACGTTTACATCGTCTTTACAGAAATTAAAAGAGACTCGGCGGTTCACGAATCTATTCGTTTTTGAAGTAATGAGTAAAATTATGTTTGAGAGACTTAATTTGACGGATGTTGAGTCGAAGGAAAACTCATTGGAAAACTGGAGAGTTCGGAAAATTTGCTGGAAATTGAGTTTTTCTGACATTTGTCAGCCTCTGGTTGGTGTAGCAGCTCCTGCGTGTTGGGTCAGTCTGACCCAATCGGTGACGTCAAAACGACACGGTATGCAGTCGAAAAGTCGCCCCCGAAGGGTCAAGGGTGGAGAATTAATTTAGTTTTCCCTAAGTTTCTGGTTTTTTAGTAGGATTTCTTGCACGTGTGCAGAAATTTAGCCTCTATCTCGTTCGGCTTTACTAAGTTGAAGTTATTCCTGTTACACACACGTTGCACGCGGATGCGCGTTGAGAATTTTCATGTAACTCGACGGAGGATAACGAGAACACGGTCTTCTCCAAACAGGCTGCTTGCACGAGCATCCTGGCTAATTAGAGAGATACAGAGTTTGGGGAAAAATAGACAAGAAATAAGAGGGGGTGGAGGTAAATGTGATTGTAGTTACATGCGAGTCTGTACGAGCCAGAGCGTTTGTTTGTTAATAAATGAAAAGGAACAACGCGGAGCTCGATGCTGGCTATGATTTCGCGGAGAAATTCAGAGAAAAGATCGATTCTCCGGCAGTTTTTATATTCACTAGCCGCGCGATTCGGGGTTCGGTGGAATTCTCCGGGGACAAGGAAATTTTTTATCTCCGAACCGCGTCCAAGCCTCGGGACGACATGAAAGATTTAGACAGCGTCACGAGTCGATGTTGGTCTTTTGGCCTGTGTAAGGATGCTCCACCTTGCTTCACGGCACTGTAACGCCATCTTAACATTTTCCTTATCCTTGTACGACTTGGATTCGAGAGGACTGGAACTCGGAGGTTTTTTATGGATGGCGGTACTTATTTACGTCGGGTATCGCGCGCACATTTATAGACTCGCGAGCGCGGCGTGTAGGCTTTTCGCGCAGCATTTCTCTATCGCGCGCGCGGCAAGGCTTACCGAGGCAAATATTCAATATGCTCGACTGCATTATGTATGTAACTGCTCTCTCGGCTGCTCGGTGAGCGTCTACCGCGGCGGTCATGCCAGCAGCTACCGCGCACCCTCGATCCTCCACCCTTTCTCGGCTGCTCTCGCGGGCGCACGTAAAAAGTCCACCCGTCGCGCGAGAGCTGAGGGGACACCGCAACGTTGCTGGCATCGAGGCTACCCGAGAGCATGCTGTACATGACGCCAGTGCAGACTCCGAGAGCTAGTTTTGACGAGGGCGCAACGCACACGTTTTCCTGTAAACAAGGATTTTCTTTCGATTTCGTTTTGTATTAACTTCATACGAGGAGGCTTCACACAGATATAAAAAATTGCGTTTCTATGCAGATGAAAAAGATCGATCGATCGATCCGATATTTCGCTCCGCCCTGGGCCTCTGGCCCGAGCTCTTCCCGCTTTGCGCATTTGAGAAATGGCTCCCTTGAGGTTGCGCACCCCCGGCTCCCTCTTATTTTTCTGACTTGACGTCTCTCCGCGACCTCGAGATCCCTCAGCAGACATTGTTCAGACGCTATTCGTATTACAGTCCCCAGTCGTCGCGGACTCTCGTACCAACCAGAAACCAATGTCTCTTGTTCAGCATTGAAAAACTTTATCGAGTACTCGCGATGCTTTCGCTATTCTCGTCACGAACAACACTCGCCCGTTATACATCGAAACTTACATCTTTTCAAGCCAACAAATTTCATAAAATATACATTTTCAATAAACACGTTTCCTCACAGTGCTCAAAAAATCGCTTTTATTTTTGGTTCCGTCTTTATTATCAAACCAGAATGTTTTCTTAATGCTGGAGTTTCCATCGTTGGAACGCAATGAAATTCTGTTATTTCTTCAGCAGAGCCAATAATTATTACTGAATATTTAGTCTGGCCAATAAAACGATTCTCGCTTGCGACCAAAAAAACACAATCGACTTAAAAAGTAGCCAAGATTTTCAAAATTCAATAAATAATCAATAGAAAAAATGTTTTTCATTTAATCTCAACGTTGCAAACTTCAGAGTCATATGTTTTCTTTAAGAAATTATATCACGAAATAGAGAAAATATGGTCATTGTTTTCGATACATTCCCGAAGAACTGTAAACTTAATGCCAAACGTACCTGACGATGCTAAACTTGGTCCTCTCGATCCGTCATCCTGGCGAAAAAACTATCGATTCCTCGCATTCGAGATAGAGCTCGAATCGAAGAATCCTCGGCGCTTTTTCTGATTCTTCTCAAGCATTCATATTTTTAGTTGTATAAATGCGTCTTGACGAATTACGATTCTCAGCGACTCTGAATCAGCGACAGCATCAGTTTCGTTTTGAAAATTCACCCTAGAACGGTATAACCTCGGGTCAAAAGCGACCCCGCAGGCCACTTTAAATCCCGCGACCTTTCTCCCTTCGTTCTCCCGTTTTTTTTATGGTTTTACCGAATTTTTTATCAATTTTTTAACTTCAAGCAAAAATGCCCCAGGCTCACGTGATCCTGCATTAAAAAACGAAATGAATGAGCCCAAGTTGGAACCTTATCGTTGAATTTTACGGGAGACATGAATTTTTCAAAATTGGGATCGTTTATACCCTCAGCAGGACCGAAATAAGTAAAAACTAAATGAGGCTTTCGTTCTAGGGTTCAAAAGGCTTATTAATCGACTATGAAAAGCTTAACCTTAATATCGTCGCAGAAGAAAAATTGCTGCGCCCAGTCAGAGCCACGTTTTCAAGTCCATTTTGAAAACTTGTCTATTTGTTGGTTTTCCAAGATTTTTTTCAATTATTCCTCCACAGTTCTCCGGCGAGGAAAAAAGCGAAAAGTGTGTTTTTGTATGAAAGCGATAGATTTTGCCTTCGTTGACATCCTCATCGCTTCATTTCGGAGATTTGATGGAAATTCGGGCGAATCGATATTTGGTTAATGTTGACGAGCGAGATAGACCCGTCGCATGAGATTGGGGCCGAGGGCGCGAACCAAAAGTGCACGCACATTGACACACGCGCACACGCGTGTATAGCGAGAAATATATTTATATATATAGTCCGAGGCACGGGACAGGGAAAAAGCGACAAATGCGTGTGCCCCACCCCGCGGGGCTCCCGATATCGATCCTCTATTTCCTCCTTTAACTCACCCTCCACTCTAGCCACGCGTTCGTACGAATATGTCCTAATATATGTGTGCACAGCCAAAAGCAACATACGAGCGGGTCAACCCCGTAGCTTTCGAGCCGGACTTGTGTCTTATATTCCCGCGGGTGTCTATATCCCTCAGCGCCGAGACATCCATCGTCCCGAATATTGGCTTTACTTGTTCTGGCGCGTATCACCGAACCTCCCAACACTTCCTTCCAACTTGCCAACCACCACATCCAAACTTTGCACCTCCCCAATGCAACGAAACTTTTTTTTCTTACAATTCATTTTTTCCAGCTCAGTCTGTTCTTTTCAAAATGCGATAAAAAATAGAGGGAAAATCCACATAATCATTCAGTCTCGTTGTATTTTCCAAGAAATTCCAAACGAAATATTTTACGCGACCGCAGGATAATTGGCATCGCGTTTCATCCAACACTTTTTGGTATCTCAGTCGCCTCTTTTCTCTTGAACCGTTGAAGTGCTTACAATAGATTTTTTGAAATATATATTTCTGTAAATCGAAACTTTGGTCGTTTTTGACAAACTTTCGGTTCGCATCGGAGCGCGGTCCCTTATTTTTCCTCGACCAATAATGAATTAATTATTTTGTTTGTTTTGATTCTCGCTCTCGAGGTGTTTGCACAAAAGTGCAATATTCGAGCTCGGTCAAGAAAACGATGACGTTTTCTTGAGCCGCATTGCTCGATCTTGCTGCAATTAAAAAACTAGCTATAGGTACTTTTATTTTTTGTTTCTCGTTGCTGGATTCGAACAAGGCTCAAGCCTTTTACTCGCGCGGTGCTTTGTGAGTAGGAATCCTGGTACTCGTTCCTTTTGAACTCTCCGTTGGCTGGAGCGATGAGGGAAAAGAGCAGAGTGTACTACGTTTTTGTATTTACTTGCGGCGGTGTTTCATCCAAAAGTATAAATTGCTTTTGCGGTGTAGACGCACGAGCCTCTGGACAAAGAACGGGATTGATCCAACGGGTAAAGTGTAATTACGGTGTATATACGAGGAAACAGCACAACAGCTACTTTACAGCAACGGAATAAAATACGCATAGCCAACTAACCGAGCCATTCTGTCTTTTCTTTAACTACTTCAGCCGACGAAGCACTAACTAAACAAAAAACGTCCATAGGTGCATTTTTCGATCGAGCTACCTCAACAGTTGTTTTGCTGTTTTTTTTTTTTTTTTTTCACCAATGATCTACGAGACGAAAATCCAAATCATTTTAGCAGCAATAAACCGATGTGCGTGAATCGGCACGACGTGTGAGCTCGATTCGCACAGTTCTCAGGCTTTTAAATTCCTTTCTCGTTTCCATAAAAAAAAAACGACAGTTTTGGCTGAATTTTTGTCATCGTTGAATTAGCATTCGCTGATTTGCGAGAATTTTCGATTAAACGATCACGGATGAAGACAAAACGCAGTACAAATCGGTTTCAATCAATGGAAAAATTTACTCCGAACTTTGTGACCTTATCACAAACCTCTCACAGACTCTCGACGTCGTTACGATTACCGCATCATCGTGTGGATTACGGCTGATAAAGGTGTCGGAGATAAATATATACGTGTGTATGAATATTTATATATACAAAGCGAATCAGCATGGAATAAGAGTATTTTTTAATACGTTTTATCAACAACAACAGGTACAGTAAATCAGTTTACCTGCAGTAAATATACGGTCTTTGCACATTTGGCATTTCCCCTTTTCTTACCAGTCGTCACGCTTCTTTTTATTCGTATTTCCGCGCTTTCGATATTGCGTGCCTCACGTTCTCTCTCTCTCTCTCTCTCTCTCTCTCTCTCTCTCTCTCTCTCTTCGGTCAAATATTCGTTACACGTTTTTTTTCAACAGTCGCATCCTCTCGCTCTATCGCTCTTTCTCTCGGTTTTTATTTTTTGGGTAAATTTCACTTGCATCGTGAGTACTTGTTATTGCGTTGAGCATATACATGTAATTTTGTGTTTCCGTCTCCGTGTGTGTAGGTTTTTGTCTACGCGTGTCCAGTGTCAATATCGGATTTGCTGCCAATCATTAAAATTACGATAAATTATAATTTATACGCAGTTTGACGTTTGATTTGGCTGATCAACGAGCTATATTGCGAAAAACTAAAATATTGTGAAAAACTAAACAAGATTATCGGGATTTGCTAAAAAGCAACAATCGCGGACGAACTTTTTTGTATTTTTATCCAATTCTTCGTTTTTCCGTTCACGTTCGTTGCCAACGGCCTGCTCATGATGCTTTTCGGGAAACAATGTCGCGTGCCCATGTCCAAGCTTTATCGAACTGTTGTAAATGCGAAGGCAAAGAAATGAAAACGAAACATACAGAATAATTGAATACGTACGCGCTTACATTCGGTATATTGCGCAGTTGTGACGATAATTATTCACAGTTTCGTTTGATTTTTTTGGATTTGAGTTTATATTAAGGAATTGACCCTAGAATGGTGAATCCCGCGCCCTTTCTCCCTTCGGTTTCCCGTTATTTATCGTTTTACCGATTTTTCGAGCGATTTTCTTCACTTTGAGCAAAAATGCCCCAGGCTCGCGTGATCCTGCATTAAAAAACGAAAATAATGAGCCCAAGTTAAAACCTTTTCGTTGAATTTTACCGAGAGCTATGAATTTTTCAAAATTGGGTCATTTATGACCACAGGTTTTCGGAATAGGCAGAAAAAATAATAATTTTACCGTTCTAGGGTTTAATACAGATGACACTGAAGTTCGCAACGTTGAGATCGAACGATACTACTTTTTGTCTTTATTTTTTGTTCAATTTAAAAAACAACAACAATTTTCGTATCGATTTTGTGTTAGAATCCTAAAAACCGATCGTTTAATTGTCCTGATTAAAAATCGAATGAGAATCGTGAGCTCTGCTCAAGAAGAAACAGAATTTCGTTGCATTCCAACGATGCAAACTTCAACATCGACAGTGACTAAAATGCATTGCAGGTGTAAAATTTACAAACACATACACAAGAATACGTGTGAGCACCGAGAGATGATTTTGTTGCCGCATGTTTGTAAATCCATCGAAATAATTTGTCTCATTGGAGCTCTCTTGGTGCGGAGCAAGATCCTCGAAAAGAATATGGGGAAATCTAGTGCGATCGAGTCTACCGAATCAAATAAAAAATGCGAGAGCGTTTCTCTCTCTCTCTCTCTTTCTCTTGATTTGTTTGGTTTTTTTTTTATTCATGTACATCTTATCCGTATGATTTATTGTATTTTAATTTGTTTTTATCACGCGCAACATGTGAAACGACTAAGAGCTACACTTGCCAAAAATGTTTGACGCGAAGAAAAATTCAATTCGCCAACGAAATAATTGTTTTTTTTTTTTTTATTATCTTT
The DNA here is from genome assembly GCA_037043255.1 of Diadegma fenestrale. NCBI lineage: Eukaryota > Metazoa > Arthropoda > Insecta > Hymenoptera > Ichneumonidae > Diadegma > Diadegma fenestrale. Next base: position 606,870 of record CM073310.1, read on the forward strand.
TATTTCTTATTTATTTGATTATTTTCGACGAGGTTCCGGCGTAGGCTCAAACACTAGAGAACCAACGGGTGTACTCTAAATCCAATAAGATATGCGTACTAATAAGAGCTTTTTTATTTACTTACGCGTACGAATTAAATACACTAGTTTTCAATGTATATACGCTATATAATAATATTTACAGGAATCGTAGGAAAAAGCGAAGAAACTGAAAATTTTAAACGCTTCCAGGTACGAGCCGAGGTTGGGAAATCTAAATGTATAGGGAAAAGTTTAATTGAACAGTAAAACATTCTCGTTGGCATCCCGATGGCATTTGCAGTTTGGCAACCAAACGAAAGCTCCTCGTTCAAATTCATTTCTTTGGTTTCGCAATTTTTCATTTTTTTTTCTTTCTTCGCAAATGTTTTTTTTTTTTTTCGGGCCTCCAAGCTCGAGTGCGTTGACGATTAAGAATAAACTTGAACGCAAGGGAAGAAAGTTTTTTCGACGATTTCAACTTCTGTACTGTGGGCTGGTGTCTCTGGGATCGGGCCAGGATATCCCCATAATGGGCTCGATCATTCATGGGTTGTCCAAGGAGATGAGCAAGGGCCCGGGTCGAGGGTGCTATGGAGGCAGCGAGACAGCTCGTTTCTTTCCAATTATTACGAAATAAATAATTTCTCGATAATCAAGGCTTTGAGGGCCTCGGTCAAATATTGAAAAAATATACATATTCATAAATATATATTATATATATGTGTATAATGATATACAAAGGAAAGTATGAACGAACCCGGCAACGGCGGCAACATCGTGGAGAAATTCCTTTTGTGTTTTTTTTTCTTCATGAAAATGTTTTTTTTTCACAGCGTGCCGATGTAATCGATAATAACAATAATAACTTGGAAAATACTACACGTGGAATGTAAATCGGCCGATATGTTATTCCGCAGGGTTAACAGTAATGACTAGGAATTATAATTCGAGTCGAAAGAAAAGAGACGAATGGTGAAAATGAAAATAACTTGGCATCGCCGCGAGACACTTTTTTATCCTCGCCTATACCGACAAACGAACAGAAAACGCACAATTAACGCTTTAATCGCATTCCAAGTTACAGACTAGAAACGTATACAGACTAGGCATACTTAACGCGCAAACAATTCATTATTCGCTGCACGTAAGAAAATGTCACAATTCGCGATCGATTTGCCCTTTTGCGCTATAAATATCTTCTCAGGGCTAGCGAACACTGCGCCCTTGAATTGCGCAGGAGATGCAAGATATGCGCATCGCGATCATTCACAACCGGACGCCCAATAATGCACAAATATGCGAGATCGAGGCGCTTCCCTGTAACGAGTGTATCTCTCTCTCTCTCTCTCTCCTCCTCCTCTCTCTGTCGAGCTTTCCAGCAAAAAATCCCTCAAAGTGTTTTTTTTTTTTCATTTTTCGGCTAAATAACCGAGGAATATTCGCATTTTCGAAAATTCTTAATCGTTAAAAACTCTCGTACACCCGTTAGTGATAATCGTTATTGGAAGAACAAGATGCCGGTCGCCGATAACGTTATCGGCCCCGGTATATACCATTATTATTCAATGATTTTATTCTTTAAGGTTATTATTATTATCATCATTATCATTATTATTGTTATTATTAATGATTTATTATTTAATTTTAAATTCCTCGTGTTACTAATTGCCCCTTGCACCTTCTTTTACTTTGGTTGTCATTTTTTATCTTTTGGTATGCAGTTTTTTTTTGTTTTGTTTTTTCTACAAAAACACTGTATGTAAGATACGCGTGGGTCCCATGTCCAAAGTGGTTCGAAAAAAGTCTACAATCGTTTTTTTTTTCTGCCACACACCATCCATGTATCTCTCATTCACAGCTTTATTTTTTAATTCATTTTTTCTTCTTCCCGCGATGCTTGTTCGTACCGTCTCGTGCTTTTTTACTATTCACTATTTTTTCCTTCTTTGTTTTTTATCTATCGCACGAACGCACTCACACTCACGCAGACATAATGAAAAAGTATAGATTTTTACCGCAAGCGCTCTTTTCGGAGAGCCTCGCCTCGCCCACACGTAATGTGGATATTTTACGAAAATGAAATATAATTTTCACATCCGAAATAACCCGTAATGCACCGTTAATTAACAATCGCGTTTCCACAAAGTCTATAATTTTGCGATTGATTTTTTTTGTTGTTGGTTTTATCATTGATTATTATCTCGTCGAGGCTCAAACTTTTCTCTCACATTCTCTTTCTCTCTTTACTTCAGCCCTGAATTTCTGCCTTTGCTATGCACTCGTTATCCAATAACTTGATGAATAATAAATATTTATATAAATATATCGATACAGCTGTCCACGCATGCCGCGGAATTCACGATTTTCTTTTATCCATGTAAACGCTCGTCACAAGTTGCGTGTATATATCGTATCAATTTACCGATCCGAGTTGTCGTTACTTCCTGCACACATGTTTGTTCATACAATATTAATGAGGGCGAATCATCAACGGGGTCGTGAAGAAAAGTTTATTGGAGCGTCGCTGACGCGTGCTTTTACGCTATACAAACTAACACTCTCCGGAGCTGTCTTAACCTTTCAATTAATGGATATATCCACAAGCCACGATTCAACCTTCCAAATACAGCTTTCGGAGCAACATTGTACGAAAATATTCACTGCAGTGCCCCCCCTTCAAACTAGAAAGGAAATTCCGATATTCTCTTTTATCCATTATCTTTTTTCACAACGTTTCCACGATTCTGACTCGTCTGGCAATTAGCCAAAAAATTATTTGAAAATCTATACGATATCTTGCTTTTTTTTCTCCATTCGAGACTATAGTCAAATTTCTCATCATTTATTTTTCTACTATTCGTTCATCAGGCTTTCCTATTGCCAGGTACCCACATTTTTATCGAATACAATGTTTGCTACGGAACGCACGAATCCCAATATTTTATAAATATTTAATAAGAATCTAATTAATATTCGTCACATCGGTAGATCTAAAAATTGATAAGGATTCAAGATTCATCATGAAACTCAATATTTTTCATCATGTTGAAGCTCGCAACGTTGGAATGCAACGAAAAATATTTTGTTTTATTGATGATTCGTTCAATTTTCAACGTCATCAAAAATTTTCGAGCCAATGTGCTTTTCGGATGGCAAAAATCGGTGATTTTATCATCGTAATTACATTCTGCGCTTGAATAATTATTTTTGATAAAGATAAAAAACGATTTCGTTGCATTCCAACGATACAGACTTCATATTTTTCAACTGAAAGATTTTTTTCTTATCATCATCCACTACTGTACCAAATTTTATTAAATTCTTAACGGTATTTCTAAAACCTCTACCTTAATTGTTGCTTTTTTTGTTCAATAGGATTTTTATTTATCAAATTTTGATCGAATGATACTTTTTCGTAAATCGTGTATAATAAACGTCGTTATGTCGCGCAGGAGCAATTTTCAATGCTAAAAAGAACATTGGGCTAGTTGGAAAAAATATATTATCGAAGTTGCAGCGTCTTTTTTCATTATTTTTTCGTCGTGAAGCTTGTGTCGGCGAAAAGCTCCGATGAAACTGTTTGGAATCGCAAGACTGCACGTGATGCGGGAGAGGCACGCTCGTTTCGATTCTAAAATGACGAGCAGCAACGCAACAACAATCTTAATCCCTTTTTATTTTCATTCCCTCAAAATGTTATTCAATTATTGATACGCCGCCTACTTGCGGTTTCTCGGTTTATATTGTTACTCGATCAATTAGGAGGATAAAGAGATATAGAAAAATGGGGAGAGAGGCACGAGAGGTGAAGAGTCGAGGAAATAATTGTTCCATTTTGCTAACGGGTATAGTCGAAATTGATTTGCCGGATAATCGTCATGTTTGGTTGAACGATCTATTACAAAGTGACTAATTCAACATGTTCCAATAAGCACCATCGATTTTTCGAATAAATGCCATTTCTTTTGTTACTCCATCAGAGTTTAAAATATTTATCGGTAAGGTTTATTGGTTCAGGGGATGAAAATATTAACTCGAGCCAATTATGAGCAAGGGAACATTTTGTTTGTTGTATAAATAGAAAAAACGTTTTCGCTCGAAGCATCCGGCATAATTTGCTGAGTAATCAAGTTTTCCCGATCAAAATGGATTTTCGGTCGCGCACTCACACGTTGGAATACTAATGAAAGTCAAGAAAATTAGTCAATTATTTGGGGCGATCCATTTTTTTAAACGGTTCATACCAACGATCGAGATTCGGGCGGGCGAACAAACTCTGCGTCTTCGTGAAACTCTCCGATGCACCACACGTGAAAAAAAAAAAAATGACAAACGATTTATAAGCCAAGATAAACATTAATTCTACGTTTACCGCATTCTCTAATGTTCCATCACAATAAGTCGATAAAAAATTGTTTTGTACCAAGTCAAAAATCACCATGAATGACTAGTAGAGTCTCTAGTGGAATGATGAGGGGGGAGAACGGGCCGAAAGAGGAAATGAGCTTACCTGCAGGTTATGCGATCTTCGTGCATACGATTTTTGTCCCCCGATGTCGGAGTCTCGTGCGGCGTTCCCTCCGCAACAGAATCCGCTCTCTCGTCCCTCAGTTTTTTTCCTCTTTTCCAAACCTCGTTATACATACAACCACGCATCAACAAATTTACCACTACCAAAATGTACTCTATGCCGTTATTAGCACTGTTGTTATAAACATTACTGGGACATGCCCGCCGCGCGTTACGAGCGGTAGTCGTCGGGCTCGAGGGGATAAGGACTCGATTCGCATTTAAAAACAAAAAAGATGTTGTGCGATATTTGATTTCAAGGCACGCGGCTCAGGCTCACCCGACAAAGCCGAAAGACTATATGAAAAACGAGGGTCGAGCTGAGAAATTAAATTGAAAAGGGAGACGCTCAGACCCCCTTTTTTTCGCCTTCGATTCGCCCTTTTTTTTCCTTTTCTTTTTCGGGCCACGTCGTCTTCACAGAGCTCGTGTCACAACGGGAAAACATCCATCACGGATACGTCGATCGAATGATCCGCGATGATTCTGCGTGCGTGCTTTTTTTTTTTAATTTTCGTTCGTTCGCCAAAATGAACGTGATTAACGAAAATTTTCTGTGTCCGATGAATAAATCGGTGAGAAAGGGGAATTGGATATTTCCTTTCGCGATACACGGACGGAAAAAAAAGACGTTTAAAAAAATGGAGTTGGAAAACAAGTTCGGAGTTGCGGAAACAAAAAGAGGGGGAAAAAAAAATTGTAAAATGTTGTCAACGAAGAAATAGGGACGTGGAGAAAGAGGAAAAATAAAGACGGTCGAGATACTCGGGCCAATCGCGACGTAGAGTGAAACGAGCGCTCTGAACAGGCTCTCTAACTCAGCTAATAATGAGCTTAATATTAATTAGGCAATTAGCGAACGCCACGCCGAGAGTATCCTGCAATTTGTTTTTCCTCTTTCTCCCGTTCCGTGTTTTCTCATCGCTCTCGTTTCTGCCTGGCGAAGCCCGAGGCACGCGTCTCTTCGTATTCCCCCTCGATCTACCCATTGCACACCGAGTACCCACGACAAAAATAACAACTAACAAGAACAGCTAGAGTAAACAAATGAGATAAAGTTTTAATAAATGGATAGAAAAACATACTACTCAACAGACAGCAACGGGAGGGGAAGCCAAGGAAACAAAAGGGTTGGTTCGTCGTTACGTAAAAACGCAGGTTGAAAAAAATAAAAAAATCAAAACAGGAAAAAAGGCAACTTTTCTTCAAATTTCATCTCAAGAGTGACGTAAAAAGAAATGAAATTACGTTATTTTCCACCATCCGTGGCCACAATTCGTAGTTACGACAAAGAGAAGAAAAAAACGAAATAATGGAATATTGTATGGGCCACAAATGGTACGTGACTGGGTAATGATAGAAAAGCGCGCGATACCGTGCGAGAAAAGCACGAGTTACCGATTGAATGATATCGAGAAAGTTGGAGTTTGGCCGATCCATCGATGAACCGGAGCAGAGATAAGGATCTGTTGTTTCAAGTTTTGTTTTTCGTTCATTACGTACTTGGATCCGGAGTTTGAAGATTGGAACATTTCGAGTGGATTATAATTGATGTTTATATACAGATCTAAGGTGGGAAGGGTAAAGGGATGATACACAAAGATGTTAGCTACCAATTTTGAATGACTACTTTATTGGCAATTCTTTTCTTCTAGGCATCGACCTAAACTATTACGTTGCTGTTACCATATCTGTGTAGCGAAGTGTCACTGTGTGCTTGTTGTGTACGTGTGTCTGTGTCTAGTCAATTGTGTGCGTCCGTGACCGGGCATGGCTTTTTCCATAAGTAAATGATATTCAATCGAAATTTTTCTATGCTCAGACTCTTCGCACGAATCGTGCAAGCTCTTCGATCCGTGCGAGCAACATTTCGAACAGCATTTTTAATCAAATTTTTCCAACAACTCATTAAAGAATAAAAATGATCGATTCGAAAGATAGAAAATTGGAAGATAGCCTCGAGGTTTTGAGCCTCCAATAAAATAATTGTAACGTTTGCGTGAGACGATAAACAGGAAGCACCGCGATTGTATAATACTCCGAAGATCCATTTTATTTTTATTTCCAAAAAAATGCAACCCGAACAAGTGAATAACGAAAGAAAAATAAAGTCTGTTCGAACGGTCGAGCACGGAGGAAAAACGCCACGTTTTCGAGATCATCTCTTCATAGATTAGTATCGATTATTTATGGTCCCGAAAAGCGTTTGTCAATGGTCGTCGCGTAGTATCGTAATACGTGCACCCATAAATCCCATCGCTAAACACACGTCTCATGCTTTTCTCATCGTAGTTTTGTTAGTTTCAAATACCTTTTACAATCTTCATCACTGTCGTCCGTCTCTTATTAGCAGTTTCGTACCAAGGTCTCTCTTTTGTTTCTTGCACAATTGATAGTTTATGCTGTAGATGTGTGTCGATCTGTGTCTCCGTGTCTGTTGTGTGGCTTCGTGTATGTCATATTATTCATGTCGCACTAACAATAATACTAATGATAGTTGTGACAATAATAATAATAATAATAATAACAAAGATACTTAATGCACAATCATAATACTAATAATAAGAGTAAGAATAGTAATAATAATAATAATAATTACACAAATGATAGTGATGATGATGACGATGATGATGATAATAATAATAAGAATAATAATAATAATAATACTATTAATAATAGTAATACGTTTATCGTATTTCCGGTACGTCAGAGATGCTGCCCTTATTGGCATTATCTCTGTGTGACTTTTTTACTTTCCATCCCCCTCAATCTCACTACTCCTCGCTCCCTCTTGTGAAACTAAAGAAAAAAATTTGGATTGTGTAAAGAAAAAAGAAAAAATGATTCAAGTCCGAAAAACACTTGACCAGATTTTGCGAGAGTTCGAAAAGGGTCAAAAGGTCAAAAGAATGTTGAGTTGGGAAAAAATTGATGCAAACGGTTTGAGCAAGTTGTTGTTGGGAGGATTCGAGAGAACAAAGTGAGATGAGGAGAAGTGAGATCTCGAAGGGATGGAAAAAAATCACGCGTATCGAGAAGAGTGAAGGAAATTTTGGTGAGAGAATAATATGAACCAGCATGCTTCACCTAATTCATAAATATCAATATACGTGCATGTATATATACATATAACATGAATTTACATGTGTATATATACGCATTTATACCGTTTAATATATATTAATAACTATATACAGTATAATGATGATAATGAGCTAGTGGTTTTTAGTCAGCGTTCAAAAAGCTACGCATTACCGATGACATTCGCAAACAATCGTCATTTCCTTGTAAAGATAGAGAGAGATAATAATATTAATAACAATACTAATAATCATAATATTAATAATAATAATGAGACAAATTTACGTAGATGCGATATCACGAGTCTGGGACTGAGATCTGACGTGTTTCATTTCGACAGTCTGTTGGCATGATGATGCACCACGTCCGACCGATATTTATACGGGGATGCGAGACTTTCGTCTCGTCCTGTTTGTTCGATATTTTCATCATTTTCTTTTGCTTATCAGATACTTGACTGGATCAAAGTTGGATCGTCGATCGTTTGAGTTAACGAAATATAAATGTGTGTCGAGGATGTGTCTTTTGTATGTTTGTATTTCTCGAGCTCGATCGAGAACGCGTGGCGATCGATCGAGCTTGAGAAAATTCAAGTGTTTTGTTCTTCTTTCTTCATTTTATCAGGAAAGACGATAGTTTTCAGTGGAACAAGAAACGAACGCGTCACACGATCCTCGTGTCGCCCACGCACACACACACACGCGCACACACATGCAAGCTCACACTCGTATAATTTTTATCTCATGCTCTGGCTTTTCGCCTTCGTTACTCCATTTGAATCTCTCGGTGCCTCGCTCATTTCTCGCGCTTTCGTTTGTTTAGCTCGTTCTTTTTTTTGCCTGTCATGCTTTCATTATTTTTCGGAGAGTATCCGCGAGTTTGCGGCCGCTCGAGCCCCCATAAGTACGTATCGCTTATGACAATGTTTATTTATTTTTTGTTTATATATATGCTAATATATGCGTTTACACACGGTTATATATATATATTTGTGTAGATTTATATATATGATCGTGTGGACACACACATATTATTTGTATAATGTAATTGTTTTAATTATAAATTAATAATACTCGAGGCTTCGTCGCGTACAATACCGTATCGATGAAAAATCACGACGCGGATCGAAGAGGTCGGGGGGGGGGGGAGAGAGAAAGAGATGAAAGGGACAGAGAGAGAGAGAGAGAGAGAGAGAGAAAGAGAGAGAGAGAGAGGGAACTAGTGAATTTTGGCTTCTCACTCTCTCACGCGTATTATCAGATATTATTACTTTTTTCTTCGTTATTTTATAAATATCCTTGTTTCGCAAACGGATCAACAGTTTTATACTGTAATTATTATCATTATCACTATGTTTTTCTTGTTGTTGTTGTTTGAATTAAATCCTAACGCTTTTATATCGCGTATATCACTCGCACATTTTATTTAACCGTATCATTGTATTTTTTATTTATTCCTCGCCTCCTTTTTCTTTCGTCTCGTTTAAACGCTAGGGATATTACTTATCGCTGAGAAGAATAATCGCCACCTCTCTCGTAAGAAATGGTTTCTCCTTATTATTACCTTTTTTTTTATTTTCTTTTACTTCCTTCCTCTTGGTTTTTTTTGTCGTTTTGTTTTTATCTCGCTGATAGCGGTGATGGATTAAATTATTATTATTATTATTATTATTAATATTAGTATTATTATCAGTATTTTAGTATACAATATCATTAGGTATAGTTGAGTTATCGCTTATTGCTCGAAATTTCTCACAAGCCCAATGTTCTCGATATCTGACTCGGGAACCGAGTCATTGATTTGTTTTTTTCACGTTTTTTTGTTAATTTGAGTAATTTTTGTCAGGAGGCTCGGCACCCGAGGCATTTATCGTTCTCATCGACACTTAAAACCTTTACTCTTGTCCACAACCTCGGTAGACTAATCTCAAAAATGTCTTAATTTATAGAATTGTTTCACTCTTGCTCGTTTTTTGCTTTTCTCACTGTGTGTGTTTATTTCGCTTAATTTTTTTTTGTTGCTTTTCATTTTTCTTCAGCATCTTTATTATGCTGCTTAAATATCTATCGAGTATTCTTATTTATCGAGCAGCTATTTATCTAGTCATTTGTTTATTTATTTCAATTTGTTTTTTCTTTCGTTAAGTAAATTCGCACTCGCGCTCTCTATTCCCCATCGGGAGAGCACGTTTTTAAATTGATCACAATTTTTTCACGACGAGGCTCTTTCAATCGCCTTTTATTTTCCTCGCTCTCTCTCTCTCTTTCTCTCTTTATATCACTCGCACACTGACTCGTACTTTGATTCCTTATTTTCACTCTGAGATTTTTTAATCCTCGTTGAAACTTTTGACTCTCTCGCCCTGATCCCTTCTATGGAAAAAGTTTAGCGCGATATGGAGATCGGAGAAATATTGTCTTTCGTAGTTAACTCGAAAAGAAAAATATATGTATACGTAATCTTAATTATTTACTTTTTTTCTCTTCAAATTTTTTTTTCTGTTTTCTCGATTTGTTTTCTCTCATTTTATCTCCTTTTTTTTGTTACTTATACGTTAAGTATTGACAACCCGCTGTCTCGATGCGGACAATTTTCGAGGCGAAGCTCGCGCCTTCAACTCGTTATCTCTGTAATAGCCGCAACTCCCAACGATCGCTCTACAAAAAGTATCGTCAGGAGCTGCTCGGCGATGGGGGTCGACCGGGGTCGGGCCTACTAAAACGAGCCTGTATCGATAATAACGAGCCCCGAGCTACGCCAAATTTTATCCTCAATAATATTGCTTTCTCCATGTTTGTTTGTTTATTTATTCTTTTGTTATTTTTTTTAAAGCTCTCAGTCTACGAGCATTATTTCGGAGTGAGAAACTTGACAATTTCGGTTTGAGCCTCTTCTCCTCTCGCGCTCTTCACTCTCACTCATTTGTCTCTCTTCGAGATTCTCGCATGGAAATTCAGGCGATACTCGAATTCACAACCGACAGAGATGACGTGCAATTCATGTTAATCGGTAGACTACGGAAAATAATAATAAAGACATTATTGCAACGACGAGAGCCGACGAGTCAACTTGAGTGTTAAAGCGATAAGAGTTGCGTCTCTCGTTTCTTTCTCCGCATACAAATAAATTAAAGAATTTTACAGATACAAGCGAGGGAGCGAGAGAGAGCGAGAGAGAGAGAGAGTGGGAGCGAGAGAGAGGGAAAATAAGTGAAAGGCAGTCTCGTTCGTTGACCGAAAATTATAGGATTTTCGGACTTGGTTATTTTTATCTTGTTGCCTCGTTCGCCCTGCTTTTCGTTTCCGTGATTATCTCCCTCGTTGTCTAGCTCGCGCGATGATTCGCGCAAGAATAATGGAGAGAGAGGGAGTAAAAAGAGGTTGGGGAGAGTGAAGAAGGAAGACTACGGAGGCGGAAAAAAATGGGGAGAAGAGGTCGCGGAAAAGCCACTGAGGACTCCTAATCCTTAGGAGTCTGGTGGGTGGTGGTGGTGGGTTACGAGTGCTGCCGTTTCTGTTGCGGAATCGATTGAAATAAGGAGCGGCGACGCCGCCGCCGCCGCCGCCGCCGCCGGCAGTAGTCTCGATCGGTGGGTGATGAAGAATCAAGCTCGGCCCGATCGTCCGTTGGATCGTCCGTTATAGTTGCAGGTTCGAAGCGTTTAGACGTACATTCCCATGCCGTACATCGAGCCCCAGTCGACACCCTGGAAGCTCGACATGTCGACGTTGGTCAGGGAATAGCCTTGATAAGGATTGGCCGGTGTTGGCTGTGGTCCACCGGCGGTCGCCGCTGTCGGTGGCGCCTGTTGCTGTTGAGGAGCCGCCGCGGCAGCCGCTGCAACCGCTGCAGCCGGTATCGGATACGGGGCGTAGCGATAAGCCGAGAGAGCCGGATAACTGCTCGCGAACAATTTTCCATATCCGGCAACGGCATTTTGTACTTGGGCCGCGGCAGCGGCTGCAGCTGCAGCTTGTACGTGAGCCTGAGCTTGCGCAGCTACGATCTGCGATGCAGTTGCAACTTGAAGAGGTGGCTGAGGCGCCAAACGCACTCCCAATGCACCAAGAACTACCCTTTTTCCAAGCGCGAGCGCACCCTGCTGCACCGATTCCTTAGGCTGGGCTTTTTTACACTCGACCTTTTTATTCTTGATCGTATGGAAATGTATCTCGCAGACCCTGTCGACAACGTCCTCGTTCTCAAACGTTACGAAACCAAAGCCTCGATGTCGTTTAGTCTGTTGATCCATCAGCATGACCGTCTCCTCGACCTTGCCAAATTGATTGAAGTACGCCTTGACCTCGTCGCTGCTCGTGTCCTGGCTCACTCCACCGACAAATATTTTTTTCGTTCTGTTTGCCTGTTTGGCTCGATTCTTTGGCGTTGCGTGCTTCGGATCGATCTTTTTACCGTCCAACGTGTGAATCGGACACTTTAGTACTTTGTCGACGCTGCCGGGCTCGGCGAATGTTATGAAGCCGAAACCTCGGCTACGCTGCAAGTCGAAAGACAAAGGGATTCGCGATAAAGCCATTTCCGCATACATTTCATGCGGCCGCAATCAATAGCGTCTCGTTCGATCAATCTGCTTCGATTATCGCTCGGCACGCTAGCGAATACGGATCCGGCCAATCGTTTGGTCGTCATGAGGCTGTCGGTTGCACAGTCTCGTTCATTCAAATATTTTTTTATTATTCTATTTCGTACAAGACGAATTGATTCTTTGTTCAGGCGGAAACAACCAACCGACACCTTCTTACACACTTCTCTGTGCCAGGACCCATTGAATTGACGCAGAAAAGCCCCCAAAACCAAACCAGCGTGTGTGCGCTTGTATATACGGAATTTTGTACACGCGCATACACGCCAAAAGCAAAAGAGGAGAAATGAGGATGAATAAGGTGGCAAACTGCGATGCCGCACGAACCTGCGTGACCGGATCCTTCATTATGAGGACATCCGTGACGGTACCGAACATGCCAAAGTATTCTCGGAGCTTCTCGCTGCTCGTCTGCCACGAAAGTCCACCCACAAACAGCTTTCCAGGTGCTGGATCGCCCCCGTTCGGTGTGCTCCTTCCCGAACTACCCGAATGACTCCCGTTTATCGGCACCAGAGCATTGTGAAAATCGTGCTCGATACCACCGTTTGCCGCCTCCATACCGGCGCTGTAACAAATCAACCACCAACATCGTTTTTCAATATTTTCATTTTTTATCTTCCCATATTTCGTTGCACTTTACCGCCACAACCACATCGACATTCGTTTCCTGTGCCAACTATAATGCGATCATTATATTCATCTACTTTACACAAACGATACGTGCGGATTCTACGATAACGGATCATCAAATTCCAAAACATATACTCGGGCTAATTAACTACCACTTGAGCGCAGTTTGCATCACGATATCAAAACCATCGGAATTTTTTAATCACGAAATTGGCATCGAGTATCGAAATACAAATTTTTTCCAAATTTTTCACCAAATGGTCATTGAATAATTGAGAGTTTGATTGAGTGTTCGATTACTCGAGCACTATACGTGGTGGGAAAATTGAAAAAAATCATTTTTCCATGTGCATTACGAAATTGGGTTTTTTCTTGAGCAAAACTCATAATTGATACCAAAAATTGGCTTCTCTTTTGAAATTGAACAAAAAATCAAGAGAAAACGTATTTTTCGTTGGATCCCAACGTTGCGAATTTCAGTGTCATCCAAATTTGATAAAACTCTCATCTTTGTATCTGGATATTCTCCGCTCGCTTTTACTTATTTCCACGAGTTGCGTCTGCCAAGGACAAGGCATCGCACGCGGCCGGATACGCATCATTCTCGATGTGGAGACGATTTTTTTTTGTTTTTTGGTTTTCATGAAAATTCGACTAATTCGCATTATGAAACGCTTTTACCGACGTAAGAGCTACCGTTTTTGCCTTATTTCTGTTTCTCTTGGCCGTCTAAATTTTTTTTCATTCGATTTACAAAGCATGAACGATTGATCAATTTTCTGTGGCATTTTCATTGCAGCTCATACCGTTGGTCGCCGTACAGTTAGTGGCTACCGTTGCAGTTTTCTACATGTCCTACCACAGGGCATTCGTAACGACGATCGACGTCCAGTAAGCCATCCAAATTGCATCAAACTATTTTCCATGACTCGTTATTCGTGCGCCAAATAAATAAATCGCTCTTCCAAATACGCAGGCTCGAAAGAACCCCTCGATGGGAACCCGAGAACGTACCGAGATTCATGAGCCTCCGGAACCCCCGAAATCTCAAGGTAATTTCGGTGCAGACTTATCTAACCGCGTCCAGCATAAAAACTAGTTTCGTTGGATGAACAAAAATGCCGGAAGCTTCGAGCTTTAGCATCGATTCGTTCTCGAGGTTGAATTCATTTGAAAGGTGTGCGCGGCGCTGCTTTCAACTTCTTATTCCCAGGGCGTCATGGTTTTCACCGTTTCGTAATTGGTAATTACAATAATGGATCAACAAGCAATTTGACGAAGCGTGGGAAGGGGGATGAGCGTATTATCCGACATTATCAAAGTTTCCGGTCGCTGAAATTCGCGAAATGAAAATTATCCGTTTAATGCGGAACAGTTATAAAATGGTGAGATTGAACGGACGTAAGACTTATTGGAAGGATCGAGGAGGGAGCTTCGTAAATCTTGGAAATATATCAGAGCGAACGAGTAAACGACGAGTATATGGGGTCATGTTGCTTTTCGCTTATATAGGAAAAAACGCGGAGCTGTAAGAAATGAAGAATAGAAGGCGAACACGGCCGGTGCGATGGTGGTGGTGCGCGAGTGCGATGAGAACGAGATAGAATGAAATCGAGCGCGGGAGAAACACAGGCTGGAGGAGAGAGAGAGAGAGAGAGAGAATGAGAAATTGTGTGAGAGAGTGCGCAGCCGGTGGATCAATAAACCCCCCGTTCTTGTCGTTCCGGTCGCCGCCGCCGCCGCCGCCGCCGCCGTTGCCGTTCGGATATAGTCATAGCGACGGCCGCTTGGGGGTTTCGTGTTCTCTCGCGAATCTACCCCGTGTGCACGGCCAAGCACGAAGCTTTCCCCTTGCCACGTATATAGCGCCAGCCGCACTGTCGACGGACAAAAACTATCGCGGCAGCAGTATGCAGCGACCGAAATCGGGCTCTGCCCACTGGCTGAACTGTACAGTCCTTAGCCACTAGTCATCCTGACCGATACTTTTCTATTATAGACGGCGACGCGCCGCGTAGCCGCGTAGTTCGGTCCAAAGATTTGTTTGTTTTTTTTTTATTGGATCGTCCTGCGCGGCTTTGAATTTGGAACGGAAACGACGGAGAACGAAAGAAGCGGACATTTTTGAGAGAAATTATCGGGGAAAGTAGAGTAGCGGCGCGATATCGTCCTTGCCCTGAATATCGCTGAAGGCTGAAGGAACCTCGATATTGACCGAGAATTTGGAAGTTGGCTATCGCGGAGCGCGGTCGAGAAGGATCGCGGTTGATTCATATGGAGCGTGGAAAAGGAACGCCATGTCTCGATCGTGCGGCGTGTGACGGCGGCGACGGCGCAGCAGCGCCATCCTGGCAACGAGACCGAGGATGACGAAGAGCGCCGCCGCCGTTGACGCCGCCGCCGCCGCTGCCGCCTGCCGGTGGCAAATCCGCGGCGAACGAAGCAAGGGCGTAGTGGGCGGCGCGCGGTAACCGACGAGGCACGGGGAGAGGAGCGCGCGCTCCGTTGGCAAGGGTCGTTTCGAAACGGGAAAGAGGGTGACGGGAGAAGGACGAAGCGCTCTAGGGGGTTGGGCAGCAGGGCGAGAGGCGCAAAGGGGTTGCCGGGGTAAAACGAGAGGGTGCGGAGGCGCCGTCGCCAGCGAGCGACGCAGTGCCGTCGGGACGCTCGACCGAGTCGTTTAGCCAACCGCGATTCGGTCTTATTCATCATTCCGACGATACCGCAATCGCTAAATTTCTTCTCCGACGAAGAAATCTTCATTTTTTCTTCTCATTTGCTCCTCCGAGTGATCAATTCGCTTTAATAATCATTAATCTCGCTCATTCGTTCGTTCATTTTAATTGGCGATTTACGCGTATTTTCATACGCGAGTGTGTACGCGAACCTAATTTATATATTTATTTCGAATATGCGCGAGATTCTCGCTATTTCGTAACTCGAAACTCAACATTTCCATTTTGCGGATCCTCGCGCTATTTCCGGCATTGATAAAAATGCAAAGACATCGTTTAAAACGACGGTGGTAGTTGCGAATTTTCGTGAATAATGGAAACGCACATCGCAGTTTCTAAGCGCAATTGCATGAATAATAAGGATCAAGAGGAGCTCGCACAAGATTCGCTACAAGAGGAAAGATGCCGCCATTCTTAATGCTCGCTTTCAGGGATATTGTCCTGTCACAGCAGTACGCCTTTCCAGAGTTACTGGTGTGATGGGACATTGTCCTTGATCCGTGGCACATCCTTCGAGGAGATTACTCTGCCCCGCTGCTGCTGCTGCTGCTGCCACGTCGCTCTTTGCATATCGTCGATACTCCCCCTCGTTGCTTCCCACATAACCCCTCGTACAACTGGAACCTCCGTTTCCCCTTCAACGTTCATACTCTCACTTTCTCTTTTTCCTCCAAGAGCCAGCGAGAGGCCCGCGTTCGACCCACCAATGTGATTATTAATTATTCAGTGATTTCACGATCGCTAAAAAACGAGCGTTTGGCGAAAAATAATCGATCGACCGTCCCTCTTGCCTCTTGACAACTCGTTCTTTTTTTTATTTCCGGTTCGCAATCAACGCGACTAATCTACGCGGTTGTAGATTTTTCTCTCATCGATTGATCGCGAGTGCGCGCGGGGAGAGTAAAAAAAAGTCAATCGTTCGAACGAGATTCAAGTTGTAATGGAAATTTAATCAACTTTGTACGTATCGTTTCGTCTTTTCTCAACGAAATTCGTCGACCTCGTTGCGTTTTGAAGGGAAGACAAAAAAAAGATGAATTTTCGATGCAAGTGCGTTACGGCAACAATGAAAAGTTGAAATAGAAAGAGAGAGAGAGAGAGAGAGCGAGGGCAAGTAGGAGGAAAGGATCGAAGTTAAGGGTCGCGAACACCAGAGGGGCAGCTGCTGGGAGAGAAAACCCGAGGGTTCTTTTGAGTAGGCTGTTTGGTCGTGAAAACGACAAAGACGGAGGAGGTTCGGGTTAGGGAAAGCATGCACCGCGCGTCGACTGGTATAGTGGCGCACGATCCTCGGAAAAGCACGACTTTCACCGAGGACCTGCTGCTGTTCCCCGCCCACGTAAATGGAACATCGGGCGCGCGTGACAAAGACCATAAGAACGCGTACGGAATAATTGTTAAGGGATTCAAACTAAATTCAACATCCGTCAACGATTTTACTCGAGCAAACGAAATTCTTTCACACGATTCTCGACACACCGGTGCGAACAAAACGAGCTATACAGAGTCTAGGCGTTAACGACGCGCTGGATATCGATCAAAGTATATCAGAATGTATAGAAAATTACGGGAATTCATTAGGCGCGAGAGCGGCGCGCGCGATCGTTTAAGGCTCGTCGCGCGGGTGGGTGTCCGCGGAGAATCAACCTGATCCGGACAGCCCAACAGGAATTGAAATGTTTTCCGGTCGATAGAGGCGCGGCAGTATTTTGATAGGACGCGTCTTTTTTTCGTTCAAACGAGTGTCACGGAATTCCAGACTTTTTTTTCGTATTCCCCATCTATCTCGTTAAACGCGTGTTTAAACTTTCCGGGTAACGAAATTAAGCAACTTTGTCAAGCCGGATAACGCCGAAATTCGTTGTCTTTTTTATTTTTTCGCCAGCAATTTGAAATCGTTCGGAAAATCTTCCATCAGCCGAGTCGTACGAATTATGATTGCCAGCCCCTCGTTTTGTCTCGTAATCTCAACTCGTTGGCAGCAACTCGTTTCGCTCTGGTCTCTCGGTGCGGTCGCGTTGCGTGAATAATGAATGGAGCTTGTTACGCGGGTCTACTGCCGGTCAAGCGAATTAGCTTTATTGCCAAGAGAGGGAGGAATAATTCGACGGTTTGAGCGCGCCGTCCGCATTGTTACACACGTTCCGGCACAGAGAGAAGGCCCTTAACGCGCGATCCTCTGGCCTGTGTCGACCCTCGCAAAATCAACGTCGTGCGATGTAGAATTTCTCGAGGATATGCGAAGCAACGAAATTTTGAGGACGATGAAGATGGAAAAAAAATGAAGGATTTGTCGTACGAGCGCGGATGAAATTCGATGGAGCGATGGTAAACGAACGAAAGAAGGAAAAGGAGGTCGAAGGCGAACTCAAATTGGCGAAGGGCACAGACGCACGTGCGACGCGAACCGCCTGCAATTACGTCGGTGGCACGCGACGCGATGCTCGTTACCAACTCAGCCTTTTAATACCAGCCATACGGTAGGCTGGAAAAAATAAAAACCGCATGCACGCACACTCGCCCATGGGACAACGTCCTGTGTTCGAGATATTGATGGTAAATATGGGCAAACGGGGCTCGGGAGAACCTTGAAAAAATGGAGGAAAATGCTCGATAAATATTCGCGTTCTTCACAAATTACATTTGAGCGTCACGCTGCATCTCGAAAGCTTCACTCCCAGGCTAATGGAAAATAAGGACAAATGGAAATTTCAATGAAAAGAGAAGAATTAAAGGAGCGGAGTGCTGGATGGGAAACAATTGATTAGCCTTGGATCAACGGGCGCGGCGCGTCTGGCTCTGAGGGAGAGAAAATGTTATAACGCCTCGTAGAGGGCACGGCCATCAGATGGCAGCACTCTCTGGATGAGGCAGTCTCGAAGCCTACCAACGAGCCAACCCCTCGCCGCCACCCCAGCCCGCTTTGGATTTATCCCCCGAGCAAACCGAGAAAGAGCATCGACGCGTCGCGATTCCAGCATTTAAATCATCCTCTCCCAACGCTCGTGCTTTTTCGAGTCACCAAACGGATATAATTCAAAATATTAAAGCAACAAAACCACCGAATCATTATTTGTTCCATCCTCATGAAAAATTCAATAAATATCGATTAATTAAAAGCCAAAATATAGCCTGACTCCGCTAATTATTTAATCAGGCAACGAAAACTCCCAGTAAATGAAATATTTGTGGTCGACGATGCCAACTCGATATAATAACGTGTCGTCACCCCAACGGAATAACCGAAGAAGCAGGATGCGATTCTCTCTCGACTTTTCTCTATGTACGTTTACCGGGACAAAGAGAGAAATTCTTCTGCCCGCAGTCTCAAGAAACGTGAGAGTCACTAATTTGCTGTTTAGAGAAAAGAATCTTTAGATGCTGTAGAGCGTAGTTTATACTCGTCCGATCAATTCGAGCCAATTAAAAAATGTTTATGCTGCATTTACGTTTCTTACAAACTGTGCGTAGATCGTGTAGACACTCTCTTTGTTCAACGCGAGTATATTAGATGAACAAAATATATATCAATGTTCCCGTTTGTGTGTATGTTTTTTTTTTCACACACAATTTGTCGTTAGAAATGCCTCCGAGTGCTGTGAGATAATTAAAAAAAAGTTTGGGTAGTTTTCGTAGTTTCCCTCTATTTAAACCGCGGAACGTGCCGTCCGGATGGGCTCGCGGAACGGAAGAAAAAAAAACACTTGATTTATTTCAATCAGCCGTGTACAGCTTAGTTTTAATTAAAAAATCTTTATAGCTTGGGCGGGTTTCGAAAGAAAAGAAAAACGTGAGTCGCACGTCGAAAAATCTCGTCTCATTTTCCGCGCACGTTTGTCGCGAGAGTCCCACGAATAATAAAGCGTAATAAGCCGAGTTGCTCGTTATTCAACGACCAAGTTTTCCAAGCTTCTCGACAAGTTTGCGGGGCTGACGATCCTCCTACCCTTTCTCGGCCAACGACATTCGCGTCGAAACTCTGAGCTTATTTTTTCAACATCGAATAAAATTTAATAAACTGCGTTTCGTAAATCATTTCGATTTATTTTCCCGCTGCAAAATTGCTTCAAGTGCAATAAAACAACAATTTATCGTTTTACTGTATCGATCGTCGCGTAAACACGTCAAAACGATTCCGAGGTGGAGAAAACGCGTTCTATTCTATTAACGGCGCCGGAGCGTGTCCGGACACTCGCAATGTACGACCAACTTACTCGTCCCGTACGAGGAAGAAGCAAAATGATTTAAAAAAAGTGCAAAAGGGCTTTTCTCGCGACGTGAATGGGATTAGAGTCGGGAAATTGGATCCCTGGAGCTTGCGACGCTCGAGTCCAGCGCGATGACATTCAGCATCGGGATGCAATGAGAAATACAATTTCTTTTTTCCTTCTTTTTCCATCACTTCACTTTACAAGGAAAAAAAAAAATCGCTCTTCGTCGCATTCATCGGATTTTCGAACGAGAGTTAAAGGAAAAGCCTCAGACTTGTTTTCGCAACTTGCGGATATCCTGCAAAGGTTTATCGATAGGCTTGATATAAAATTTCAAAAAAATGAAGTCTCCGTGAACTGCGGGACCGTGACGGGATAAGAAATCCGAACTTGGGTCGATTATAAATTGTTTCTTTGGCTCGTTCTACTTTTGCACCCTCTCCGCGCGCGTATTCGGATTCCGATTGTTGCGGGGAGAGGGGAAAAGGTGGAAAAGGCCGCGTAGAGGACGCGAGAGAACGAGGCCGTCGTTGTGGCAAATGCGGGCTGAGTCTACGCGTTATTGGATCAATACGACGAGGCTCCAATTAATCCGCGGGGGGTCCCACCCTCGACAGATGGCAAACGGAAAACATGGTGTGGTCCTCCCCCATACCCACGTTCCTTCTGTTTCGATCCTTTCTACCCTCCTCTCGCGTCTCCTCCGTGTATTAATGCTCGGTACTCACGGTGCCTATATAAATCTACAAAACAGACTGAGCTATCGGTCGCACCCATGACACACGTTTCATCCGCGTACAAGCTTTTATTTCCGTTTTACGTTGGACGAAGATTGAGCCCTGCATAGTAACGGATTCGCCAATTATTCCGAACAAAACAGAAAACCATGAAAATCTGCAAATATTTGGTCTCTGCTCCGAAAACAAAAAACTGTCGTTGCGGCTCTCCGACCGTAGCGCATTTTTTGCATCCCTCTCTGCACGCAGTCGAAACGAAAGTGAATTTCGTTAAGCGCTCCGTACTTTACAAAGTTTTGTTGTTTGGCTCTGTCCTTCGAGGCGTATCGTTCGTCTCGAAGGTCCAGCAGCAGGAGACACAGGAGGCTGTGCGGACCGCTCGAGGACAAGACACGAGCAGCCAATAGTTACGGAAAAGTAGAGCGTCTGACTTGTCTTCGCCTGCTCAGGGGGTTGCTCTTTCTTCTGCTTGCTATCCTTTTCGTCTTATCCTCTCAGTTACTGACACTCGCTACATCCTCGAGCAATGTTGCGCGCTTTCTCTGGGGGATGCTGCTCATATCGATGCGCGATAAGAGCAGAGTTTCCGTGACGGAAAGCCACCACGAGAGCGACGGACGATAGTCACACTAAACGCTAGGGAACCGACTACGAGAAGATTCCTCGAGATACAAACTCCACGGTCGGTACATCGGCGTGCCGTTTACCATGGAAAAACCAATTTACCGACCCTCGGCAAAGGAAAACTTGTCGTGTTCCAGTTATGGACGAAAATATCGTTCGTGGCTAGTTCGTCATTAGAGCAAATTGATTTTATTTGCGAAACAGGACGCAAAACGTGCGCATCGCGTTTCGTTCCAATTATAAAGATAATTGAATTCGCATCGTTGGAATGTGACGAGTTTTATTGAGTTTTCAGTATCGTCGAATATAAATACGCGAATTTCAGGCGCCAAAATCGTTTCATTTTTTTCTCTCATAATTAGTCAAATTAAACATTTTTTTTTTGAAATTTCTGTCGCTGGCCGGCGAGATAATAACCGAATCATCGTCGCATTCCAATGATCACAACTTTTCTACAGTTTTCTCACGGAGAAGCCTCCAAATCTGTGAATCTGTGTCGAATGAATTTTGGAAAAAAAATTTCCGAGGGAAAACTTTTGTCTCGATAAACCGCTGCTGGTTCAATAGAGAGAATATGATGGAATTGGCTTCAATTTTTGAAACCGACCTTCCCTACGTGGCGCTAGCCAGCTGAAGCGTCACGAACGCGCATCCATCGCCCCAACATTTATCGCGTAATTAATCGGACTAATTTGGCGTTTCGTCTTACATAGTTTTGTTTTTTCTCTTAAGCAATCGGATCACGGAAAATTTCGGAGATGTGCAATTTTGACTTTCAACGTCAAAGTGGAGGTATTTTAAAAAATTTTGATATGGAATCATTGAGTTCCATTCGTAACGAGCATTTGCAGACGAAACTCAATTCCCGAAATAAATTCAATTGCAGGTGCTTAATATTTGAGAATCGATGATTCGTTCGCGTTTTCGAAATAAAGCCGCACAAATCAACTTACCGCCTGTTCGAAAAATCTTTTTATCAATATATAAAAATATTTACGCATACATGAGGAATAAATTCGATAATCGATACTCGCTACTCGTGTCGATACTTTAATACAAATTGAAAAAATCAAACCGATTCTAAAGTATTACGATAACAAATGTTTACGGTGAATGATGGGCGTCGTATACGCAACAATTATACAGGGCAGGAAAAATGGTTAATTATTACACGATTACGGATACATCGATCGAAATATTTCAAGTTGAACGTCGATCGGCCGCTGACGCGCGGATATAAGATTTCTAGGGTCGAGACGATTGCGACTGCTATATAGAGATCGTGATCTTCGATCGATAAGAGTCTCGGGTATTCGGTATACAACGGAAAGCTACGATAAATGAATATAATGAGTAAAGTACACTATTTAAAATAATGTATTCATAGTAACACTCGATGCGTCGAGACGGATTTGTGCTCGAGGCTGATAAACGATAAAAATCCTACATTTTTATATGTAAATATACGAGAAATAACTATTTGTTATGGCTACAGGTCGGGAGATCGTTATTTGTGGTACGTTCTGACTCATGCGAATCGATAATTGGTTTGAAAACCGAAAGAGCCTTGCCTGATTGTTCGTAGGATCGTTTCCCTTGTCGCTGGGATGTCGTGTCTCATATTCAGTCTCCGGAGCGTCATAGTATTTCTCTCGTAAGGCGTTAACCTTGCCAAGGCATAGAGTATTGTTGAATATATATTTGAATTACACGGAGAGCGATTGATTGATCAACATTGTGGCCGCAAGAGCCGCGATGCTTACATCATCATTTTATTCCAGCAACAGATCGCCCATGTGCTCGTCGCCAAAATACTTTTTCGTTCGTTCCATTTTCATACGCAGCGCTGTAACGAGGCATGGCAGAAAATGACATCAACAAAAAAACAAACGTTTTCATCTTTATTCGTGGAGTAGCCGAGTCGAGGGCTTTTCATGGACCAACTTGATCACGTTGTTAAGAATCGGCACGAAAAGCGCGCGCCTTAACGAATATTCAAGTTGCCATTAAACCCACCCCCATTGCACATTTTTTTTCTTCCGAACGGTAAACCCAGAGAAATCGTATTCCCATAGAAATTTGCAACGCGTGCTGTCTGCTCAATCGAGAATCTCGAGGATATTTCCAAGCAGGGCGAGAATCTAACGAATGAACGGAGCATGACTTATCGCGTTGATCGAACCAGCTACACATTTACAGCTCCGTAACTATATATTGTAGATCCAAACCTCTGCTGTGGCTCTTTCCATCGAGCTTATCTCATCGCGTCTCTTCCCCTTTGCTTCGCCTCTATTTGGTCACATATAGTCGGCCAAGATTCGGACGATCGTGACCCGAGCAAGGAATTGCAAACGCGCCTAACAGTCCCCGCCACGACTCTCGAAATCATGGCATCTCGCAAGGAGAAAAAAAAACTTATTCAATCGAATTCCAGCTGAAAATGAGATGCTAACCGTTCGTAACGTTTAATTGATTGTCACGAATCATGATTGATTGCGAAAGGGCAGCGTGGGCGGTCGCATTTTCACACTGACAACGGAAAAGCGTGTTTTTCATTGATTCAACGATGTGGCAGAGAAAAATGCATGTTTTTTATACGCGACACGTCTCGTCCGATCGGGGAATTTTGACTATTGACTCAATTTGTTTTGGCATTGCTATTCGAAATGAAAATTCGGTGAAAAGCCCTCCAAGCCGTCGTTACAACGCCGTCGTTTCCAAGTGCCTCTCTCCCACGCGATCTTCGTGATAGCAACGGCGAGCGAAGTCTATTATCTATATCCAAGAGTTTCGAGACAATGCGCGCACTCGAAACGACCAGCCCGCGGGCCTTCCCGTCGCTCCATTTCGCCCACTATAGACCCGGTACGCGCTCGAGGCGCCCACCACCACCACCACCACCACCACCCCCATTCACCCATCCAGTCCCGTATTCCTACCAACCTCGGGGAATCTAATCGATAATCGGCCAAGAGAAATGAAAGCGGGAGCGAGAGAGAGAGAGAGAGAGAGAGAGAGTGCGACGACTCTACTACTGATTCACTGCAGTATACACGATGTATGTCTGTGTGTAACGTTTGCCTGGATCAATATTACGTATTTTGTTGTTTTTCGTGCCAGGCTTGCTTCCGCGTATCTGCATAGTATTCCTTGTTGCTGTGTGAGTCAACGAGAGCAGATTGAAATGCTGCCTCGAGAATGTTGATAAAAACGAGAGAACAAAAACCGCGAGCCAGTTCAACTTTGCAGAATGGACCACTTTTTCATCGCGCACCAGCCGCATTATTTTTCTCTCCGCCACTCTGAATTTCAGGCATTTTTTTTCCTTAAACTCACACCATGAATCTCGTACAAAGCTCTGGAATTTGTGTTTTCCCATTGCGCAATAACGAATCGCAAACACACGCGCGGCAACAGAAACTGTCGGCTAGACGCTTGAAAATTATCGACGCCCATGGAAAAACGTGCACGCAGTTTCTCTCTTCGCATCGACTTTCAATGCAGTTACGCGATAACGTGCTATTCGTGATAAAACATTCAATTTAATCGAACCCCATGAACAATCCTTTATGCACTCTTTACCGACTTAATTCATTTTAAATTAAAACAAATTTTTAATTAATTACAAAAAGTTTTAATTTTTTTTCCAATGTCTTCAATCTTTGATTCTATTAAAATCGCTATAACTTTTTTCGTTTTCGAAATATCTTTGAATTGGTAATTAGTGATTTTTTGGTTCGGATTCCCACCAAAAAGAAATGATCGGAATGCAATGCAGCCTAAAACCTGTTCTGAGTGGTGAGCTTCATTCTTCTGAAAGATTCACATGAGAATTGGTTCAGTGGTTTTCGCGTGAAAATAGCAAATGACAAATTTTGTGGTATAGAGATGGAAATTGTTTCTTTCAGCGGTTAATATTTTCGTCAGGTTGCGGATGCTCAAAAAATTACAGGATCGATCTGAATTCTCAACCGTTGATCGGTTCATCGGAATTATTATTATTATTTGGGGTAAATTTCATTTTGAGTTTACAGGCTGTATTAGTTACCGACGCGTGGTTATTGGATTGAATAACCGATAACGGAATACGAGGATGAATCGAGATGATGAGGAATTGAAAGAATAACAGAGGGAAAGCGATAATCGATTGGAATAACATCGAGCTCGTTTGAATATCCTTGCTGATTAATGTGATGTTAAAGAATTAGGAATATAATTACGGTGCGCAGACTTGCGAAAGCGGACGACGTCTAGAAAAGTGATTTTAAAGCTTATCCTTTTTATTTGCTCGTGGTTTTTACCTGGTGGACAGACTCGTCGAGCCCACTCGGCGGCTTAATTTGCATATCATTTTTCACGGTGATGTACACTCGTCGACATTTTCGAGCCGGACCTCTCACGTTGCAGCTTCCCTCTTGCTCATCGCCCCCTCCTTCTTCTCCTTATTTTATCGCCGAGCTTCTTAGTCGCCACAAACTCATTTCGCTCCTTATCGCAATTGCCTCGTTCACTGCAATTCCTACTCTCGTTAGTTTTGCCGCGCATCTAAATTGTATTTTTATGCTGTGTGCATTTGCGCCTATTATGCTCCGGGCACATTAACATGGACGAATAAATCGCAATGAATTGTGATTATTTTTACAGAAGCCTATTCTCGTCTAAATTGCAGCTATTCGGAGAATTAATTATGTACATTCTTAACTTTTACGCAACACACTATCGAAATGTCTCGGTACTTGTTGGGAATTTGCAAATTTTTTTCCATACGTGCCACATTCGCCTAGAATTTGATTAGCCACTTTTTAGGATCGCTCATTACGAATCAGAACTCGAAATTTCGAAAT
This sequence comes from Diadegma fenestrale, assembly GCA_037043255.1. Classification (NCBI taxonomy): domain Eukaryota; kingdom Metazoa; phylum Arthropoda; class Insecta; order Hymenoptera; family Ichneumonidae; genus Diadegma; species Diadegma fenestrale. Next base: position 632,928 of record CM073310.1, read on the forward strand.
TCACATTCAATCGTTCCTGCTTCTTTGTCACATTTATCGTGTCTCAGAAATCATGTAGAAACGGAGAACTCGTCAAGTTCCAAACGATGCAAGTCACGTATTTTCTACAGGGAATCGCGTACCAAGTTCTCGATATTGAAGCTGCTCTCTTTCGAAATCTCGATTTTCCAACATAGATTCGATTTCAGAAACTCAGAATTTTTGGAACACCAAATTCCCATGAAAAATGAAGGAAAAAGATTCGCCTGAAAGGATTAAAAGCTTCCGACCGTTTCTCATCTCGAGTGGGAAACAGGACGGTGAGGAAAAATGGAGCGAGGGAGCTGTTCAGGACTATTTTGCGTTTGAATTGAGATTAAAATGGCGAGGGAAAAAGGGGCTGAGGGTTGGGGCGGGCAGGTAAGTGCACGAGAGTGTGCCACGAAGAACGCAGCTCCGGGGAGGCAACAACGACGCTCAAAGTTGTTTCGAAAATGCAACAAAACACGAGGAACGCAACAATAACCGTGGGCAAAACGAGAAGCGCGGTCGATGGGAGTCGAGGATGAAGAAAAAGCAACAAAACGAGAAAAACGAAAAAAAGAAATTGCATGAAAATGAATGAAAAGGCACACGCGGAGAAGCGGGATTCTTCGCGGGAACGAGAAATATTTGCATACTTTGATCGCAGCCGGCACATGGAATGAATAAACTTTTATTTGTTACATTGTATGGTTTATTTGCGCTGGTAAGCAAGGGAAGGATCAAGCTGCTAAAGTGCCAGAGCGTCGTTTTTTGGATATACCGCGATATAAATTAAATTGCGAAAGAATGGACCGTTTTACAAACGGAGAGAGTGTGTTACGACATACCAAAATGTATAATTGACGTTTGTTTCATTGATTTAATTCCATTTTATTTTCTCTTTCCTTTCCATTTTATTGTTTCATATTGTTTATTTATATTTCGGAGATCCTCATGATTTATTTGATTTTCACTCTTGAACGTGCACGTATTCGCAATGTTTCTCACAATTCGTAAGTAGCGACGGTCTCGTTGTACTATCGATAAGGGAAGAGTGGTTTGCGCTAACCGTTCTCAACGATTTATCGTCCCCTTTCCTGTAAAATCAAGGTAACTCGGTTAATTCTCCCTCCCCATTTTCCTCCTCAAATACTCAATTGAACGGCTACTCTCTGACCATATATAATTGGCTCTATCTACTGTGCTCTCAGAATATTATTGGTAGTACGAATTAGTTAATCGAATATACGATCAAGCATTCCACAGGTCGATGCGATCGAGTCACGACCCTAACCATTTGTTTTTCTTTATATCGTTATCATTGCCACTGGTCGTTTTCACTCTCAGGCAGGTGGGAGATCAAAGTGCTCGAGAAATCGCTGATTTTAGGACTTTTTTGTAGAATTTAATTTGCTCTCAAAGACTCGTTCGGAAAATTTTCGGAATTTTCTGAATTGCAATATTAAGGACGTTGCATGCTAAATTTTCCATCCATAGAATTCCTTCAAATTTGCACCACACAAAGAAAAAAGTGACGACTAACAGTTCGCGCAATTTTAAGAAGTTCCACCATAAAGAAGTCGAGATATTTATTTATAAAAATTACAATTTTCAGTAGTTTCTCATAAGAGTGTTAAAAGTTGCAATTTTCAACATTTAATGCTCTTTATTTAGTTTTTTTAAAAAAATCGGTCGTAAATTTTTTTCGAAATTTTGGTTATGATACACAAAGACTACAGATTATCCCGGACAATCTTGAATTTAGAGTATGTCGTTCTCTAGTCAATTTGTAACAACTTTTTTGAATGAACTTGGGCTCGCGAACCATTAGAAGTATGTGAGAAAAACTGAAAAGCAAAATTCGGATTTGCCTGTCGTCGTCATACAACGTCCTTAAATGTCGATGAAGGCGCGGAGAATCAAGGAAATTCGGTATTTTTTGCGACTAAAAAAAAAAAGGGCGAAATGATTGTTTGCCAAGTCTGGCTTGGGAAGAAAGTGATGAATAAATAATAAACACATGGTTAAGGTCGCTGCCTCGATCTGGTCTAAACTCGATCCCCACATTGATACGTCTACGTAGATGTTTTTAGTTTGGGTATTAATCCGTCAATGCATGTGTGTAGACTATACCGAATAAGACTATATATTGAACACTACACGCGCGGTACAACGCTAAGTTTTATACGAAACTACATTTTGCTAAACACACGCCAACATTCATTGTATTGTTTGTTTCTGTTGTCTGTCGCAAAGATTTCTTTCCGATACGATCGGCCAGGGTCTTCTAATAGACGACATACGTTGTTACAGGCCTACACTAAACATTCAAACCTTCTAATATATAGATATATATATATATATCCATTGACGATCGATCGATTTAATGGTGCGAGTTAGTTTGGATTAATTAAAGGTGATTGAAAAACTTGTCATTTGGTTAAATAAACGAAAAGCGATGCACAAATTTTAATATATATTAAATGTTACATAGAATTTTTTTGAAAAAAGCCACTACATGAGCACAAACAATATATAGAAAAAACTCGGAGAATTGGAAGCGTATGGTGGAAATATATGTATTCATTCTAAAGTACGAATAGTTGTCCATCGACTTTGATCGGATCATATTTGAACGATGATGCATTTGGATTGAAATTCATTGAAATATCGTAGCTCAATGCGCAAATAACCGTGTTAATAACTCGGCAAAAGTAATTAACCGGTGGAAGAGACTGCCCTGTCGACAAACTAACCGCGGAGTGATCGAATGTACAAAACAAAAGCATAAGAGTGTGTACGACACGTGAGAGTAATGGGTAAAACGGGAAATGCTGTTTCATAAGGTTAGTCCGGGATAAACGCGTTTAGCAGATCGAAGCGGACCTCTCGATTGAATAACGGTAACGGAATTCAGATCAACCGGCCAAATTACTACCGCAGCAGCTCGCGTGCCCTCGTACTAGTCGGTAAAGTCAGCCCTTGATAAGATAGAACACTTGCCGACACTCTCTCTGTTTTATCTGGCGTTTGACTTATCGACGAAACCACCAACCACGAGTGTCTTTTATTTCGTACCTTTTGCGGTCGTCGCGTACATGGAAAGGATTTTTTCCCAAGCTCTCGTCATTCAGACTGAAACGTCGTTTTTTACGAGAGACAGATTTATTTCTTTTTTTTTCGCGGTGATTACTTTAGAGGTTTGGAAACCTCCGGGGAATTGAATTGTCTATCGACGCGACTTTTTGGCATTGAATGTCATTTCCATCATCGAGCCTGTATACGTGTTGTGGTCACGAATGGCGAATGGCGAGACGTGTCACTTTGAAGTTTCATATTTATTTCATGATAATGATTCTCCGTCAATGTTTGATCGATCGTGATCATTTATTCGTGTCCTCAATTTTATTATTGTGTTGACATAATTCGAGTGCCTTGTAGTTCTTTGCGGGATTTTTTTATCAGTCTTTTGATTTTTTTCGTGCATATTCGCGGGCAAGCATCATTCTCGCGCGTACCAGTTGCCGCCGTCTCGCAACGACATTTTTACGACTTCTCGTTTCGCGGCGTACATAATGACGCACGGATGTAAGAACGAGACTTGGTAATGGACGCGAAATATAAGAAAGCAACGTAAAGTGTTCGAGATAATAACGCGTACGGCTTGAGTTGGATGGAATCACTGGCAAACGTCCCGATCGATCAAGCTCCAAGAAAGCAGAATCGATGCGAGCCTCGCACGCAGCGAGGAGTCACAAAGAATGTGGGAAAAAGTGAATGAGAGAAGGCAGGGCAAACAGAAAATATCAGAGACGAATAAAAGTCGTATCGATTGCGCGACACATAAAAAGGCAACCGAAAATCATGGTTCCTGCTTATTCGTTCGCTGTCAAAAGTCATGAATGATCGACGAAGCCTCTAAATCTACAAACGGTCACGTATCGGTTAGATCACCGCGAGGATTTGCCTATATCGACACCCTTCATCCTTATTTTTTACCCTTTATTTCATTTTTATTCAGTACCGAGTGAAGTCGTGCGCAGATTTTTTTAAATCCCTAGAACGATTATTAACTGGCGACTTTAAATTCCGCGCCCTTTTCCCTTCGTTCTCCCGTTTTTCGGCATTTTTGCTCAACTTGCACCCTTTTCGTCAAATTTTGCCAGAGATATTAATTTTTCGAAATTGGGGTCATTTAAACCCCAGATTACGGGAACAGGTAAAAAAAAAATGAGGTGACCGTTCTAAGGATAATTTTCATTGTTTCTCTTTTTCTTGAATCGCCAAAAAAAATTACAGTTGCGCGGATGATTGATGAATTCGAAGCCACCATCGGTTACTCGGACACCCGTTGGTGGTTGGAATAACGACTAATAGAATACCGAGCGAAACATTGCGTGAATTGAAGGGATTTTTCATTAGAGCGTGGTTACAAGACCGTTTGGAAAATCAAAGGGAATTTTGGAGGTAGGCGAGGGGAAAGTGGGAAAGGAGGAGGAAGGGGATGATGGAGCAGCCGACGGGGATGCTTTTACCTCTCGTTGTAGGTCAGTTTGGTCCGATGGTTTGCAATGGTGACGCGTGCGTTCGTATGCACGAACATTAACCGGGAGAGTATAGATGTGCAGCGGTTTATACAATCAAACGCTTCGCCGCAAAGCATAGAGGAGCCGAGATAGAGACGGAGAATTTCGGACACTCTGTGTGCTCTGGTTCAGGACTGTAACCACACTCAACCAATAATCTTGCAACATTGTCCAACTTGGACAGCTCGTGAACGCGACGAAGGAAAGTTGCTCAAGATTTTTATTGACGCTCGATGCTTCAATGCAAATATGCAGCACAAATGGGGGAGCGACTCGTGGTCATCGATTTTGATGGCTTTTTTTTTTCAAACTAACAAAGACTTTTGCGACCCATTGAAGGGCTTTATATGAAACGCGACGTGGGGTCAGGATATCGGGAGAAATTGACGAAATAAAATATTGTGCGATGTTTATAGAGTCTATGGGGTTGAATGGGGATTGGGCAAGGGTGAAAAGCATCACGGTCCTGAGAGTAAAACCATGCGGGAGAGGGGTTTGCGACGGAATCTCTGCTCTAGAGCTCCGGACGGTGGTGCCATCTGTGGCAGTCAGTGAGAAGCTCGTCTTAAAAATCATTCCCTGTGGATCAATACTCGGGACGGATGGCCAGACGACGCCGTCACCATCGCGCTTACAACAGAGAGCGCGCGCGCCAGAACATGTAGTAGCACTTTCAGGACTCTTACAGCTCATCATCTGGTTCTTCTCCCGCATCTGGCCCGTTTCTATCTCGTTATCTTAGACGTTAATAACGTTTAATTATGTTTAAAGAATGAATGACTAGAAAGAGGGGATTTGTAACGCGATCTCAACGTTGCAGCAACTTTGTTGGCCCCATATTGAACGATCCGTGCGAGGAAACCTTTCAACTCAATGCTGACCAGCGGGTGTAGAATGACGCGAGGGGGGGAATAACCATGCAAGAATTGTTAAATAGACGAGATTGCAAAAGCCACGAATCGCGACCAGTGTGCGTGTCGACGAAGAAGACCTTCTCGTTCAGTTTGACCGTTGAAATAAGCGCGACGCGGCCGAGCTTAATCGGAGCTAAAAGAGAGCAAGCGAGAGGGCTAAACTAACTCGAGAGGTTTCTCGAGGCTTGAGCCCTCCGATGTGTGGCTTCTGCTAATAACATAATTCGATTAAGAGCTCGCACGAGGCTGCTTCTTTATATTCACCAAGTGTATTCCTCCCAACAACAAGTCCATGAGCCTATTTATCCGCGATGTAATATAGTGACGATTTGTGCTTCCATTTTCTCTCAGAATTCGAACCTCGCTCGTTATTCTTTCGATAAGGAAATTAGTACAACGAGTAGGAATTGAGCGCGGATTAGAAATATTCGATTACGTGGATTTAAAAAAAGTTGGCCAAAAAAGTTTGGCCAATTTGTATTTCAATAATCGTGCTAGCAGGCTTCGCCGTACAATATGAAAAGTTTAATTTTTTATTAAAAAACTATGACGCTGAAGTTTGCAACGTTGGAATGCATCCGAAAAATATTCAATTTTATTGAAAATTTGTTCAATCTGTCATCCAGATTTTCGAGCCGATATGCTTTTCAAATGGCAAAAATGGATCATTTTATCATCGTAATTACATTCTGCATTTGAATTATTATTTTTGTCGAAAATAAAAATGAATTTCGTTGCATTCCATCGATGCAAACTTCAGAGTCATTAAAAAACTTTAAACTTTGATTTTACAAAAATCGCTACAACTTTAAGTTTTTTACAAACTGGCACTCGAGCGACCGCTCATTTTCTTCGTTTTCGAATTATCTTTGAATTGGTAATCAGCGATTTTTGATTCACGATTTTTTAGTCGTTTGAGAACTGATAAAGTGGAAAATGTGACAAAAAAATGTGATTTTTTTGTTCGGGTACGAAAAAAAAAAAAAATTATCGCAATGCAATTGCAATTGATTGATGAGCTTAATTTCTGCGCGGAAGATTCATCAAAATCGATCCAGTGGCTTTTGCGTGAAAAGGACACAAACCCAATTTTGTAGGGATTCGGTATGAAAATTGAAAACGTTGCGAGCTGATCGGGCGCATGGTTTATGTGCACGTAAACGCGAGCATATGTGTATCGTCGTATTTCAGTTGAAATTGTAATTACGGCTGTATACGAAGTCGTAAAAAGGTTTGAATGAAAACGGCAGTTTCTGTTGGGATTTGAGAATGATAAGCTTGACATACGCGTAAGCGCACTTTTAATTACAAAACCAACGAAGAAGCTGTTGCAAATATTTCATTTTTATTTCGCCCATTCTCATTTACGAAGGATAAAAAAAAAAAAAACAGTCGCGAAAGGAAAGGAAGAAAATTGAAAGTCCGTGGACCGCGCACGGAAGATTCGTCGTTTGACGGGTCGGGCCGGTTTCTCATTTTTATTTCATATATACGCGTGCGAGCCTTTTTTTGCCTTGGAAATAAAAGAAAAGGAACGTTAGGAGGTGAAAAATGATGAAAAAAAAGGTGGAAAAGTATGTGCGGACTGAGAGAGGCGGAACGATGAGGAGAAAGCTGGAGGATTGAGTACGGAGAAAATTGAAAACACCGCGACGAGTGTATAGCCGGGATGGGGCTGGATGTGTTTTGGTGCGGCCGAGAGATGGGTGAAGCGAGCTAATCCCAAGCTCGTTGGAAAAGCGGAGCAAGATCGTTTGATCTTCCGCGACGGGCTTACCTCGCCCCCCCCCCCCCTCCCCTCGCTCCACGTTTATTTTTCTTATTCGCGCGCCTTTTTCTCTCACTCTCTCCATTTCTGCTGGTAATCTTTTCGCGGTGCGCGTGTCTCTCCGTCACTCAACCATCCGCCTCACCCCGTTTGTTGGCCTGCCACACACAACAGACCGAAACGATCCGTGAGATCGTGAGATGCTTCTTCTCCCTGCTTTGCCGATGATGAAACAATGTAACGCTTCGAGAATGTACGGGAAAAGCTCCCACGAGCTAAAAGGTTTTCCGGTAACGGTCTTCAAGGAAACTTGTGCTCAAGTTTATACCATGTGAATATATCGCACGAATAAACAAGGCCTGCTTGTGTGTTTGAGAAATTATTCTCCTCGTTCCACCACCAGTTTCTTCACGTCCAGAGTTCTCTCAGCCAGAACACTTCGAACTTGTTAATTTTCAACAGTTCGCAACTTGGACACGTTCATTAATCGGCGAGCAGGTTATACAGATTTACGAGTGTAATGAGCGATGCACCCTCAGATCCCACGAGGGAATCCGAATTCGAATAATGGGCGACTCATGAATATATTACGCGGAGAGCAAGGAACGAGCAGGTCCTTGATACGTATGTGCGGTCAGTGGAGATCTCTATGGAGAACACTCGAGCCGAGGATTTTCTCTTACCCGGAGCATCAGGCAGTTTCCCTCGTGTATTTTTGCTCCAATTCTATCGAGACGTACGCAACTTGATTATTTTGCCGCTCGGGGGTGAATGATACGAAATTATGTGGTGATTTATTTCCTATTTTATTAGTAAAACGATCAATGATAAATCGCAGCAACGAGCCGGTGAGATTTTTGGCTCAGATGCAAATTTATTCAACACGAATCTACGTTAGACACATCTCTGGCGTGCCTGGACTTTTTGGAGAAAGAGAGGGTTTGTCGTAAGCCGCTTACGCCAAAAGCGCAACGTCGAGCTGCTGACCTCGAAAATCCTCGACTCTCTGCTCCTTTCCCTATACAGTACGCGGAGTTGCAAATATTCTACACTGCGCAAACAACCAACGACTAAACAGCTCGTCTTCCTACATCACCGCATTATTCGACGACACCATCCGAGTTGCTCACTTCCCTGCTGCCAACCCGTTGTCTCCTCTACTTGTGCTCGACTTTTTAAACTTATGCTCCTTTCCGCCCGACGACTCAACCAAATCCCTCAAACACCTTTTTTACATTCTACGGATTTTCAAGTATATTTGCAAATATACGAGCATCTTGCCACCCAAATCCTTCTTGTTATTTCTACTTCTTGGACCGATGACATTTCAATGATCCTGTTTGCGCACGATCGTAAGTGCCATTAAAAGAAACAAGATTCATTCTGATTTACGAGGTTCAAAAATGTCGCAATTAACTGGATTTCGATTTTCTCCAGACACTCTCATTTTAATGTTGATGCTAATTATTGGGAGTAATTTATTTTTCATTCGTCCTTGACACTAAAAATTTACGATTTTCAAGTTTGCATCGTTGGAATGCAACGAAATTCTGTATTTCATTCATCAGAGCTCGTAATTATTATTCAATATTTGGCCCAGACAATAAAACGCCCGTCTCTCGAGTCCCAAAAACTAAATCAAGACCAAAAATGTGCATAATTTTCAAAATTCAATAAACATTAATTAATACAAAAAATATTTTTCGTTTAATCTCAACGTTGCAAACTTCGGAGTGATAAAAATTTCTGCTATAAAGAAAAATCTTCCGACTTGAAGAATTTGAGGTATTTATTTGCCAATTTTTAACTTTTCCCATCCGAAGGCGCGTAAATTCAATTTTTTCTTAAAAAAGTTCGGCCCATAGCCTTTTTGGCTATCTGCATTTTTTTTTTGCAACTCGATTTTTGAGACTTTGCAACGAAAAGTGATTTGAAGTGTAAAAAAATGTTATCCAACGCAGGAAAAAAATTGGGGCAATCGAATGATTATGATGCTGAAGTTTGTAACGTTGGCGACCAACGAAAAATTTTAAAATCCATGACAATTTTTGTACCGATTATGAGTTTGAGACCCGAAAAAATATCATTTTATAGTCCTGGCCAAATATTGAATAATAATCGTGAGATCTGCTCAAGAAAACACGGAATTTCGTTGCATTCCAACGATGCAAAATCCAACATCGTAAATGATTAGACCAACTATTTAATGATGTTGAATAAACAGAACGTTAAATTCCCCGGATTCATCCACTCCGGTAGGGTCAAGGAAACTTGGTCCAACTCAACTAATTCCTTTTCTCAGGGTATACAAGTTCATCCCAAAGGAATACAAGTGCGACCCCGAGGTGCTCTCTCTGTTCACGTATTTCTATGAGACTCGGGCTTCGTGGTTGAACGTTACGAGCTATTTATCTTGATCCAATAAGCATCACCGGCCTTTCGTGTATAATTAGGTTATAATTACAAGGAAAACAGTCACAGATTTGTTGGATTTTTCGCAACGTTTTTTCTCGGCCGGAACAGGGTATCGGATCGGAATTGAATTTCCTGACGAATGGGTTAAGTCGTAATTGGGACAAATTGAGTAAATCCGTAATTCGAGCAAGTCGAATTGTCTGCTGCTCTACAAGTTATACGCTTTTATACGTTTCGGAGATTAAACGCGAGCCGAGGGAGAATCAAGAGGACGCGACATTTTCTCGTTCGGAATTGGTCCTGGGGGAGAAATCTATCCTCCTGCCACAGGACCAGAAGTCAGGGGAGGGCAGGGAGGGGGAAGAGGTCGAAGCTTTGGTTCATCGATAGGAAAAGTCCCGATTTCTGCTTCTCCTCTCCAGTGTCATCCGGAAATAGAGTCGTCGGGGATCGAACCTCGTATTTCCGGAACTTTGAAGCTCAGATTGCCGACAACACGTTGTGGATATGTCGAGCGCTTGCCCTCGCGCTCTTGTAACACGATTCTGCACTTGTCGTCTGCTGCTACGAAATACGCGGAATTTCTTTCGTAAAACGAATGGCAAACGAGACGTCGAAGATTCACGTAATTCGGCAAACGAAAGGAAAAGTGCTGTCATTTAAAAACCACAAAACCGCGTATTGATTTTCCTTCATCTCGAACGATCTCGAGATAATCGCGTTACGTTAATCGAATAAAAAGTGTACGTGAAAATTTCGATCGTTGCATTTCCGGACTCGCTCCGACCGAAGAAAAAAAACAAACACTGAATATAAAATCGTGACAACGACCATTTCCCTCCGTTATATCGTGAATATAGAAAATACAAAGTCCATATTCCTCGAGTACGTTTATATGCGCTTTTGTCGATCACTCGTCGTAGTCTGTGTTTTCACGTACACGTGCGCAAATCTCGGTACGAGTGCGCACGCTGTTCAACGCGAATATGAAGAAGCCTCACAATTTTTCTCACGTCGCGCTCGCCTACACGAACCTCTCGCGAAATATTCTCTATAAATAATTCATACCGGGAAAGAAAAGTCTAGCGCTGCAACGAGAGATTTCGCATCTATATCTTTTTTTTCCTGTTCCTTTCTTTGCTACTCGTAAATTATTAGCCGATACGTGGACAACGGCTGGAAAGATAATGCAAACGATGCAGTAAATATTGACATTTCGTCGCGTCAACGACTATCCTTATGGGAGGTTTTCAGCGTCGGACGGATCTGTAGAAAAATCCAAACTATTGGTGGGAAAATCTTTTCGAGTTTGTACTCAAATTTGTTGACTTTTGGGGCAAGTTTGATTCTTTGGAAAATGTATTAAAAATGTTGAATTTTGCATCGTCGGAATGCAACGAGATCCTTTGATTTCTGATGATGCTGAAGTTTGTAACGTCGGAATGCCAGGAAAAATATTTGATTTTATTCATGATTCGTTCAATTTCCAATGTCATCTAAATTTTCCGAGCCGATAAGCTTTTCGGGTGGCAAAAATCGATCATTTTATCATCGTTATTACATTCTGCATTCGAATAATTATTTTTGTTAAAGATAAAAAAGTATTTCGTTGCATTACAACGATGCAAACGTCAGAGTCATTCGATTTTTGCGACCCGAAAAGTATATCAACTCGAAAAATTTGAACGATTCTGAAAATTTAACAAAATCATCAATAAAAATATATATTTTTCGTTGCATTGGAAAATTTTGGACGGTGGAGAAATCCAGAAAATGGAATAAAAAATAAAACAAATTCCATCGAAAATGTTTTTCGTTATTTGTTTCAGTTGAGGGATATTCATGATTGGAAGCCAGTGATTCATTTGGACAATCGTTACAGACTTATGAGAAACGAAAAGATGCTGGATGCGAATGGCAACGTTACTGACAAGATCGGTGAGGACGAGAACATGGCGCGCAAGCTTGGAGACGAGTAGGAATCTCCATAGGACGGTACGAGATAATTACAAAAAAAAACCTCTCAAAAACGATTAATTAGAAACGATTCAAATGAATCCACAAAAATTGATGTAGGTCTCACGAAACTGAAGATTCTTGAACTCGTGAGTCGATTAATGTTCGAAAAAATATACTTTTCGTTGCCTTCAATCGAATTTATTTCCTTGCCGAGAAAACAGTCGCAACGATCATTCGAAATGCACATACTCGGGTTGCATTATCGCGAGCAGTGTCTGGGGCCGCAGAGCGCGAATACAGTGTGTTCGCTTGTTCCGCAGACACTGTAAAACCTTTCGTAAGTTCATGCAGTCCGTCTCGTCTGAGCTACACGATCGGTCGTAACTTGGTTCGTGTCACACACGCGATTTCGTCGACGGATAGTTTAGTAAGCAATAAAAACAAAAGATAAGAGAGGAATCAAAAAATTCAATGTCTCGAGAACCCATTGACGAAAACTCATTCTCGTAACAACGACAACCCGATTATTACGCAACTTTTTGACCTTTAACCTTTTGAAGCATAAACTTTTCGCTTCTCAGAGTATTTGAGGCACGTTCGGTACAAAAAAAAACGATTTTTTCTTCATCAAAAAGTAGAAAAAACTATTGATTCAAACGAATTTGTCCAATTGACTTGCGATATTATGGATTTTTTGATATTGACGATGGTCCCGAGTGCCAAGTAAGACGAAAAACATTTGGGACCGATGTCGCGAGTTAATTAATTCATTAATTAGCTAATGAAGACCGTCGAAGTACCGGTTGGAATTTTTGGATGTAAGCGATGTGTTGAAAGACACACGCACTCGTATGGCATTGATAGACGATGTTGAAGTTTGCATCATTGGAATGCAACGAAATTCATGAGTCTGAGTTCGCAACGTTGAGATCCAACGAAAAATAAGTTTTCCATTTATGTTTTGTTAAATTTTAACAATTGTGACAATTTTCGTACCGATTTTCTGTTTCGATCCTACAAAAAGATCGATTTATTGTCCTGACCAAATATTGAATCAGAATCTCAATTGAAAAAAAGTAGAAAAACTGAATTTCGTTGCATTCCAACGATAAAAACTTCAACATCGTCGAAATTCTGTTTTTTTTTGAGCAGTTCTCAAGATTTTTGTTCGATATTTGGTCAGGACAATAAAATGATATTTTTTGATGATCCAAACGCAATATCGATACGAAAATTTTCAAGGTGTGGCAATTTAAGGAAGTTACGCAAAAAATAGAATTAATGGACAGAAAAATCGCAAACTTGGCAGAAAGTTGGATAATGATGTAAAAATAACTCGTACCAATTTTTGTGAGCTGAGGTGGGTTTTTACGCGAGATATTTGTAAATATTCGACAAGCCTTGACAACCAATTTAACATGGCCTCTAATGGGAAGTCACGGAATAGGCTGTACATTATTCTTCATATGTCCGTAATTGATGGATAGATTGAAATGAAAATTAAACATCAGAGAGATTAAATCCTCATAATCATTTACCACGCTTAAAATCGTTCAAAGGTGACTTGTAACGGGAATGATAAAAACTCTAAAAAGCACTTGCAGTGGATTTTATTTTTCGACTCTCCCTAAAATATAGCAACGGCACGTATTCGAGGTTATATGTGCGCGAAATTTGAAATTTGACAGATATAATAGCAAGTCAACGAAATGTGACATTGGAAGATCGATTACTACTAAAATCAAATTTAGTCAAATCTTTTTATAACTAGCTCGGTAGCTGCGCAACTTCCTTAACAAATAGTAATTGAGTGTCATATTGATAGTTGATAAAAGAGGAAGATGCGATAGCGTTGGAGGTAGTAAGGTGGTTAGCCAAGAGGACACATTCTGTAAATCCGGAGATGAAAGAGACAGAGGCGTGCAGGCTAATGATAATATTATAGGAGCGATTGAGGGGTTTCCTCGTAGTCTAAGCCAGGTGCGCCGTTCCGAGGCTGCTTGCTCGACGTATATCCAATGGTTGTGGGTCATATTGTTGTGCCCGGTTGTCCCACAGGCTTGTCGCGTATTATATTATGGAATTACGGACACGGTACTAGGAGAGTAGCAACAGCACGAGTATAGAGAAACGACGAGGCTGAATCGGCGAGGAGCAAAGCGAGGGGGAAGTGCCGAGGGCATACAGGAGAGACAGGACAATAACGATGGCAGCTGCTGGTTCGATCGCCTCGTGCCTGAATATCGTCGTGCGTCCTGACTGGTGTAGGCGCGCACATATGTGCTGCGATGTGTGTACGAGTCTCAAACCCTATAATATTGGTCGGTCAAAAGCCCAGATCTGAGTACATGGCGGAAATGGCACGATTTTCGTTAAATAGCAAAACGCCTTCGATCAAGGAGACTGACACGGAGTTGCCCTAATGATGCTGAAGTTTGCATGCGTCGAAAAATGTTGAAATTTATTGAAGATTCGTTCAATTTTCAATGTCAGCCAAATTTTCCGAGCCGATATGCTTTTCGAATGGCAAAAATTGATCATTTTATCATCGTAATTACATTCTGCATTTGAATAATTATTTTTGTCCAAGATAGAAATGAATTTCGTTGCATTCCAACGATGCAAACTTCAGAGTCATTTGCCCTGCACAGTCCTGTCTCTTATTTTTCCCCATAAACATAAACCATTGGTAATCTCGTATTCGATAATAAACTCATCGAGTTTATCATACGAAACGATTGCAGACCAAAAAAAAAAACGAAAGATTGAAAATTATCATATTGAAATCTGCATCGTCGCGGAATTCACCGAAAAATACATTTTCGTTGCATTCCAACGAGGCAAACTTGAACATCGTCAATAGATATCGATTTCAACATTTTTATGCAAATCGAGGCCGTGCGGACATTCGGCGAAGATTTTTTTTTTTAAATCCATCAACAAAATTGGAACGCAGAGCAATCTAAAGGATTTTTGTCGCATTCCAAAGAATTTTGATATAAATTTGGAAATTCTCAATCGCCTTGCATTTTAAATCGGAAAATTGACGTTTTTTTTGGTTGTTTGTGTTTTTTGTATTTTTTACGATTTAGCCAAGTAGTATGCCTGTTTTTATTGTTGCATGGAAACATTCGCCCTCCGTTTGTGCAGTAACGACAAAATGCTGATTAATCGAAAGCTAGGAGGACGAACAAATAGTTAGAATACCGAAAAGCGTGTTGCACCATAGCCGGTGGACGCGTGTATGCTCGAGAAAGGAATTTTCACAAACGCTACAGTGTGAGGGTCGTGCAGGACTGATAGAGGGATGGATGGAATGCCGTATGCGAGAGAATACGAGAGGAGCGTAAAGCACGTGCCAATGTTACTCGGCCGTTGTGAAGATATTTGCCGAATGGTGATCGTAAAGTCGACATTGATGCACGGATGGTCACTCGGGCAGACAACGCTATAGATTGACAATTACGTATGCTCGATGCGATGAGCGAACGCGAGGAGAGCGCGTTAGAGTTTCCGATATGGCAGCTCTTCCGCTTTTCTCATCATTCGTCCTCGACGTACACACGCGTCGAGCACACTTGCTATGAGAATGAGTTTTTGTCGAACGTCGTACAGAATCGCGCAGGGACGAAAAATGAAGGGAAAACCGCGCTTGGCAGGGAGCAAAGCTCCAGGGTAAAGAAAAAGTTGAGAAACCATGGCGTTTAAATTTTAGCTAGCTTGTAGTTTCTGCGAGGGTACAGGCAAGTATGCAAACAACTTGAAAATGGAATGGAGTCGAGTGGACGAACGAGAAAGCAAGAACGTGGAGAAAAAAATAAAAAAGGACCCTGACGAAGCAAAAGGGAGATAGTGCGCGAGTATAGAAGGAGAGGAGGACAAAGAGAGGAAAAGAACGTTTCGAGGGTAGTGAAATGGAGGGCGAAGGGGGGGGGGGGGTAGTTTTCCCTCGAATGCTTGTAACTATGCTTGTGCGTGCGTTTCTTCTTGCATGTTTTATCCTCACGTTTTTCTCGCGTTTGCGGGGCAAGATGAGCAGCCGGGGAAAAATTCATAGGAGACTTTTCATTCGTTTCCACACAACTTGAGAGATTCGCTAATTCTGGACTGGACTGTCTCGCTTGTTTACGAAAATTCAACTAACCTTTTCAAGAGACTGAAAATAAACGCTTGTGCTTTCTGAATCGCAAAATAATGTTATTCAACTTTTCATTCATTGCCGAAAACAAGCACGAAGAATGATGCTGAACTAATTAGCAGCATAATGGACTCGCGGTATTGCCATTTTCATCACGTTTTTTTTTAACCAGCTGCAAATAAAATATTCCACTTGATCTCCGAGCCGTTCGGGCTTCTTGGTTCTTATTCGAGTTACTCTGTATACAGCAGTTGCGTTCGAATGTCGACACAAAAGCCTCGCGAAACAGTTCCGTCTGCAAGATACTCGGCAAGATGTGCGCGCACTCGCGGTTCGCTACGACCAACGAAAGAAAAAAGCAAGTGCAACGTTAAGAATCTCATCCGCGGTCTCGTAAGCGTGAATGGAGGAGCCCGAGCGATTTATGAATACCCGAGACGACGCCGGCTCCTCATTTGAGCTTTCATAAACCACCTCACAACAACAAAAAAATAAACTTCATGCCCGAATAATTCAAAAATATTCGATAAAGGAATTTCGACCATATATTCGCGTTTCTTTCAAATTCCCCCGACCCTTTACGCACGTATTTTCCAATGTCACAGGATTAAAATCGTTCGACTAATTAGCCAATTATTCATTCGTGCGTCTGGACAAAAGTTGCCGTTGCCCGTCAACGATAACGTGTCATATCCGACAAAAGTAACGAGAAATAATAAATTTATTCAATTTACGATCCTGCGCGGATGCAACGCGATATTTCATCAACTCTTCGAAAAAATTGGCAAGTCTGCCAAAAGTATTGGAAAAATGCACGATGTTGAAGTTTGCATCGTTAGAATGCAACGAAATTTTGTTTTTTTTAGCAGATCTCAAGAATCTTGTTGGATATTTGGTCAGGACAATAAAATGATATTTTTTGAGGATCCAAACGCAATATCAATACGAAAATTTTCAAGGTTTGGCAAATTTAACAAATAATTAATGATAAAAGTATTTTTCGGTGGACTCCAACTTTGCGACCTTCAGTGTCATGAAAAATGCAACTAGGGAAAAATTTTATGTTAAAAATGTGTCTCTTTTCGTCGAGTTTGAATGACGAGGAAATAAAACGCATTGATCGCCCGTATCGGTGTGCCGTGGATACGAAAGTTTGATGAAAAAGCGATATTTCCTCATGCACTCGCTACGTAGTTTGCTGATCAGGGATCTGCTTTCTCGGAAAATATTTGTTCGCATTGGAGATAGAGAGAGTAAATGCCGGTGTAATAGCGGATGGGTCGTAGGTGATTGCGTTGGGAAGCACGTTCAGCGATTGCATAGCCCCGTGTCGTGGCTATTTCGGTCGAGAGACGTTAAGGGTAAGTAGTGTCTTGGAGAGTACGTAAGTATCGGTGGTGCTTCGAGTTATTTTAGTATCTTATCCGGTATACGTAGCCCAGCGTCTCTTTTCCTCGTCGCGTCTATGCATTTTCCCTTTTTCTCGACTGCTCCGCCGGACAAGCGGAGCTTTTGCAATTGAACTGTTTGACGAATCAAAAGGGATGGGCCCAGACTTTGTGTGTCTCATCCGAATATTTGTTTCGATGCTTGCAAATGCATTTTTTTTTTGTACGAAGCATTTTTCATGGCGATAATCAGGGGGAAAAATGAGAGAAAAGGCCAAGATACAGGCTCAACAACGACAGACCTTTCCGGCACAGCTGTTCATTGCACCTGGCTACTCGTGCATGGCTTCTTCGCCACCAATTTTGCTCCGCAGCCCGGGGCCTCATCAGGCGTGGCACGAGCGCCGGTGGTGGTGCTGGCCACCAGACGGTAAACGTACAAGCGACACCACCATCAAAGTACCACGCAGGTATATGGTACGTGTTTCTAAACCCATTACGAGAATCTTTTTTTTTTTTTGCCAATAAATTTTCGCTTGGTCCATCGAATCGCGACGTGAATTAAGTTCTTCGTCGTATTTCAACCTTTCAAGGACCTCGAAGGATCTCCAAGAATCTCGATTCCTTTTGGTTTTTCGTGTAATTAAAAAAATGGATTTTCGCTGCAAAATAAAAATGGAAATTCGTCTCTAAATCGTAAAATCCAGTTTCACGCGAAATTTACGTAAAAATGAATCGGACGATGGTTGGAATATTTTTTTCTTGTTGGCTAAATGGCTCGCGATTCTTATGAGTCGCAAGCGTGAGCCGCGTTTTCGTTCGGAATAATATTCGTCGGAATAGTGAAAAAGTGAAATTGGTGGAAATCGGCGTCGGTCCTTGCCGAACAATGCTGCGGAGCTTGGAGGGAATGAGCGGCAAAAATCGTGACAGAATCTTTGAAATTCGCGAGGAAACAACGCGAGATGGGCTCGCGAATAATTCAACGATAAGAATTGAGGCACGTTGCGATCGGTACTCGCGTCCTCGAAGGACGAAGCACCTGCAAAAATGAGCGAGGACAAGGCGATCGGGATAAAAGGCCGCGAGAGGAACGACGAGACAATTGGAACGAGGGCCGATCGCGTGCACGATTCCAAGGGCCGTGTTATTTTCAATGTTCCGGGCGCAGTTTGCGAAATCGTCTGGAGAACTTACAAATTTAAATAAAATTTACAGTTCAAAACTCTTTCAAATTCTGAACGCGGAAAGTTAAAAAAAAAAAGAAAGAAATTTCCGTGTCCTCGGCTAAAAATTCGAAACTGCGAACTGCGAAACTTCGCTACGTTTCTTTAGAACTCTTGATACAGTTCGGACCGTCATTGGAAACGGTATGGACGAGAATTTCACAGGATAAAACTGTCCGCAATGTCCTGGCTGATCAACTTTGTATCGCTTCGTACTTTTTAGTCACTTTTTTTGTATATAAATACGTCATCGATGATGATGAAGTTTTCAACGTCGAAATGCAACGAAATTCTCTTTTTCCTCGAGCAGATTTAAAAATTTTAATTTAAATTTTCATATTTTTAGAGGATCCAAACGCAAATCGAACGAAAAATTATTTTTCGTTGGGCCTCAGCGTTGCAAACTTCTTGATGCAGTTTTTCGTGTCGATCGAACGAATGATCGATCGTTTGGTTTCCGGTATGCGTTCTGGACCGAAAAAGGTGAAAATTTTGCAATTCGCGTTTTTACATGCATTGAAAAATATTCCGTGGAGCTTTCTAAATGAATGAGGCATGATGATTTCGCAAAATTCGCTCGAGTCGCCCCATATACGGTGGGTGGAATGAGAATGCGAGAAAAAAGTGGCACGCCCGAGGTAAACGCGGATGCTCGGCCTTGAGTGCAAGTTTGCTTCGCGCGCGGAGCAAAATACTGGCCACTCGATCGGCATATACCAACGAAATGCATCGCGCCCTTCTTCCATCCATTTTATCCTTCACGGAGAGTGATTCTCAATTTCATTTCTATCCGGAATTCGCAGTGAGACTTACGATGATGGACCAGTCGTTATTCGCGGATGCGAAGAGCTCCAATTTACCGAATTCAATGTTTTCAACAATTTAAAAAAGTTACGATGTTGAAAATCGTTGGAATGCAACGAAATTCTGTTTTTCATTGAGCAGATGTCACGATTATTATTTTTAATTTGGTCAGGAGAATAAAACGATATTTTTTCGGGATCCAAACTCAAAATCGGTACGAAAATTGTCATGGCTTTTGAAATTGAAATAGAAAAACGTGTTTCTCGTTGGACTTGAACGTTGCGAACTTCAGTGTCATGAAAAGTCGTCAAAACACTGATAGAGCCTTATTTTTCTTAGTCAAACGACAGCGAAGAATTTTCATATGATGCTGAAGTTTGCAACGTTGGAATGCAACGAAAAATATTTCATTTTATTGATGATTCGTTCATTTTTCAATGTAAACCAAATTTTTCGAGCCGATATGCTTTTCGGGTGGCAAAAATCGATCATTTTATCATCGTAATTACATTCTGCATTCCAATTATTATTTTTGTCAAAGATAAAAACGAATTTCGTTGCATTTCAACGATGCAAACTTCAGAATCATATTTTCATTCCGAAAATTCAACGTGACTGATGCCGCCTCTTGAAAATTTATTTCTGTGAAGCGAGTATATTGATCGTTTTGCGAAAATCGATGATGCTGAAGTTTGCAACGTTGGAATGCATCGAAAAATATTGAATTTTATTAAAAATTCGTTCAATTTTCAATGTAATCCGAATTTTTCGAGCCAATATGCTTATTGAATTGCAAAAATTGATCATTTTATCATCGTAATCACATTCTGTGATTGAATAATTATTTTTGGCAAAGATAAAAATGAATTTCGTTGCATTCCAACGATGCAAACTTCACAGAATCATGAAAATCGTTGATGGTTGCCCGCGAGTAAGTTGAAGATTGTTTTTCAATTTTTATTTTTCAAATTTATCGTAACGCTTGTGAAGAAAAAAACGAGAACGAGGAAGAAAAGTATGAGAGCGAGAAGCGAAGAAACGAATCCGCGTGTGATTTGCTTGTGCGAAATAAGAGAGAATTGCGCAACGTCTTGAGGTAAATGAATAACAGACATTGATTTTGCGCCTGGTTGTGCGGTCACCTTTCGCGCGAGTGTTTATTGGCGACTGTGAAACCGGGAGTAACGCGACGATATCGCGGGCGTTGGTATCGATTTCTCTCTCGATCTACGGAGCGAGGAAACAAACGCGACATAAAAACCCACAGCCTGGTCCGTTTGCACGGCTTTGCCTGAGAGAAGCCCGCGAATTGTGTGCAGCCGAGGAAAATCGCAGCGAGAGAAATAATGCGTGAGTGTGGGAATCGCTAAAAAAGGGAGAGAAAGCTGCGGCGTGGTTTCGCGTGGACGATTGAGTCCCGATTGTCGGAGCGTTAATTCTCCCCCCGAATCTGACCGCGTATCGCAGCCAATTAAACAACAACGCGAGGCTGCTGCTTTGCACATTCAACCCGGGAAAAATATCTTTCCTCGTCGCATCTCAAACATTTCTCGATTGAATATCTCGAGATTGAGAGAAAGCGTTCGTTTTGCTTGGACGATCGCGCTCGATCGAGCATATCCATGTGCAAATTTGACACACGATCGATCAGTTTTCCAACTCAACCCAAGAGACCCATTCCCATCGAGTCTCAAGGCAGCCTCGTGAATTATCGAAAAGTCATTTTTTTTAAGGAATCCCCAGATACTCATAGGAAACCCTCGCATCAGTCTGATTTATCGAGTTTTTCCCTTGTTCTCGTCGATCCGTCTGTCCCGAGGTCGCAAATAAAAGTTGCTCAGAATACCGATCCAAGTCCTAATGCCGATTCCAACGAAACTTTCTATTCAAACTAAACAGACCGATAGAATTTGAATTTTTACCATGTCCAAGTTTGTACCGTTGAAATGCAACAAAATTCCCTTTCGATCTCGAGCAAATTTCACAAAATTCCCATCAAAATTCGGTCAGGACCGTAGAACCATATTTTTTCAAGATTCAACCACAAAATCATCGTGACGATTGTCAAGCTTTTGAAAACTGAACAATCAACAAAAAGGTACTTTTCAATGATTCTGGAATTTGCATCGTTGGAACGCAACGAAATTCTCTTATTTCTTCGGAAAAGCTCATAATTATTATTCAATATTTGATCCGGCCAATAAAACCATCTCTAGCGACCAAAAAACTCGATCGACACGAAAAATTGTCACGACTTTCAAAATTCAATGAATAATCAACAGAAAAAATGTTTTTCGTCATTGAACCCGAACACGTTGCGAACTTGAGTGTCGATATGAATTTTTTCCTGAAGTTCAAAACCGCGTTCGGCAATAATTCCCAAAAACGATGACCGAGAAAATATATTTTTCGTTGTAATTCCAAAAATTCAAATTCCCCAGTCTCCAAGTGTCACGTGGCGAAGAATGCCAAGCGAATTGAGACGAAGAAAAACGACAACACTACGAAAAACTCGTCGCTTCGTACAAACGAACGAAAGTTTATTTACCAGTTCGCTCGACTCTCGATTCCCCTGCCCCCTTCGACTTTTCAAATTCGTACGTAAATTTAGACACCTGTACGAACAACGTGAATTGTTAACTCGGCGAATCTCAAAGTTGGACGAGAACTCGACGACGATTATCGAAGGAGCAAAACAATGTCTGGGAATTGTGATCGAAATCAGAGTTTTCTTTTTCTTCTTCTCGTTTCCCGACATAATAAATACTGCGCGCAGAGACACGAGAGTGTTTACGAATAATCGGACGACACTGAAGTTCGCAACGTTGGGCTCCAACGAAAAATACGATTTTCTATCAATCATTTGGTCAATTTCAAAGTCCATGACAATTTTCGTACCGATATTGATCTAGTCACGAAAAAACGGAATTTCGTTGCATTCCAACGATGCAAACTTCAACATCGTATAATCCGAGCACTAAAGCTTTGTGTATAGCCGCTCGGTGGCCCTTAGTCGATGCGGTTTAAGGGAAATCGACGGTCCCCGCGGGCGTTAATAATACATCAACCAACAAACCAGAATTCAAACAAATACCGTATCAAACAACGAATAACAAGAATAGTCGAAACAAGACAAAGTAACAAAAGTTCGTACACGAGACATTGCAAGCAGGCGCGAATAGTAAATTTGGATTCTCGACATTTCCTCGTATTTATCAAGGAGCCCGCGTGATGGGTAAAAGTGAGGGAAAAAAAAGAGACAAAGTGTGCGGAAAGAAATGTCTCGTGTACGATAATCCACGTGCGGCGGAAGCCTCGATTTTGTCAGTCTTGATTTCGATCGTGAGGCTCGTGAAACAAACGAGAGAGAAAAAACAATAAAACAACATGGCGTCGTTGGGTGACGAAAAAATCGAGGCTCGCCGAATGTGTCTGTTTTTTTTTTTTAATTCTTTGATAAATGGACAAGGCAGTAAATACGTAAGTGAAATGAAAAAAATTGAAGCTTACCCAACCGCCGGAAAAGTGGTGTAGGGAAACATCCTCGGACACGATATTATTCCAGTGTCTCGAAGGTAAAAGAGAAAATTGCTCTTGTCGCAATTTATTTTCAATATTATCCTCGCGATATGTATTTATACATATAAATATATATTATTATGGCGGAAGACTGGTGTGTTTTAATGGGAAGGTCAAAACTGCACTCGGAGGTTATTTCGGGATGGTCGCGACGAGGAAAAATTCAGCAGGATAATCGGGCCAACGAGTGCGCGTACGAGGAGCGAAGTAACAAACGTACGAAGAGTTTTTATTATTATTAGGATATGGCACACTGTTATTCCGGTTTTGCGGAGATGCACAGAAAACAAAGAAAACACAGACACACGCGCGAGGTTGAGCAAGGAGGCACCGGCGAGTGTGCGAGCGCGCGGCGATGATCCTGGAACAACTCGCTGATTCTCTCGTGCCTTTTTCTTTCTCTCTCTCTCTCTCTCTCGGACTTTCCTCGAGACTCGAAGCGCGGACCAGGTTCAAGGTTACACCGCCGTGGTGAGCGCGTTGTTGTCGGCGTTTTTGTCCCGCAACGACCACTCGAGAAAGCCAATCTTGCCAACCGATAAACAATCTTGAGAATTACCTCTCGACTTTAATAATAAAGCAAAAAAACAAAACAATGGTAGAAAAATAATGTTGCCGCGGAGAGAGCGTGTCCCATGAAATCACTGAGAAACGTCAAGAAGCCAACCACCGCGTTAAACAGTCGCGACGAGACGAGAAACACACGTCGCTTTGCAGCCAGCCAGCGGCGGAGAATCGAGAGAGCGAGAGAGAAAGAGACGAACGAGCGAAAGAGCGAGCGTATGGTAGTGGGGAGCGAGGGAGTGGGGGTGGGGGGGGGGGATGTTGCGCGCACACTCGATCAACGAATGGCGAACGAGGAGCTATAGAAACAGAACACTCTTGTATATCGAAACAAAGAAACGCGTGTGCGCTAAATCTCTTACAAATAAATACGATTTGTCGTTTATTTATCCAAATTTATCATCCGAAGACACAAACTTTTATTTTCGTATTATTATAGATCGGAGGAGGCCCCGGTGTTAATTCAAGGTTATGAATCGACGATATTTTGCGATTGGACGCGACAATGATTCACCCCCTTCGCTAAGGGGGAATGGCACGTGTGTGGTGAAGGTGAATGCGTGTCGGTTCACAGAGTGTCCTTTCGATTTATCGTACGAAACGTCGCACAGCCAAATTTTAATCTTATTTATATTCTTGTCAATATTAAATTGTATAATTCGAATGATATAAAAAATATATCGCGAAAATTGCTTGATTTCTTCGTATTTAATCGTCGCCTCGTTTTCTCTTTTGGTCTCTGAGAAAACTTTTGGATAAAAACATGCGCCGTGTAATACAAATGTTGCAAGGACAAGATAATGAGCGAGAAAGAGATGAGAGCGTGTGTACAGAGACAGAGAGAGAGAGAGTGAGAGCGAGAGCGCGACGTCGTGTGAGCGTCGTCGTCTCTACTGGCGTTTGGTTCTCTCGATACTGTTCGCTCGTTGCTCTCGCGACGTCGGGCGCTCACGGTTGCTACACACAGCTTGCCACTGCGACTGCCGCTCTGCTGCTCTCCTCACAGTTATCCTTTTCTTTACCCAGAGAGAGAGAGAGAGAGACACACACACACAAGTCCCTTTCTCTGGCTGTTCGGTGTGTCGGAGACGGGGCAGCTGTGCCGGTTTTCCGTGCGCGCTCTCAACCGCCCTACGTGTGCACATGAACGAGGGACGATGTTCGCCCGCCCCGAGAGAGAAGGGGCACGGGAACCCGTACGTCGCCGTCGTTGCTCTAGACAAGAGGGAGAAAGATTCACTCCCACCATCCGTCAAAAACGCTCTTTTATCGTTGGAGAGGGGAGAACCAGAGCGCTGGAGCGAGAGAGAGAGAGAGAATATCGGCACAACCGCGGTAAGCAGTGGGGCGAGGGCGAGATTGAAAGGGACTCTAGAGCTCCACGGACGCGAACAAAGTAGAGAAGCA
Organism: Diadegma fenestrale; assembly: GCA_037043255.1. NCBI lineage: Eukaryota > Metazoa > Arthropoda > Insecta > Hymenoptera > Ichneumonidae > Diadegma > Diadegma fenestrale. The sequence goes on from CM073310.1 coordinate 657,679, forward strand.
GCGAGCGCGACAGAGAACGCCGGAGCAACCACGGTAGCTCCCGACTGACGCGCCACGGCTGGCTCGACAACTATCTCGTACCCTCTCGTCTATATCAGCCTCGTCGCTGCTCCCGCCGCCGCCGCCGCAGCTCTCTTGGTCCTTGCCCAGTGGTTCTCAATCCTTTCTACCCCCGTGTACAACCTCCCGGCGGGAGTCAATGTCCTTGCGACGCTCATCCTACTATTCCGCTACGCGTTATTTCGCGTATCCTTGTGTTCTATGGCAACCAGCAGCCACGCTCTTGCCCACAAACGCTTCTCTTTCTCTCTTTCTTTCTTCAGGCTCTCGTTTTTCCTGCGACACAACCCCCTCAATTCTCATGACATTTTTCAACCTGCCACAAATCACCCCGCGACCATTCAAACGAGCATTTTCGAGCATTCCCGAAAATCTTATTGAAACTTTGCGTTATGTCATTTGCCAAATCACTCCAACCGTCAAAGTCGCTCCTGCCAAATGTAATTCGACGTGTAGCGACAAAAAATTAAGAATTTGAGGTTTGACACAAAATTACTTTTTTTTTAGGATTCTTTAATAATTTTGTATGAACATTCTCGGCACCAAAACTAATAAATCTCTCCTTTAGAGATACTTTATTTCCAATTTTTAACTTTTCCGATCCAAACCGTTTACGAGTTGCAGAAAAATGTATTTATTGTACAATTTCGGCTCGAGGCCTTTCTGGCTCTCTGCAAAAAAAATCCTAAAATCCTCGCGTTTGGATGGGAAAAATGAAAAATTGCAAATTAAACATCCGTAATTCCAAAATGTCAGAAAATTTTTCTTCATGCGATAAAACTATTAGTTTTTGTGCCCAGCAGAACGTTTGTACTAAATTTTGAGCGGATACACTCAAGTAGTTGGCAGGGAATGTCGATCCGATGAGGACCGCGAGGAACGTTGAAATTTGACCATAGAAACGGACAAAAACGTGCGGCTGGCTCATCACTAAGAAACGACCGCGGTCGATCTGGTGTAGTACAAAGTCTCGAGTCGGTGTCGAGGTTCATGCGGATGAACCGAATGGGACGAAAAGTTGATGTACGTCACGGTCGATGACTTGTGGATTTGCTTGACGGAATGTTGATCGGGACTCGTCGATGTATACGTATAAAAATAAAATGTAATCAAAGCTGTTTTATTGTTGAATCAGTTCTTCTTGTCCCACCTCGTTAAAGTCGCGGGACGTCGCGCGTGTTCCATTACAAAATTGTTTCTTTCTTCCTTTCCTATATAGTACTCGGAGCGTATCGTCTCGAGGAGACGAGAAACAGACTTTTCTGGCATCAAGATTTATCAGAGATGATTCTCAGACTCGAGTACGAGATTAAACGTCGCTCTCTTTCGTCTAGTTTTTTACCAGTCGAAATATACACGTACGCGGTCTCTAATCGTCGACTCTTGATGACGATGGGTGCGACCCACCGTCAGAGGATTTCCCTCGCCTGGGACAAATTACTCCGCGCAAAGCACTCGGTCGTTGTCGCTCTCGCCCTCGCCGCAACCGAGAACTCGCTACACCACTGTACAGCCTCTTCATCGCTGCTCATCCACTCTCGCAATTTTGTCTCGTATTCTTTCGCGCGGTTCTCCTGCTCGCGAACCAGCCCAACTCGAAGGAAAACGCGACGAAACGTACGTGTATAGATAGAAACGGAACGGCCTTTTTACGTTGCGATAAAAAGCGAAATTGCAGAGAGAAAAATGATAAAAAATCGAAGAATTGTCGTCGGAGATTTTTCCACGAAACTTTCGTACAGACAATTTTGTAGACAACGACAAAATCTTGCAAAACGTCATTGTCGCTTTAATTCCTAATGTAAACTCAAAAATCCGTGATAAACGAAAAGATTTTTATGCCAAAACGTTCTTGCGGTATTTCGAGTTATTTTTTCATCTAATTTACTCACTTTTCGTGGTTATTTGCTGTTGGTAGACGCTCCGGGAATTCCTTCAAGGACTTGAATAGCCTCGAGGGGTTAGAATAAAGAGAGTTGGATCGAGAGACGGGGAGAAACAACAAAATATAGAAAAAGTATGAATGCAATAACTCCGAGGATGACGTGAAGGAGAACTTTCATTGCGATTGAATATTTATTAAGCGTTGAGTATTTTTTTTCATTTGTATCAGCAAGAACAGCGAGACGGGATCGATGAGTACGCGAGAGCGCGAGGGAATAATTGGAGAATTTCATAAAGATATTCGATCGTGTGTGGCAATGAGCCATGATGAGCTTTGATGTCAATTTTATCCACACGTCCATTTGTGCGTTCGAGTCTACACCCTGAATAGCACCGGTCGGGGGTGAGTCGAAAAGAAGCAGCCACAGGGGGTGGTAAAGTGGATGAGGCTGGCGTTGCTGGCCGGTGTCCAAATTGTCAGGCAAATTTTGCAAATCTCTTTGGGTCTGAGGATGCACGTGTGCGCGGAATCGTTGGCCGAATTTGGTCGATTTGCCGAGCAACGTTTCGATGTTGGCGGGCGCATATTATAACGTGGAAGGACAGGAGTTTTGTGCAAACGAAAGAGAAAGAAGTTTTGTTGGTTATAATGGTCGGTGGGCACGCGTGGGAGCGAGAGGGGTTGCGATGACGAAAATGATGATGTGCGAATCGTTCGACTTGACTATTACGTACAGAGGAGAAGTTGGAGGAGCATTAATCGCTTTTATTCGCTCAGCTCGTTCTCGACGTGCAACGGGAAAAAGATTTCCAGCTCGATCGGTACGAACAAAAAGCAGGAAGTGCATATAGTCTGGTTCGTGTAACTCGAGTCATCGCGTGCGAGGGTGAAACCCGCCGCTTCGACGGAGAGAGGAGAAAATCCGAAAGAACTAGTTGGAGGAGGAAGAAAGCTGCGCGCTTGGTAATATGCGGGAACGAGAGATTAAGAGGGAAGCTACGAAAGGGAGACAGCGTAAGAGGAAGCCAGGATATATGGAGATGGACAGAATGGATAAGACTGCACTCGTGTCCCGGGCGCATTGCCCGGGGTTGCAGACTGCACCGGTGGTGCTTCTTCGATGCGAGTTCAAACTCCCTCGGAAATAGTAGTAAACGACGCAATGCTGTTATTGCTATTATTATTCGTTGCATATACAATGAAGCCGCTCAAACAAAACAGCACTGCAAAAACAGAAAAACTAATCGATAAGAACTGCATAGGCACGAATCCTCAAAAAGCAAGAAACAAACAACTAAAACGTTCGGCAACAATTGGAGGGAGCTTCATCGTTCGATTTATTTCCAGTGCAAGGACCATCTCGATCCAGGAACATGATTGCGAACATTTTACGCCGGCACAATGCTTTTATTTATTTTATTCGATTTTCAATTCACGACGATTGCGTTGCCATAGGGGAGAAGATTCGAAAACGTCGAAAAGAATGGTGCAGCCTCCGGGGAGGGCGAGGGTCATGCGGAAGCTGCTGCGAGACGGTGTGTCGTATGCCGGAAGCAAAGCGACACCTTCGAGACACCACGGCACAAGAATTACGTACAACTCTTGCGAGTCGCGTTGCGCTCGCGATATCGGGAGCACGAACATACGATTCATGATTGATTCCGCGTTGGAAAACTCATGGGTCCTTGCCACGCGTTCCATTCGCGTGCAGGAGAGACAAGCCTCGGGGCTATCCAAGATACCGAACCAACAGACCATCGTCCGGGAACAAAGGGCTTCGCAGTTCACAATCAAACTCCCGAACGTTCTCCTTCCAACTGCTCCAGTTACGCTCCTCAAAATTACTGACACTGCTCTTACCAGAACTTGCTTGAAATCGAGTCTCGCTTCTTGCTCTTCTTCTTTTTTATTTTTCTCCCACAATGCGCGGCCATTTTTCTCAAACACTCTTCCGAAGCTCTTTCATATACCGACCGCGGGATACGACGAACTTGATCAATGTTCTCCATATACCGAATTATCAACAATTTGCTCTCGTTTATTCTAATGATTTTGCTTCCTCATGCAGACAGTTTTGTGACGGTGAATTTTGTAGGAATTGCTGAAAAAATACGAATTTTACGGCATTTTGAAAAATTTGCCAAAAAGTGTCACCGACTTCCGCAAATTTAATGATTTATCACTCATTTTTTTCATAAATAAAATATTATGATAGGAAAGTTGGTATCAAAATTGGGAAATATCGGTTGAACGCTTTAGATTTTATGATTTTTCGAATATATCGAAAATCTGAGTTTTTCGGAAAATCGTCTAACCGTTTTAATTTTTGCAAATTTTCAAACATCGTCTATAAGTCTGTATTTCCTCTTTAAATTCTAGAAATTTTAAATTCTTGTCGAAATAATGACAAGATTGACAAATTGATAAAAACTGCCGAATAATTTTTCCATTCCAATCAGATTTTAAAAATTTCCAGCTACGTCTCTCGTATGCTGGGCAGTCTGCCGGTTTGACCCTCAGAAGTGAACACAGAAATGGTAATAGAATTTATCACTTAGTTTTTTTTTATAAATAGAATATTATGATAGGAAAGTTGGTATCAAAATTGGGAAATATCGCGGTTGAACGGTTTAAATTTTATGATTTTCGAATATTTTTTGCAAATTTTAATTTGTGCAAATTTTCAAACATCGTTTATAAGTCTGTACTTGCTCTTTAAATTCTAAGATCTAAATTCTAGATCAGATTTAAAAAAATCTGCAGCTACGTCTCTCGGACGCTGGGCAGTCTGCCGGTTTGACCCTCAGAAGTGAACACAGAAATGGAAATTTTCGAAAAAAATGCATTAATTGTTCTGGAAAAATGAATAATCACTGGGCTGCCTTTTTGATTTGTATAACGATGTATGTTAACGTTAAATTACGTCATAAGCAGTGTGCGATATGAGAGTGACGTATAATGAAAATAAGTTTCGTAAGTGTTCGTGAGTGTGTGTAGAGGGTCGAAGAGAAGGCGAAGCCTCGGTTCGTCAAAGTACAATTAGCAGCGTAGAAACTTGATGCTTTGACGAATGAAAAGAGAGTAAAGAGAAAAGTTGCGGTAATAAAAAGGTGAAGCGGAGCTAATGTGAGCAAGTTTTGTATTTATATGCGTGCAGGGTAAATTGTTGCTCACTCTCTTTTCATTGGGTTTTCCTCTGCTGCGACTATCATCACACCGCACCACCACATTAGAGACTCGAAACCCTTAGCTCGCTGCTGCTGCTGCTGCTGCCACGTGATGCTAAATAATGAGATTCGTATACGCGGCACTGCACTGAAGAGGAGCAAATGCAGGTGGCTGCGGGCAAGCGTGCAACTCCAAACACCGCACCACAGCTTTCCATCACACTTTTTATATCTCCCGTGCACCGCGGCCCTGTGAGTCTACGGTAACTCGATTGAATGTCGCTGATGCAGTTTGTTACCGTAGAGAGTCTCTGATCGATTTGCAAATATTGCGTATTTTTACTACTTTCGACCTTTTTTTTTTATTGTACACATTTTAATATCCCGTTTACAAAAATTTGAGCCAGAAGCCCATATCGCACTCACAGATTTTTTCGGATGCATTTTTTTCCGCAAGTTCTATAGTTCTTACGGTGTTTTCTCGGTGACCCTAAGCTCAATGTCGATAAACGTGTCTAGTTGCGAGAAATAATGCGTTGCTTCGATTCTCATGCCAGAGATCGAGTTTTGCTTGAATCAATCTGACTGCAAGTTGATGCGTTAATCCGCTCGCAAATTTGAGTCGAATAGAGTCGATTTAAATTTAAATTTAAATAAAAAAAAAAAACAGAAAAGAGAACCGCTGAAAATTATGCCTAGAACGGTAATCTCATTTTTTTTTTACCCCAATTTTGGAAAATTCATATTTCCGGACAAATTGCACGAAAATGGTTCAACTTGGGCTCATTCTTTTCGTTTTTTAATGCAAGATTACGTGGGCCTGGGGCAATTTTGCTTCGTGTCAGAAAACTGGTCAAAAATGCAGAAAAACGATTAAAAACGGGAGAACGAAGGGAGAATAAGGATTTAAGGAGGCTGGCTACATATGTACGACAATATGATAAGAATTCAATAAAATTTGGTGATAACATTCTTAAGCATCAAATACAATGATACAAAGTTTTTCAAATTTTTTGTCTACATAGTTGGCGAATAATTCGAGTTTACAATATGCAAAAGATATACGTATATATATCTGGATCCTATGCTCATGCATGTAAACTCTAGTGTTCAATCACTCGACAACTGTGTAGAAGAGAAATCTCAAATAAAGGATATCGTCACCAAATTTCATTAAATTCTAATCATTTCGAACTTTCCCATACTTTTAACATGGCAACATTGTTGTGTGCGTGGCCGCTCTCGTCTTTAAAGTTGCCTGAGGTCTGCGATCATTGAATTATACTGCGAGGGGTTGACTGGTTCGCTTTTTTCAATTTTTATTTCCATAACATCGATAGTGCAGAATCAGTATAAATACTTTAAATAAATGAATAAATAAATCAATAATGAATAAATTAATAAATAGTAAATTAATAAAAATAAATAAATCATTTAATCTTGAATGAATTGGACCGAGTTCAGTAGCAAAGCCCGATGTTGGAGATCGTAACGAAGAGCGAGTCTAGGATCGTAAAAAATGTATCGACGTTTGAGCATGTGTGTTGCGTGTGTAACATGTCGCGATCCTCTTATATTTTTCGAACGCATCGCATATCCATTTTGCATGAATAGCGGGGGAGTCGCCACGGAAGGTATAGGCGTGTTTATATCACCCGAGGCATTAAATTAACATGGTGTTTCACGACTTGGCGTGTTACGAGATTCAGACGCGTTGCGCCAAGTTGCTAAGCCGCGAGTATAGGCGAAGAGAGATTCGTTGCGCAAAGTCGCGACGGCGGGGGAGAAAGCAACGTTGTTGCTGCGGTGTTTGCGGGGCTTTGAGCAAACACCCCGAATCTCCTGAAATCGCTGCCGAAAGCTCTCGAATACGGAAATACATCGCGACGCGATTCCATTTTTTTTATCACTGCCGCACGTTCGCAACGTCTCATTTTTTTTTTTTCATTTTAACATCAACTTTTCGGCGCAAGAAATGAGATTAGAAAATGAGAATGAAATAAAAGAACCGTAAATAAAAATCAGAAACGGCCAAATTTCGTCAGTGCGAACAAATCTTCAACGCTGAATTATTTCGAGGTTGAATTTTCGATCTGGCCTCGCTTGCCATTGAGTGGCAAAGGGTGCGCATCGGTTCTGCGGTCAGTGCTATCGACCCTTCCCCATCTTTTAACCTCCATAATCAAAATATCACGGAAATTCAATCGATAAATTTTCGGCAACGCAAATCGGGTCAACCGCGCGATGCCTCACTTTTTGCTTTTCATCCCAGAACATTTTCATTACCATGCGCATTTTGTCCTTACGTCGATAAAGTTTTGTTAGCCCCGGAGCGGAATTCCCACGTGTTTATATTCACAAAGTTATCGTCGCTGCCAAGCCGGAGCCAAATACCTCGCTAAACCTTTTTCAGGATTTTACAGCTCACGAAACATTGAAGAAAATAATTTTTCTTGTTTTTTTCAATTACAGGGATTTTTTTATAGCGCGCTGGGTTTTCCGAGAGTCGAAAGATATCAATCCGGACTAATAGAGTTTTTACCAAAGTTGTGGTTTATTTTGTCATTGTTATTTCTTTGACGAAAGTTGAAGAAAGCGGAGCGGATAGTTCGTGTTATGTACGGATAAGAAAGTTTTGGAAAAAGATTCGTAGCCAACGACTGCAAGTGGATGCGAAAGTCTGGCGAAGAGCAGGACAGATATAAGTGACTCGAGAGCATGGCAAGAAAAAGGGCGGCAGGGGGGGAGCGGAGAGATAAGAATATAGAGGCGAGCAGGCAGTAGTATAGTCGGGTTTCTGTCAGCCTCATCAAGTCGACTATAGGCGGACGATCCACTGCGATGAGGGCAACGCGGTACCAGGCGGTGGGCTCTGCGTGACCGAGGAATGCGTGCATGAAGAAGATTTCGATCTTTCGTCGAGGTACAACGTTTACGAGATTTGCCGCTTACCACTTAACGTCCCCACAACTGTTTTCCTCGAGTGTATAAATCTGGCATTTTGAATTGATCGTTAGGGTGTCGTGGTAAGAGCAAGCTCGCATGTGCCGGAGATTTATTTCACGAATTCGAAAAGGGAACCCGCGATTCCCAAGAGAATCGTATGAAAAAATCGAAGAGATTCGAATTATAGTGATTGGCAATTGTGTTGGTATCTTTTGCAGTAAATTCGATTGACTTTTTGCTGCTCATAAATGTAATGTTGCCAATTGCGAAGAAAAGGATATCGCCAAAAAGAGCAGGCTGATCGGTTGACCTAAAACGAGAGCTGTAGCAGGCGCGCGGTTGAAGGGAACGAGAGATTTGGTAGCTGGCCGAGACATATGGCGAGGATGAAGGAACACGTTTATCGTTTGAGATAGATCGGCCACTTGGAACGAGAAGAAGAGACGCGGGAGCGCAGTTGGAGTCTGTAGTGTGCAGCATCCCAGATATTCTCTGGCAGGAACGGTTCTGTGCTCCAGCAGAGCCTCAGTGATTCTTTCACTCGTGTAACTCCTTCTCTCGCTCTCTTGCTCTTGAGAGCTCTGGCCCTGGCGGATGGTCTTGGAGACACGGATAGTACCAACGTACATTGTGTATTACAGTATCGCCCTCAAGGAAATGTAGAAGCAGGCGGCTCTCTTGATAGCCGATAATAGAATGACCTGCTGATACACACCGACGACGTTTATACAGAGATACGTAGAATGCTTTGTACGTCGATCCAGAGATTTGCTCTGCTGCATCGAACCCCGAGCGTCATATTATACTAGCCGAACGCGAACAACGCTTGAGGTCGCTGTTCTGTTTGAGTTCTCGACGCTCTTACTCCCGAGCCAAATAGTCTGCGGTGGCTTCCGCTTTTGGTGTTTGGAAATGCCAAGAAATGGAGGGATTGTCGTCAGCAATTGTGCTGTCCAGAGAGATTGAAAAATTCGCTCAACCTTGAAGATTCTATGGCTACTGCTAATCATGACGTGGCCAACCCTCCAATATCTGCAGACGATATTCATTTCATGGGAACCAAAAACAGGCGCAATGATCCGAATCCTTCGAATTTTCGGGGGATACGATTCTTTTCGGAAGCTTCACAAATGAACTTCTCCGAGGGCTCGTTTAGCTGCATCATCGTGGGCTACGTAGTGGACGATACGTTTGCCAGAGGTCGGGAGAGTATTCCCGATAGTTACCGGATGTTTCCTCGAAAGCCAATAACAGCGAGAGGCGGAGAGCGAGGCACACGTGGGATCGCTCGTCATCACCCTTCCCGCAGCAGAACCGTCCAGTTTCATGCCTTTCCGCTTCGCGGCGTGGACACAGATACAACTCTTGGTATTCTATGGATTATGTACCTACAGTGTGGATATAGAGGGTCCGCTGTATATACCAGGATTCGGGCACAGCTCCCGGTTTTCCTGTGCAAACTGTGTCGGATAACTATCGCGTGCTTCGTCCGCGCATGCTTCGCTGTATACACGTTGTACGCGCGACCGGCTTTTCGCGAACGTGATCCCGCCAACCTATCTCCCATTACGACCTAGGTGTGCTGGACACATCGATACTACTTTTTTATTTTTCTAGCCACACATGATTCTGTTGGATCTCTTATCATTTCAGAATCCTTTCAAAATATCATCTCAACTCCTCGGATCCACACTGGTGCCAAATTGTGTTGCCATATTTTGTGTGTTCCATCTACTTTCTATGAGGCACGTCAATCTGCAGAATACCGTTAATCTTGGCTCATGAATTAGGGGCGATCTCATGCCGAATTATCGTTGCACAGTGGATATTGTGTCAAAAATTACTACGAAATCAGTTCCCCGGTGCCATATCATCCCTTTGAGAGATTCAAAGAAATACAAATTAGTAACGTTCAATCTGGAATCGAAAAATGTCAAAACTTGTGGAAAAATTGTTGGTTTTTCGCTATTTTTAGAAATAAAATGATAATTTAAAATGACCATGTTTTTGCTTAAATGTAATTTTTCATTAATTTCACTATTTTTGAATAATTTAAAAGTAATTTTCGCAGTATGTTCGGTTTCTGACGGAATTGCGTTAGCGAAATTTACGATTGGAGTTACAAGGATTTGCGTTCCGGAGAAATTTTCCAGAATAATTCTTGCTGCAGTGCCAAAATTTATCGAATATATAAAATATTCAGTATAAAATAGTCATGGGAAAACGCTGGATCAGTTATTCTTAATGAATTCGTATGAAATATTCGTATTGCGGTTCGGAGATTGAAAAATAACTTCGGGGCCTTTTGGATATCTTTAGAAATTGGCATCTGCCCCGCGTCTCGATACTAGTTACGTATCGGATGAGAGTAGATACGCAGGTCCGCGTTAATGGGTACAGGTTACACAGGTTTATGAAGGGTTCTCCGTGGTGGTTAAAGGGAAAGAGAGAGGGAGAGAAAGAGCGAGCGGTGGCGATATCACCGCCAGATCGTTATAGCAAATGCTTGTGGCTGTCGTGCCATGCCGCGCGATTCCGCCATCACTATCGTGACGTGCTTTGTGTATGTGTGTACCAAGCAGGGCTATAGTTAGCCAAAGCGGTAAGGTCGTGTTCGCGGTGTATCGATCCCAGAAACTCTCGTCAAAAGAGAGTCGAGAGACTGGCTTTGCCGCTGAGAAAGAGAGAAAGAGAGAACGATGAGAATGGAAGGGTAAACTCGATGGAAGGACGAAGAAACGGCCGGATGCAGAAAAGCAAAGAAGAGAGTCCCAAAGTCAGACGGAGATGGGATGAGGGCGCCCGAGGACACGTTAATGAAAAGAACGACGCGCGTACCTCACAAACGCGTTGAATAAAGTTTAGTCAATCTTTCGCCTTGGAGTAAACGCACTTGCGATACTTGTGTCCTACTCCACTTTTCCTGTTGGATTCCCATGATTCTTGGCCGGAAAACTCAAAAAACTTGTACGATCGTCCCAGCCAAAGTCACTAAATATCTTGAAATTACGGAATTCATTTAAAATGGTATTGTCGTTGATCGATTTTGAAAAAAACTGCCGTGTACAGAACGAATTTGCTTTCTCAACGTTCTACGAACATTTACCAATGGTACAAGGACGGAGGCGAACACATATCGACGTGATACAATGGACCTATCGAAAATAAATTCCTATAAAAACGAATTTACTCCGCCACGCTCGAATGATATCGCCTTTGCAAGATACCGGACGTGATCACCAAGGAAAGTTAGAGCGGGCAAGAAAGTCTGCATTACGCGTTGTCGTGCGCGACAAATAACTTGGAAAGTCGAATCGGATTGTGCGAGAAGCGAAACGATCGAATGGATAAAAAAACAAGAGAGAATATTTCGCCCGGAAAATCCTATCTCGTCTTTGGGTTTGGCCTGCGATAGACTAGTTTTTTTATTCAAATTGGAATATCTATCAATTTATTTTCTCGAATAAACGACTGGCGCAGATTTTTCTCATATTTTTGAAGGATTTGTATGAATTTCCTGTTAATTTTTCTTCGGGCCTGCATTTTTCAGTCAAATAGAGTTTTTTGTTCAAATTTTCTCAGAGTTGCATGGTTGGTTTTTGCAGCAGAGCATGGGATTATGCGTGAGTCACGAATTGATGGTTCGGACGTGTATCGCGTCTGTATATTAAAATCCGTGGGTTTCCGACGCGCGCTATAGCGAAGAACCTGGAGGAAAAGAGCTGAGTATTTGGCGCGGCGATAACGAGAACGACTGGTTTTGGTTGGCGTCGCTTATCTCGCAGCAGGCATGCTCGATGCGGAGATTCTTAGAGCCAGAGACCAGGAGCGAATCACTGAAGAAAGAGAAAAGAGTGAGAAAAATAAATTCTGCAGTCGCATACGCGCGCGGTCAGTGCTGGGCAAGATTCAACGAATCTGGAGCGCGAGGACTCTGTGGCTAGCGGTTTCACGGCGAGGTCGTTCGAGATCGTGCGTCTTTCTCTCCGCAATAGAGCGCGGCATTTCGGAAGAAGCAAAAATGGAAAGAGGCGGTAGAAAAAAGTGTATCACAGCTGAAAAAGTGGGCGATGACGAGGTGGCAACATTGGCCGCCGATTCTACGCAGCAGAGAAGGCGAACGAGACTCCTGGCGTGCGTCCAAAAATTACCGAGGCAATGTAATACACTTTTGAGATGAAGAATGCCCGAAATATATCATCGCTCGCGACCTATGATACTATCGAAACGGCTTCCTATTTTATAATAATATAAATAACATTCTTTCCTTATATTTGGCTCCATTTGAACAGAGCACTCGAAATACCAGATATTTTTAAACACCAAAGTCAAACATGCCTTAGTCGTTTTCTCAACGACATTGAAACGTAGATTAATGTTCAAGGCTTTTTGCAGCGACACGTGGCGATTCCATTCTCTCATTTTCCCGTCGTTGTGACGTTTTTCGCAAATTCGTATTCGCATATAGTCGATAACGCGTATTCTACTCAATACGAGCTGAATTTTTTCTAGAAGAGCACCAAAAAACTGTGAGACACCTTTTGGCGGAGATGCTGTTGAAAAGATACTCAAAATCCTATTCAAATGTGCCCCGCGAAAATAATTAGTTTGCTTAGTTATAATAACATTAGCCTTTTAAAAAGTTTACATTTTTTTTTCAAAATCTTCAAACTTTCATTTTACGAAAATCGCTACAACTTTTTTTACCTCACAAACTGGCGCTCGAGCATTCTCTACGTTGTCGAATTATCTTTGAATTGATCATGCTGTAGTTTGCAACGTTGGAATGCGTCGAAAAATGTTTAATTTTATTGAAGATTCCTTCAATTTTCAATGGCATCCAAATTTTCCGAGCCGATATGCTTTTCGAATGGCAAAAATTCATCATTTTATCATCGTAATTACATTCTGCATTTGAATAATTATTTTTGTCCAAGATAAAAATGAATTTCGTTGCATTCCAACGATGCAAACTTCAGAGTCATTTGAATTGGTGATGAGCGATTTTTTAATATTTATTATTATTTTTCAGTTGCTTGTGAAGTTTGAAAGCGGAAAATGTGACGAAAAATGTGACGTTTTGGTTCGGGTTCCCAAAAAAAAAGAATTATCTAAATGCGATACAGCCTGAAACATATTTCGACTGATGAGCTTTATTCTTGTGAGAGATTCATCAAAATTGGTCCAGTGGCTTTAGCGTAAAAGGGGCACAAAGACAATTTTGTCGTAGAGTTTTATAGACACAGAGATGGAGGAATTATAAGAGCTATATAAAATTAGCCCCCCGACTATATGACTTTTATAATTTTTAAAAATTTTTAATGATTGTTTGACGATAGTTTGTGATTGTTTGATTAATTATAACGTTTGTTTAATAAAATTTATTGTCAAACAAACGAAAAAAGCGTAAAGTTATCCGCTACTTTTTAAATTTTGGTCCAATTTGATTTTTTTAAGTGCCAATCGATTCAGAATCGTTTGTTTGGAACGAATAATATTGTTCGAACGTTCGTTTGAACGTTATTTCACCAAAAAATGAATAAATAAATTCTTGGATTAATCGCGAAGTTTATTCTGCGGAATCAAAATAAGAGAAAAGATTATTTTACTTTCCTCGATATAATCGGCGAGAATTAGCACTTCTGTGAGTGTCACAGTCGTTAGCCTGCTGTTATCGTTTATTGACGGAGCAAGTTGTTGGAAGGGTAAGACGCAGGGGACGGCGGGAGAGGCCACCCAGCGGTAAGGGTCGTAAACCAACATCGTGAATGAGCCACGGGTGTCGGGAGTTCTCGCCGCGTCCCTATGGATAATGCAGACGGAGATTGGAGCGCGAGGGTCGTTGCGTGGAAAGAGTTGGAGGATGTAGGGGCTGCGATAGGGTTAGTGTGGCTTTGGAGGAAAGCGCATAATGATATTAAAGGCTTGATAAAAGTGTTGTGCCGGAGGAATCGTGTGGCCAAAGTCGAGTATCTTTCTTACCGACTGTGGAAAGTCAGCCCTGGAGCTTTTGCTGCGCTCGATGCGTGCTGGAGTCGTCGAAGCAGGTATGAGGGACGACGCGGCGATAGTAATTAGTCTCATTAGGGAAAATTCATTCTCTCAACTGTTCCGTGAGAAAGAGCATTTTGAGAAAAAGTTCTCGGTCGAAAAGAGTCGAAAAAAATGACTGAAATCGAGGCTCGAGCTTGCCAGACCGAATGCGATGAAAAAAAAAAATCTTTTTGCTAATTTTTCGTCTACCATACTCGATAATTCCATCCATTCGATCTCCATGCCGTTGGCTGCAAAAAGCTTCATTAGCTTATCCAGTCCTTTGATCGAGCTAGGGAAATCCAAACGTAGCCGCGGAATAAATTTTTTCGTGATAAGAGGATATGGAATGTCTTTTCTATTATGAATTACCGAGAATGATTAATGATTCAACCAAATCTGCCTACGCTCGATATCGAGAATTCGAGTTTAACGACCCGCGTGCATACGGCCGCGAAGGTAACGCGTAGTCAGTGCGTTATTGTATCGATTCCACGCGCACGTGTGTTACATACGTGCGTACATCAACACCCACGCGACTGCTGGTTCCACGCCTGCTGCGCGAATCGTGTTGGATCAACGAAGAATTATTTCGATTTAAAATAAAAAATAATTCGGTACATTTTTGCTTCGGGATTTTTTAATTTCAAGGATTTATCTCGTGCGCCCTCGAAAAAGCGAGCATTTCCGACAGACCGTTCCAAATACTTTCTCTCTCGTATCCACCGATCGCTCCCATTGCGAACGAGATATAGAAACACACAGTGAGAATCTGAACATAAAAGTTTAACGTAGATGGGGCGTAAAAAATGAAATAAAAGCTCCTATAAATCGAGAGCTGGGCAAGAGCTTTGGTATCGGATTTTCTACATATACGTTTCGAATGACTTTGACCAAGCGATATTCTATACGATATACATAGCGATTACGTAGATATGTACCGCGTGCTGATGCAGCGCACTGTCACAAAGCTGTGGCGGCGGGGAGAGGCAAAGAGAAGAAATTTTTATCTGCTCCGGACCGAATGCGAGTGCACATAATTAACGACGGTTTGGTACAGGCGCAACGAGCCAGCTCGACCGTGCGAACTTGTGGCAAACCGTAAACGCACACTAATTGCTCTGCTAATATATCCAGGCTAATACACGAAGGGACGAGCTAAGGGAAGCGACAGAAATTACAAAACCGCACAGACGCCAACGCGGCAACTAATAAACGCGAATCGAACGCTCTTCTTCAGCCTGTCTATTCCAGAAACACTATCAAATCAATCCTCCAAAAAGACGAAAATAGTGCAGCTTTTAGGTAATTCTATTTTTTCGTCCAGGCTGCAGCTCTCGGTCCCGATGCCGGATGCTCTGCCAGGCAAATAAATTGCAAGGATTAATTACTCGAGGTCGACCAAGGGAAATAATTTTTGTCAACGTTTTACCGTTTCGAAGCAAGTGCGTTGCTACCTGCGTGTTTTATAGGGAGAATCAGGTCGTTTAGCGACGAAATCACTGCACAAAATTGAAGCTTCGTTTGAAGGAAAAGCTGGTGGAGCCTGCGAGGGAAGCGAGCCATTTGCCATAAATGAAGCGAAGCTCCGTGTAGCCTGCACGTTGGTGGAACAAAGCTTTCTCCTTTTCGTTTGTTAAAAGAGGAATCGTGCGCTGATTCACGAACAAAGCTCTGCATGCAGCTTCGAGAAGAGGCCAAAGAAAAGCAAGTCGCAGATGACGTTGAAGACTGCGTAACAGCAAAAGAAGAAGCGCGGTACAGAGACCTGGAGGTCGACAGAGAGGAAGCGTGACAGGAAGGAAGAATAAAGGAACGTGGGCGTTGTTTTGGTACTCCCTTAGTAACGCTGCTCTTTTGGCAGATCTCTGGAAGATAATTAATGAGTTGGCTTCGCCAGAGTCAGCGACGCGTGTAAAGGGTCGAAATAAAAAAAAAAAACGCATTCTCAGACTTGCCTTTCATTTGAAAACGTCAAAAACAGAGCAAGCCAATATTTCTAAAATTTGCCAACTCGTCAGATAAATCTTTGCACTCATAATCGAATCTGATGAATCGTGCACACAAGAAAAACGATCTACACGAGATTTATAAACTTGAAAACGACTCGGACTCGTTTTTTACGACTTTCTATGCTGCACTGTCTTTTCCAATTGCAACAGAATAGCAGACTTTCGAAACCTACCCCTCTAAAGGACTTTAATCAAAACTGCGAATGAGAGACCTACTTTTCTCCTTGTACACTGCAGACTCTCGTGTTTTCTGCTGTTTTCGTAGCTCCCTCGTCGCTTCGCTCGTCGCGTCTAGCATGATTCTTGCGTCGTTTCGCCACAATTGTGCCTATGGCTGTCTCTCTGCACTAGCATGCGTCTTTTTATGCAGCTGCTGTGGCAACAATACCAAAACACACTGTCGTGCACCCTTTTCTCTCTCTTGATTCGTCGCGGCTCTTTGTTGCTCAGTACGCGTGAGCATTGTCCGTGTCATTTTATTGTTCTTACGCGACTGAATGCCGGTGTGTCGCATACGACGAAAGTAATGCGGCGGTTCGGTAGGTCTAAACGAGAGACCTGGACAACGGCCATTTACGAAGTGCAGCGCATCCAGGAGTCTCGAAACTCGTGCAAACCTTTCTTCGCGGAATAAGTCCAAAGTATTCCAGCCCGTTTTAATTTCTACCCTTTTTTTTTCCGGACCTTTTTTTACTTTACTCGTCACCGATTCTCCGCGTGAATAGTTGAGCGAAAAAAAAGGCAAAAGCTCAACGCAGCAGCAACGAAGTTTCTTCAGGAAAGAACACACTTTAGCGGTCCGTTGAAATTGCGACGGAATCCCGACGGAATTAAACGCAGTAATGCCACACTATGAAAATAATCGTAAATATGTTTTTCTCGGTCCTCTTGCGAGACAAGCCTTGGACAAGAGTCATGCGGAACAATTTGCATTCTCTAACTGAGCCTCCGGCTTTAAATGAGCAAAAACTTTCCATTTCCGACTTCTCCAGAATACAAATCATCCCCACATCATTTTCAAGTACCGTTCTGAGATTTTTTTTATCACGAATTAAGCCAAATTCCGGTGAGTTGTTGCTGATAACGTCACCAAAATTTCCTTCATCTTTATTTTACTTGAAAGAAAGTAGACAACATACTAACAGTCTCAAGGAAATCGTAAAGCTTGGTCTTACTTCACTGGAGAATAAGTGCCTACGTTTGCTTAGGAATGAGGTCCAAATCGTGATCGAATAAAATACGCAAAATACTGGCAATTAAAAAGCAAATAAGTGCATTTCAACCTTAAATATTCCTTAAATATTTAATTCCATTGATCTGCGACTATAAACTGAGCTGATACAATTGTCTGCGGACAAAATTTATCGTCTTTCCTATGCAATAGAAAATTAAGCGACAAATTTTCAAAATTAATTTCGAGACTTTTGCTCGTTGCGAACGTGCTATAGAATTTTTGAGTCAAGGGTTAAATGTTAGAATGGGGGCGCGAGGGAGACAGGGAGGAACGATATTTCAGGTAATAAACATATCGCAATCAGGAATTATCATACCGGGGACAATTGCAACACGCAAACGATTCAAATATGACACGAACGATCTCCAGGAATCGAAAGCTTCGTACGGTCAATAATTTCGATAATTCTAGAGGGTGCAAAAGTTTTTTACACGCACGGAAGGAAAATCTGTGATATTCAGGAACGAAGAATCAACGCGAAAAAAATTTGTAAATTTTACATACTAAAATTTACAGCTATACATGTAAAAATAAATCCAATTTGCCCACTTTTGGCTTTAATGTTACTTCGAAATTCTTTCCGTATGAATTCCCAGCCGAAAATGTTATTCTATGAAAATTTCGGTTTTCAAGTAACCCGAGGCAACGTAATTACGTCCGTTTCATTTTTGAGGCGTAATATTGAGCCGCTTACGGCATTCGAGATCTGCGATCAACCAAGTTCATTTTGTCGAGGCCCGTTGAGTAGCTCTTACGATTGTTGTTGATCTGCATCGACCTTAATCGATACTGACCTCGATCGGCTAAACATCTGTTTCGTGGGGTTTACAGATAAAACTAACTTTCTCTTTTTAGTTGAAGAACTTTCCTTATCGATTGAAGGGAAAATGTGTCGATCAAAATGACACCGTGTTGGGCGGATTCACCAGTTGGGTAAAAAGTTGACTCGTGCTCGAAGAAATTTCCTCGGTGATGAAGCTAAAAAATGTATGCGCTCGCTTTTTTTTATGATCCGAAACTGACTTGATAAGTTACTTTTTTCATTTCACACTTTGTCAATGAATGCCTCTCGTTATCGTCCGATATATTTATTTATTTAATTGATGAAACGGCTATAATTTGATTGCGTTACGTAGAATTTCAAAAAACTTTATACCCAACTTTTTATTTTGAAATTTGGAGTGAGTATAAACAAAATGAAGATAAAATTTTGTTAAATTGTTGAAAAATCATTGAAACTTGGAATTTCGATGGAATAACATTTTTAGACAGCTGCGAAAAATGTATCAAAATTTTTGCGCCTCATATTGTGTTGGGATGACGTTGCGGCGCGGGGTGCCAAAAAGGTTTGTGGAGATAAAAATGTTGATACGTGTACTAAAGTATGAGGAAATAACGTGGAGTAACGAGGGGTTGTCAAAAAAATGTTTTTGACGAGTTGATTAATACGTACTATCGAAAAGATTCGGTCCGATCGGCGGTCCGCCGATGCGACAACGGCGCAATGGCGGCCCGGAACAACCCACAGTGTTTCAATTGTCCCCAGTCTCCCCTATGACAAAAGTAAAAACTCATTCGACGTGTCGCGCTGTCGGCTACGTCATTTGGTTTTTCGGCGACGGTTATGTTGGCTGGGTACACATTATGAATATATAAAAATGAATAAATCATCAATCGACTACGTGTAAATTAATGCTCTTACCGAATAATCGTGTTTTTGTATAAAAATGGAAGGATAAACGTGGATGGAGTGATAATAAAATGAATCAAGTTTTCTAACGTTGAGCGTTAAAGCGCGCGAGCATCGCACTCACCAATTGTCGATGACGCCGACGTTGGAAAAGTTTGGTGGAAAGCTCGCGGCCGCCATTCGCGGCGGCGGTGCTCGCGGCGTAGTTTCGCGTGTTCCGTCAATTCCAATTTTCGCCAGGGTTGACTGCGTTGCCCTGGATGAGAAAAAATGTTGTTACAATTAAATTAATCATCGCGCAGCCCTTTCAAAAAATCCACGTGCTTTTTTGCCTTCTTTTGTTTTGTTTTTCTCTTCAACTATATCGGGATTTCTATCCATTTTCTTCATATACGAGATAAACTATTTTTCGCAGCGAATTTTTTCCTCATTTATTGTCAAACTATTTGGAGCGAACGACGGGTCTGTGTATACATGGCCCGAGGCGTAAAACTGACGAGACCTGTCTCCCCCGTCGCTCTCTCTCTCGTGCTTTTCCTCTCTCGGTCCCGGTATCGGTAATGAACGCTCCATTGTGCCGCGGTTGCTTCTTTTGCGCAACTTGACTGAATTTCTCGATGCCAACGTACGGGCTGAACGGAAAGAGAGGAGCGAGAGAAAAGAAATAAAAATGAGCAAAAAACGCTAAGGAAACTGTGTGAAAAAAGAAATGTGAGACGCACACAAGAAGGATGTAGCGAAAGAAAAAAAAAG
Organism: Diadegma fenestrale; assembly: GCA_037043255.1. NCBI lineage: Eukaryota > Metazoa > Arthropoda > Insecta > Hymenoptera > Ichneumonidae > Diadegma > Diadegma fenestrale. The sequence continues at coordinate 677,459 of CM073310.1, forward strand.
CCGCGCGTATGAAAACGGCACTCGTTAATGAACTGCAATACTCGATTCTGTTCCCCCCATTCGCGCATCATTTTTCTCATTCTTCTTCAGCCTTCTCGATTCAAATAATCGGCTCTCTCGGCCTCTGTCTCTATTTTCCTACTTCATTCATATACATCAAAAATATATGCACGTCATTATACACAGAAAATTTCAACTTTTTCATTTATTGGACCACGACTTGCAACATTGAGTTTTCTTAATTTTGAGAAAATCGGGGTCTCGTCAACGAAAGTAGGTTAAGGAAAAGGGTGGGGCTGGATCGCTGACAATATCAAGTTTTCCTATGACCTCACATTGGCAGCTGTAGCGACTTTCTTTCGTGCCCTACAGACCGGCGATTCATAATTTCCAAAATTTTTATAGATAATTATGATTAAAATTTTCAGTACACGTGCAGTTTGTCTCAAACTTATGGCCATATTTATTTTAGTTTATAAAAAAAATATACAATCATACAATTACAGTAATAATTACAATAATAATAATAATATTGTATAATAATTATACAATTATATAATTGTATATTTTTAAAATAAAATAAAATAAATTGAAATAAAATAAAATTAAAAAAATACAATTATATTAAAATTATATCATTGTATGTTTTATAATTATTAGTTACATTTTTATAATTATATGATTACATTTTTGTAATAATATACTATTATTTAAATAATATACTGCAATTAAATGATTGTAAATTGTTTTTATAAACTAAAATAGACATGTCCATCAGTTTGATAGAAGTTACGTGTCCCAATCGTGTATAATAAAATAAATAATGACGATATTGCGGCTACTGAATCAGTTTTCTTTTAGAATACGCCTAACGTGTTAGCAACGTTATTTTTTTCAGAGACTTAAGGTCACAGGCGGCGTGGGCTATTGGCGAAAAAGTCTGACATCAATAATGAATATCGATTCTCGTACATCAGCATAAAGAAAAAATGCAGATTCCATAGTCGTTAAAAGCTGAAATTAACTTCATAACGACCTGAAGGATTCACGAGGTTGATATACACGACGAAGAGATACGCGGAGAATATGCTCGAGTTTAATTATATATACAGGCCTACGATTTGTGCGTTATAGTAATGTATATCTATGTGTGTCGGGGTTATGGCATTGTGCGGTGTTATCACGCACACACATGCATTCGCCATTAAGGAGTAAAAGCGAGGGAGACGGAGCACATAACACCGGAATGATGTTGTAACGGCGCTCCGGTGAGAAAGGATGAGGAAACATCGTGTACGTTCGCGAGAGGAAGGAAGCAGGAGACGAGAGAGAATGCGTGCGTGTCGAGTCGACATGGAAAAGCGAAGAATATGTTGCGTTCGCAGATTTCGTCCCGAAAATTTCTTCGTTCCAGAAAAAAAAACAACTAAATACGTTGGCAGTTGATCTAACCGCGCTGATTGATCCAAGATTGCGTGTTTCCTTCTTAGATAAAAAGCAACGTTAGCAAAATAAGGATACAGCCCTGTAATAATAAGACGACACGAGGCTGGCTAATGAGAGGCTTAACGCGTTGGACCATTAGCTTTTACGCGAGTGAGAATCGTCAGGCAGTCTATATATTCATCTGCGTCGTTGGATAAGCTCGCGACGACTCTGTCTCTCGACACTAATACCTGCGATACTATATATACATTTAACCTCCGCACATTTGCACTCGTGTGTAGATAGTCCGTACGTGGTTTAGGGCAGACGGGTGGTGCATTTCATATCCGGCTTGAACGTGTACCGTATACACTACAGGCAAAGAGACATCGCACTCGCTCTTTCCGTCTCTAAGCCGTCCAAGTGTATCCGTCGCGAGCTACTCCGCGCGTTGAATCCGGTTTACTCTCTCTCCAGTTCTCCGCGACTACTCAAATCTCCTGGCGAACGAGATAATGCGCAATTGCAACAACGCCAACCTGCAATATCAGCACACACGACAAATATGCTGGAATTGTAGAGAAGCGAATAAAAAATCTGTTTTCTGTCGACGTCACGTGTGCTCCTTTACATCGTACACATCCCTATCGAGCTCTATACTCTCTGATCAATATCATTGTAGCTCTACACACCGTTTTGTTATACTCCAAAGTAGCTCTTTCGTTTGCCTCGTGTTCTGCGTTATCTTGCCTCGGATAAATTCTATTGTCCGTCCTAAGCAAATGTAGCACATACTTTCCCCGGCGGCCGGCGACACGGTATTTGTATTTACGTGCATACAACATTGGTTTCCGTTCTAAAATGTGATTCATGCGATAAATATCCTGAGCCAGTTTCTTCTCTTGATTCGCAAACGCGCTCGAGAAATAATTTTACTTGAGTCCCGCGGTGTCTACCGCGCCTAACCCAAATGTGGGTCTCTGCCGAGTGTAAACCATTTTTTACTCAAGGCAATTCGCGATGCAAAGAAAATGAGCCACTTCAGGGTTAAAAAGCGCGAAAAACTGGACTGAATCTAGTAATTAAAATTTTTTTCAACGTTAAACCGCTATAAAGACCTTTTGCGAGTGTCTAATTTCATTCTGGATGTTTATTTGTGTCAAAATGATGATTTTCCATTTTGTAAAGACGACTTGTCTGCGGGCCAGCGGGAAGAATGGAACGAAAGTGGCGGAAAAATCGACAGACTGGCAAGTTTCAAAGATGGCGATAGTCTAATAAGAAGGGAAGAAAAAAATTGCAACATTTTTTCATCCCTTCGTTCGACGAAAAAATCTATTGTCGCTTTTCCATTGTGCCGACTTCTATTGAACTTTTTTTTTTACACTGGCTCCTTTTGTGATCGTATAGGCGATGGATCCGATAAAACTATGACTCAATAACTATCCGGATAATTTTAACGGCAGCATCCAACGTGTACCGCGATAATTGGATTCCATCACGCGCTTTCTCTTTCCCGCCTGGCTCTTTGTCTCTCTGTAATCAGTTGTCTCGAGAGAATTCGTTATTTCGTGTCACTTGTTCCCCCGCGCCATTTGTCTCTCGTCCCCGCGCGGGTTCATATCGCCGTCGTTTTTTTCTCCTTATTTTTCATGAAATTCTGAAGGATCGAGGATTGAAAAGAGCCCCGCGCCAAAAGCAATAAAGAGTCGTCGATGGTGGAGACCGATGCGAGGAGAAAAGAGACGCAAGAGGATCAGAGTTGCAACGTCAGCGAGATTCATTGTTATCGACTCGATGATGGGACAATGGCGGGTTTTAGTAGAAAGAAACGAAAGGTTCGCGACTAGAGCGACTCGATTCCGAAAACGATTCATCGGAATTACGATATGCAAGCGCGTGCTAATCATCATCCTTCCGGTATGGAATACTCCGCGGCGTTACTTCCGTGTATTCTCGTTCCAGGATACAGCGAAATTGCACGGGGACGGGATCAATGTCGATTTTTTGTCTTTAGATAGAAAAAGATCGATTCAGAATGCACTGAAAGTCCAGGGATCAATGGGACACAATTAAATCGTCCGAGCTCGACGAAATTGTTGCGTCGCACTCACTGAAATTAGTTAAAAGGATAATTGATGTTTTCAGTACTCGAGTTTATTATCGAATCGCTTTATTTCAGACGTTATCGCAATAAAACACTCGGATGGATTGTAACTTTTGTAACTTCTGTTTCATGTATGCATCACACGAACGAGTCGAGCTTAAACCAACATAGTTCTCGCAATAAAGTAGACCAGTCGGAACGGCAGGTTTGACGTTGAAACATTTTGTATCGATTTGGCGCAAACACGCACGCAACAACGGCTGCTGCCGCAAACAGTAAGAAACTTTACAAAATCGCGTTTGAAATCGTGTTCTTTGTATACGCTTCTCTACCATACCGCAAAGCTCATGCAACTTCTGCTGTTGTAATATTCCAACGAACGTACTAAACAACTCGTTTCCTAAATTCGTCGCCGCGAGCTCAGTTTTCTTTGGAAAATCGATATTTCCAATTTACCTTCGGACAATGAACAAATCCAATAGCTACGAGAATGCACGCCATGCACAGGCGCAAGTGCGTCGATTATGTTACAAATCATACTCGCTGCCCTATAGTAGTGCATGCGTCGTCAATATGCAGCTTCGGCCGATCTGACTTTCCGATCGTGATGAAATAACTAGAAATCAGTAGAATATAGAGTTTTCTTAAACCTCCCAGCAAACGCGACATCAGAAGGACTGCGAGGGCGACATTCTAAGCGTTCGTAGGAAAAGCGACGAGAACAATGAGGTGCCAGCAGTGATGAGATTGGTTCGGCAAAACCGAATAGAGTATCCGGAGGAAAACAGAACAAATTTTTTTAATTATTTGAAATTTATATTTAAATTTAAATTCAATTTAAATTTAAATTTATATTTAAATATTAATTTATATTATTTAAATTATTTATATTGTTTAAATTTAAATTTCAATATTTATATTATTTAAATTTAAATTTACTTTTAATTTGAATTTAAATTTAAATCGTCAACAAACCCAAACATGTAAAACCACAACGATTCATCAAGGGATTTTCAAAGTAACTGAATTCTCGATGTTTCCATCACACTCGATTATTATTTTCGAAACGGACGGTTCATTAAACAATTTGCAGCGTATTTAATAAAATTTCCACTTACTTATCGATTTCGAACTTGAAAAAAAAAAGAATTTCGACAACTTTTCTAGAAAGTAAAAAAGAATATCTTACAAAATTTTTCTAAAATTCTAAAAAACTGGACAAAAAAAAACATTTAATCGTCACAAGGCCTCATGAGGGAGCAATGAGATGAAAATTCTATTCAAATCTTGAAGGTCCTGCTCGGAAGCACAGCTATATTGGTTTTACACAATGAGCTAAAATTAGATTGTTTGCAGGGGCTGAAAAATATTTCTACAGCTGTGATTCGCTACACTTCCACGAGTGATTTGGTAATGGAGTGGTCTTGTCAGCAGATTTGTTTATTTACAACGGAGTATGCGGTCGATGATTCCTTCATTCACTTTTACATCTGCGTCGATCGACTCAGTTGCATTGATCGCAGCATTGAAAAATCATCGAACTTGTTTTAGATTCAATGATAGGCGTTGCTACAGCGTACGAGGCAACGTGACACTTGAAAAGACGCTCCATTTTATTGGACCCTTCAGCGGGGATGTTCTTTTTTAAATCTCGTGTTAAATATTAACAGATGAGTGACGAGTAGTGTCCGCGGAGAGTTTGAGGGTCGGCAAATAGCCGTGAGGAACGGATCGGTCCTGGGGGAACATATAACGAGTATTCACCGGAATGATCGTTCCCCGGAGGCTGCAAAATGCTCTTTCGTCTAGCCAGTACGTATAGCTTACCTCGACGGAAAAGTTTATGCCTCGCTCAAGGAGAATAAATATTAATGTCGGTAACGCGATACTGTTGGATTTGAGCAGAAATTGCGCCCTTCCTTTCCGATTGTTTACTCGATTGCACGTGCGCGAGTTATTTTTAGTAAAAATATATATTGGAAAGTCGCAATTACTTCGATGAAATCGCGCGACTTCGATCTGAATTTATCGCGCGGTTGACCTTCAAGATGCAAATAGTGCGACCGCAACCACTGAGGAATTTCGTCTTTTCTGAAATCCCGGGATAACTCAAAATATTTTGACGTGAAAAATCACGCGTTGCGTGTGCCCTCGGTATTCGATGTTGCCGCATCACAATTCTCTGTATTTATCAACGAATACTTCATGAATATTGAGCTACGGAGGTTGCGATGACGCAAGAGCAGAGCCTGCGAGAATTGAGAGAGCCGTTCGGTTCATGGGAAACAGACTTGTTAAACTATTCAGTACACTCTGGATCCGTGTCCGTTTTTAGTCTGTCTCGCACCACGTCAAAACAGCCACTGATTCTCCTAATAAATTGGTCAGCATAAAGCTCACGGTACATCAAAACCATGTCGTATTATAAACGGCACTTGGGAGGAACTTGAATAGGCAAAAATAACGAAATAAAAATGCATCGAAAAACGTACATCTTCGCATCTTCTTATCGCTGGCTGCGTCCCGTCGCTTTGCATTCGCTCTTATCATTCTGCAAGGTCTCTAGATTGAGACACGCGCGTAAGAAATATTATTTTTTTATTGTCTAATCTGAATAATTCTCTCGAGTGTTCCGGATACGAATAGAAAGAATTTCCATCTCTCGACGTTGTGTACTAGTTTGATCGACCTTTTATCGAGCACGACTAAAAACACGAGTGCCGGTCTCTCGAAGCGGTCGCACAAACGCGGGTCCTGCGGTTGATCGGATCGACTCTCCGATTTCTCCTTTTAGTGGAGCCAATTAATTCAAGTGTAATCCAATTAGGAAGCTATGAGAATTAATCAAGTTGCCTGCTCTTGCCTCCTGACTTTTTCTTTCTGTTGATTCGCCCCCGCCACGTAAGTCCTGCGCAGTCAATTTTTCTACATTATTTTTGAACACATTCGTTCGTTATTACCTCGAGAAAAATATATTTTTTGGATTTCAACAGTTTGAAAAGATTTTCCGTTGGAAAGAAAATTCTCCGCTGCACCATTTCACGTCGAACGCTTTTCTTTCTTCGTTTTCTCTCTTTCTTCACTCAATTACCTATACCCGTAGTGTTGGCCTGCGTTTAAATTGAATCGAAACTGGCCGCCCGGAGGCATTATAAACGTCAGTACAGTCTTATTCGAACGCTGCAGCGAGAGTCACGATCAGAGAGGCGTGGTCGCGCGTTCTCTTCAGAATATATAGAGAAACAAAAATGTTGATGCACAAAACGTGGCAAACGGTACAGGAACAATAATTATATGAGAGTCTGTGTTTATGTATCGGCTGGACCAGGCTTTATGATTAATAATAAAAACTCAAGTCCGGGACCAAAGTTCAAAGCAAAAGGAATTGTCCAATTACCTTTTTGATCGGAATTTTAGCCGCTGTTGATGAAATATGAATCTTTAAACAATTAACGCAATTACACGAAACGAGGGTCGAATTGCGAACAAACGTGGAACATGAAATCTGTAGACTTTAATTTTGACACTGACGGAACAAAGTTCAGGCAAAAAATATGGCCCAGGGTGACGCGTGAGTCGGTAAATGAGAAGCTCCGTGAATGAGGGCGTTAGAAAAATAAGAAAATCCTGTGAAGAAGGCAGTGGCTACGACGCTCTCGAGAACGAGAGAAATAAATTTAAAAAACATTCAGTGCAACGATATCGCACTGAGTGGCACACTCTGGAGAAAATTTAGGCCCTCGGAGTTTGCGTCACGTAGCTCCTTACCGCTGTCAAGAACTCCTAGTAAATTCAGGCAAGCGGATTTTCCACGAGCTCGACCTGCTTCAAAAATATAGTCCCGTCTGTACCGCCTACGAATGTAGGTTATACTTTTACATCACATGCGTTCTCCTTAACGTGTCCCGTTTCCTGTGGGTCACTGTGCGAGCATTTGATCGATTTACCCGGAGCGATTCGATCAATTCAATTAATCGCATATCAAAAAATACAAAAGATTCTTCGTAACTAAATCGACAAATCAAGACTTTCGATTATTTCTACAAGATCCTGAAAAATCATTCGCTTCTCGTCAATGAGTCCGTTCGGTGGTGTATAAAAAACCATGCGACTTTTTTGTACTGTCGTTGCGACTGTGTGTTACGTAAGGGGACGGAGTGCAAATTGAGATAGAGAAAGTAGACATGGCCATAAGAGGTCAGACGGGAGAGCCGAGAGTCAGTGAGTATTAATCGTACGAACGCGATCTCGTTGCGTTATTCTTTTTATCATTGCAGAGTGAACTTCGCAGTTTAAGCGAAAAGCCGGACGTAGCGTCTCGTTGAGATTTGCGACGAGTGGATTTTTCATGCGATTTTCTATGAACATTCTTGACACCAAGACTGATAATTTTCTCTTAGAAAGAAAAATTTCTGACATCAAGGAATTGAGATATTCCATTTCCAATTTTTTTAAACTTTTCTCATCTCAACGCGTGTAAACCGAAGTCCTTTTTCGTTTAGGAATTGCAAACCAACGTGTTTAGGATTTTTCTTAAAAAAAGTCGGCTCATGGCCTTTCTATCTGCAGAAAAAATCTTAAATACGTTTTTTTTTCGCAACTTGAAGCTTTTGCAAATTTTTAACGAAACGCGACTCTAATTTACAAATTAAATGCCTCGAAATCCTAAACAAAATGTTTTTTGAAAGGACCTTAAATAAAGTCGTTTTGTGACCTTGGAGATTTGAGCAGGAAGAGGAAATCATTGAGGAAAATACTGAACGGGAAAATTTGACAACTTTTTGATTTAGGAAAGAAAATCAAGATCGAGGGAATCGATGGCGGGAATGAAATAGTTGGTTACAATTTTTTGGACTCAAATGCACATATAACAGAATTGAAGGAACGATCTAATGCGAGTTTGAATGTATCGAATGTAGGCTAAACACGATTGACGCCTGAGCCAACTCAACCGGTGGGCGGACTGGATCGAGCTCTTGCGTTCGGTCACGGCTGCATGCTCCGAGCAACGGGTTAACCGTCGTCTGCTCTCGGCTTTATCCGATAATACAGTGCATATATAGGCACACTCTATAGAGATAAATATAGGATGCCTGGCACCGATAAGAGTTTGCATTCACACGCGTGTGCGCGCTCGTTCGACTAGGAGCGATTAAGCCGGAAGGCTTAATGGATTTTTCTTCCAAGGCATCGCTAATGCGGGCTCGTCTCCATCTCACGTGGTCTTTGTCTTTAGCGATTTTTTTCCAACTCCGGCAGCGCTCGAGTCTCCGCATTTTAATTGTATGAATAAAATGTATTGCTTGAATGAAGAGCGTCCGTTTTTTTTTCTAATATTCGATCGGACTTTTCCGGGGATAAGCGCGACGGAAGCAGTTTCATCTAATTTCTTCACGACGGGCCGAGTTGAATGAAAATTGAGCAAGACAAGAATTTGAAAGTGAAGAAAAATGACGAAGATGCACAGCGAGCAGGATAATCTCGAGACTATACTCGACTAAGAGGGAGAATTGACAGTGGGAATGAGGAGGAAAAAAAACCCAACGGTCCATAAGTTCACGTGCACTTTAGGCTGATACTTTTTGCAAATAAATGTCCCGTCTCTTGGTCGCAATTCGCGAACAAGATCGAGACGGAGTGCTTAAAAGGCTAATCGTGCGCCTATCTTGGATTAGCGGAGAATATCGATTTTCTTGAGGGAAAAGTGCACACCGAAACACAGTGACTGAAAGGAATTTCCTCCGCGGATATTCGCGCAAGTGAATTACGACTCGTCCGAGATTCTCAATATTACCAAATTCAATTAATAATTCATATTTTAATTCAATTTTATTTTCTATTCGCATATTCAATTCAATTTAATTTTTTATTCACAGCTAATTGAAAATACTGTGGGTGGCTGCTCATCCTTTCGCGCTGAGCAACGTTGGGGAACCGCACGCTCTTCAGTCTGCCAACTTCGCGACGACAGTGCCGCAAATCTCTTCCATTTATGTCTCCCGTATATTTAGGGCGGCATAAAAAAGCCCCGACATTTCTTTAATCCAATTTCCTCCCTTATATTCGTAAGACAGAAAACTGCAGCTCTCGTTGAAAGAAAAATTTAGGAGCGCGTTTCCGCGTTGAACTATTTAACTTTTCGTCGTTTTCCTTGAGTCAGTGAAGAGAAAAGGGCGAGGAGATAGGAGAAAGTATCTTTTTAATTTTTTCATTGTTCCTGTAAACCCTTTGGGATTTCCACGAGCCTGGGCTACCATTTCAATCGTAAAGCGGTCGCCTAACCGAGTACTGACCTCTCCCGAGGCTCATACACATTATTACGGTAAAGTAGCGACTAATAAAAAAATGTAAAACATGAAATGCTTGATAAACTGCGTGGGAAAAGCACTCGGCTCGCTTTTCCTCGCAGTTCTAAGAACGAAAAGCGAAAGGCAAATACGAATTGGTGATCCATTCACAACGCAGTCGCGGTTGCCCTGCATTTGTATCGAACGTTACAACCGATTAATTCCCACATGTGAAATACCGTGAGATACGCCTTACCGGTTGTAAGCGTTCCAGTTACATTCTGTTCACGCGGCTGCAACTTTTCCTATCGCATTCATCACGATACCATCAACAACAGGCTTCGAGCAATCCGATTCGAAAGCCATTCGTGATCATTTTTCAACCTATCAAACTTTAGAATTAACCGTTTCTGGGGCTGAGTGGACCGGTTTGTGATACAATAACTCCAAAGAGTAACGATCAATGCACTGGGAATTATGAACCGGAAACTTTCGAGCCTTCAATTTTAAACTGGATTTTAATTTTTCTTGTTCGCTGTCATACGAATTCTCGTAACTTAATAATAACTTACAAATGCGTTTGTCGTCCTGTTTTCTCCTAAATTCCCATGAAAATACGAAAAATACATTCTGGAATAAAAATTTTTTTTTTCATCGTTAATTTCCATGTAAAGTGGAATTTCCGTTTTTTTCGTGTAAATATAGTTAAAAATAATTCCTGGATCAACAGACAGCCCGGATGTTCGAATATCGCCGCATGCTTTTGCCACGATAAATTGGCAAAGAGGCGACGTTGAATAAAATGGCGCGTACAAAGGTTGAAAACGAATGGCCAGAGCTAAGTGTCAATGATTTGCCACTCGTGCAAAGTTTGGTTACGAATTGGCGGACAGTTCTGCAATGTGAGCGCGCGCGCGCGGCGTTAATGGATCGGTCTCAGAAATAGACGCGTCGCCCCTCGCGTACTTGCGTCGCGTTTTCTATCGTTGTTTCCACAAAAGTCGAAGAGGCTCGGTAAATATGGGAGGCACCGCGAGAGAAACGCTTGAGCTTTAAGCCTTTTTCGAATGGCTCAAAGAAGAATGCTTTCTCGCTACTCGATGTTGGCGAGCGCGTTTAAGAGCATCGGAAGGAGGGATTGCGGCGAAAAGCACGTGGGCTCTCATAAAACCTCGGGGGTGAGCGAGCGAGGGAGAAAGAGAGAGAAAAACTGAGCGAGAAAAATACGAGACAACGGGATGAATGGATATAGTCGAGAAGACGCGGCGCAGTCCATGGGAGATGCAACAAAATAAAGAGGCAAGGAGGTAAATGCGGTAAACCGACTCCATTGTGTCGCGAAACGTTCTTAAGAACAAGAGCAGCGAGCAAAAAGCTCACCCCTGCGTATACATGTATCCTCCATTTCCTCATTCTCGGTGCTGCTGCTGCGATTCAACGCTCTTTTTTCATCCTTATTCCTACCTCTTATGCCTCCTGCAGTTTCGCGCAGCCTGATCTATCGAAACCATTTCTCTCACACTCCACTATCACCCTCTCCTTTCTCATCAAATTTTATCTACGTGTATTTGTTTCTCGAGCTGTTAAGAAAAACCGATTTACCTAGTAGAAAATTCCTCGCTATAAAGAACCAGCAAATTTTCCCAGAAAATTTCGACGCTGATGAGTCCGATCGATGGGTAAAATCTATTTTTTCCATCCTTCGTTACAATTCGTTACAATGATTTTTAAATATGAATATAAAAAGAAATAATTTTATATGAACATTCTTCACACCGAAACTAACAATTTTCCCTAATGAAGAAAAATTTTCTGACGTTAAGAATTTGAGGGATTTACAATTTTCTACTTTCCCTAATCTAAATGCGTGTAAAATGAAGAAAAAAAACATTTTTTTCTGCAACTCGATTGTTGCAACTTTTTAACGAAACGTGATTTCAATTTACATGCACGCATTTAGATGGAGAAAATTAAAAATTGGAAATTAAAAGTTTTAAATTCTAGACGTCAGAAAAATTTTCTTCATAGCTTTTGGTGCCAAGAACGTTTGGACAAAATTTTTAAAGAACTCTAAATGAAGTCGATTTACCTTAAAATTGATAATCGACTCTTCATATTCTTGATTTTCATATATTCGTGTGCTCGACATGGAAAGTCGAAGAAACGGATTTAGGGAAAGAGCGAATTTGGAAAAAGCTCGTTCGTGGTGCTGCGTGGGATTTCGGTGGATTTTTATCCTCGAAACGGCACGGTAACAGCCGGCGAACGAAAAGTGTGCCGCCCATTGTTGGTTACGATGTATAGACATCGCGAAACAATCCCGATAATGAGAAAGCTACGCAGTCGAAGAGAGTACACGACCGCCTACCTAGTTTTTTCCATCATCACAATTCTTTTTCATTTTTCCTCTCTCGGTATCTCTTTGACTCTCAATTTTTTCACTGTTTCGTTGTTGCAAAAAGTGTACAGGATTTTCTCTGAATTCGTGCGGAACCTAATCGACAAAATATCTACAAGTTTTTATTATCAGTCGAGACTGTGGTTCAAAGTTTCACAATCAATAGTCACGAGTACGTCCGAGAGTTGCAAAAAAGTGCAGTAAGATTTCTTTGAGACCTTTTGTCTCGTGGTCGAAAGCCATCAGAGAAATCTCTCAAGAGAGCGCGCGGTTTTTTCTACAAAATCTAAAATATTCACTTTCTTAATCGCAATTATTTTCAATGTGACACGATCATGATAAATAATTGTAATTAGTTCAACAACATAAATCTTTAAGACTAATTGCCTCAACGAATTGGGCGTCATATTAGGAACGTAAGGTTAGGCTTGCCAAACGCATCAGCTGTTATACGCGCGTCCATGCCAAATATGTCGGTGCTATTTCCGTTTTTACTGGAAATTCAAACCATCGCGAAACGTGTCGTACTCGATCCGCAGCGCGACGTTATAATATTCCATTTTTCACAATATGTATCGTGAATTTTTGGGCTCAGAAAAACGCTTCGACGATAAGAAAAGCTCGATTTATAAATATGGGTGCGCGATATTCGGATGTTCGGCCTAATTCATGGGAACAGCGGACGTTTCTTGAGATCGTCAAAAAATCAAGATTGAAGTCAACCAATCGATATCCAATTTTTAGTTATTTCCAAATCTAATGAGTCACGCGTCGACGTCGATAGCAAAAATACGGAAAAAAACGGTTGAATTATTTGAGTAATTCGTTAGAACTGGATCATGCAATTTGAACAAATTCTGCACAGCCGAGAAAATAATGCATCGTGGGAATATACGAAGATGTGAAAATAGCCAAAGTTACAACGCGTAGAGATAACAAGAGCTGTGAATTGGAGGCATTACTCGATATACTCATGCACACATCGCGCAATACCTGAATTAGTTAGTCAAGCAGAAGCTTTTACACGCATTGTTCATTATAATTAACTCCGATAATATGAGTGTCGGAAATCGTAAGGCTAATAACGGGTTAGCCCATTGCTGCTATTGCTTCGGCAGTATATAACGTGTTTATATTTACGAGCTCATTAACATGATTAAGCATCGACGGTTGTACCCCGATGGAGCAAATAGTAAATATCGAACCTCCCGAATTATTCGGGTATATCAAAACATTCCCATCGAACATTATTCTCAATTAATTATTTCATAGGGGCGGAATTTTATTTCTGGTGCGAAGCAAAATAAAACGCACACGTTTTTCTTTTTTAATCGACGCGATCGAACGAGTTCGAGCATAGAATTTTGTCGCACTTTTCTACATTTCGTGTGAAGTCACAATTTCAGATACTCCAATTAGGAACAATCGATATTTTGAGGCTTAAAAGTTACTCGTTCAAATCGAAGTTTACAACTGAACAGTTTAGGATATTTTAGTGTAAACACCTCTCGTTGGTTAGTGACCGATTTTATACACAAGTTTACTTCGAGTTTGGCTGGTCTGCTTGGATTCGCCGTAAGAAGTGTGTTTAAATTCTTCGACACGTTTGTAGAGAGAAAGTCTCATGAGAAGGCGGTTGATCCTAATAGGATCGTCGGTTAAATTGAGACGAGTGAGGGATAAAAGAGGAGAATGCGAAAGAAAGGATGTACGCGGTGTATAAGAAAAATACGAGGCGATGGGTCCAGCAACGTACACACACACACACACACGTTTTTATGTATTGTCCATGTGTGAGAGACTATGGAGGAACGAAAACTAAGGGAACAAAACGTGCTACACTTTCCTGTGGAACGTGTCAGGATTAAATGATTATACCTCGGTGTGTATTGGAGGTTGAATCGAGGTACCACGAGCATGCACTAGTACAACGTTCTTCTGAATCCTGCGCGTTATTTTTCCGTCCTGGAGACTTGCCGTTCAAATTGTACGCTCTCGAAACTCTCCTTATCAACGGTGCAGGTGAAATAATTAAGTCATGATGCAATAAAGTGTGAAAAATATGAAAACGCAACGAATCACAATCGTATTTTGAAAATTTTTTAAGTTTTTCGATTCAGGTCTCGCGCATCGTTCGCTTCTCGAATTTCTGGAGTCTAGCCACACCGGAAGCTCTCGATATATATTGCACGAAAGTATCTCTATAATATGTGGGTATTGGAAGGCGCGAGGGATTGTGGATTCCAGGTTTATACGGGTTTCCACACTCTCATTTATATACCATGAACGGATCATGGCTTCATAGACGAAGAAATGTCGTCGAGCGTGCATCTAGTCTGGCCATTTTTCACGCTTTTTCTCAACGGATCTGGCCAAGACATTGGATTTCACGTATAGCCGCACATCCTCAATCCTCTCTCGAGGATAACGCTGTCTCGTTTTTCTCTCTCTATTTTTTGGCCATTTTTTCAGCGACCAAGTCATCTGTACTCTCTCGATTCGATGTTACGAATCAATTCAACGATTCTTTACAGTCTTTCTAAATTGATTCAAAAAATATACATTATTTCCTGTCGGAATTTCATTGACTCCCAGGCGATAAATTTCTCCAAACACAGAATTCGAACGCGTGAACAAAAATCCCATCGAAATGTTTTTTTTTCTTGGAAAATATGAGCAAAAAGTTCAATTTTCTCTTTATAATTGCGCAACAATTATCGCAAGAAGGAATTCATTGAAATTTTCGACGAAGGCTACAGAATTTATTTGATTGATCTATAGGGATTTCAGGATTTCCAATTTTTAATTGTAATAATTAATGACCGATTTTTCCATTTCCGTGACGCAGAGCTTTTTCCATAATAACAAGAGAAAATGAAATAGTTTTCAAACTCCCAAGCGCTTTCGTAAAGTGTGCGTGTGTATTTGGAGAAGTTTGTTTCCGCAATACACGCGTGTGAGCGAGTCGAGATGACTTTTGGGTTTTATTAAATTCATTAAACTGTCGAGGCGAAATTATGCCAATATGATGCGGATATTCGTCGATAGTTTAACGATAATAATAATAAGCGCATAGTTCAACGTGGTTTGTCCGGTCGAAATTTCATTTTTACCGCGTTTGCATAAAAGTATGGAACGACGGGGATGAAAAAATGTTCGATAAATATTTTTCGTCCTTCGAGCGAATAGCATCGTCGATGATTTTGTGGTGCACCGGGTGGACGAACGATGTGACGTTGATTTTTCGCCATCAAAAGACTCTTTCGTCTGTAGAAAGAATTTAAATTAAAACCATTGGCGTTAAATATTAACGTGGCGGTGGGTTGAAAACCGTATAGACTCGCGGAGCGGGAAAAGCACGTAGTCGTGGATGTCGCTCGTCAAACAAGTTAACCAGATTAAAATGTTGGGATGACGAGTTAAAACACCTGAGAGCGGGATGTATTTGACGATCGTGAGCTACGTCGTTTCGGGAAACGAGCATGTACGGAAAAATGCGAGTAAAAAGGGTAATTGACGTTCAAATGAATTCGCGAGGGAATGAGAGGTAAACGCGACGGGGAAAGATTTTGAATAGAAAAGAATAAAATGAAGCGAAAGACGAGGAAAGTACATTTCGAATTTCGCAAAGTCGCGAGTGCCCGATCGGTCGTGCATCGTTCGGTGGAACGAACTGGACCAGATGTCGTCTAAATCCGTCGTAGAGTTGCGAGGCTAGGGCCATGAGCACACACGTTAACTCATGGCACGCGCTGCACATACAGAAACGAGAGCAGCAGTGTATTCCGTGCATGGGAAAGCGAAGCGCGAGCATAATTTTGGTTCCTCGTGGTTGCGACTGTCAATGTCGTGTTTCTGTGTAACGTCAAGCGCGCGGAGATGCAACTGCGAGATACCACGCGGCTCCATAATAGCGTGTCGCGCGCGTTTCGACTTTGCTCTTGCGGTGCTGAATGTTCTCGCGCATCGCCTCTCGTTCGTCTCGTTCGGTCTTGTCGTCTCTCGTCTCTCGCGGGCTCACAAAAAAACGCTTTCGAATCAGTCGCGAACTTCTGAGATTTCGAACCGATTGCTCTCTGTCCCCGTAACATCGACGCGTCGAGGAGATCGAGTCTCGGATGAGATCAACGAGATGAATTCTCACGCTCTTAATTAATCCTCTCGACGCACACTCCGCAGTAGTCGCGCGCACTCTCTCGTCTAGCGCGTTGCCAAATAGCACTGTACACGCGAATGAGCCAATTTACTCTCTCGACGAAGAGGCGCCTCTCGTCGTGTGTCGCTCTTTTCGTTCAGACGGACCGGCCGTATCCTGCCCTGGAGCGTGAATGTATGAAATTTCAAATTGATTCGCGTTGAAAGATTGCACGCACACTCTCAACTTTTTGACATTTACTCTCAAGTTCACGAGATCGTTTTGATGGACTAAAATATAAATTTAGTCTGTTTCACGATATTTATTCATGTTTCCCTTCCTCATCCGCCATCCCCGCGTGCAACGAGACTATTTGAAACTTCCGAAAGATGAGTATACTTGAATATTCTCTGGCGTGCACTCATCGTGCCTTATTATTGCGTCGCGCGGTGCTGTCTGTTGGTTCATTCCTGGTCGTAGTTCCATACACACAGTGGTCCTGACGTTTTCGCGTCTTCTCTTTCTCTCTTCCGTCTCATTTGCGAGAAACGCGAATTCGTTGGACGCTCCTGGGAAATTACATGCCTCCGAGTTGTACTGCTTTGATGCGTTGGCAGCGGCATGGCCCGTGTGTGTACGTTCTCTTGGTATAACGTTCACCAACTTCCTTTCTCCTCCGATGTATAGCCTCGCCTCTCGCGGAGTCTGTACACACATTTCGCACATGTATCAAGCAACGCAGCTTCCACGGTACAGTCCACTCGCGCTCCTCGAGTTCATTGATCCGCGGCTCTCTTTAGCTTCGAATATCTTGGACTAAACTTTCTAATGCGTCTGCTCTGTATGTAACGAGAGAGTTACGTCATTTTCTCATTCAACATTCCCTCTTGCTATTGCTAACTACGTATCGATCGGTCACCCTGCATGACCCGAACCTGCTCTCAAGCTAGTTATCGTGCAAATTCTTTTTCTCGTAGACACCGAATTAGATTGGAACTGCATGTCATATACAACAACAACAACAACCGGGAGGACTAATCAGTTGAGATATTTCGAATCAATCATTGTAATTTAATTTTTTGATTTTTTTTTAATTTAATTTAATTGAAATCTACTCGACTCGGATCGAAATTTTTTACTGCATCAGAGAAATTGTATTCGTGGAATAAATATTTTCCAATTTTCCTCGGAAGAGCGTAATTTTTCAACTTTTGCCTGGAAAAAAAAGTTTGAAAAAATGTGCAACTATGAATTTAATAAATTTGCATAAAAAGCAATTTAAAAAAAAATGCGATAAGATTCAAAGAAATGGTTTCCCGGACGCAGGCAATCATACGCCAAGAATCTGATTTATTCGCGTCGATCAACAATTACTCGGAGTCTGAATGCCTCTGGGAAATGCACTAAATCAGTGAGTGAACGCACACGACACTGGAATAGTCGGAATGAATTAAATGCAACGAAAACTGGTCATTTTTTATAGTAGAGCACGAAATTTTCACACAGTGTTTGCCATCAACAATGAGACACTGTTTTTGTTGCTATTCGAAAAGTGCATTCATGAGAAAAATTGCAACGAATGCATTAATTATCAAAATGAGTAATGAATTTTTCGGTTTATTCAAACGATGCAAAGTTCAGTGTGTCTTGTCGATTAATATGATTACCCAAATTTGATCACACTGCCAATAATGTTGGTATTATAAAGATAACATTTACAAAAGCGTAAAGGTTCGATTTTATCGTGACTGGTGTCCGATTTGATTGAAATCATTGCTGCATGTATTCACACGACACTCACGAAAGCCCACGCGATCTACGCCACGCGCGCGTAGCCCTTTATAAAGGCTTTTGTCGTATGCCGGATATTTGTCCATCGGGATTTGGTACGTGCGCGATTATATTATTTTTCCATGAACGGAGCGATTGCTGAATAAACATGCGTTTGCATCGATTTTCATGGGAAACAACCGCTTTGTTTACATTAATAAAAATTTTGTTGACGGTTAATCCTATTCTGGGAATTATGAAGAAAAAAAAATACAAATTGGACCAGGAATTGTTTCGGTTCTCGATCAATGTTCACATACCTGGATTACAATCCGAGGGAGCCTCGGAATTATGTATTCACGATAATCGATGCAACTGCAGCGAATGATGTTTTTTTTTCTTGCCTTTTCTCTTTGCCGTTTGTCTTCCTTTTTGATAATTCCTTCACACGTTAATTCACAGCACAAAAGAGACGGAGAAAGAGAAAAAGTAAACAGCAGAGCGACAGAGGAAAAAGCGCACACACGTTGTACATTTATTGTTGACGCGTCGTTCTCACATTCGTCTTCTCACGTTACATCCTCGTATTGCCACTTTAGTATACCACAGAGTTCAGGTGAGACAGGCCCCACAAAAGTATTGCTAACAAAGTTCAAGAGTTGGCTAAATTTTCACGCTGATATGTTATTCGCTCGAGAATTCAATTCCTGTCGATGCAAGCACTAAAACAAATGAATTTATCGAAAAATTGGATGGAAAATCATGAACGCACGTTTGAAATTTTTCTCCTAATTGTAAGAATAAAAAATATACGACAATTTTGAGGAATCACTGGTATTTTAGGATCTCACGACAAAAACAACGAAACTTTATTCATTGAAAATCTAAGCAAAATTCATAAAACCGCAACCCTCGCGTCTCGAAAAATTCAAGTGGGAAATGCGACAAAAGCGATTGGGTGGCTCGTTAAAAACAATAAAATTCGTGTTGTTTTTGGCTGTAATCGGCAAATGTGACTGTAATTTAAATGAATTAATTTCGCGGGACGTTAAAACGACTGTTTCCAGAGCACTAAAAAAAAAGTGAAATTCCACGGGAAAGAGTCCGATAATTGAATTTTTTTGAGTTTACAACACAAAGTTCACTTCCGCATATAAATAATTGTATCTATTCGTGCGTCAATGATTATTTTTCAGCCGGTCGAAATAAACAGCTGTTGAGATAATTACTGTCGTTTAATTAATTAAAATATTATAATCGATTTAATTGAACGGCACAATCACAGATTTATTAAATATTCGACGGATATTAATGGTGGACGCCGACGATGGTTTACGTACACGAAATAGAGCTGGAAAATCCAGCGTCGAGAATGCGTGTATAACGAAATTTAGAAGCGGAATAACTTGGTCGATCACAACCGATCGAACATTATCGGATCGATATGAATTGAATACACAAGCCGGATTTTTCTGGCCTCCGGGGGTAATGCGATAGTGAACCAATCATCGAATCGGATTGCACACGCGATGTATCGTACTTAATCCGTTATATAGGTACACTCGTATTATATATCGCGTTGCGCTGCATTCTATACGTACGCGCGCACATTTGTACCTGCGAAATGTGTCGTATACGTATATATGGAATTATTACAAACAGGTGTTGATATATATATATTTGTTGATATGTGTACCGATTCGGTGCGTGGATTCGTGATGTTTGAGCGTGATCGGAGGTACACGCGCGTATATATTTTCGGATGGTCCGCGGCGATCGGACTCGAGAGCCCTGTTTGGTCTCACGCGTTATCGACTGGTGAGAAAGCGCGAGAGGGTGTACGAGGGCAAGCGAGCAAAAAACGAGGGTCGGGGGTGGGCTGATTCGGCCGTGTCGTGCGGCGTTCGGTCCGTAACTGAGCGAGAGGCGCGCTGCTTTCTCGCGGGGAACCTCGTTCGCCGGTTAGTGTGCTCCTCGCTCTTCGTATTTTCTCCACCCCCGCCGCCCACTCTCCGACATCCCGCACAGCCACCCGCTTTTGCGATCCAACGCACCCGCGCCTGGTGCGACTATTCGAGACAAACCGGCTCCTGGCATTCACTACATATATTCACAGCATCCACAACCTCGATTCTTTTCTCTATAACACCCAAAAGATAAACTAAACATTTTAACGCATCGGACTCATCTCATTATTCTGATTAATGCGTTGTCCAATACCGCCAAGTATTTTTTTTTTCCTTCTATTCCATTACTCCACGTTTCAATTAATTTCTTTGGTGCATCGAGATAATGGGAACGTGGGCGGATATGTAGGAGTCGAGTTATTAAAATTTTCGTAACACGATTCATGCTCGAGCCACCCTACGGTCGCTTAAATTGAACGCAACTTGTGGGCAAATATAAATTACATTAAACGACTTGCCACACACATGTATTATCTGTAGAATAAAAAAACAATCGTGCGTTTATATATTTCATGTGTCAAATAGCATGCAAAGTCCGCACACGATGCGGCGCGTGCCTGTAACTTCGGACACGAAAACATGTGAAAGAAACGTAAGTTTCAAAATTTGATAATTAGCCAGATTTCGCCGTCTTTGCACTACATGCGAAATTGTTTTTATTGCCGGAAGGAATTTACGGTCTCTAAATTTTGTTAGAGCCTGTAGCTGCAAACTTTCTATATTGATATATCTGGCTCGCGAATAGAGAGTGGAAAAGAGAGAGAGAGAGAGAGAGGGCGGTGAGCGATAGGAACAAAGAAAAATATAGGAAAAAATGCGAGTGAACGGTAGAAGAATTTGTAGTAACCGAGCACGGCGAAGTTATGTGTGATATACCATGAGGGTAGAAGAGCGGAGAGCTATGGAAAATATGAAGAGCCACAAGGGGCGAATGCGGGCTGCTGGCAAGAAAAAAAGAATGAAAGGGAACGGAAAAAATATGTGTATAAAAAGGGGTATGAAAAATGAGGAAGAGCGTATGTATGTGTGTAAGGAACGAAAAGCGGGATCTTCACCCGAAGGGGGGGGGGGGGGGGGAGCTGCGGAGAATCCTCGATAGAGTATTACGCGTGGTAATGTGCATGCTGGCGCATGCTCGCGCGTCCATCCTGTGTGCCAAAGGTGCAACGAGGCGCCCTTCAGGAAGTATCGCGTGGCGACGATCCCGACGGCGGCAACCGGTGGCATCACCGGTATTTATATAAAGGAGTACAGGCCAACTTATTAATCGCAAGTGCGCGCAAACGCCGTCTCGATTTTCCCGTCGAATTCTCCTGAGAATTTCCCTCAGATCCGATCGGAATTAGGACGAACTAAATTTATCGTAATTATATTGAGATTTCCCTTAATAATTATCGTTTTGTATGCTATCGCGACGTTCGCTTTGTATTGGAAAAAATAAAAATCCGTTATCGAGTATTTTTTCATAATAATGATGCCTTCGAAATGGTCCGATGGAACGGAAAAACAAGTTCCGTTTCACAGGAGCTGCCATTATCGCGCAAACTCAGGAAGTTCTTTTCTCGTTGTTTCTCTTTTCGCGTATACAGTTTCGATATATTTTTGCCATCTTTTAGCTACCACTTCCGTTCTTGCATTCTTGCATTCATATACTTTTTTATTGGGGTAAGCTCGGATTGGACCGTAGGAGGAAGGAAAAGTGGAAAAAAAAGTTGGATTCTCAGGATCGAGGCCTGGAAGAATCCCTAACGATAGCAAAACGAAAAAGAAGAGTCATGAGCGCGCGAGTATTGTGGCAAGTTGCGTGCCAGTTTCTCGGGGAATCGCGCGGGCGGATAGCCTGCAGTAGGTATATGCCCGTTAATGGCCAGACAATAATCTCTCGTCTCTCTTCGCTAAACTTCACCCCGGAGTGAGCTTTTTCATCATGATCAACGTGTTTGCCGACAAACGCTAACGACCTGCTTTTGTCCATCTTCGTGTTTTCTTCTCTACACTTATGCCGGATCCGAATCTTAACTTTGATGCTGCATATTGAACTCATTCTCGGCAAGGGTCAGTGCAACTTTGTCAATTAACACTTTATCCGCGTTCTCTCGCGTCCATAACACTCCGGAAAAACAATTGTATGCTATTTTTATTTTGCATAGATTTTATTGGTGAAGAAACAAAGTACATTCATGAGCCAACGACGAAGATTTATAAAGTTCATTGACCCTATTTATTGTCCATTAATTTAGATTATTCTATTCTCGCATCCGGCTTCCCGCTCACAGACGGATATTTGTGGGAAGTTTTGAGCGATGCCAAAATTATTTTCAGTTCTGTATTTTTATACGATCCTCGTGGTCGTATTAAATGCTGCTTGTATGGAACTTACACGTATATATTGACCCACGATTAACGCCCTATTCGTTGCTCCCGCACGAGTCGATGCGCCTTTTGCGCTTTTCATCGTTCACGAGAATCGTATAGACAGAAGTAAACGTTATCGAGCTTCCGCGCAATAACGCTGGCATTGCTGGGGTTGGGGTAGTCAGAGAGAGAGATTCGCTCTCGCGCGTATCATCATCCAGGAGTTGGGGAAGGGGAAGGACGGTAAAAGCCCCGGAATCACTGTTTCTCTCTCCCTCTCTCTCTCTCGCTCTCTCTTTGTCTCTCTTACTCTCTGCCTAGCTGCGGTCGTTCGGCGATGTTCGTTCAACGGCTTATCTCGCTGCGTGTCGACGATGACTCTGCTTGCAGGCGCGCATTAACCAACGCGTTACGCAAAACGCTTCATCGCTTGCACGTACAAATGCGTTGCTTTTTTCTTGCATCGCGTTCACTTTACTGCCCTCGACTGCAACAATGGCATCGAGCTATCCGAGTTTTCCACCGTTTTGCAAACGGATGGCCTCGCACAATAGTCATCCTGCTCTTCTCTTTTAATCTCGCTGAATTTGCTCGCAGATCTCGTCTCGTTTCAAGTCAACCCATTCACATCGAATAGGACCGAAATAATTCGCTTAATTTTATGTTGCGCGAAGTAAATTCGCTGGATGCAACTCTTATTTTTGCGTGACTGAGAGTCAATAAATATTCGATGATAATTCGATGAATTTTCAATAATTCATATCTCCGGTAAAATTGAACAAAAACGGTTCATCTTGGGCTCGATCTTTTCGTTTTTTTTTCGTGCAGAATTACGTGAGCTTGGGGCAATTTCGCTCAGAGTCAAAAAATTAGGAAAAAATCCGGTAAAACGATAAAATAACGAGGAAACGAAGGGAGAAAGGGCGTGAAATTTAAAATCGCCCGAGGTCCGTTCTAGGGTTCAAAGAGATTTCAACAAAATACGAAAATTGAGGGAGTGGTAGGAAAAGAATGAGGATGACAGTGTCGGTTCTGCGGCTATGGCGGTTTCGGTTTCGAGTGCACGACTATTATGAGCATCTTGCGTGGCGATTATAGAAGAAAATCTGGAGAATGTCGCCTCGGTGCGGTTTTGTTGTCTCTTTTGCTCTGAGGCATGAGAAAAGGGAAGAAAAAAAGAAACGACGCGGATGGAAGATTAAGTCGAAGAAAGAGAAATCTATCCAGCTGTTCTTCGGTTATGAGAGAGTGGAGTGCGGCAAGGAGATGAAAAATAAAACGACGAGCCGAGAATCCCAGGAAGAATATTTTCCTCGAAATGTTATTCTCTTTGCTGTTTTTTTATTCCTTTTTTTTTTATAGACACCCTTACGCCAGGGAGAGAAGAACAGAGCGAAGAATATACGAGCGAGACTCTATCTCTCGGGTTATGCGCCGACACACAAAAAGCGCCCTCTCGTTGTGGCGTCGTAGCATCTCGCGGCCGTTCGATACTATGCATTTTCTTCTTTTCTTTCGTTTCTCACTCGTTCAGAACTAGAATCGCCTCGAGTTACGTGAGAAGGATCTTTGTTACTTGCTTTTCCACCGCGAGCTTGCGTCACAGACTGCGAGAAATAGGAAACTTCGATATATAAACCGGAAGGCTCAACCGCAACGAAAAGAGAAAACTTGGCGAGTGTCGCTTTTTCGTTCGCGAATCTATTGAAAATGATAAATACATATGATGGAAAAAAGAAATGGCAAATAGTTAGCACGTGTGAAGAATTTAAACTCTTTGATGAAATAAAAATTGGCCAATCCTTCCGGTTAGGGAAATTGCCATTCATTTTGGAGAATCTCTCAAATCAAGTGTACGATAATCTTCTATTATTTTCTAGTGCTTGAACGAGAGTGTGTTTAGACAATATGTACCTTTGGCGTCTTCACGTATCGTTACGTGAACGACTGGTACTCGAATGAACAACTTATTGCTGGCTAGAGCTCTCGAAATATCGAAGAAGCTCCTACGAACGTGTCAACGAACGGAGCCTCCCTGCGCAGAGTGGATACACGTACACTTGAATTCCTTGGCGACGAAGCGGTGTGTCAACAGGTGTAGCGTTGACACTCGCGTTCGTATTATTACTATTCGTCACGTTGAGGTGATCCATGAGCAGGAAAAACGATCAAAGCGTTGAATCGTAGTTATAGCCACAGGATCAAAGTCCGCCCACGCCCGAAACAAACTTTCCGCAAATTGGTAAAATACTCGATACACACTAAATTCAGTAGTTGAGTCGTCGAGTTATCACGAAAATCACAGGGAATCGATGCTGCACTCGATGTTAACGATCTTTTCGAGTGCAATTCGTACACTGCAACGAAAAATTGCTAATTATCCTGAAAAAGGTTGCGGGGACGAGAAGAGAGTATTGTGGATGCGACGACAACGTTATTTGATACCTGCAGTGTAGTCAAAGGAAGTTTGTTCGTGGTGTGACGTGCATACAAAGATAAAACCGATGCCTGGCCTCTCTCAGGCTTATTTTCGATTCCATATTCGAGGAGTGTCTCGCGCGTTATCAGAGTGTGATGTTAGCGTTAGTCTTTCGAAACGGTTTGGAATATGTCTACAGCGGTTTGCAGGTAGAGCATCAGTGGTAATAATACCAACACCGGGAGGACAGTAACGAGAGAGATCCAAACGTAATACGTGTGTGCAGAGAACGGCACGTCGACGCAGCGGGGGATGAATTATTCGGTGTCTCGTGCACTCTGCGTCCTGGAACACTGACGCGAACACCGACACCAACGTCACCGCGCGCGCGTCCCTCTCGCGTGTTGTCTACCCCGTACCACCTTCGCATCTCGCTCGACTCCATCTCGTTATTTATACAACTTGCTTTCTCTTTCTCTCTATACCCTCTGCCGTTGACAATGTCATCCATAATGTTAGCCTGGCCCTCCAACTCACAGCCACGGCCCGTCACACGGAATTTCAGGGTGGACGATGTTACGTACCATACGTACCAAACCTGCTCTGCTGTAGCTTTTCGTACCTCCCAGCAGAGGCTGCGGTGGAGCACGCTTTTCATATTTATTCTCGCTACGTGAAAACTCCTCACCGTTTTCTCGCA
The DNA here is from genome assembly GCA_037043255.1 of Diadegma fenestrale. Taxonomy (NCBI): domain Eukaryota; kingdom Metazoa; phylum Arthropoda; class Insecta; order Hymenoptera; family Ichneumonidae; genus Diadegma; species Diadegma fenestrale. The sequence goes on from CM073310.1 coordinate 703,022, forward strand.
TCAAAAAATAATATCCTCCAAAATTACTCTGCTCAATTATTTCATAAAGCTTTAAAATACGCGTATATGTTACATTTCACTCGTTCGATCCGTCGTCCTTGAAATCTTGACGAAAATTTTCACACTTTTCTACAAATCGATCAAACTTCCGCAAATTTCAAGATTTATTACTAATTTTTGGAAGTCAGTGTCATAATGGGAAGGTTGGTATTGAATTTGAAAATATCGCTCGATCGGTTTGAAGTTTATAATTTTTCAAATTGTACGAAAATCTGAGTTTTTTGAAAAATCGTCTGACCCCTTCAATTTTTTCGAATTTTGCAAGATATTGTGTAGAAAAGTTGTCGAAATTATTTAAAAAAAACGTCGCAAAATGCATCTATTACGAATTGCTTCCTCAAGATTCGGCACGATGCTCAAAAAGGTTCTTTTACGAGGAAAGCCAAAACTTTGTTTTTAAGAGTTTCTCTTTCCGCTTATAGTTTTTGTTCTTGAAGATGATGCTGAAGAGAGCGACACGCGTCAAAATTGGATTCCATCGTTGATCGGATAATTAATTCATCTAAACTATGAAAGTTTTCATGGTGTTTTTTTTGTTTTCGGCTCGCCAGTGATAATGTTGGCCGGACGTAATTTCTATGTACATTTACGAGCGGATCGGCACTCGGTCGAAAAGTCTCGATGAGCGTGGAACGCAGTCGGCTTCCGTGGACGCAATTAATTGGCTAATAAATTAGCCAACACGGGGTCCGACCACAATGGGGTCTGGAGGTTCTCTCGTGGTGGCAGCGACGGCATGCGCTAGAAACGCGGGCGCCACAACCCCTGTACCAGGACAATGTGGGAAACTCATGGGCACCTCGATGCCGCCGTGCGACCCAAGCTTTTCCGAACGTAAGAATAAGCGCGTTTGATCTATGTGGTATTTCGGATTCTCCCATTTGTGCTCAGTTTGCTGAACTCGCGAGTTATGTACCGCGCGTCGTCTCGATCGACCGTAACCACTAGCAGACAAATCCGCCGCCCTCAATGGTGAACGTCGCGGCCCGACCAACGTTTTGCAATCCACCGCTGTTGAGGTTGCCCGATCATCACTATATCTATACAAAGATTGTTGGTAAATTTCGCAGTCAATGCGAATGCCATTTTTTTTGTCTTCAAAATACTACATTTTCGAAGATTTTCCCGTTATTCAACTGATTTTCGAGCCTCAGCCTCAAAAATCACATTTTCCGTCACATTTTCCACTTTCAAAGTTCATAAACAACTAAAAAATGATGACACGTCAAAAATCACGAATTGCCGATTCAAAGATAGTTCGAAAGCGAAGAAAATGAGCGGTAGCCAAAGTGCCAGTTTGTGAGAACAAAGTTATAGCGATTTTCGTGAAATCAAAGTGTGAAAATTTCGAAAAAAAAAAAACATCAATTTTTTATTAAGCCAGCCGGCACAGTGTTACGTCCCAGGTGGGAGAATTTAGTTTGGAATGCGCAGTCGTCGATTTTGAGCGCGATGCTTGATTTGAAAGCTATCGCCAGAGAGTCCTTTTTGACTTCTACGCTATTCCCAGACACAAATTACTAACATTTGGGTTTTAGAGATTTATGCGATGGTTTATTTTGATAATACTCTTCCCCAGAGTGAAGTTTGAACACTCGAATAAGTTTTGATAAACTCGCGTTCACAAATAATTGTTTGTTTATTCACACTCTTAAGTACACTTTTGAATATTACAATTATTCAATTATTCTAAATTATTCAGTTGATTATTCGTTTAATGTCTGATTCACTGATTTCGATCGGAGTTAGAGATTTAGGATTATTTGTCAGAGTTTGACGATCGGATCTCAGTTTTAATGTTTGAATTTATGGTTAAGGGACAACACCACTGTGACAGCTTCAAAAAATCGATTTTTCGAAAACCATCTAGGAAAATCTAGAATACCTTTAGGAATCGAATGCCGTTGGTTGCAGGTCGAAAAAATAATTATTTTCGGAGATATTGAATATTTTGTGGAGCGGTGCAGCGCTCCGTGACGCTCGGGGTCCCGCGCTGCCTCAGCCAGGTGCGGGTCTCAACCGGTCGGCTAGTATTCTTTTGTCTTCCTTCACAAAAGCCGACTATGGTCATAAATTTCGTTTCGAAATAAGATATAGGTGGCAATAGTTGAGAAATTGTCAAGGCAGGTTTGGGCGGCTTTACCCAAAACAACAACGAGAGCTTCAACAAATCGGTTTGGGCAATGGCCCCCAAGTGTCAGTCCGGGGGAAAAAAAATCATCGATATTGCCGCTGATATCTCGGTATTATTATTCAACGATGGCCTGAGAAGCCTCGTGAAAGTTTTGGAGACGTTGGGGGTAACCATCGGCCCAAATTGTTTCAATTTCTGCGTTGAAACCGACGCAGCACGGATCGAGCAGGCGGAGCGCTCGCTCACGGATGCTGCAAAAGAGGCAAGGAGAGCCTCTACAAGTTCGAGAAAAGTTGCTGGAGACCGTGATTTGCTTCTTGAAGGCCAGCGATATGGTGCCGGAATCGCTGACTAGGTAAGAAAATTTTTTTTTTCCAATTTATCGCATAGAAACGAACTTCAAACTTTGAACGCGTTTTTCTCAAAACCACTTTTTTGAGTGCGGCACGCAGTAGAACTCGAGCAATTCTTATCCGATCGACTTCAAATTTGGACTGCATCAATAAAACTAGATTATCTAAAGAAGTACATAGGATTTTTTCGATATCTCAATAGATAAATAAATTATAGGCTTTTGTCGACGAGAAATTTTGCTCGAAAATCGACTTTAAAGTTCAAAAGCGTCCCAATTTTTTAAAAATCAATATTTTTTCAAATCCCTATGTACTTCTCTTCAAAATATCATATTATTAACGAAAACACTCAGTATTTTTTTTCAGATCGACTTTGAAGACAGTTCTGCTGCGTGCCGCGAATCACTGCAGAAGCAACGGCACCTGACGCGGGAGCTTCCCCAGCGCCACCATGGGGCGTGAAAATTTTTAAAAAATTTGTTATGTATCTTTGATAAACAACGAACAAAACAAAAAAAAAATTTTGAAATATCTCTTTTTTTTCCCCACAAAAAAAATTCTTGAAAGTCGGCAACAAAAACAGGGGGCACAGTGGTGTTGTCCCTTAAGTTCTTTTTCTTGGTTTCGATGTTAGTTTCTAACTGAAGATTTTACGAGAGCATTTTCAATGCTGGAGTAAATTTGTTGTAAGGGAGAAAAAGTGGTGGAAAAGGCTCAACGTTGCTTTTTCCAATTGGTTAAAAGAATACGATAAGGAATTCCGATTTTTGGTTGGAAGTTGAAATGTAGGGGAGTTTTCTGTAAGGTTGTGATTGGAGAGTGTGATCTCGTTTTCTTAGAAAAGGAGGCTGTTCGCATTTATGCATTGGGTCTGATTTTGTGTTATGGGAAATGTCAATCATTTTCCTAGTTCTCGGGATTTTAATATGTTATCTTGCAGCTGTGTTTAGGGCTAAGGAGTTTGTGTTTCCTCGAGAATATTTTCCCAGGATTCGAATGTTTATTAATATGCTATCTTGCAGCTGCGTTTGGAGTTCGTGACTGAGATAAAGAGTTCTGTATTTCTTCGAGAACATTTCGAGGGTTTTGTGGAAAACGGACCATGGGAAAATTGGTTATCTTAGTCTTGCGTTTCGGATTGAGCGCTGTCCAAGGGACACGTGGTCTCTTGTATATTATTACGTATTACGTTTAGAAGGATATAAGGGACGTATTTACGCAACTGTTCGAGGGCTTATGTACTAATGCTGACGAGTATGTGTTATTACAAAAGATGCACATACTCGTTTGTAAAAATTATTATTAGAATGATTAAATTATCGACAAAAGATGACGTTTGTGAATTTACCTGCTGATGGTAAGCTATTTGTGATGAAAAAGAGAGAGAGATGATAGAAAAAAATTATGGGGTGCTGGCAAGAATGCCAGGACGTAACAACAGCTCTAGTGTAAACTAAAGTTTAGCATTTTTGGCTGTAAATATAAAATGTTTATGGTATTTGAGTATTTGACGATGAATAAACAAAGTTTAAAAATACACAGCCAATATTTCTGAATTCGGTGATGAGGTTGATATATTCAGGGCAGAGAGAGAGAGTGGAAGAAGCTCACGCAGTTATCGGAGGGAATGAAAAGGACGAGAGCCAAGAGATTACGGACATCCTGATAGCGACCGGAAGCGGAAGATGCGCCGGTCGAGTATCGATACCGGGTTGGGATTTGGTACTGAATGGGGAGGGTGGTTAGGGCAGCGAAACGAGAGTTAGCTTCGAAAGCGGACGTTGATAACTGTAGGCTCTGTAAGCCCGATGATGTGGAAGGGGTGGGGGGGGGGGGGGAGATTTTGCTATACGGCGATGATTATTAATCACGGGCAGGTCGCGCGTGCGACTGTCAGCACGATGGCGAGCCCAAAGGTCTGGAGGAGGAGGAGGAGGCGCAGGCCGACCCTGACTAATCGTTTTGCCATTATGGATTAATATACCCGGTGTCTCGTGACGCCATGACAGTGGGCCCAGACACCTATGGCTCGGCTCGTACCCGCACGAGAGGATGACACCTACGGGGGAGACCACATGGTGGAATCAAAAGCTCGTGGGAAAAAAAAGACGAAATTCGATTTTTCACCATCAATTTCCATAAAACGTGAAAAATCTTTAATTTTTCATACAGTAATTTATCAACGATTCAACGAAGCCTTTTGGACATTTCTGCAACTCAAGAATCAGAAAAAACATTTTGATAAATTTTCATATACGCGCCTTGCGTATGCACAAACTTCCGGAACGCTTTAGCAGATTTGGATTGAATAAAATATCGTCGTATCGGGAAGCCCGACGGAACAACCTGAAATCCCATGACCGCGTTTATGGTCACAGCACTTTTGAGTGTAAACCGCGGAGCCAACCAAATTATATGTAATAATAATAATTAAAGAAGAATCTATGACGTTACTTGTTCCGTTAATTCGTTATTTCAGTCATTGAAAGTGCGTCGTGATGCGGAAACCCAAATCTCAGGAAGAAAGACGAGGAAGCGTTTGCGAGGAATAGTTAGAATTGTGAATCGCGCGAAAGCCCGATGCCGAAAATCAGGATAATGTACGTGTGCAGCTCGTCACAAAAACGTCTGACGGTTATACCGAAACAAGAAGAGCAGAGAGTTAATATTATGATGGAGTTTCCACAATGGAGTACTCCAGTACACTTTCTGTAACGAGAATGTCGAGGGACGGAGCACGAGGCAAAAGAGCGAAGTATAGTCCCTGACGATGGAGCGCGCGAGTGCCGAACGTCCGTATAGAGCAACGAGAGGATACCGAGACCGGGATATTTCACCGGGTGTTTTGAAATCCTCCTGTAAACCAGCAAAATCCTGTCGTATGGCTTATCCCAGTCGTTCGCTCACTCTCTTTCTCTCTCTCTTCACTAATGCAGCAATAAACATGCATCTACGTAAAAGATGGGATGCTGCATGCCTGTGGTATAAACTGACTGAGCCCGCGCTCACTAGACTTGCTTTTACAGATCCTTATGGATCTCGCAGCTATGTGTGGCGAAGCGCATGCGAGAACGAAGCAATGAACAATGCCAGATAAAAAGTCAAGAATATATGCCATCGGTACATGCGATCTCAACGTTGCACAACGGATTTGCATCCGTCACGATCAAGTCCCTTAACCCAAACAGGCTCAAAAACCACGAAACATTTTGAGACTTCTTCCGAAAAACGTAACATTTTCAGAAACTTTCGCGTACATCCAATGAACTTTAAATTGGTAACAGGCCGAGCCAAAAACATCTCAACTTGTCTCTGTTACGTTGACGCAGCAGGAATAAAAGGAAATAAGTTGTGATGTTTTATCGTTCTTGTGTACGCCCTTGAGGCTGTTGTTTTACGAGTCCAGACCATAACTCGAATTGCATTTTTCCCTGTTCAATTTGTCCGTTTCTGTTTCTTTCAGTCTTCAAGAATGTTTCCCTCAGTCACTGTATCGTATTCGTGTTCAGGCCACGAGGAAAATTGTAGAAAGAGCCTGCTCGTACGATGAGAAACTTGGAAAAATTGCCGAGCGTTCAGCTATTGATATACGCGAATCTGTGCACGGCGGAAGGGTCGACCAACCAAGCATTGACCTCGCCCGAGGATGCTCGCAGCTTTGGCAATCACTGGAGCCAAAATTGATCGCTGCAGGTAAAATATTAATTATTAATATTTTGGTATACGGACTGAATGATAATTCTACATTCGCTCGTTAGTTTTGGACTTTTTAATGGATCTTCGGGGGGTTCGTTACTTCATTACATTCTTCCTGAAAATCTTGACGGCAATGTTTGAAAGCCTCGACGCAGTAACACACGTCACTCGAGTTTTTTTTCCCCCCGACGCGAGTTTCGTAACTGATGCATCGTCGAGTACGAGCAGGGGGCTTTCGCTGCATCCGACAAGCGTGTAATTCGTGTTCTACGAGCGCACACCATCCGACGTGACGGACGCCTCCTTCTTTTTCTTTATTATCGCTTTGCAGCCATTTTCAACCTCTTCCCAAAGTATCTCACAACAAATTTTTCAACTAGTTTAATTTTAGCCTTCTTTCCGCAACCATCAGCCAATTGGGTCACAAGAAAAATTATTTCACATTTTCTACTTTACGTAAAAGTGGACGACTTCACTTTGCTCGTGTGCGGATAGTCGGAAAGTGATAAAAAAACACGATCTATAATTCCTTAAATGATTTTTCGAAAAAAAAAGTATTTTGTTTCGAATATTTGCTTCAATAATTCAGATTTGATGATAATTGGAATATGCTATAGAAATAGAAAAGTCGAATGTCGAGATCATTTGCTATGAGAACCAGAGCTTAGCGCCATACGATAAAGTGCAAATTCGATGGGAAAAAATTTGTCGGTTGACCAGTCTTGTAGACGATTATCGCGTGGGGGAACCACTCGTATTTGCTCTTTTCTCTCCGGGTTACGAGATGCGGAAGTGGCTCGTGGATGTGTATAGAGAAAGGGCAGGTAGTCGAGGGAGTCTGGTAACGAAATACGAGGCAGTAAAATTAATCTAGCGAAAAGCTAAGCCGCCGAGCGAGTGCGATCACAGCGAAATGCTATGTGTATAATAATAGACCAGGCGCTATGCTCTCCTTCTTCGCCTCTCTCCTTGCCTCACCCTTGGTTCGAAATACACGATGGGGTGGGTTTTTCACGTTCCTCCATGTTCTTGGACTTTCTCGTCCGGGCGAAAGGTTACTTTGGCCGGAAACACGGGGCACCTGCTACCGCACAATTTTCCGTTGCATTCAATTTCATTTTGGCCACTCCTTAATGTTCTCCGTGCGGCAGGAAAGTGTCGCCGGCTCAACGAGCGATATTACACATGTTTTAGTCTCATTGAACCATTATTACTGTTTCATTGTTGAGTCGTTGGTTTGTAAATCGTGAATAGCATCACTTCCCGATGCATTCCACGAAAACGATTTTTTCGAAGTTTTCTTGGCTGCAAAGATTTTTTCGTATTATTTTTAAAGTGGAGCAACGGAAATGAAATTTTGTGTCTTTCGTTAAAATAAACTTCATCCGTTGACTTCGAGACTGCCAGAGAAAACTTCGCCACCCTCCTTTCGCAAAGCCCGACCTCACAAAACGCCGGTTAGAAATTATATAGTGAAGTACGTTGATACGAGAGAGTTCTCTTTTACTCGGGAGGCGTGATTTTCAAACAGATTTATGCAGCGAGGAATATAAATCGATGGACGGTGGCGCATCAATTTCAAGTTTTGGGACGTGTCGCGTACGCGTAATTAAGAAGACGGCAACGTGTAGCAAAAAAGAGAGTCTTGTGCGGTAACACCCACAGCGAAGAGAAAATGTAATCCGAGGCACACCTGCCGTTGCATTTCCACCGAAAATTTTCAAGTTTCTCGTGGCTCGCGTACGTGTGCGTAGTAGCTCGATGAGCGCGAGAATCGTACACTCGTCTTCCGTATTTATAAGTGCGATGAAGATTTTTGAGATGCAGGAGAAGGTGGAGGAGGAGGCGGAGGTTACCGCAACATTTTGCAACTTGCACGCTGCCCACTTTGTGATACATCCGGTGTGGAAACGACGGAATCGGTCGCGGCGAGCGGTGATCAAATGCTTACAAGAAAACACGCGCATGCACACTCCCGCGAGGACAAGTTTGTCCCGGAACATATAGGCACCTCTCGAATGCATTTGCGTGCGCTGCGTTGGCATTGAAACGCTTCCAGTTATTCGAGGAACCGCGAGAACATCCAGCAGTGTGTATTTCTCTCTCATTTAATCGTGCGCACATAGAGACGCCGGAACTGACGCTGATTCATTGCTCTCGTTGCGAATCTTTAAAACTATTCATAGAACATGAAATTCCCGTATTAGCGCAAAACAACAACGATATAAACAACCCTCAATTTTTCATCTTGTGTCTCGTTGTTGGTCGCGGAAGCCGAGATTCTCGAATCTCGAATAATAATAATTTTGAGGATTTAATACTGTTTTTTTCGTTTTTATACATTTTTCATGATAATTTTCAAAATTTATTCTCTCAGCGTAGTTTTTCGTACAATCAGAGGCAAGCCCTTTCGTTTCCTCTGTTTTTACATGAAATCTGTGAATCTGCCCGAGAGGGTGAGTGTGCAGGGCGAAGGGTCGTAGCACGTTGGTCTGGTGCGTACATTGAACCGCGAAGAAACTCGTCTCGTTACTTCTTATTCCATTCTGGTAACCAACGGCACGTTTTTCTTGCCTCGATCTTTCCCTCGCTCCATGTGCTTTTTGCCGGGCTGTGTCGTTTATACACGCGGTTTTCCGAGAGAACCGCCATACGAATACACGCGACTGCTTTCTTTTCTCTTAACCTTCTCCCGCGCAATATTACCGATTGACAAAAAAAGCCCGACCCAAAGTTCACGTCGGTGGCACTCGTTTTCTGCTCTTGACGGCTCGTGTATGCCCGATTAATTCGATAGTCGTCCGAGAGATCGTAATCGCTCGGTGAAACAAAAAAATGAGTCGCAAGAACAATGAGTCCAAGTGCGAGGAAAAATCAAGGATACCGGGACAAGAAAATTGAGGCAGAAAAAGCCGGAAAAAAGAGGGAGATGCGGGGAGCGGGACTAGAAAAAAAAAATTGCTTGAATATACGAGCCAACGAGGATTTGATAAAATTGCGAGACGCATTGCCCACGCTTTCGTTAAATACACAGAAGCTCCGGATCATCAATTTTTTGCTGTCTGTAGCAAAAACCAACGTCACAGTTCCTTGAGGGGACACGTTTGATTCAATGAAGAAAAAAACAATCACGTAAATGAGGCTACGCGAGTTAGACAAATAGCTCGTGCGATTGACGAAATTCCAATCTATATAGATTCGTTTTGGTGAAAGCCTTGGCGTCGACAGACTTTGAAATTGACGCGAGCACTATATAAATGTTGCTGGTTGGCTCTGGCAAAAGTTGCTTCGATTATGCACTCGCAACCGCAAGCCCGGGCCTATGTAACGTATACACTCTCTCTCTGCACAGCCCTTGCCTGGCATACAGCAGCTCCTCTCCCGTCGCTTTATTAAATTATTCAACGGCTCGAAATACTCTCAACACACAGCTCGTTACCGTCCACAGGCAAAGTTATTGAATTAGAATTAATAGAAGCAATTATTTTCTCGTTTGATGGGGCTGCCCGAGCAGCAAAAAATATGTGGTTCATTAAAAAACAATATAATGATAAGGCAGAGGTTCGTAGGTTCGTAGTTTGCAGACGAAAATAAGCAACGCAGTTGGTTAGAACTCGCTCTTGCATCCATATGTCGAATATATTTCACCTTCAGAATTCTCTACCAAACGCCGCGTATATTAGGAAAATACAAATATGTGTAACAACAAACTCGCTTACCAGTACCGCACCCTAACCAAGTTAAAATATTTGCGGCTAAATAGAGCAACGTTTGATATATATTCTTCAGAAACTAACAAACAACCGCGGCGCGATAGCAGCTTTATTTTTACTGACAAAAAACGATACGGGATCCATGTCCTAAATGACAAAAAATTTTAAAAATTGTAAAAAATTGTTTTACCGCATTTTCGACCAATTTTTTCTACTTCATTCAATATTGCGCTGGGCTTCCGGGGTCCTGCATTGAAAAAGGAAAAGAATGAGCCCAATTTGAACCCTTTTCGTTAAATTTTACTGGAGTTATGAATTTTTTAAGATTGGGGTCATTCACGACCGCCAGTTTCCGGAATAGGTAAAAAAAGCTTATACCGTTCTAAAATTCTATTGTTTTGATTGTATAATTAAAAGAACGGGTAATCGACGCGGCTGATGCGATATTGAGGGACTGTGCGAATCATATTCACACAGAAATCCTATCGCAGTCCATCGCAGCTCTTTTTATACGGTCACAGCGGTAGAAGAGCAATTAAACCAATAATATGTGAAAAGCAATCAGTTTTATTAGGAAGGCAGTAGGTCAAATATTGCGCGAGGATATATACTGGATTCGAATCAGTTTGGATGCACGTATCGGATGGATGTCGCGATTGGCATTAATGGTATTCGGCCCGGATTACGATAGGTTGATTGGCCTTCGGCGACGGAATTGGGCTGCGATCGATCAAATAATTTTTATCCTGGAACATGATCAATATTCCGATCTTTTTATCCGCGGACGCAGGTATAAAGTGTTAATGGCGACAGATGCGTTTGCACCGATTGCCTGGGTTGTATATCGCTAGCTCGTAACCGTTGCTACAACAAATTGCATATGGAACAAGCGAACTGAGTCGCTGTATTTTCTCCCATCATCAGAATCAACAGACTGCTGCATACTGTGTTTGTGCGCGCACGCGCCACTCGAACGTGCATCGTTCGAGACGTGTACGAGCGAGTTATCTCTGCCGCTAACTGCCATCACCGCCGATGCCGCGTTTGCTACCTAGCTAATCCATAATCACCAGGCCGTACATATCGGACCACTCGGGAGGAAAGGGAACGCTCCAGAGATCGCGGCGTTGTATTATGTCCAGCGCGAAATTGATATCCTTTGGATTGGCCGACAACGGTATGTGCTGGTCGTCGCTAGATGTCCGAGCGTCACCAAACTGATTCAACCGCGCTTCGAATGCCTCAGGAGCAATTTAACCATGACAGATATTAATATCGCGTAGTTCCCTTATCGAAATACCGGAATATTTTCACGAAACATCGTATCCAGTCTGGCTTAAATAGTTGCGGAGTGAAGAAAAGAGTTTTAATCATTTTCCGCAAAAAAAGTAACTAAAACATCGGCCATGGGCGATGTTTTTCTGGAATATACGTCATTTGACTGCGTTTGCGGCTGCCTACCGTTAATCCTCTCGTTTCTCACGCACTATGTATCAGTTTTGACAGATCTTTGCTTGTCTCAGTGAAGATATTTTTGCTCAAGCAATTAAGGACGCAATTAATCAGTGAGCAACGATTAGCTGGTTAACCGGAGACGGCGACATAGAGAGTGGAGGATCTGAGGCAACTAACGCGGACGAGGATGAAGACAGAGAGAAATGGAGAGAAAGCGAGAGATGAAGAGACGACAGCAGCGAAGAAGCTCGTTTCCTCGATCGTTGTGGTGGCGATGTATCGCGCGCTCGCGGACGAGTGGGCGTCAGGATGAGTAGCGAATGTGTATCGGTGCGTGCATCGCGAGTCGACGTGAGATCTGGCTCCTCGAGCTTTACACCACAGAGCTCGGCGGAAGCGACTCGGAATAGCTGCGCTTTCCACTTTCAATGGAAATACTAGGCGTACGTTCCAACCAACTAATACTCACTAAGTCAAAAAGTTGTACGACTTGCCAGAGAAGATGAATCCAGTGAATAAATTTGCAATATTTTCATTCAAATTCCACAATCATTCAAAGAGTTTGCTCATAGTAACAAGAAAGTCGGTTGATGCTCAAGAATAATTGAGAGTTTCGAGTGCTCGGTTAAAAATTCCTTTTCCAAAATAAATACTGACCCGCTTTTATTTATACCAGAATGCATCAAAACTCGCCAAAATATCTTTTGATTCTCGCATGCATTGCGCGATTGAATTAAATCGAAAAACATAATACTCTCCAGCAGTGTCTCAGTTGGCCTCCCGTTCATTTTTTGTTTGCCGAACTTGCCAGCCAGAAGTCGCGAGGCGCATAAAAAATTGGCACGTATTTTGTAGGAAAAAAAAAGCTGGAAAAGATGGAGATGCGAAAGTACAAATGTATGAGGACTCGTTGCTGTGAGCTAGAAAGAAAAACGAATGCTCGGGGGGTCCATGGACACAGGATGAGAGTGGTGAGTGTGTACGAGCGGAAGAAGCTCCTTGTACTCCGGCGAAGGATGTATCGAGATACGAGCCAGGAGAAACGAGACGAAATACGGGGGGGGGGGGGGATGGAACAAAAAACGAAGAAAATGTGGAAGTACTGCTGGGAACGTTGCCAGTGAGAAAAATAGGACCTTCTGCAGTCCAACAAGCAAAAGCTATACGTGTATTCGCACCAGGCTCTGTAATACGAGAACCCAACACCAGATTTCAGGTATATATACATGGAAACGTGCAAACTATCTTGTTTTTCGATTTACGCCCCCGCACGTGGAACGACGAGATTATAAACAGAGTTTCCCAACGACGCATGCTCAAGAATTTCATTCCCAACGAGATTAATAAAGGATTAAACACTGAAACGAGCGAGTAATCGAAAATATGTGACCGCTCTACGTATTTTTTTTATCTAATATTCAAGTAAGCAAACGACATCGTGGGTTTTTTTTGCGTTATCAGCGAACGCAATAATAATTGGAACGCTTTGAACTGATTTACTATCGGGCCGAGTTGATCATTCAATGTCCACGGGATGTCTAACTAGAGGGTTGACTGTGTGGTTATCGAAACCACATCGAGACCTTCGTGGTAAGTTGGGGCACATCAATGTCATTATTATCGATCTTTCGGAGATGGCGGACGCGAGACGTGCGACGTTGAAATTTTGAAATTCCGTTCCAGTGACACTCGACACTCACTCGCAACGAGTAGCGGTGAAGATGGTTTCAAGGGTGCACGTAGACATAGGTTCCTACAAAAAGCACCACCAAGTGGTGGGCGAGACAAACTTTGGCACATCCGGGACTTATCGACGAGAGGAGCAGGCCTCGAGTTTGAAACTATGCTAAGACGATGTTCTGCGTCGCTCGTCTCCAACAGTTTCTCTTGCCTCTTCCCTCTCTCGCTCCCTGCTCCCATCCACCTCCTCGTCATTATGCAAAGCATAACTATAGTCTGACGAAGCTTCAGAACTGCGAGGAAACCGGAAACCAACACCTTGCATCGTCTTTTACCTTGAAACCCTGCTCGACGTATTCACCAAGTTTCATGCTCTTTTCTCCGACCTTTTCAATCTCGAAGGAAAAACCTTCAAAAGGTGAATTTTCATTTGCCATTGTCGGCTGGTTCCAGGCTATCAAATCATAGTAGAAATGTAATAAAAATTACATTTTCAGCCCCTGGTTCACGTTTCATTACACTGAAGAGAAAATTTTGTTGGAAAAGGTCGATTTTGTTGGATACGTCGGACTAAATGTTTTTTTCGAAAAATCATAAAAATTTTGTCATTTTAGCGAGAAATATTCTAGAAAGTCTGTTCGAAAAGTAAACTTTCGTCATTTCAATCGTAAATTTTGCTGAGAGTTCCCTGAGAAATCAAAAATATAGTCAAAATTTACGAAAATTTTGAAATTGTAAAAAAATATTTAATTCACCGTGTTCAAAAAAATATCGACGTTTTTTTGACAAAATTTAATTTTCCACTTAGACACGTTTGTTAATATGCATGAAAACTGACGCTTAAACGTGTAAATGAGGATTAAAAAATCTTGTGTCTATCCATTGTGCGTGCCTAATCAGAACGAAGCGGAGCGCACGATTCGCAAACAGCGTACACAAGCTCAATATCCTCCCTATAATGTATTTACGATACGAGCGCTATCCGATCCTCTCTAGGCCGCAAAACTATCACCAGCGGAAAAAGGGAGATGAAAGTAAAGAAAGGCGGCGAGCGGGGAACACGGGCGAACACCGCGTCTGTTCGCTATGAAACGACATGGCTTTGAAATCAAAATTGGATAGTGACGGACGACGTGAACGAAAAGATAGTAGTAAAAAGTTGGGCGACGCGTCGTTCTTTTCAGATGATATGCGCGCGAGAACGTAAAAATCCCATTTTCTACCTCCAGCCTCCTCTAGGCTGTGTACGACTTTATGTACGTCGACGTCGTGACTCACGCAAGCACCTGGAAGTAAGAAAAATATACAGCAGAAAGAAAAAAAAAAACATTTCCCCAGAGTTCACTTTCATGGAATCGAGACTCGCACTTTGTGTTTTAGGGCTTCGTAGATACTGATACGAATTCTTAAATGAAAAGAAAATTCATGTCGGAGCACGAGAGAACACGAACGACGCGATTTACTTGATCAAAAGGTATGGGGTGAAAAAAAACAAACGCTCAGTTGAATTGGCAATATAAATTGATTCTGATAAATTCGCGCAGTTTCTGCTCGACCTGAGATGCTCGGAAGTTATTATACAGATCGTAATAATAAGCGAGAATCGAGAAAATAGGTTAGCAGAAAGGCGGGGAAGCGAAAGTCGTATTACGGGAAGAAGAGCTTGAAGATGGCGCGACACTGGCGTGGGAGGGTTCAGCGGAGAAAAGCGAGGGACCGTATCTCTCCGCATGATTGAGCCTACAGCCGGTAAATCATCGATTAAGTACTCGTTAGGCTAAATAGACTCGTTTAGCACACGGGAGAGTATAAGAAGGGTGGAAATGTATGAAGAGCGTGGAAGGGAAAACGGATTTCATTTATCAAACACTGCGGAAATAGTTTTTGCTGAAAAAGTAAATCGACATTCCACTGTGAACAATTGATAATCGAAAGGGTTTTGCCCGGACGAGGAAGTTATATATTCATTAAAATCGACGCTGAAGACGTCTCGATTTTACCAACTCCGTGACTTGGTCGCAGAGTTCTAAAAAATGCTAAATGACTACGAACGATATCAGTCTCTGCGCTCTTTCACAAGCGACGTTCTTTTCGTGCGAATTGAATTTCTCGTTTTTCATCTTTCGCCCTTTCCGATCGGTAACCAGGGGTGCAAATTTCCATGAGATCGTTCGTCTGTGAAGATTCGGGAGTGCGATTGACGCCCTCGGTGTAAGTATATTCGTAGAGATATTCTATGTACCGAATACGCCATGTCTCCCATCATCTTTACGGTCTCTCTCCGCTCCCTCGAATTTCCGCTGGCGGGTATACAGCAAAAAGGAAGTTATTCTATATTTGACTTTCTGCGAGCGTTCGTACTATCTCTCGATCGTTACAGTCGACCAGAATTAATGAGGCGTTAATAATTAAGGGTTCAGCCAATATAACAAAGTTGTCTAATCTATATCTCTCGCCTTGGCACTTTTATCTCGTACACGTTTTACTGCATATCGTCAAGACTTAAACCAGGTGCATCTGTAACGCTCGCCTGCTCCTTCCTACTTCAGGAAGCAAAATTCTCCGATCCTGCTGGTCTGATCGCGGAACGAAGAAAAGTCTTGGCCCATTCATGTCAAATTAATTTGCGCTCGCTTTGTCGAAACATTATTTAAATAAAAAATGCCCACGCTCTGCGCAAAGTTGAGTCGCAAAAACAATTAGAAGGAACGATCGAGAATCTTTGGAAAATTAGTGGAATGTTTCGATCTGACTGCGGATCAAGTATTTTCAACAAAGATTTTGGTGACGAGTGTTCAGGTTTTACGGATGGCTTGAGAAATTTTTCTACGATGGTTGTTTTTTGAGTATTTTTCAAGAATTCTGTCGTAGTATGCAAAAGTTTGTAATCGACTGTAGGCGACACAGTCATTTCGAGAGAGGGGAATTGGTTGGGCGTCCTGCATGGACCAGCGTCTACGTTTCAAGCGAAAAGTCGGATGCCACGTAGTTGACCTTTGCACATATGGCCACCGCAACAAGCGCCGGTGGTGGACAGAGTTGCTGCTCCATCTGGAAAACAACCTTACCTTTTACCCTCTCCGTATGGTCCAGCTGCGTGCATATGGACGACGGAATCGCAGCTCGCATACGAGATGACTCGTTTTTCTGCTGGATCCGCTGGCCGCGTTGCTGCTGCCCACAGGCAGCCATGCACCCAATGATGTAAAAAATCTTTAGAATTCTTAACTCGCCTCGCGGTTTACCGTGCGCGGTTGATAATTTAGCAACACGAAACTCAAATAGAGCGAATTTAATCCAGGCAGCAGAGGATATCACGGTCGGGAAATCTGTTTAGTCTGGCAACTGAGGGATCCCGATTATGCTGTAGGCTTGGCAAACCTCGGCACGCGGAATAAGGGAGAACAGATGTACGGAAGACTTTTCGTCGGTATTTGCGATCCGCCGGAAACTCTCGGCACAACGCGGCCAAGCTATTTTCCTGCTCTTTCTTTTTCCAACTCGCTTTCTTTGGGCGTATAGCGCGCGGGGCTTGATTTACTTCTGTACGTAGGAAAAAGTAAAACAACAGCGACAGGCTCGTGAAGGCGCATCGAGAGAGAGACTGAGACAGAAGGAAGCCAAAGAGTGCAAGAGAATTGCATCTACGATCGAGGGAAGACGGAGACGAGGAATAGGCGCTGCTTGGGCGAGCTTTAAATTCCGAGGAAATGCAAATTCCATTAAACTTTCAGACGCTCCAGGCGGCACGGTACTTTCTTTCTCACTCTCTTTTCACTCTCTCCTTCCTTTTTCTACGTTCAAAGCGACGCCCGGCTGTACAACCGACGCCACCAGGCTACCACGTACGTTTTAATTGAAACTACAATTTCTCTTTTCTACGTTACTCCCGCTGCTGCTGTTACGACTGTCGCTGCAAATGCGATATAGCCACTTGACTTCTGTCACAATAATACGCGACACTACAATAATAAACTGTATACCGTATTACAAGTATAACAGTCCGTACCATCGAGCACAGTCGTAAACACGACAATTTCAACTTTACACTGCCATATCACACCTCATTTTTTTTTCATACTCAACGAACGTAACCAAAGTAAAAAAAAACTCGCATTTCTCATTTTTTTTTTTCAAAATCCCTTTCTCTTTTTATTCCTGATGGCAATGAAAAAGGATTTTCCCTTAAGGGGTTATATACAGTTGGAAGACCGAAAAAAACTTGTTTTTCACGAATTTTTTCTGGATAGGGATTTCATTTGATGAATAAAAGGCAAAGGAATCAAATGCAGTATCATCTTTCAACTCTCTATCGCCATTTTTTATTTTCCAAAATATAGCTTCACATAGCCCCTGTAGTTGATCTCCTGTTTGTACTCTAAAAAAAAGGCGTTTTGCGGTGAGCGAGAAATCTCCGATTTGGATCAGCTGAAATAAAAAAACCAAAGAGATTTGTTTAGTGGATAGATGAATCCGGGTATTCATCGAAGGAATAGTTGGAATTTCGAATTTTGATAAAATGGCGGCTCCTCAAAGATGAAATTTCAAAGATTCAAATTTCCGACCAAATTTTTTTCATTTAATGGTTCAAAAAAGGTTTTTTTATTTCAGCTGATCCAAACCGGAGATTTTTTGCTCACCGCAAAACGCCTTTTTTTTTAGAGTACGAAACTACAGGAGTAATGTGAAGCTATATTTTTGAAAATAAAAAATGGCGATAGAAAGTTGAAAGATGATACTACATTTGATTCCTTTGCCTTTTATTCATCAGATGGAATACCTATCCAGAAAAGATCGTAAAAGAAGGTTTTTTTGGTTTTCCAACTGTATATAACCCCTTAAAGTGTCGAAAAATCAGATCAACTTGAAGATCAAGTCGTCAACACAATTTTATCCCCGCGTGATCCAGTCTCTCCCAGTGTTTCTAGGCAGGCACGAGCGTAGTCCTCAAGATTTAAAGTCTGGTGTAAAATCGTAGGGCTTACGAGGCCACATCAGCCACAACGAAAATCGGACGATGATGCGAGTTATCCTTGCCGTAAGTTTCAACGTGCACTCCATATTTGTTGATCGTTTCGGTTCTGACTTTCTTCAAGTTTGCGATCGATATATCGCGAGGTAAGATGCGGCCAAGTTTTCGCGGCAAGGCGAAACCGTTTTGTTCGCTTATCCAAAAGCTATCGACATATTTTGATGTACTAGTCTGTACAGGGATTATCGGCTACTCGGTACAGCTCAGAATATATTCTCCCGTATAATCCCCTTTCCTCGTTCCCTTCTATTCACTCTTGTACTTGAGAGAGTGGATAATATACACTTTGCTTCCCTTCCTACCGACCACCGGAGTACGTGCAGGAGTTTCTGGCCCGATGTATACAACAGTGCATTATGCAACTGAAAGCAGGAGTAAATGTAGACGTTGGTAGAGTTCGTTTATCATGCCAAAGAGGTTCGTTTTGCGTTGGGGGGTTCGCAGATGTTTCCAACTACGAGTATACGAAATTGAGGGTAGCTTGGACCCAGAGTACGCGTCGTGTACTCTCGTAAATACTTGTCGCTGTGCTAATGGCGTCGATCGATCGAGATTCCAATTGAATCCTCGCAAATCGACGAGTGCATGATTGGTTCTGCAAATTCCAAGGTCACCATGAACTTTCTTCAAAAGAATCCCTCTGTGCCCCTTCAACGCACAAACCACTGAACCAACTTCGATGAATCTTTCACAGGAATTAAGCTCATCAATCAGAATATGTTTCAGGATTCAAATAATTCAAATAATTCATTTTTTTTTTGGGCACCCGAACCAAAAAGTCACATTTTTCGTCAAATTTTCCACTTTCAAAGTTCACAAGCAACTAAAAAATGACAATTAATCAAAAATCGCTAATTACCGATCCAAAGCCAGTTCGAAAACAATGAGAATGATTTTGACAAAAAACTTTTCAAACTCGCTATAGCGATTTTAGATTGACAATTTTGAAATTTTTTTTTTACCTTTTTATCATAATTAAGCCAGCAGTAACTTGTAGCGCCAACTAAGTGTGCTGCAGACGAAGTTTGCAGGCACAACGAGAATGTTTATTCGGTTCTGCATTTTACATTAATTTCATTATATAAGGCAGCCTCCCGAATTCTCGAATCCGCGAAGGTCACAATCACTGAACGAGTTATTACCATGGCTTTACCTTATCGTTGCGAAATAACGTTGCGAGAGAGCATCGCGATTACAAATATTCCACTGCCAAATAATTTTTGGCTCGCGGCCCCAGCCAGCCGAGTTGATGCCAAAGGGCGAATAAGTGACGATCCTCGCAATGTGCACGAGCTACTTTTCTACATTGTGTGCATTCGGACGATATTCAAATGTAAGAACAATGGCGTCTTGTATATGAAAAGAGGCCAAACTGAATTACTTTAATTCGATGCATGCAAAATTGACCCTGACACGAAAGAATATTATCGATTTTATTTCGTGACTGTTTTTCCTTCACTGCGAAACATTCGCCAATTCAATTCCGAGCCTCTCGCACAGTCATCGATGGACGAAGCTTTTGACTATGGCGCGTTTCGTAATTTCCCAACAGATTTTGTTGATGCGATGATACGCCAGCACAATCGAGAGCTCGTAGAGTTGTGGTGCCAAGATTGAGAGCGTCTTGACGCCTCTGATTCGCTGTAGAAAATAGGCATGACATTCGGCTACTCGAGTGCCACCCGCTGTTTCCCCACGCACGATTTTCTTCTCTCTGCTACCCGCCCTCTATCGAGACAGCGAATGGCGTGTCCGTGGATATGTGTGTGCAAGATAAAGAAAGAGATCTACGCTGTGTACCGGTCATAGGGTTCAGCATTTTCAGAGCGTCGTCGCGTTATTTCCGGGAGAAATAGCGGGCGAGTGTTTTCAAGTGGTTAGCACAGACTACGAGGGGACTGTGAGCGTCGGTGCGTGATGCGTTTGCAGCGTTTCAGCTTAGTAAGGACTATGTTAATGTGGCACAAAATCGAGCGACATTTTCGCGGTCGAGCTCAAGATGAACCTTTTTGACACGCGACTTCGAATAATCGCTTGGTGCTTCAGAGCCAATGGAGTTTTCTCCTTCAACTCTGCATGATTTTCAGCCTTCCCAGGATTCCAGAAATTTTCGATTCAGCATTTTTTAGGCTCACCATCGGTGTCGATTGTTGCACGTCGAATTCCTCGCCAAATTGTTACGAGATATGAATTTTTCACCCTGCGTGTATCACATTAAAAAATAATGTTAGAACAGAATTTTGCACTCGGACCAAATTCCGATCTCGCGTGTCGCGGTAATTTGGCTACGAGACCCCAGCGTCGTGACGTCTGGAAGCAAATCAGTGTGGACCTGTGCCAGATTCGAGAGAACAAGGTCGACGCGCCCGTGCAGCTTCGATTTCTGGAAATTTGGTTCAAAAGTTTCCAAGTAGGCGACGAATATTTAGGCTTCAACGTTCGATTGAGAGCATCGAGCTGCCATTACAAATGACGTTGATGGTTTGCGAAGAGACGGCGAAACTGGTGCTTGGTTATGAAGAAGAACGAGCAATCGGAGCGTCGCATTTCAAATGCTCCGAGAATATGTTTCCAGTCCAAACTTTTAGTCGATAAGAAGTTCATTCAAATTAAAATGTGTCCAAAATTGTCCTGTTTCTGTTCGTGGACTTGTCCAGATTAACTTCCGAGAACTTAATCATCATCATATACAATGTTGGGATCGATTACGATATAAACTTGCTAAAACTACGAAGAAGGACCGTTTTCGAGGATAGAAAAAAAATGTGAATTTGTCGTCGGTTGGCTGTACACAAAGGTGCACGTTGCTGCAGACGCACAAAGCCGTCGAGGCAAGTTCCCTACGAGGATTATTACGAGCCGGATTAAGGGAGTTGCCATTGTATCAAGGATTTGCTCAACTTGACGTTAGCCCTGGTTAGCTTCGGGGATGATACGAGATGGAGTTGATGCGCTTGTAGACGGCAACCCACCGTTGCAGCGTGAAGTACACCGGGTGTATAACTCGCTTTCGATATTGCCTCTGCAGCGTTCTCTCTCTCTCTCTCGCTCTCTCTCTCTCTCTCTCTCTCTCTCTCTCTCTTTCGTTCTGAACTGAAACAATGAGAGTTGGTTTTGTTTTGCGTTCTCCGACCAGTTCTCTGGTACGAAACTCTCCTAATAACTAATGTTCGCTACGTATAACACACCCCGAGTACATAGATTTCGAATGCAGAGTAAGTTTCTTCATATATACAGTCGCGTAATGTGCACATTATGTTAATGCGCGATATCTTGTTCGAACGATAAATAACTCATTGCTAGCAGGCGTGGCAAAGAGATTTTTGTCATCCAGAACAATGCCGAATAGTTGAAAAAAAAAGTTAATTTAACTTTAAATTAAATTAGAACGACAAACGGCGAGACACAACTTTTCTTTATTTTCTTCTGCGACTGTTTTTCGTAAAAGCGACTGCTGGGTGTAATAAATGGAGAAAAATAAAAATACTGCGGCGATCGTTGGTCCGTGCGGAATGTGCAATTTTCCGTTGAAACTGCGTACAATTTTCCCATATTGTTTATATGATTCATACATTCTGTAATGTACATTGTGTATCCGGTGCCACCTGAGACCCGGCGAGTTAGAGATAACATGGCCGGGTTATCTGCATCCGAGAGTCTCGAACTGCACGACGATGCTCCTGCTACAATGCGGTTTTCAAACTAAGAGAGAAAGTTGTCTTTTCCAAGTTTCTGAGATGCATAAACAAAGTCGCAGACTCGGTATGCAGTTGGAGATATGCACCGATGGAACATCGTCGTCGAGGGAACGAGTCGGAGAAGAAAATGCGGTATTTAAAAAAGAGGGATCGCAAGTTTGTATTCGCAAATCGACGCTGACATGGCCGCTTGGAATTTTCGAGTGTCGATAGACGAATAAAGTTTTTTCCGACTATAAAAATATGTTTTTAAATTTCAGAGAACTGAAAAGTCCTCACCACAATATTATAACATAAAAAAACAGTAAATCTAGTTTTATGCTGACGGCTATTGAGAAGGAAACTTTTTTATTAACTGGAAAAAATTTGATAAACTATTTCGTAAATAATAGCCAATTTTTTGTAAGTTTTTCTAAACGTCTCGGCCGCAAAATTTATCGCGACGATTAACGTCGACGGCGTTGCGAACTGCGCCGATTCTGCGTCGGTCTGATCAAAAAAGTAATTCTATAATTAAAATACACTGGAATCCAGAATATAATTATTCTAATGAGAAGCTGATAAATGAGGCAGAGTGCATGATGAAATTTGTTCTCTGTATAATGTAAAAGGCGACGGTTACATCGTGCGAATGTTCCCGGATACCCTGTACAGTTTCTCGAGTAGGCAGAAATGTGTTTTTTGCGTGCTCGAAATGTGTCAAAAATTAGCATACATTCTTCAGTAAACAGAAACCATATTTTTAGCTGTTGGAACACATTTTTTAAGAAACTTATTAACTATATTAGTCAAAATTGATGGAGGTGCGAAAAAATGTGTCAAATTTATTCCCTTCATAGCCGTGATGCCGCGTAAACGTTTAACTCTTCTTTGAAAAATAGGTAACATTTGATCAAAGGCTTTCGTGTACCAGTTTTCCTTCAGAATTATCGACACTAAAAAAAGTTTGTGTGACTAAAAAAAGTTTCTGGGGACGGAATGTAAACATTATTCTGTAAGGATTTGATAAAGCTACAAAAAAAAAAAAATTATCATGCGGTAAGCTTCGTAGTCTGTGAAAAAAGTGAAAAAATTGACCGCATTTTTGACTTTTGTGAATTGCGACGTGTTTTTTAGTATTAAAACATGGATGGAGCCAAAAACTTTTGCTTGTTCGCTGACGGCACTGATGTCATACATGTTCGTGTTCGGTAATTCTTCTCCGCTTGAAAAAAAGGGATTCGTCAAGAATTTTAGCAGTGGCTTGAACTCAACTGTGGGTCTGTATATATAGAGACAAATCTGATTACAGTACTTGGTCGCCTGGTCGCTTGTTTCATGTCAAAAAATTTCAACAGATTTTCATAGAATTTGAAAAGTGTCGTCAATATTTTTACATTCTAGATAAATTGATTAAGAATTACCGTTTCGAATTTAATAAAATTTGGTGAAGTTGTAGACTATGATACGAAAAAGATTCAGTAAGATTTCCAACAGGCTACGGGGAACCAGAAAAAAGTATCGTATTGGTATAGTTTCATACATTTAATATTAAGTTTTATGATAAATCTCAGTTTTTCTTGTATTCTGCAATGAATTCTTTTCAATTCTTAGGGGAAATCATAGTCGCCAGTGTAAAATACAATGAAATATATGAAATCAATATTAAATTCGTGAAATACCAATGCAAATATATTTTTTCTGGTTCTCTGTAGCTTGTTGAAAATTTGACTGGATCTTTTTCTTATCATAATCTAGCACTGTATCAAATTTTATGAAATTCTGAACGGTAATTCTAAAACCGATAGGAATATCTTAAGCAACAAAAACCAGAATCGACGAACCTGTAATTGTGCCATTTTGAATCTCAACATTTTCAGCACACATCGAAAATCTGTGCTTGACACCAGGATGCATACATGCCGGTACGTAATGAATGAATGATTTTTTCGAATTTTCATTGATTATTTTGGTGACAGTAATAAATATCAGGTCAAGCAGAATTTGTTTCCACTATTGATTCATTCTCCAGCCTCTGAGGTCCTGAAGAGGATGGACCTTAAAATTGACCCCTGCGAAAATTTTTATCGATACGCTTGCGGTGGCTATCTCAAGGTAGCGACCATCCCAGACGATAAAAACAGTGTCGACGCGTTTAACGAGGTTGAAGACAAATTGAATGAACAACTTAGAACCCTCATGAGGACCGTTGAGGGCAGACGCGAACCACTCAAGGCTTACAGGCTCCTGAACAATATGTACAAGGCTTGTATGAATACAAGTAAGTTCCAATGGTTCAGTTGATGGAAAATCTTTTTGAGAAAATTATTTCTCTAATATCTAATTGTATTTCGCGCCTCTTCCTCAAGATCAACTGTAGTACCCCATCCCCATGAAGGTGTCACCACAAATTTTCAAAGCCATCTAGACTTTTTCTCCACGACGGTCGTCTCTGCGCTCGTCATTTCATTCTTTATCTTTGTGCGGGTGAAACCACACGTACATTTTTTTTTCTCTCCAAATAAAGTTACAAATAATCAGATAAAAATGAGTAAAAGACGTGGAAGAAGTGAATCAACAGACAGCGAAGACAAGGACAATGATTATAACAGACGAATCAAGAGATTGGAAGATTTACTTCTGCGAAAAGACAAGAAAAAAGAAAAGAAGAGACGCAGTAAGTCTTGGTTGATGTTTTGGTTGATTTTTCCCTTTCTCTTAGCAAAAATGATGAGAAAGTCCATAATCGGACATTTGAGAGACGCATTAATTGCGTTACGTTGGGAAAACGGTCATAATGGTCGCGCGTTTGGGCTCTAACCCATTCGCGAGAGTTGTTACTCGGACCGGGAGATGTTCTCCATGACAACGGCCATCCGTATAGGCTCTAACCTATACGGAAGAGTTATACTCAGGCCCAGAACAATATGCTTCTGCATCGCTCTGAAAAGGCTCTAACCTTGTCGAGCGCATGAAATTCGCAATATGTAGGATTTTGAAAATCCATATGTCAACGGGCTCTAACCCGAGCGACACAAATGAATATTCCGAATCGTCTGCCTGACTTTCAAGATGACGACACGATCAGTTACTATTTTAATCTCTGCCAGGGCGTCGACGTGGCTCGGGACATTCTCGTGACTCTTCGGACTCGCCTCGTAGCTACAAGGGTCGTCGGAGTGAGACTTCGAGACAGTCAGTTGTCAGTCAGAGCAGTCGTGACTCTGATCAAGAAGAGAATCGTGAACATGATCGACAGTCAAATGCTGCCGAAAATGTAGAGAACGACGAGACCGCTTCAAACAGGCCAGAGCAGCAAGATCAGGCACCGGTCATGCCGGTTGCGGACAATATACCGCAAGCTGATCGTCCCATTTCTCCTCACACCTCTGAAACGCAAGGCGATTCAGGCGACATCGTTTTGGATCCAAAAATCCTGGAGGTTATGGGAAAGCGGTTCCTAGAGGATCGAATTTTGGCTGCCGCGATCCCGAATGATCTGGCAATTCGCTGGGAGGAGATTTTAAAGAGGGGCATGCCAACAGAGGACAGAGTGGATTTAATTAAAAAATACCCACCGCCAAGAAACTGCTGGATCATCGATCCTCCAAAAGTAAATTCAGAGGTTCGAGCCTCTCTGCAAGAGGCAATTATTAAGAGAGACGAACGCATTGGAGCTAAACAAGCGAAAATCGCAGCAGGTTTAGCGGCGGTAGGAAAAACCTTTTTAAAGATGTTGGAACGTCACAGTGGTCCTGAAAATCTGGACATTTTCGAGCAGCTCAGTGACATTGGTAGACTCCTCGCAGGCTTACAGCATGATGAATCAAACATCAGAAAGAATTTAATACTCGCTAATCTGAGTGTGCCGTTCAAGGACGTGCTGAGCGAATCCGCTCCCGACGAAATGCTTTTTGGAAACCAGCTGGAAGAAAAGTTGAAGGCTGCAAAGGCGCTAGAAAATTGCAAGAAAGATTTTAAAGCAACGTTGAAACCTCAAAACACTACCGGTTCAAAAAACTCGAAATTCCCGCCCCGCCGAGCACAGGGAAATCAACGGCAGGCCTCGTCCACTCCGGGCGGGAAGAAACAACAGAATACGAGGACTCAACATGCTTTAACCAACCGACGAGGCAATCAGAAATACGGGAGCAACTGGAAAACCGGCCAACGATACGACAATCAACGTCAGAAACGATACTAGAGTCTGTGAGTATTATTGCAGGAAGACTCCGTTTCTTCGTATCGGAATGGGAAGAATTAACTTCCGATCGATATATTTTGTCGTGGATACGAGGGTATAAAATACCATTCGAGTCGCTCCCATATCAATCGAATCCCCCGGCCGAGCACGCTTCGAGCTTGAAGGAACAGGCGAACTTGTCGGAACTCATATCGAAGCTTCTAAATAAGGGCGCTATAAGACGATGCGAGGACAGTAAAGGTCAATTTATATCACGCATTTTTTTGGTCCCAAAATCAGATGGCTCAAATCGGTTTATCCTTAACCTCAAAGAGTTAAATGAGTTTGTTCGTACAGAACATTTTAAACTCGAAGACCGCAAGGCTGTCGTAAATTTAATGAATGAAAACTGTTTCATGGCAACAATGGACCTAAAGGATGCGTATTATGTAATTTCGATAGCGGAATCGGAACGGAAATATTTGAGATTTCGACATAACAAACAGGTTTTTGAATTCAACTGTTTACCCTTTGGTCTCGCTACGGCCCCATATGTATTTACAAAGATTTTAAAACCAGTTATGGCAAAATTGAGACATCAGGGGTTCACATCAGTAATATATCTCGACGATCTGTTACTTTTCGGAAGTTCCTACGAGGAATGCAAAGAAAACATTCGGGCCACTCGCTCGCTTTTAGAACAACTCGGTTTTGTGATCAATGAACAAAAATGTCAATTGATACCGTCAAAAAGGTGCAAATTTCTTGGGTTTTATTTTGATTCCGTAAAGATGACTATTGAACTCACGCAGGAAAAAAGAAATCGAGTAAGAAAAGAAGTTGAGAAATTCCAAACAATGAAACGATGCAAGATTCGCGAATTTGCTGAGTTTGTAGGGATAATTGGTTCGTGTTGCCCTGCGATTAGGTATGGCTTGGGACATACAAAAGCTTTCGAAAGAGCTCGGTACTTAGCTCTGAAAGCGAGCAATGGCTCGTACGACAGCTTCATGAGTTTAGAAAAGAATTTGCATCCGGATTTTGAGTGGTGGAAAAAAGCGATTCTCTACTCGAACAATGCCACAAGACCACCTGAATTTTGTCGTGAGATTTTCACAGACGCTTCGTTGTCAGGATGGGGAGTCGCTTGTGGACAGGAGAAAGCGCATGGTTTTTGGGAAAAAGAGGAACGAGAAACCCACATAAACATATTGGAACTAACCACCGCTTTTTTTGGCCTTAAATGTTTCACGAACGACTTGAGGAACTGCGATATCTTACTACGTTTAGATAATACCACGGCTATATCGTACATCAATAGAATGGGAGGAGTTAGACTCGTGCGATTGAGCAGTTTAGCCAGACAAATTTGGGACTGGTGTGAAGAACGAGGAATTTGGATCGTTGCTTCGTTTATCAGTTCCAAAGATAATTTCGAAGCAGATTTTGAGTCACGTAGGTTGGAACCAGAAACGGAGTATGAGCTTTCTGGAGCAGCGTTTGATAAGGTAGTTCGACGCTTTGGAAAGCCTGACGTCGACCTGTTTGCGACTCGTGTAAACGCTAAATGCGAGAAATATATCTCATGGCTTCGCGATCCGAACAGCATAGCAGTTGATGCATTTACGGTGCCTTGGAGCAATTTTTACTTTTATGCATTCCCACCTTTTGTGGTAATTTTACGAGTGCTACGTAAAATAAGGGATGAACGATCACGGGGTATTTTGGTAGTTCCGGACTGGCCCGCGCAACCGTGGTACCCACTATTCCGCGACCTTCTTGTTGCAGAGCCGATATATTTGAAGCCTAATATACATTTATTAACTTCTTCAAATAGAGAACCGCATCCTCTGTGGAAAAAGAATACCCTGGTTGCCGGACTTGTGTCAGGAGAGCATTCGAGATAAAGGGAATTCCCGAAGAGTCAATAGAGTTAATGATCGCTTCCCTTCGGGATTCGTCACTTAAGCAATACAACAGCTCGTTGAAGAAATGGTGGGACTTCTGCGTGGAAAAAGAAATCAGCCCTTTCCAAAATTCTATAGAGAATGTGATAATGCTGCTTACTAAGGAGTACAAAAATGGAGCATCACGAGGTTCTCTAAACTGCTTGCGATCGGCAATAGGATTAATCGTGGGTCCGGAAGTAGGCCAAGATTTTAGAATACGGCGCCTATTTAAAGGGGTGTCTGAACTGCGTCCGTCAAAACCAAAATACGAACAAACATGGGACCCCAAGATCGTCTTAGATTACATACGGACTCTGGATTCAAACGAGGATATGACTTCTCGAGATGCTCTCATTTAAACTAATCACTCTACTCGCGCTAGTAACTGGACACCGAATGCAAACCTTTTCGTTAATTCAAATTCAAAATATCGAAAGACACAGAACGTCTGTGCAAATAAAAATTCCGGATAAAATCAAGACTTCTGCAACCAACAGAAAACAACCACTGCTAGTTCTGCCTTTTTATGATAAGGACAAGACAATTTGTGCCGCAGCTACAGTAGAGGCGTACCTGTTCAGAACAAGAGACCTACGTGGATCAACAGAGAATTTATTTATCCCTTTTAAGAAACCTCACAAAGCAGTTTCTTCGCAAACCTTATGTCGATGGACTAAAGGTATGTTAGCTAAGAGCGGTATCGACACTCGGGTCTTTTCAGCTCACAGTACTCGACATGCGTCGACGTCAACCGCGAAAATTAAGGACGTCAGCATTGACGATATAAGAGCAACAGCAGGTTGGACGAGCAACTCGCAAACCTTTGCTCGTTTTTATAATTTACCAATTACTCGTGATAAAGAGGCATTCGCCCGAGCTATAATGCACTAATTGCAAATGTTATGCGTTAAATAATTTCGTTTGGAGTTACAATAAAAAAGAAAAAAAAAACAAAAATTTAAATATATATTTACATATATATACATAAATATATACATGTTGCCGTAAAAACTTTAAACATCTACAGTTGATCTTGAGGAAGAGGCGCGAAATACAATTGAATGATTAAACGAACTTACCTAAGTGAAGTTCTATCATAATTGTATGTAGCGCCTCTTCCGAAAAGATCAGTCCCGCCCTTACATAATTTTAAATAAAAGAACCCATATCCACTGCCGGCAATGGATATATGCCCAGAGATTTACGGCAACGCTTTGAATACATGAAATGACGAGCGCAGAGACGACCGTCGTGGAGAAAAAGTCTAGATGGCTTTGAAAATTTGTGGTGACACCTTCATGGGGATGGGGTACTACAGTTGATCTTTTCGGAAGAGGCGCTACATACAATTATGATAGAACTTCACTTAGGTAAGTTCGTTTAATCATTCAATTCTGCCCGAGAAGAATCAAGGAATTAGAAGTTTTAATCGCTAAAAACATGATTGTAGCTGCGATAGAAAAGAAAGGCCTCCAACCTCTGAAGGCGACGTTGCAGAAACTCGGTGGATGGCCGGTCGTTGACGGTAAATCATGGAATCATGGTAATTTCGATTGGATACGCTCGATCCGTAAATTCCGCGCCGTTGGTTATAATTTCAATTCTCTCATTACTATACGGATTAAATCAGATCCGAAGAACAGACGAAGGCGCGTGATCGATGTACGTTAATCTCCTGCCTCGTTAAGAAGGTCAGCCTCATGAGACTAAAAGAAAATGACAAAATATCATTGATTTTTTCATTTCTCAGCTCAGTCCGTTCGCGATGAGACATGATCGCAGACACATGCTGAAGGGTTTCAACTTTGAAAAGGTCTCGGCTTATTTCCACTTTATGGTGGACATTGCCGTTATGCTTGGTGCCCCGAAAGATCGCGCTATGACAGAACTCAAAGACTCGTTGTGGTTCGAAATGCAATTGTTTAACGTACGTACGCTCATTTAGAATAATTCATGCGGGAAAAATGTTTTGATTAATCGCTCGATATGCCGCGCAATCAAGGGTTTTTGCACATAATGTTTCTCCTTGCCAGTGATCCTTCCAATAGTTTCTGCTTTTTCATTATAAAAAATAATAAAATTCAAGAAGGCAGATATAAATAGAATCCTGATCGCCGAAAAATGATCGAATCAGGCGAAATAATGCGAAAAATGTCTAGTCACACAATTGTTCATCAACGAGAATTTTATTTTCTTTCTCGATGGGGTAGATTTCATCGAGGGCGAAGAAAAAACAAGGGAAACTCAAACCCATGACACTGAAAGAATTAACGAAGAATTACGCGAGCATACAATGGACCGAGTTGTTTAGAAATGCGTTGCCAGCGTCTGTCACCGTTGAAAAAAACGACACTGTCAATGTGGCCACACCGAAATACTTCAGAGCTCTCGAAAAATTAATATCTCAGACTCCTAAAAGAGATCAGGCAAATTACGTGATATGGAATGCCATAGTTGATTCCATACCGTATCTGAACCATGAATTACGGGCAAGGCAAGAAACTTACCTTGGAATTGTGAGCAGACGGACGAGAGATCC
Source organism: Diadegma fenestrale (assembly GCA_037043255.1). Taxonomy (NCBI): domain Eukaryota; kingdom Metazoa; phylum Arthropoda; class Insecta; order Hymenoptera; family Ichneumonidae; genus Diadegma; species Diadegma fenestrale. Next base: position 733,493 of record CM073310.1, read on the forward strand.
ACCAAGATGGAAGAAATGTCTTGACACAATTCCAAGCCCTTTCTCCGTGGGCATTCACGCCATGTACGCGCGAAAATATCTTGACAAAGAGGCAAAGAAAAATGCAGTCAATTTAGTAATCAACGTCAGAAAAGAATTCAAACGAATGTTAAGCCAGGTCGGTACAAGCGAGTTTTGGATACAAAACTTCTCGACGCTTTTGAGCTCCTAAAACGGACTACGCGTCTTGTGATTGATCAATTTTTCTTCTTCGTATGCCACGATTCATAGGCTTTTTGGATAGACGAAAAAACGCGGAACGATGCTCTCGAGAAAGTGGCAACTCTTGCTCACCACGTTGGATACCCCGACGAGTTGTTGGACGACGACAAGCTCGAGGAGCTTTTGAAAAAATACGAATTACCCGAGGACAGTTATCTCGATAGTTATTTGACCGCGTCACAAATCGCAAGGGAGTTGGATTTCAGCAGGAGATTGCGAGAACCCTTCGATGAAAAGCTCGATTGGCTACAACGTCCAGAAACGGCTACAGTCGATGCGTTTTATTCCATCCTCGAGAACAGTATTCGTAAGTTCGTAAAACATGATCATCTGATACAAATGTTTCAAAGCGTCTTCATCATTTTTTTCAGATATTCCTGGTGGTATTCTTCAAGGTGTTTTCTTCAGCAATGATCGACCGAACTACATGAATTACGGGGCCATTGGCTCAGTCGTTGGGCAGGAACTGTCACATGTTTTCGACGATCAACGCGGTAGATCCAATAAGAAAAGCAAGGGCGTTGATTGGTGGCAGCCACCGAGCAAAAAGCATAATTTCAAACGTAAAAAATCGTGCAACGTGAATCGCTATGCAAACTACAAAGACGCAAGGGTTTCGGTTAAGGTGAGTACGTCATGATTTTTCATTCAGAAAACGATTTCCGATCATTTGCGATTGCAAGACACTTTCTAGTGACCTTGAGGGGATCCAATGACGACTGAGCTTGATACACTATTAATAATAACCGTAATCCGATATTTTCTTGATGGGGTTTTCGCAGTTGAACGGTATAAACACACGGGCCGAAAAAATAGCCGATAAAGGAGGAATCGAAGCAGCATATCGTGCTTACAAAAATTGGGTTGCCAGTAATGGACCGGAACAAATGTTGCCCGGAATAAATAGAACGCCTCAACAAATGTTCTGGATAAGTTTCGCAAACGTGGGGTGCTCAAAAGAGAGACCGGAAGCGTTCAGCGATCGAATTACGAAGGACGCTCGAGTTCCCAGAGAATATCGCATTTTGCGAACGTTGTCCAAAATGCCTAAATTTTTGAAAGATTTTAATTGTCCAGTGACGTCCAAAATGAATCCGGAAAGCAAATGTCCCGTTCCGTAAATCAATGAAGAACGTGTGAGGGGGCCAGCAAGTCAATCTTTAAAGCACAAGTTCAAGCCTGACTCATTCGATCAATAATCTTTTCCCAAAGAACAATCGACGCGAATCGAGGAGAATCCGGTCGAAAAATCAGTTTGAAAATATTTTTACGGAGCCGCAAACAGCCTCAATCGGAAGGGACGACGGAATCCGTGATTTCATCGAATTTCACGGAATTGCCGATTACGTGAACGCTCCGTTTTACGACACACCTGATTGACACGTAAAGACAATACTGAATTCCTCGTGTGGGGTCAAAAAACTCTGATTTCAATGATTTTTTACCATTTTACAAAAATATACGGTACGTTAATGACAAAAGCGAGGAAACGACTTGCAAAAAGAATCCAGCATCTTGTTTCAATGATAGAGTCGACGGTAATATCGATAAAATCATAATTCAATAATTGGATGGATTGGATTGGATTAATTATTATTATAATTAATCAATAATTTATAATCAATTAATTAATATAATTATTAGTATTAATAATAATTAAAATGCAAGGAAACGACTTGCAAAAAGCATCGAGAATCTCGTTTCAATCATAGTCGACGGTAATATCGATAAAATCATAATTTAATAATTGAATAATTAATATTAATTATTATTATAATCAATCAATAATTAATAATCAATTAGTAGTAGTGGAGTTTTACATGCATACCCTTGTCGGGTTTCTACATGGTGTGCTGTCTGTATTTCCTCTATTTACTTTTTTTATTTCCACTATTCGTTTCTTATGATTCCCACTGTTTGTTTTTTTCCACTACGCACACTGTGGACCTACATTTGTTACGTCGGTTCCGAACCACAGAGAGTACAGCTTGGGACACTTAGAAAAATCCATTGGTGTCGTCGGCGGGAATCGAACCCGGGCTCGCGGGGTGGGCGCCGGGCCCCTTACCACTGAGCCACTGCCTCTCTTGATTAATAATCAATCAATTAATATAATTATTAGTATTAATAAGAACTAAAATGCAAGAAAACGACTTGCAAGAAGCATTGAGAATCTTGATTCAATGATGGTCGACGGTAATATCGATGAAATCATAATTTAATAATTTAATAATGAATATTAATTATTATTATATTATATTATTGTTCCTGCGGATACCCTTGCCGGTTTTTACGATCTCTTCCCTTTTTATCCCTACTGGATCCCCATTACACTGTTCCTGAGTTTCTTGAAGTCACATCGCATTCGCACGAGGGCCAAGGTAAACTGTGGAAAACCTTGGCCGATACAGGCGGCTATATTTTCACTGAATTTCGGTTGGTTAACACCATCGGAAACTCAGTGGAAACTGCCTTCCACTCAGCGATTTTGATACGCCAGCCAATGTGTGGTTGAACGGTCACCCAACCAAGTATTGACCGCAGTCTTTGCTGCTTAACTTGAGTGGTCGCCGGAGCCACGCACCGACCGCGTACCCATCGCCGTCGGTTTATTAATTATTATTATAATGAATCAATAATTAATAATCAATTAATGAATATAATATTAATTATTATTAATATGGATAAATGATAATTCGAAGAGTGTCGGAGAGGATGAAGAAGTGAATGAGGAAAAAGGTGTTGTAGGTGGTATCGAAGGTGCGGGATATAAATTTAGTAAATATTCAATATACGTATGAGGATATAGATTAAGTGACGAGAGCAAAACCACGAAAGGACGATTCCCCGTTGAGATAAATCACGAACGAATAGGAGGGCTCTCGCGCGTGGCGTTCGGGTGACAGCAGCAGAGAGCGTCGGGGCATGTGAAGTACGAGAGAGGAGAGCAGCGAACCCTTGACTGGGAGAAACTCTCGCGGTTCGCGCACCGCCGCGAGAATACGAGTGGAACTCTCCGCACCCTTGCAGGATCCTCGATCTTCCTACACCGAGATCTATAAGGTCGTATATTTTTCGCCATCGAGCGACGTCGAACACGGAAGGGGCGGTGATAAACTTCACAAACAGGTCACACAATGGAACCCAGTGGGGTCGTCCATCATAACTGGCCATCACTATACTACCGAGAGTCGTCCAGAGTGGCTACTGAATGAGGGGAATCAAGGGAGACAAAGAGATGAAGCGAGAATGAAAAGAAAAAGAGCCTGAAAAGTATTCCAGCACAGCAGGCGAATTGGATTGAGTAACGATATAACAAAAAAATAAGGCAAGCATGTGAAAGATTGCAGAAAATAAAAATAAAACGTGCCGCGTATTCCATCGATCAGAGATATTTGATTTCGTGCCATTTGTTCAGTTCCTTTTCGCTCGTTTTGCTCGTACAACTTTTTTACAACATATACATCGTTTGAGGAATAAATTTTCGTACAAACTTTCGGGTTTTTAGTGGAGCTCCAGGTGTGCGAATAATGGCGGACGCATTTCGATTAATTTGAGTTTATTTCTAGTCTCTATTGTTCAACAACGCTTGGGATTAATATTAATTACTCCAGATAAAGCGACTTTTTACGATCCCTGCAAAGATCTTTTGGTGTGTTCCGGAGTGCCTCGTACCTCTCGACAATATAGGAACAAAGAGTCTACGAGTGCGGATTTTACGCCCATCTAGTGTCGTAAACTTTGGCGCACCACGACTTGTCTTCTCGCACCCTTTTGAGAGTCTCGAAGTCTATCGTCGTTATTATTTACTACTATCGTAAATCCAAACGCAACAGCGACGACGAGATATCGAAGGATGCATGAGCGAGAATGAATTTTTCCATCCTTCCGTTTTGTTCATATAGCGAGCAACTCGCAGTTTATAAAAATCCAGAAAATAGCAAGTTTTTATATACCGTTGGATATACAGGCAAGAAGTGAAATTGCTCAAGAGAGCGGATCGATATTAGAGTTTTGCGAAGATCAACGGAGTGTGAAAGTTGTCGTACCGATTAAATCAAACTTTTTCCCAACTTTGCGTCTTTGTTCTATCGAGTTTTTTGTTTGCCTCTAAATATCCTGTGACCTGCAGGTGTTTAGGTATTGAAAATATAGCGAGAAACAAATGTTTTAGTGCAAGGCCATTTTTTAAATGTCGCAGCATTCGTGTGTGATGTCATTCAAACGGATTCGCTGGACGGTATTCCGGAGAGTTCCATAAACAATGAGTCCTTTCATCCAGGTGCACTGCACGAAGCCTTCGCGATCGACGTCGACGAAAAAGCAACAAAAAGAGACAACGTTTCATTGGGCCACTGCGGCGGAATCATTTCTCAACCCGTTCTCGAAAAGCGTTTGAAATATGAATAATCCGATATTCGAGTTTAATGCCGTTCGAGCGCTCGGGCCGCGCGTTTAACTATTTTAAAAAACTTTCATATAAACACCATGGATCCGAGACCGTTTCTTCGGTCCAGAGTGCAGTGCAGGAGAGTCGTTCGGGATGACGAATCTCGGTATCGAGAGCACGTCATCGACACAGAAATAGGGTTGGATGTTTGAATGCCATGAGCAAACGCACCTTTATTCGGGAAATTGGAGTTGGCGCTAATTGCCAATCAAGTTTCCCACCAGCATGGCTTTCCCTTCGGGTATAGTACCGCGATCAAGGCAAGAGCGAGTCCCGGCACGCATTCCTTCAAAACGATCCTCTATTTTATATACGCCCACGAAATAAATGTGACAATAATTGCCAATCAATTATGGGCAGCAGATCATTATCGACAGACCTTCAATTTATATACGGAATATGAAAACAGGCTTGGGGAAGACGAAGGAGAGCAGTTGGTCGACTGAACGAAAATTTATGCGATATTCATATGTATATCGTTAAAATAGTACTCTCGACCTTTCTTTCTATAGCATATCCGGACTTTTCAGCCATATCCACAATAAACTCGAGCTAAAACTCAAGGAGGAACTAAATACGAGTGTTTGTGGAAAGACAGAAACAAATATCGTCTCTGCGTAGGCAGATGTATACGTAAGATATTCCTTTGCAACGAATAATTAGCCATAATTGCGACTAATTAGCTATCCAACGGTTCAATAGTAGAAAGCCCACAAACGATGAGCTTACCCTTCGAAGGATCGAACGCGTGTCGTGAATAACTAATGACGTCTATAGAGTTTTTTTCAGAGCTAGCCTTTTGGATTGATCCTCAAAGGAAACGCGTTTGAATTTGTGACGAGAAGAGAATCAAAATGCTTGCCATTAAATTTGAGACTAATTAGAATCTTTGAGTCAGAAACTCTGTTCGAGTCCATTCGATACCCATTTCATTCGGAATTTTGGATTTTGGCAGATATGTTTCGTGTATATAATACGAATTACATGTTATTCAATTTCCTCGATGGTAACCCGATATGGAATAATCGAAATTGCATAGATGCACGTTAGATAAAATTGAACTGTTGCGAGGCTAGACAATGGATCGCGTTCGAGCGAATGTTCTTTTGCTTGTTTTATATTTTTAATTACTCTCGACACTGAAACACTAGCACGTAGCCGCGCTCGCGCTAGAACGAAGAAAAATAAAAGTTTTAAGCCCCTTCTCGGTTGGCGCGTACATTCCACCGTGATCCTAATTAGTCTCGGTAAAAAAGCGATATTCGAGAGAGCCAGCCTGCCTGCCCGGCAGTATATCAACATAGCGATATCGAAACACGTCGCGCTTTATACATGTATTCATATCACGACGTTGAGCCTGCCAAGCTTTCCTATAAGTTATTCACTCCGTAATTACTCGAGCAAGTAATTACTCGAACGCGATATTGTCGCAACGTATTGTAACGCTGCATTTTGGACGTGTATGTCGTTTGATAGCTTTACTTCATTGACAACCAGGTCTCGGCTCGTGCAATTGCATTTTTTCATTCCACGAGCTGAGTATCGCGCAGAATATTCGTTGCTGCGTTAGCTTTTCGGTGCACCTGAAATGCACATCAAGTTCATTCAACTAACATCGTCTAAATTCGATAAAACTTTCTCTTTGTCTCATAGTCGAGTATAAATTCATCTTGTTAGTTCGAGCGACTAGAAATTTGCAGATGGAAATGGCGAATGGGACTTGCGTTTGTTTTTGTCCGTCGCCAATGGGATGGTCAAGTCTTCAAAGTGATTCCACCTGCAAAAATGTCGTATTCGTCTCGACATAAATGTGTTTGCCTGAGTCGATAACTTCGAGCTCCCCTGCGTAAAGATGCTGCAGAGTTAAACTCCTTGGGGATGACTCGACTGCGCGAGTATCGTGTCAAAAAGATAAAATATAGAGACGCAGTGGATCCGAGGGATGGATACGAACGGGCGAAAATGAGAAGGGGCGCAGGGGCTCCATGGCGATCGTTTAGGTTACCAGAATTAATCTTCGGCTCTCACTTTCCCTCGGTTTTTACCTCGTTCTTTTTTTTGCGGCGGACGAACCTGCAACTTTTATCATTCGCCCTCGTTCGTGCGCGACGCTCCTTTGTCTCTTTCCCCCGCTTTTTTGCTCTTACGTCTTTATTTCTCTCTCTCTGGCAATTACTAGGGTCACCGAGACTGTCGGCGTGGGAAGGGAGCGATGAAATAAGGAAGGCAATGAGAGAAAGTGGTCACTGGGGTGCTCAAGCTCCGAAAGAGCTCCTAGTCGGTACGAGGCGTCAAATTGTTTCTCTGAATCAAAGATCGCGTTCGAGTAGGGTGTCTCGAGGAAACAAGCTCTCTATCGTGACCATAGCAGACGGGAAAGATATATAGAAAAAGTTCCGAGGCAAGATGCTTCGACGTTAATTAAACGTCTTCAACTTTTTAGCTCGGATGAAAAAAAATCCAACAATCAAAATAATAACATTGATGATGAATTGAGTTTTGAACGAGTTGGTTGTATCGTAAACTGGTAAAACTCTTTTCGTCAAACTTTATCGTTTTAAGGACGTTGTATGCTAATTTTTCTATGAGTAGAATTCCTTTCAATTTGCTCGTGCAATTTTAATGACTCTGAAGTCTGCATCGTAGGAATGCAATGAAATTCATTTTTATCTTTGATAAAAATATCTATTCCAATGCAGAATGTAATTACGATGATAAAATGATCAATTTTTGTCATTCAAAAAGCATATCGGCTTAAAAATTTGGATGACATTGAAAATTGAACGAATCTTCAATAAAATTAAATATTTTTGATGCATTCCAACGTTGCAAACTTCAGCATCATCAATTTTAAGAGGTTTCACCAGATAAAAGTATGAGAGCGCGTGTTAAAAGTTCCAATTTTCAACATTTAATTTTTCGATTTATAAATTATCAAGCCTCTAAAACGTTTGCACACGCTTTTATGTAACATCGGAGAAGCTTTATTTAGTTTTTCAAGAAAATCTTTGGTCAATTTGAAACAACTTTTTTGCCGAACGAACGAGGTGACGGATTAAAAGGTATCGGATTTTTTTTTTGGTCCAGCTCAGTGGGTTTTAGGTCGAACAAACAAAAATCACTCGATCCATGATTATTTTTCATAGAAATGTGGTAAAAATATTCTTCACAAGTGGCGGGTTTATCGAGCAGATCATTTTTTTTGGGACGAGACGCTACACGATCTATTCGCTAATGGGTTTGTGTGAGGGCGATAAGAAAACATCTATATCACACATTTGACACGACTTTCTCGTGCGATCACAGAAAATATATAGATAACGTAGTTCTCCATGGAGAAGAAACGTTCTATTGTCTTGTTCCGTATTTGGACTGGAAAGCATTTTAGACCGAGAGGCATATGCGAGAAGATAGCCTTGGAATTCAAGGAGGAACATGAAAGAGGGCCCGAAAAGGTGTGTAAGTGTGTGTGTGTGTGTGTTGGAGAAAGATGGCAAGTGGGAGTGTGATGACTGGATGCGAACCGTATACATCCGACTTCATCCATGCATGCACCAAACTTGGTACGCCGAAGGAGTTTCCATGGGAGAACATTATAACTCATTGTCTGAAAAGTCGAGTGGCGCGACTCGGGCATACATATAAGAGCGTTGGGCTGCTCCCGGTTCGCCAAGACTTGTCTATTGTCCTGAAGGCGAGAGACTCGGCTCTCTTGGTGTTGTATTTACTCATTGCGCCTTCTCCACGGCACTAATAGGTACTCGCCTCGTCTGTCGGCACCCACACACGGTTCGAGACGCGAAAGTGCCTGAATTTTAGATACCATACACACGTCCGCCATTACAAACGTCACTTCCGCAAGGCTTTTCTGTATGAGTGCGTAAAATTTCGTGTTGTGTAAGCTCTATGAGAAGTTTTGGAATTCCCGTGATACGGTTGAACGCGAAAGTGCCAAGGTTTCATTCCGAAAGTAGAAGTGACGCGTGAATTCATCACGAAACATCGTTCAGGATTCTGCATTTTCAAGGTTTTCGTGCGTCCGAAATAAAAACGCAGCATCGTAGAAAAAATTCATTACTAATTAGTTTTGTTTTTTAATGCAAGACCGTGACAGCATTCAAGATGACAAAACGGTATCGTCGCGTTTACGATCTGGCCACGTCTCTGGCTTTTAGCGTGCCTCAAGTGCGTAAAGGGAAAAACGTGACCGCAGCATAATAGCATAATACTATATTGCGGAGAGAGGCCAAAGGCGAAGGAGCCAGAGCGATGAAATCCGTGGATGGCCCGGAGATCGCGCGGGGATGGCGAGAGAGGGCTGGGGACGTTTTCTCCGCTGCCGGGTGCTCTCAACGACGTACCAAGAGTCGCTCGAGAGCAGTTACGGAAGACGCCGTTGGGCTATATAACCCCTTGGTCGAGGCCAGCACGTCATCGTGGCTGGCACTAAACTCCAGTTAAACGATCGACCGAAAGCTAATCGTCTCCTTCTCTATTTCTCGCTCCTTCTAAACTCACGGAAACGTACTACATTGTATGCTCGTGCATTCACCGAGTTATTCTCCGGAATCATTGTCTACCGTTGACTTCACTCTACAAGGGCTTGCGGTACCTTTTTAATTGCTAAAAAACGATCATTTCGATTTTTAGGCATGGAAAGATAAGCATTTTCGAAATTTTAGGCTGGACAAGAGATTTCGAGGGTACTCGCGTGAACCACTTGATAAATAACAGTTATATGCACCATGCAGCATTAAAGGCAATATAACTGAAATATACAGGCAGAAGTGGAGGCAGTAACCCTTTCCCATTCCCTCGTAAATTCTCGTAACTGCCAAGGGGGAGTGTTTAAATATCCAAAGCTCCCAGTGGCACACGTCGCTCGTCCATGTTCCATTATACTGTAAGCTTACGCGATACCCGCGAATATTACGAGGTGCTATCAACGCTGCGCGCCTATCCACACGCGTCAGTCAATATACTCTTCGTTACACGCTTCAAATATCCGCCAACTCCGTGACTGATTGCATTACAAGAGTTTTTGCCATGTTCAATCGATTGATAACCGTAACAGTTTGAATTTGCATTCGAATGTTCCATTCCGATGGGTGAATCGTTCGGGCTGTTGGTTGTTGCCGAATCGGCAGCTAATAGGATCATGAGGGACTCGGAGGAATTTTCATGAAAGTATATCGAAGCAACACAGAGCACGGAATTACAAGTTATTAATTGCCCAAAAGAAACGTTTTCAGGTGTCCCCCTCCGATTTCGATGAAACTCTGGTATGTTATAGAGGGTCAAAATCGATGACATACGTATTTTTTTTTATCGGCCCTAACTCATTTTAAAGGGGTGAAACACCCCTCCAAAGTTGACCACCTCCCAAGATGATTTTTCTGTTTTGCATACAAGGAGGGGATTTTGATAACTAATAATGATAGTAATAAATTCCTTGTTAAAAGTGATGAAAAACACACTTCGAATATTCTCAAGAACTCTTTACTTTAGGGGTTAACTTGTATATACAAAGTTCATTTTTTACATTAGAAACAAGATGTTCATCGGCGCTCAATGAATCCAACAGCACTGTTAAGAGCATGCAAGAATACAGAATACGTGCTTTCGATTTTTTCCCAAAAACTGAATTCTTATCGACATTTTTCCCAATATTGCGGATTATGTCTAGTATTTAGCCATGAATCATTGAATAACATTTTTTGAGGCTCGCATTCATTCTGGCATCGCTCTCTTATCATTTTACTGTTTTATCATTTTTTTTTTCAAGAAACGGGAATATTTCCCATTTCAAGCAGACTATCAACTACTCGAAAATTCGATGTGTGTCATATGTAAACAAGTCATATCTCTACTTGAATTAATTCTATGGCACAGCTATTTGAGGGGTAAGGGCTGGGAAAAAGATAAACAAAAAACAAGTAGTGATTATTAGCCATTTTGCATTGAAAAAATGAATGAAGAAATTTTTTTTTGTTACTTTGATTCATACACTAAATACACCTATTAATAGTTTTGTAAACAAATTACGTTTTTATATAATACAAAATTGTTGAATATGCACATGATTCTACTTCCTCTACCGTGGCCACACCCTTTAAACAAAAACAAGTTCCAAGTTTATCTATAAATCGCTTTATGGATGATAGTCGGTACAATAATGATATTCATCAAAAAAATGCTGTAGGCAAAGTGATTTTTTACACCAAGAACATCTGATTACTGCGACATTCGTGCAACCTTCGATTTCACAGTTCGGATGAGATGACTGTCCAAATGCAAAATCGACGGGGTTATCAAATTCATCAGGTTTCTTTGCAATGAACCCGCTTTTATGCCACGCATAACGAAACAAATTATGATATCGCGGAGATGACAGTTGGTTGTGAACTAAAGACTTTTCATCACTTTTGACAAGGTATTTATTACTATCATTATTAGTTATCAAAATCCCCTCCTTGTATGCAAAACAGAAAAATCATCTTGGGAGGTGGTCAACTTTGGAGGGGTGTTTCACCCCTTTAAAATGAGTTAGGGCCGATAAAAAAAAATACGTATGTCATCGATTTTGACCCTCTATAACATACCAGAGTTTCATCGAAATCGGAGGGGGACACCTGAAAACGTTTCCTTGCAAGTTGTTTTATGGATTTATCTGGAGTATTCCGACCTCGAGGCTCGAACGAATAAACTTTGTGTCCGAAGTTACAAACAGACTGGAGCTGAGTCTCAAGAGTTGCCTTTCGAAATATTGATAAAGGCGTCTACACCCCGTCTCAAAAGGAATGAAATGATGGAAAATACGGAAAAACATCGAAAATGTTATTCATTTCACGGTCAAGACACATACCGACACGTTTTGCTTGGTTAAGAGTTTGCAAAGTTTCGAATGAAATAGCATGCAATAGACAATTACTCGAATCTTAGTGCGCGTCCGCTCAACATCGATGGCAAACTTTAGTTTTTTATTTTTGTATGAAGTTTTTCTGTCGATTCGCCATTTTGTATTTAGTGGTTCCTTTTTTTTGAGACGTGTCTTTTTGGAAGATTTTCTTTGTTATCGTTAATTAATTTTCAGACATCAACATGGTTTTCAGACAGGGAATACTTGGCCTTTTATAGATATCAGAATTTTTTGTACAGCATTATATTTTTCTCAATTCCAGGGTTTTTTTTAAATTCTTTATTTTGTTGGCATTTCCAATTTTTATGAGGGATCACCAACAAATGGACTTGTCCAAGCTTTTTTCCCCGTGGAGGGGATTTTTGGCTAGGATACTAAGCTTAGCGCCAACTAAGTTTGCACGGCTAGTAATACGTGAATTATGATTGTGTGACAAAGCTGCTTTCGCTAGTTGGAAAATCAAGCAAAAACAAGAATTTCTATATAATATCTGGAAACTTGGTCAATGGCTCTTAACGCGACTTGCCACCCACGTTCATTGTCCACAAAATGCTCGACTTCAATTCCTATCCTTTCTCTCCTCACGCGGCCAGTGTTCACCTACTTGAATCCATGCTTCCTATCTCTCAGCGCTTTGCCGACGGTTTTTGCTCGACTCTAGTTCGCCCTGACTCTTGCCACACACAGGGAGCGAGTTCGAGGAAAGGGTTCGCCTATACAATTCGGTGCTATTTCTCTCTTTCAACTCTGCTCGGAATATGTGTGAACATATACATACGGTGGCATTCGATCCAACCCCTCAGTTTTAGCTTCGCAAAACACCCCTTTGCATCCAGAGAGTGGAAGCAGAAAGGTATAGCGCGCGCGATGAGGAGCAGAGTATGGAGTCTAGACTCTGGTCGAAACTGCCGTTATTCAAAGCTCGACCGACCCTCTAAATGCCCAAGCCACTCTAGAGTCCTCTTTCGGCTTCCCTAGTTCGTATATACGTGCGGGAGCTCCTGCAAAGCTCTCGCGGTCTATCAGTATACGGTGTACTATCCACGTATCCGTGAACTCGTGGACTACCACCGAAACGAGAGAACAACCAACACTTGCCTCCCGCCAAATTTTAACAGCGCGCAAAATACTTGCTCTCATATTGCTCGCTTGCCGAGATTTAGAGAGGGAAAAAGGGATTCGTGGCCTCAAATCCTTTTCCCGTATGCATAACGACCATGCACGCAGTTTGTACTTATCTGCCGAATAACCGCACACGACGATTAAGGCCGGCATTTTTATTTTCGAAAGGCCTATCAACAGGAAAGACAAAAAACGATAATCGATCGCAAAAGCTTCGAAAGAGCACAAATCGAATACGTTTATTGTATTTAAATGCGTTGCGTATGGCGTTATCCCCGGTCCAGAGAGAATACATTACCGTCGTCGTCGTACGTCGTCGTACAACATGCCAAAGTGATCTGGAAATGAGAGTCTGCGGAATTGTTTCGACAATTTCGCTTGATTGCAATGGAATGGAGCGACGAACGTTGCAGGAAAGATATGGACGTAATGTTTATAGCAATTTAATCATTAATATTAAATCGTACCACATAATTGCTGAAAATGTTGTGCACGAATGGTGAATGAATGACGGATTGAAATGAAGAAAAGACGGTCGAAGAGGGAAAGGGGCCAAATGGATTAGAAATGAGAATTGAAGAAAGGAAATACTCGAGGCAAACTCGCAATGCGCGTCAAGCATCACGCATACAAAGCTCAACCTGTCGCTGTACCAAATTGTATAACTGTACATCTCGTCGCACGACTACAAACAACATATGGGGTGACGATAAACGCGACATTTCATTGTTCTTCCTTTTGCATTGGGAGGAAACGAGTGTGGTGTCTCTGATGGCGTGCACACGACTGTGACGGTGAGAGTAACGGGCGGTAATGTATTCTCTCTGGACCGGGGATAACGCCAGGGTTTTCCTTCGCTCACTCCCATCCACCCTCTTTGGTTGCACATAGGTAAAGAAAAAAGAAATGGCACTGGCGGAAAAAAGTCGCCGAGAAAGCCTCGAATGTTCCATTAAGGCAGAAAGAAATTTAGTTCACGAGGCAAAGCACAAAAAAAAACATCAAGGGCTTGAACGATGATGCAGGCGAGGGAAAAGGATTACATCAAAAAGAAAAAAAGCGCGAGAAAATGAAAATGTGTCGATGATCGTCGTCAATTATTCAAGACTGAGCTTGCATGTGAAAAATCACTTATTTTTTTAGCATTTCTATTCCGAAAGACTGTTGCGTCGTTCGTCTTAAAATCTCATCTACTACAAAATTGTGTTTGTGCCTTTTTCACGCGTTTCGCGCAATGAACCTTTCATTGGAATGAAGCTCATCAATCAGAATAATATAAGTTTTAAGCTTCGTTGCATTCCAATAACTTTTTTTTGGGGGACCCCGAACCATAAAATCGAATTTTTCGTCATATTTTCCACTTTTAAAGTTCCCAAGCAACTAAAAAGTGATAATAAATAAAAAATCGCTAATTACAAATTCGACGATAATTCGAAAACAAAGATAATGAGCCGGAGTGCCCGTTCGTAAAAAAAAAAGTTATAGCGATTTTCGCAAAATCAACGTTTGACGATTTTTAATTTGTTTTTTTTTCCTGCACACGCGAACGGCTGGTGGGCCAGTAAATAAAATACTAGAAAAACAAATTTATTTTATTCGACGTGCAAATCTGTTTGAATTTAATTCAAACAAACAGATTCGCGCCTCAGATATGTACATAAAGGTACAGGTCACTTTTAGAGATTCTATCAAGGTTGCTCGAATGCAAATTGTATATTTAGTAGCGTCACTGTCTCGGACTGCGCGGCGTTTATCAAGCTATCCACGATAATTGAGTAATCAAGGGAAGGCATCGCACGCTCGTAAGAAATTCAGAGAGAAGGGTAAAGGAATAGGGAAGAAGGCTCTCCAAACGATTGCCAGAAGAGTCACACTCGACTGTGTCCATTCCCAAGCATTTAGCGACAGCGTCGAAATTAACGAGCGACCTAACGAATGACTGGCCACGCGCACCGTCACATTTTATCTCGCGACCACTCTACAACTTCTTTATCGTTGTCTCTATCTCTTACCCTCCGAATCGTGGTTAAAATCCTTCCAAGCTTAACGCGCACAGACACTTTCTGCACATCGTGCAAACTGACATCTGACGTATTTATCGATGTTTCTTGAACTTTGATTACAAATATTTTTCAATTCCTTCGCACTCGCTTCGTCTATAGGAACTCATAAAATTTGAATTAATTGCCAAAAAAACGAAAGTTCAGACAAAATTCACAATTCATGACCGCTCATTATCTCCGTTTTCGAATTATCTTTAAATTGGTAATTAGCGATTTTTGATTAATTATCATTTTTTAGTCGCTTGTGAAGTTTGAAAGTGGAAAATGTGACGGAAAATTTGATTTTTTTGGGAATGCAATACGAACTAAAAGTTATTCTGATTCATGAGCTTCATTCCTGTGAAAGATTCATAGAAATCGGTTCAGTGGTCTTTGCGTGAGATTATTAGACTCGATTGAATTAACAAAAGGATGAAACCTGCTGGGACTTTTGGACAAGACCCGGTCAAGCATGTTCATTTCCGGTGGCGCTTTCTTTTTATTAAGAATTTCCAAGTCCGTTTTACTATTCGTCTTTCGCGAGCTGGCACACACTAGTGCGTGTGTAGTAGCGAGAACGGAGCCTTCATTGGTCTCAAATAAATCAGTATGACGTACGACGGTAGGGAACTGTAGAGAAAAGCTTCTCTCGCTGCTGGTGGTACGCGCCAGTTTAATTTGACAGTCGCCATCTTCCGTGGCGTTCAGCGACGTTAGCTTAATTACATTCCGCGTCGGGCTCATTGTATCTTCGAACCGAGTTATGTTCCACTCGCTTTCTCCGTGAACTCGCGTTCACCTGTATATGTGTGTGTCTATAGTCATCTAGAAGCGTTATCGAGGTCGTAGTGCCAGAGCGTCGTTAGTCTTGGACGGACGAGACCGAAGAGCCGCGTCTACAAAACCTCACGATGATATAACTTTAGAAGAGCGTGATCTTGAAAGAATGGATAGAAAGGCGCACAGGTTTGGGGGGTGCACTTGAAGCATTCATGAGATACTCCCAATGTCACTTTCCCAATCTCGTAAGTCGTCTCGACTCGGGTGAGACCCAAAGGAAGGATTTGCGACGCGAACCGAGTTTTGCGGAAACCGACGCAATGAACCTTGAAATTTGCAGCCTTCTTACTAAATGTACGATCTTCGTTATCGCTGCTGAGCTAAATAATTGCTTGTAAACGATTCGCAAACACAGAGTGACTTGACGGAACGACCAAGTTTAGAAAATTTAAAATCGTTCACACGAACGCAATGTCTTCGACGTGAAAAGGCTAAAGCAACACGTGATGCCTGAATCTCGTTACAAATTAAATCGTGCCTCGTAAAATCGTATCAAAAGGAAAGAAGTTTCCGTTCTGCTCACTAAAACAACTATTTATAGAATTTAATGATCGGCTTTGGCCATGCCAGGGGCAAGCCAGCTGGACGGTTGTGATCGTGATATGGCCGCGACGTAGGGTCGAACGATCAGGTGAGTGAGAATCATCGAACATGGAGAAACCGACGACGCAAGAGCTTTACAAAACGGAACAACGCAAGAGATCTATGTCTGTTCTCTGCTATTACCAGCGAGCATCATAGTTAACTAGTGACTGACTCACGCGAACGCACGCATATTCACAAAGTAGAAAATCGTCGCGCCCTGTGCCCTTCGGGCAGCAAACGAGGTTTTGCTGTCGTTCGTGGTGATTGTCGCCATACGAAGGGAAGGAAAGAAGTATATAAAACCGTGTGTGGGAAAAATAGCTTATTATGGGGCTTATGGCGTTCTGTATAAAGCTCGCGAGGGTTTGCAGGAACGAAGCCGGAAAAGGATCATAACGGCGTAGAGGAAAGATCCGAAGCTCGATGAAAGCCAAGACAATTGGAAGATAAAAAAAAGCCCAAGGTCTCGTTCACTTTGAAGCGGACAAGGAAAAATCCAACGTGGCGCGTTTGCACTGAAAATGTTGGTCATTCTATTTTAAAGATAAAAACGGAGTATTCTATTTTCTGTTTCAACGAAATATTGAGTTTGGAAAAGCTTTTTGCTCATATTGTTGTGGGCTTTTTCTTATCTCTTTGGGCTATCGAGCTGCGCAGCTCGATGATATGAAATTTGCCAGTATTGCCACTGCGGTAGCCACGGCTATATGGGGTCCAGCCTATAGATCCAGCTTTAGAAAGAGAAAGAAAGAGAGCGAGTGTGTGCCGCAAAGGTAAATGGGAGTTGGAGAGCGTGTTAGAGGGCAAGATAGAGAGCAGCGGAGCATCGCAAAGGCCGCATACGCTCAACGGAGCTTGCAACGTACATGAGCCAACCCGAGCGACGACGACTCGTCGCCCTAACGTGCAAACCGTAAAAGCTGCTTTGAGAGTAACTGTGTGACCACTCGAGCGCTGCCGCTACGATTCTTTGCCAAGCTTGCTGCCTGCAGGTGGCTTTGAGAGACCAGCGGAAGCAACGCCGAGTATAACGGCCGGAGTATCCACCTCAACGGGGCTATAGCCGCTAATATACATCCTCTCAGTGCCGCGTAAAGTTAAAAATTTACCTCGTGTTTGTCTGTTCAAATAACGACGCCCTCGAGTCACGTGATTTTTTTCTCGTTTTCATCGTGTTGGTACTGCTGCGTCGAGTATGGTTGCCACATCTTCAAGATCCAGCAGGTGGTTGCCTCTGAATAGTCGGGATTTCGGGGATTAAGTTTGCAGCTTAAAAGATAAAAAAATTTGCCAAAGCCTTACGTTACCGGAGCAACGACTTTATTACGAAATAACGTTACGAACTATTAGTCACTGACGCGGATGAAAATGTCAATCGTTTCGGTTATAAGCGCAATTCAGGTACAGAATATTGCTTGATCGATTCGTTAGTGCGAGGCGCGCTTGATTGAGCAGAACGAGACACTCTTTAGCCAACTATTCCCACTGGAAAAAAATCAATCACGGGAATTCGTGTCAATGTTCTCGAGCCGGGGATCGTTAAATTATATCGCTGGAACGAAGTTTCCAAGATTTTTAGTGAATTGCACAAAGAATTGAATTAGGACATCCTTATAGTTGATTACATTGCTTGATCCTGCCACCGGGGAGACGCCCATTAAGGGGTCTGGCCACCCTGGCGAACCGAGAAATGCACTTTTTCATTTTTTAATTAATAAATCCGAAACTATCGGTCGGAATATTTTTATTATTTAGGTCATTATCATGAAGAGTGTCAAGAGTAACATCATAAAATTTTTTTTGAAAATATTTACAAATGACGCCGTGACGTTAGTTGCCGCGGGGGTCCTCCACACGATACGCGCGGTCCTTGTCCCACCTGGAACTCGGTCATGGTACATCTGAAAAATAGAATAAAAATTCAGGTTATTACAATGTAGTGTGACTACAATGTAGCGTAGCCGTTTTGTTTTTCGAACGTTAGAAAAATTATGGTGAGCCGCAAAACAAAAATTATCATTTTTTCCCGATATTTTCCAAGCAAAAGCATTAATAAGAAAAAAACTAATCAAGTTATCGAAAAAATCCTACGTAACATTGTAGATAATGTATCTGAGAATATTAGGTGAAAATTTGAAAGCAATCGAACGGCTAGTCTCCGAGATTTCGAAGGTACCATGTCAAAAAATATAGTTTCGAGATAATCGCAAAAGAAAGTAGGCGAGTCTTACCTTCAATCAGCGATCCCTGGACCATAGACAACTCCTTCGGCAGCTGATTGCCAGTCTTGGGCCCTTTTTTGACCGTCCTTTCGTGCTGTTCTTGCTTCCTTAGAATCGTTTTGAGCGCGAATTTGCGCTGTAGCGCAGCGCTCATCGTCTGCTGTAATGCAGAAACTGCAGCTGCGATCTCCGATGGTTAGATTGAGTACGTTCATCATGAGCAGAATACTCTGTGTTTTTACAGTACTTCAGGTACTTTTTACAGTACTTCAGGTAACAAAGTAAACGATTCATAACATAAAAGGACACAATACGATAGCGGTATGGGCTAATACGCGCAAGTTTTGAAGAAAGGTCGCAGCGCGCGGTCGACCGCGCGCAGTGGGACCCAACCGCTCGCATTAGCGCAAAATCGGCCGCAGTAGCGCCAAACAGCCCGCAGTGGCAAATAACCGTCCGCAATGGTGCTCAAACTTGGAAAATGTGCCTGTAATTTTGCCAATATCGAATGTTTCCATACGCAACAGGTCTTAAAATGTCCGTTGTAGTAAAGGATTCATAAAAAAAAAATTAAAAAAAATGACAAAAAATAAAAATTCAGGGTGGCCAGACCCCTTAAGGAATTATCATCACAAAACGACTTTATTTAGGGTTCTTTCAAAAATTTCTATAGACGGTCTTGTCACCAAAACTAACCGTTTTCTCCGCTACGAAGAAAAATCTTCTGACGTATAGAATTTTAGATATTTAATTTCCAATTTTTCATTTTCGTCACGTTTTGTCAAAAAATGGCAAAAATTTAATTGCAAAGAAAATGTATTC
The DNA here is from genome assembly GCA_037043255.1 of Diadegma fenestrale. Taxonomy (NCBI): domain Eukaryota; kingdom Metazoa; phylum Arthropoda; class Insecta; order Hymenoptera; family Ichneumonidae; genus Diadegma; species Diadegma fenestrale. Next base: position 752,756 of record CM073310.1, read on the forward strand.
ATGATTTTTTTTGCAGCAAAATTTTAAACACATTTTTGTGCAACTTGTAAACGAAACGTGATTTTGGTGTCAAGAATTCGAATACTAAATTATTAAAGAATCCTAAATATTTTTTGATCATAATACGTTAACGCAATGAACTTGCCGGTTGCAGGAAAGAGGGAAAAGCAGCCAGGGTTTTGAAAAAGACAAAAATCAAGGAAATCGGTTGATTTCCATTTATACTAAGACCTGGTTATTTTTATGCTCCTTGACGCTCCTTGACTAGTCCGTGTTTAGTTTAGGATAACGATCGATGACTTCGAATCGTCATAATTTACGGAGTGATTGTGTGAATTCCAAATGAGTTGCAATATTCGGAAAGATTACTCGGGCCACTATTCCATCAACCGCAATCGCCATGTATAGCGCCCTCTGAGAAATATTCAGCACGACCATATTCTCCCCTTGGTTTTCTTACAAGTTGACCCTCCCCACGATTGTTGTCTAATGAGGAAGTCACTGTCATTCGGCTGGAGGACATTCGCGATCGAGCGGCTAAATTGCCTCTCTTCGTACGTATTTGAAAGATTTTCTTGAAAGGAGAGTGAGATATACGATCGGTGAGTGACCTGGCAACTTTTTTTTCCCGGAGAAGCAGAACAGAAACGATGGAGGATGATTAAAACGAAGGTGGGAGGGGCGCATCGCGACACGACCTTACCCAGAGATGGTCGCAATCTATCTCAGTCTCTCATTGTCTCTTTATCGTTCCACGCTCTTTTATTCCATCAGGACGAAATAGCTAACGATTGCGAAAAATTCGCTTTCCTCGGATTTTCCAGATCCGAATAATCGAGGTAGCTAATAGTCTTATAAAAAAATGTTGCATCGTATTTTTACCCTGTGTCCACTCTGTCACCCTGCCATTGCTCGCAGGAAAGTTGGAGCAAAAAATTCATGAGAAAATAATGGAGAGATTTTTCGCTAAGAAGAGGGCACAAGACGAAAAGTCCAGCCTCCAGTGATCGTTAGCCACAAAGACGATTAATCAAACGTGCTGCAGGGCTGTGGACAAAAGTGAACACGCTCGCAATCACTTTTGGGAATCTCAGAGCCAGCAATTACCGTGATTTTCAATCGAAATAAGAAACCAGTCACTTTTCTATTTGGCCTTGATCAACTTTTATTTTATTTTTTTCACCTATTCCGGCAATTTGGGGTAATAAATGAGTTGAATTTTGAAAAATTCATATCTTCTCCTAAAAGGACTCACCTTGGGCTCATTCTTTTCGTATTTTGATGCAAGATCACGTGAACCTTAGGCAACGTTTCTTTAAGTAAAAAAATTAGTAAAAACGGAGCGTTTAAGGGTTAATATCGAAGAAAAAATGAAAAATGAAAATGCCGCTCATGTCGCCCATCGTATGGAGAAGGCTCGGGCATCAAGCCACAAGAGAAATTGGAGGAGCTCGGTAAATGATAGGAGTTATTAATAATCCATCACTCATCGCTCGCCACAAGATGTTTCGAGTGGCGCAATTACGCGGTAACTAAAATTAGACCGTTACCTATTAGCATACAGTGTTGCAGCAGCGAGTGAAGGAAATCGGTAAGATGGATAGCGGGAGAGTCGAGCAGGGAGGTAGAAAGAAACAGTACTGCAAGGAGAAAGGAGGACAAGAGAGAGAGAGAGAGGGAGAGATTAAGAGAGAGAAACGGAGGAAAGCTCACTCAAGCCCTTTTACCAAAAGTAACTCAACTCCGGGCGTTGCTTCACCTTGCCATGGCCCCTCGTTCCTTCTTCTCGCGTCAAACTGACTCGAGTGAAAAAAATTTTAACGAGAGAGCCAAAAGGCTCGGAGCGACGGGCTAGTCTACGAACATACTGCTTTCTCTGTTCTTGTGCTGCTTCGTCATTCGGCTTTCAACAGCCTCGAACCGTGCACTGCGTCGCCTGCTCGTTCCTTCTCTCAACGTCGCTTTCATAAAGGACCAGTGGACAGTTTTCCTAGTCGTCAAGCTCAAGTATACTCAACGGCATACCACCAGAGTTTTATGTTAATTATTAACTCGGTGATTGTCGACACCGTCATTCATTTATTTATTGCTTCCGCGCGCATAAACCCTCGAGAGTCCTTACATGCGCGTTCTATCGCTTCACGCTGACATTATTCCTTCTCCTAATCCTCATTTCTTATAGTTTCATCGAGTACAAATTTTGATGATTCAGATTTTGAATAATTGACCCTTCGATTCCATACTGGGTCGTTTTGACCCAAATAATTTTCTGTCACCGATTATTTGGCATTTAATGGCATCGAATATTTTGATTCTTGATCTTCGTTTTCGTAAAAAAAAAGAAATTGAGCCCATAAAATATGGACAATGAATAGTTACCGGACGATTTTAAAAACTTCTCGGTGTGCCTTCGAATGGTTTAATAAATTTCATGACGGAGCGGTCACCCAACCAAGTATTGACTTCGTCCAGACTTCATAATTTTAGTTACCGAAAAATCCAGAAACGACGAAAATTTTCGTTTCTGGACTCAACGTCCAGATTTTTTCCAGATAATTCCGTAATTCCGTCCAGATAATTTCGTTTTTAGGTCTGAGTGAGAACAAATTTTAAGGAACCGAATCTTACGGGTCATCGAACGTTCGTGCACTGGGGCCGGTGCATGGGATACGAGAGACAAATTTAAGGAGAAAACCTCGACGGAACCACACACAGACTGCGCACCCATGACTCTCGCGGTCAAAACGCTAATTTCCATAACCATAGCGAGCCATGGAAAATTATATAAAGCAATGCAATGAAAATTTATATAAATGCAAATGCTACGACATCCGGTTCTCATCTTTCACGACAAGTTGTCATCTCCTGGGAGGCTTACAACTATGCGCACAGTCCTTTTGTACATTTTACTTGATCCTCGCACCTCGCGACTCTTTCTTTTTCCATCTCTCTCTCTCTCTCCCTCTTGGTCTCTTTAGGTTCCGCGGCACGCATACCTAACGCGCAATTAGCTCGAGTGTAATTTGACTCGCGGGCGTCACATCCACGAACGGTGCGGCAATAGAAACGCCGGAAGCAGCAGGACGAATTAAAAGCGCATGCGGCTCGTTTCTGGACCGCTCCACAGCTGAGCACGCTAGCGAAAAGAATGACGGAACGAAAAAAGCCAGCAAAAAGGATGTGGGACGCGTAAAAGTTGAGTGGAAAAAAACTTACTGAAGAGAGAAAGCAAAAGAGCCTGAAAACGCGTTTCAACGTAATTAGCCGCAACTTCGAGGACGTCGTTCGATTATTTTCGCGTAAACGATCGAACTATGCCTGCGTGATACTTAACGATTGTTAACATCATGCAACAACATATCGAACCAAAAATACTAGGCCACGATGCGACCCAGATAAAGCTGATTAACTCGGTAATTATTAATTGTCGGTTCCACCTAACGGAACGTACATTAGTCGAGGTTGTAATGATTTTCACAATATATAGGCAAAAACCAATTATTTCCCGAAATTCGATATTTCAGCCGACCGGGGGAGTAATCGATACTGGCCAATTGCTTCCTCGTACAAAATCCAAAATTCATATCCAGTGCAGCAGTAATTTGACAATCTTTTACTAAAATGTCGAAAAGTAAATCACGAAAATTGAGCAGCTCTTTTTTTTACTCCATGCAGTCGATCAAAATCCATGAACCAGTGGGACTTTTCCAGCTCTCGTTTATTCATTATTCAAAAGCACTTTATGAATTTTTGTTCGTTGTTCTTTCAGCTTGCGCCACGTACCAATGAATCGACAATTTGTCCATTAATTCGTACACGATCCGTAACGTCGATGGCCCGGTACGTAATTCTGCACGCACTCCAGTTATCGACGTGTATTTTTTTCCGCCGGATGCTAGACAAGCGGAATTAATAACGGATTTTCTGCGCACGAGCCTTTATCGCGAATATAATTAAAATAAAAAAAAACGGAACGAATGAAAACAAAAAAAGTCACAGTCGCGACAACGAAATCATTTGGATTTTTCCACTCGAACCTGCAGCTTTCTAGCATCGTCGCTATGTGCCTCTTTGCGAACGAATACTCGAATCTGTCGCGCTTGAATAATGCTCGATGGCTTTTCAGTATGTTCAATAAGCGACATCCTGGCTCGGCCTGAGTATTCGCGCTCTCGATTCTCGTTGATGGCGAATGTGCCATTTGTTTGCCTATTCCATCGGCATATATCGCCGAGATCGAAGCGGAATACCGTCTACGGAAAAATCTATTTTATTGACGATAAGAAAAAAAAAAAACGTTTCTGCTCGGTAAAGTACGAAATTATATGCGCGTTCAGGCAGTGATTAAATAGCCGAACGGCCTTTCGTCTCAGGGACTTGGAGGAGATTACCGGAGTCTGTAATCTCGGGTTTCTACTTTTTTTTTTTTCTTAGCCGTGGTTTTTGCCATCGTGGCTTTATGATCCAGGAAACGTTTGGACGTGCTCGTAACTCTTTGAGAATTTGCTATTTATTGCCTTTCATTTTTACGAACAACACAACGGGATGCTGTGGCGAGAAGGATTTTTCAAAACCGATTTTCATGCCCCTCGAGAGTGCATATTTCTTTCGGACGAAAAGAAATAGGGCTAAAAAAAAATCACAGAGGCCAATTGACAAGAATCAAAAATTTTCAGCAAAAATTCATCATACATCTAAATATCATGAAATTTTAGGGTAAATATTTAGAAGTGGGGCTTTTCCCAAAAGTGGAGATTTTTTTTTTTTTTAAATATTTACCAATTTTAGAAACAAAACAAAAAAGTTGGACGAAAAATAAAAATAAATTGAATAATATAAAATTCTTCTGGCTCGTGGTATTTTTATGGAATTTTGTGATATTTTTAGCAAGTAATTACGTTGCGTCGCCGTAATATTGCGCAAGGCCTGTAAAAAAAATTGATGGATGAATCGAACGATGTGGAGATGAAGTCGCGACAATTTTTTGACCCACCATACGAGGCTCATGAAAACAAAACGGACAAGGAGCTCGCGGGACGGGAGAGCGAGAGAATTGAAAAGAAAAGAAAAACAATAATTGAGGAACCGGTGGATTTAGAGGCTTTGGCCGGGCTGAAAAACTGATAGCGCATCAAGCACGGAGGCCTCGTAATTTCGGTATTAAAATTTCAAGTTGCGCAACCAGGCGTTGCAACAGGCTGGTGATGGTGGAAGAGACTCGCTCGGATTCGTCGAGTCAGATGCGTTTGTCTCACTCGGGTTTGTTATAGCAGGGAAAATACGGCGAAGCTGATGCTGCATCAATTTGAGTAGCTTCCTCCCTCTCGCTTTTTCTTCCGTGTATCTCTCTCGAGTCGGCGAGGCAGAGAGAAAATGCAGCGAAAGAGCGAGCCAGGGAGGGAGAAGGAGAAAATGCCGGGAAAGATAAAGAGAGGCACTAAATGAAAATCGTTGTTAGAAGCGCACGCTTCCGCAGACACTCGACTGTAATACTGCCTAGCGTCATATTAAAATCGTGGCATTGTTCGATACGAAGAACACTCGTACAACGCGCGAGAGAGAATGAGAGACACTGAAGATGAAAATAACAGAGAAAGGGAAAGAGCTGGATTAGGAAACGAACAAGCGAAGGTAGACGTTGTAATAAAAATGCAGAGACGCGCACGCGAAATCGAGATCAATACCACCTGTTCGCACTTACGAACAAAATCATGGGAAAAAGGACAGAACGGGAGCGAGAGTGAGGAAAAGCGAGAGAGAGAAAATATTCGAATATCCCCAATCACCGAGTTATAGTCCAGTCATTATATACATTTGGAAATGTAAAGAACCGAGACAGCCAAATTTTGGATATTACGTGGGGGGTGCTAGAAAATTTATGATGAAAAAATTGAGTTTAATCCTTTTTTCAAGATGGCGGAAAACCCACAAGGTTATTTTGATCGACAATTTAAACTGAAGCTTTTCTATCACCTCCCCGACGTGATATCCAAAATTTGGATTTCTCGGTTCATTTGCATTTCTAACCCGATTTTTCCGACGTAATGACTGGACTATTATTGTTTTTTCCATTTCGAACTGTACCGGCGACTCCTAAAATTAAAAAATACAGTCGCAACAGCCAGAACTCGATAGAACCTCAATTCGACTAGTCTGATTTATGTAGTGCGAGAAGCCAATTTTTTTCCGGCGTCACCGTATCGCGTATGCGGCGTGAAACGAAAATCGTGCTCACACGGAAAAACTACTCGAAAACGTTGAGAATTTATATTCAAGGGACGCGGCAGCGGCTTGACGCCAAGTTTAAAAGGAAAAGCGTAGCGCGAGAGCTGCCATACTCTTATATACAGTAAAATAGGCGTTTTATGACGTCACAGGAACTTTAAATCGTTCTCGCAGGAAAACGGGTTGAGGGAAAAATCTCATATTAGATTTCAATTTTCTATGATTTTTTATCTTTCGAATGGTTCTTGGTGGAAAAGAATCCGTTCAGCCAATCCGGAGAAATCTGACATTAAAGATTCCGCGTGTGAAAATTTTTTTACTCGCTCTGAGTAAAAAATGAGTGAAGTGAATATTTGGGAAGTACGACGAAACAAAAATTTATTCGGATTTTTTCTGCTTTCTTGCATCAACACGAGCGCCAATGTTATTACATGATAGCACAAATAAAGTGCTGTATAAAAAAAGGTATGTCGTAACCTAACTATCATTGAGGGATGTTCGCCAGATAATCCTTGACGTTTGAAGGATCGAGCCGTCTGAACCCATTTTCATCGCATATTCCAACTTCGATATTATCCGCGGTCATTTGACCCTCGAAGCCTTCGATCAGTGTGAGAATGGCAGTGTGAACAGCATCGTCCAGTTCTAAATCTTCGCTGTACCTCTTTTCCAAAAACGTCTTGCCGTTTACAAAGTTTTTACCCATCGCAGTTGCTTTCCACGCGAAATATGCGCCCGATGGATCGCATTGGAAAAGATGCGGCTTGCCGTTGTCCCAACCGCAGATCAGAAGCGATACTCCAAATGGACGAACGCCGCTTTAAATTAAAGACATTTTCCTTCACATTTCTCTTCTCCTAGCTCGAGTCTCGAAACTCGACAACAAAAAGTTATGCAATGACGCGATTATACTAAATTAACGCTTTAAATTGAATGGAGAGCCCTGTTTTTTTTTTTTTTCTAAACCGCCTTTACGAAAAAACGAGTTGAGTTCATTCAAACGTTTTTCATCCCGTTCGACATTTTTAAATGCAATATTATTCGTCAAAATCGAATGATTCACTCAATTTAGTTGCTTGGAGTCACAGCTTGACTTTTCTTTGGTTTTGATTGAATTTTCGAGATGCAATATGAACGCGAGATTAACGATTACAGCAAACCGAAACAAAATTTCCTCAAAAGCTCGCGAATTCGTTGAAAAAATGATTTTTTTCAAAAATATTCATTGATTTGTTTTTCATTGATTCAGGTAATTTCGTCAGGGAGTCTCTTCAATTTTTGGTAAAGATTGAGTGAATTAATATCGAAGTTTGTAAAACTAAAAAAATATTAGTTTTTGGTATCCACATTTCAAACTTTGGTTTGCGTTATTTTGAATAATCACCGAATTATTTCGTTTGATGGTATTTCACAGGATCCTGAGCAAAAGCTCAAACACCTTGTAATTATTTTCTTTGTCATTTGTTCAGTTTGAAGCTCGAGATTCACAAAAAACGAGGATTATTTTGGAACGAATGAAGAAAATGGTTTACCCGGATTGCGTGTACTCTTGCATGACCATGGCGACTCTCTGGACAAGCTGAGCGGTCGGAATGGGCTCCTGGTAGACCAGAAGATACTGTTGAGCCATTTTTCGAGCCTGTTTCACCAGGAGTCGATAATCCGGACCCATTCCGCTGTAGACCATTCCAATGTGCTTGGTAATCATCTCCACTTTGTTGACGCTATGTTCTTCGTAGAGAATCGACTTGTGCTTGTTCTCCGTTGCAAGAACGATGCCGTTGGACGCTTTGATGCCCACGCTCGGGGCACCCGCCGCGACCGCCGCCAGAGCATATTCAATTTGCACGAGCTTGCCCGAAGGACTGTACAGAAAAGCGTCGACTCGTTATCAATTTTAAACGTGTTTCATCTCACGCAAGTCTTTGTCGTTTATACACAAAAAGAAGCCTTTGCAGATTGTGCAATAGAATCAACACGATTTTGCTGATGAATGTCAAAAAAAAAGTGTCGATTCATTTTTTCATCAACTATTTCAAAATCACGAGACGTTGTCAAGATTTTGACGAGGCGAATTTCGAAAAAATGCCATTTTTCTGTATATCGAGAGTGAGCAATTGAGCAATAAGTTTCGTTGCGTTTTAACGAAAAATGCTTTTTCGTTACGAATTTATTCGGTTTCGGTAAAATTGAATATTGTTGTTTGAGGCACAATAATTATCAACAATGTTCTAGTCATGCAGCGTGATTCTAGTTTATTGAAACGCCGGACGGAAAATTTGAGGTTAGACTGATAAATCGTTGGCTCAAGTATTTTCCGACGACCGGACAAAAGATATCGAACGTTCAAACAACTCGAGTTTATTGAACGACCATTATTGTTACGGATAAACATTAAAATACAATATTTACCTGAAAGTTGTTAACGAAAAACTGTATCTTTCCGAAGCCATGACAATTACTTTGCAACTATACAGGCTCTGAAGTTTGGCGCCTCGGAAATCTGGCTAGTCAGCAGCTTCAGACGACTCAACATCAAGCGGCGTTTTCACTGACTCTCCGCCATCGCGCGAATCGATTAGCCAATCAAATTGGACTTTCTTGGATTCCAAACGTAATTTCACCGAGCTGTCATCCATTCTCCGTTTAACCTCAAATTTACTGTTCGTGTTCGAATCGTTTAATCGAACGTACGGTCAAGTTGTGTCAAATACGTTTGTAAATGTAATATTGAAATTTATTAATTATAATAAAGGGGCTATGGGTTAATGGGCTATTTAATAAATTTATAGAATTAATTAATTTAAGATTTTAATCAATAAATCGAGTATTCGGTCGGTAATGGCACGAAAACAAACTGGTCGAACTTAACCTAAAATTAACAATATTTATCGACGATTGTCCGCATTAAAACTAATAAAACGTCGAAATAAGAATAAATCAAACATGGACGAGGACGAAATGGAAAGTTTCGAGATAACCGATTACGATTTGGACAATGAATTCAATGTCAATCGACCGCGACGGAAACTAACGAAACAGCAACAAATGCTCGGTATATGGGCTGACGACAGTGACGAAGAGCAACCAACGGCTAGACAATCGAAACATTTTAACAAAGGACCGAAAAACTATACAGCCCCAGTAAATTTTGTAGCTGGTGGAATTCAACAATCCACCAAAAACAAGACCGATAGAAAGAAAGATGGCGAAGAAGACGGAAGCGAAGCGGAGCAGGACGAAGAAGAAAACCAGGAAGATGACGACGACACGCAAAGGCCACGCAGGGGCGACGACGACTACGTGCCAAACAGCTCGAGGTTTGATTCGTTAACGATAGTAATTAAGACGAAAAAATAACAAGGGTTTAAAAATTAGCGAGTTTTTAGTCGCCTGTGAAGTTCTTAGTATGGATTTAACTGAAAAATATTTTTTCCAGCGATTCTGAAGGCGAGGAGATGAGCAACGCAAGAGCAAAACCGTCGTTTTCAATGAACCCGAACGCGCACGGCGACATAGCTGGGTTGAGGAGAAAAGGCGAAAAATTCAATCCGGCGTTGCTGAAGACGGGGGTCGGCAGTTGGGAGGTCCATACGCGAGGAATAGGAGCGAAGCTTTTACTGCAGATGGGCTACGAGCCGGGAAAAGGTTTGGGGAAGAAGCTCCAAGGCATAAGTGCGCCGGTGGAGGCGCATTTGCGCAGAGGGAGGGGAGCGATCGGGGCGTACGGTCCGGAAAAAGTGGCCAAGGTTGCGGAAAAGAAAAAGGACGAGGATGTTGAAGAGGCAAAAGAGTTCAAGGTCAAGTTGTCGCAGTGGCGCAAAGGCGACGGGGGCAACAGCAACGCGAAGAAAAAGGTTCGCTACCATTATCGGAGCGTCGATCAGGTTTTGGAGGAAGGGAAATCGATGGTGGACCGGAGGCCGGCGGGAGGCGCGAGCAGCGACATGAGCAGAGTGAAGGTGATCGATATGACGGGGCCTGAGCAACGAGTGCTCAGCGGCTACCACGCGATCGCTAGTGGCCAGAAACGACCGGACGAAACAATCACCGTCACGGACAAGAAAACGTCGGGCTATTTTGAGCTGCCGGAGCTCAAGCACAATCTCAATCTCTTGGTCGACATGTGCGAACAGAATATCATTCAGAATGACAGAAGAACTCGCTGTCTGAGCGACCGTATGGTTGCTCTGGATGCGGAGAAAAAAAATATCACCAAAGTCGTAGCTCAGCAGGAACAATTGATCGATACGCTCGCAGGGGTTCTCGCGATTATCGAGAAACTCGTCGATCAAACTGACTCCATCGCCCTCAAAGAAACTGCTGAGGCTTTTAAAAAATTACAAAACAAGTATTACGAGGAATACAAACTCTACGAATTGGGCGATTTAGCGAGTAGTTTCGTTGCTCCCAAATTAAAGGACAGCCTCGCCACGTGGAATCCACTTGTTCAGCCTAAACAACCGATCGCGCTTATTAAAGAGTGGAAGGATATTCTTCAAGTCGGTTCTGGGACGCTACAATCGAGGAATATGCAACCGTACGATCAACTCATTTGGAACGCCTGGATGCCGTCAGTCCGTGGAGCGGTACAGTAAGAAATCTTTATCAATTTTTTTTCCCATCATACCTAGAAACGGTCACACGTGATTTTGTTTCGCTCATCGAGTCGTGCAGACCTGGACGAAGTCGCAAAGCGTCGTGAAATAGCTTGGAAACTTGATCGCCGTCCACAAATATCTCAGCCTTTTTCTTTTGCATATCCGTTCCCACAAAAACATCGCGGTAACATTCTCGGTGTTCCCTGAACACTTTGAGCGACTTTTTCTGGGCGATTGACCTGAAACGTCAAAATCCAACAATATTCGCGTTTCTTTTCCTTTCCCAAACGAGACGTAATTTTAAAAAAGTTGGAAACGTTCAATAAAATGTTTTGGAGCGTGTTGAGTTTGTGCCAAAGTGGCACAACCAATAATGCAGGCATTTTTTACATCGGTAAATGATTCGGGAAACACCGAACGAAAAAATCGATATTTTACGTCACGGTAACAGTTAATTGATAAAAAAAAAAATTGCAATTCAAGAAAATCGAAGTTTTGGCAATGTCAGTCTCAGTCCCTTGGCGAGACGTTGCAATTTTTTGTATACATTTTTCGAATTTTTTACGAATACGTTTGAATACGCTTATGTATAGATTTTTGGACTAAGTATTTAAATCTTGTTGACAGGCAATGGAAGTGTCGACAGCCGGATCCCATGATCGAATTGATAGAAGATTGGATGCCACTGCTTCCGGCATGGATATTGGAAAATATATTGGATCTGATGGTGCTCCCGAAATTGACTCTCGAGGTCGAAGAGTGGAATCCACTGACCGACACAGTGCCGATTCACACATGGATTCATCCTTGGTTGCCAATAATGCGCAATCGCATGGACACACAAATATATCCAATAATCCGTCGGAAATTGGGCTCGGCTTTGGGTGGTTGGCATCCGTCGGACAGATCAGCTCGGCTGATGCTTCAGCCTTGGTCCCAAGTCTTTACCAAAGGCGACATGGAAGCTTTTCTCGTTAAAAACATTCTTCCAAAGCTACAAATCGCCCTCTCTGAATTTGTTATCAATCCTCACCAGCAACATTTGGATCAATGGAATTGGGTCTACGAATGGGCCACTTTGTTACCCATTCAAATAATGGTCGGATTGTTGGACAAATTTTTCTTCCCCAAGTGGCTTCAGGTACTCGCTGTGTGGCTCAATCATTCACCCAATTATGATCAAATCACCAATTGGTACATGGGCTGGAAGGGCATGCTCAACGATAGATTGCTGGCCGAACCAATTGTCAAAGGTAAGTTACTCAACAATTATTAAGCCCTAGCCGTGCTTGATGACTCTGAAGTTTGCATCGTTGGAATGCAACGAAATTCACTTTTATCTTTGACCAAAATAATTATTCAATCTGAGAATGTAATTACGATGATAAAATCATCAATTTTTGCCATTCAAAAAGCATATTAGCTCGAAGAATTTGGATGACATTGAAAATTGAACGAATCTTTGATAAAATTCAATATTTTTCGATGCATTCCAACGTTGCAAACTAAAAGCTGCCGCTAGCTCAATATAAAAAATTACATTATTTTTTTTTTTTATAAAATCTTCAAACTTTGATTTTACGAAAATCGCTCAATTTTTTTTCTATTTACAAAGTGTCAATCTGGTTACCGCTCATTATCTTCGTTTTCGAATCATTTTCGAATCGCGAATTAGCGATTTTTTGTTCATCATCACTTTTTAGTTGCTTATCAACTTCGAAAGTGGAAAATGTGATTTTTTGGTTCGGTTTCCTAGAAAAAGAAGATCGGAATACAGCCTGAAACCTTTTCCGATTCATGAGCTTCATTCCTGTGAAAGTTTCATCAAAATTCGTTCAGTGGTTTTTGCGTGAAAAGGGCACAAATACAATTTTGCAGTAGAATTTTATGTATATAAAGAAATATATTGAAATAGATGTGAAATTCAATTCAAGCTTCCAGCTGACTGAGAAAATTGAAATAATTGCAGAAAAAAGCATCGGGTTGGGGCAAAAAGGTGCCGAACGTTCTATTCATAAAAAAACTGAACATCGTCTCATTTTTCAACGTTTGATTGTCGATTCTTTATTATTTTCCGTATCCATTTTTTCCTGGCAGTGATGGCGAAACAAATCGTACCAAAATAAATTCGATAATTCTCCAAGTTTTCCAGTTCGCTGGAAAAAAAAGTCTGAACCAATAATAATGTTAATTTACTTGAAAATTTGCAGAGTATTTCAAGAAAGCATTGGACATGATGAATCGGGCAGTGGCGACTCCACAGCCGCATCAACCAGGAGCAATGGAGCAAGTTTCGTATCTCACGAGTTTAGAGCGAACTCAGCCGACGATGTCGCAGATCCCAGCGACGGCTCAGCCAAGAATCGAGGTGAGTAGATCGCCTAAGAAGCTGGAGTTTCTCAGATTTTCCAAAATTCGTTGAATGATACAATTTTCCTTTTTTTCTGTCATCTTTACAGAGACTTGCCGAGGCCGTTCGTACTGCGTCGCAAATACCTCAAGGGTTCAAGGACCTCGTACAGAAAAAGTGCGAAGAACGCGGCATCCTCTTCATGCCCATTCCCAACAGATATCGAGAGGCGAAACAGGTGTACAAAGTTGGCAACGTTCAAGCTTTCATCGAGGGAAATGTACTGTTCGTTTGTCACAACGGAACCAGCTGGGTACCCACAAACTTGAACGCTCTTCTCGACATGTCCGAGATGTAATGAAATTATGTAATTATTGACCTTTTTATAAATAATATTTAATAAATATATCGATAGATCGGTAAATATGACGCTTTACGGATTAGGCCATTCTAGACCGAGAAAATGTCGACATTTTTTTCGTCTATTCTCCAGCTGGGCTATCGACGTATTAATATCACAAAATCACTTTATTTAGGATTCTTTATTAAATTCTTTATTAATTGAATTGAATTTACAATTTTTTCATCACTTTTTCCATCCGATCGTTCGGAACTTGAAGTCGCATTTCGTTTATGAGTTGCAAAAAATTGTGTTTCGGATTTTTCTTCCAAAATTTCGGCTCATAGCATTTTTGGCTGTCTGCAAAAACAAATCCTGAATACATTTTTCTTGCAATTGCACTTTTGCTGTATAAACGAAGCATAGAGAGAAATTTTGTCATTCTGGTTCACGAAAAAATACTCACCGCCAAGTATTTATGGCGAGAGTCCTCAAAAAACTTTTTTTTATGAAAAATCAACGATTGATGATTTCGGGTACAAAAAATCACGCAAAATGATGCGTCGATTGGGGCACCAGAACGAAAATCCCTGTCCTTAGAAATTTTGTTCGTTTCATTAATTATTTCCTAGAAAAAAAAAAAATAGAAAATTAGCCTGAAATGTGTTCTCCATTATTTTCCTGCATTCACAAACATTTTTTAAAGGGATCGTTAATTATTGCGGCGAATTATTTTATCGTCCTGGTAAGGATTTTATCGATTGAGCTTCGCTCGAGAAATGGCTGCAAATTCCGAAAGTACAAATTTACTGAGAAGGTCGACCAAGAGAATAAAAAATGGGTCTCAGCTCATTTTTGCCACTTTCCTGAGTCCGCTTTTTTTTCTTCGTCGAAAAATTATAGAAATCGTGACTTTCGAAGTGTCGATTCTGCTATACCGAGGTCCGATACGGATGATCCCTATAAAAACGTTTTTTTTTACCCAATCCCTACTGCGGATCGAGTTTCCAACAAAATTCGCTTAAATGTCTCGAAAATTATGAAGTCCACTAAGAATTAAAAGCTTGCAAAGTGGCCCGGGTCAATCTGACCCGATATCGAAAAGACGATGTTCGAAAAAGAAGAAATCTTGCCGGTTTGTATGAAATTTTTTTTTTTTTACAGACGCCTCAACGTCTCTATGTGTTGCGATAATTTTTATAGTCTGAGCATAAAATGAACTTTTGTTTATTTTCGTACGTGCGATCTTGAGGCGAACGTCTAGACTGTTTCGGAGCAGCTCGTTTGTCTAATAACATCACAGATCGAGAGCTCTGTAACATTGTGTACGAAGGATCGAGCGTAGCAGTGAGACTGGTCCTGGAAGGATGGACCAGTCCCATCCCTCGCCCACACGCGAGCCGTGTCTACGCCGTATCCACCATCCGTCGTACAGTCTGGCTCGAGGAAAATTTGCATCTTTTGTCCGAGGGTGGGATGGTGCGTCTTTACCATACGATTGTACCAACTTTGACTCGACCATCAAGCCACAAAAGGACTTGACTTTCGAGGTCTCGCCTCTGCGTATCTCTCGATTAATATCGCGAAATTCTTCGTCCTCTCATTCTATGAAATCGGTTAAATACTGATTCAGCTATTTTCTCATTTCGCTGTACTTAAATAATATAAAGTGTGCGTTAACGATGCTGCGATACAACTGGCTGGAGCGTGAAACTTTTTTTTCGTTGGTACTGGTTGACGTTGCTCGTCTCACCAAATATAAATGGCTTCTCGTTTGATTTAATGGATCGTTTCGAATGAATAATCGTGCATGCATAATCCACAATGTATTAAAGACACGGTGAAGGTATTTTTACACGAAAACCTTCGTACTTTGAGTATCGTACTAAGATGTTTCGTGCTTTATGTGCGGCAACGGTTAGAGTGGCAATAAAATCGGCATTGAGCGTGGGCGCGATCGATACGAGATTTCAACTCCACCAGTGAGTCCCTTCCTCACAGTGTGCTCTTTATCGACCTGGCCGACCTGATGCATATTATGGCTCTTGCCGACTATACGTATCGTCTTTGAAAATTTCATCAATTGTCGAAGGAAAAGTCCGATCTAGAGGATGTGTCGCTGACGTTTTCGCTGAAGACTCGCTCAATATGAAAAATTTTATTTTTTTCCTCCAAAACCTTCAAATTTTGATTTTACGAAAATCCCTACAACTTTTTTTTTTACAAACTGACACTCCAGTCGTGCATTAGCTTCGTTTTCGGAGTATCTTTGAATTGGTAATTGGCGATTTTTGATTTATTATCATTTTTTAGTTGTTTGTTAAATTCGAATGTGGTAAATATGACGAAAATGGGATTTTTTTGGTTTGGGTTCCTAAAAACAAAAAAACAAATTTTTCGGAAAATTTTGTTGCAAAAAAACAAAATTCGGAATGCAATACAGCCTGACATGGATTCATGAGCTTGATTCGTGCGAAAGATTCATCAAAATCTCAAAGTGCCTTACAAAGTCATCGAACTCAAACTTCCAACTCTTGAACTTGCAAAAATCCGCAAAAATCTCGATAATATTTATATATTAAACGTGTCACCGATAATAACGATAGTCGAGGTGTCGAATCAGCCTCTAGCCAACGCTCTCGCTTATGCGAACCATTTAGCCTATACGTAGGAAAGGACAAAACAGCGAATAAAAATAAAAGGCGATCTAACAAGAGATAGAATTGGTGAGTAACAATTCTTATGGTCGTTCCTCGCCATCCTACAAACTCCCAAATCGCAGACAAGACTTCCGTCCTAGGGTAAAAGGCTTAATTGCTTTGACCCGAAAGAGAAGTGCATAGCGTGTTGCATCTTCCCTAAAATTCGACAAGTTCACGGGGACTCACGACAACCTGCACAAGAGGTCGCACTTTTTTATGGTACAGGAAATTGGTGATTTTTTCCGTGAGTAAAACAGGATTAGTCATCTCTCGGGCTGTAAAGAGAAGCTGACAAAAACGAGCGAGTCGAGTCGCGGGGTAACACGAATTATGCATGGTTTTATATGTATATATCTTTTTTTTTTATTGTGACGATCATTCTCTCGGGGAGTGATGAGTCAGCGTGAAAAAACGACGCGGACGTTTCGGCAGAACCAGCTGGATAAGAATTCCTCTTTAGTATTTCGTTTCCACTGGTGGTCGTACATGCGAGCCGAGGAACGACAGGTGTGAGAATATTTTCTGCACCCTGTTGGGTCTCAGGTGCTTGGAAGTGTCGAGATTCGTCAAGATTCTCGCGAAATTATTGCCGACGAGGTCAAACGAGCAAGAGGTCATTTTTTTCGATAGTTCAATGGTCGTCGCGATGGTTTTTAATTGAGGTATAAATTGTGCGACGTTTTTCTAATCTGAAGAGAAACAGTTTGTTATTTTTTCTTTGTCCTGATTTAATTTGCTACGAGATGCTGTCAAGCTTAACAAAAATGGAGAATAAAAAAAGGTTTTCGTATTTTTTCAAAACAATCTATTGCGTCGAATACAAAGGATCCTTTGTGTGTGCCACTTGGTAAGGAATTTTCAGAGATTTTTTTTGCTTTCGCAAAAGTATGAATCACTGATGGCCAGGTTGCATGGTATTGGCGCGAATTTATTCAACATATACGACGGCGATGAGGGAACAAGGGGAAGTTTGAGGTACTCGCGGAGGACGCGCGTCTTGTCGCGATCGTTATCGGTGGCAAAGAGAAAGAAAGAAAGAGAGAGAGAGAGAGAGAAAAGGGGGTGGCGGGGAGGCTCTGACCCTCGCGCGCAGTGTCGGTGACACCATGTTGGTGCATCGAACTCGAAACATCAGAGAATTCAAGCTACCCGAAGTCGTTCTTCGGAGCGTTGTATGGGCGATTGTGAATCCCCCATGCAACGAGTAATGACATCTGGTCGGCACACTTGCCAAGGGATGAGAATCCAACTCGCGAGATTATATCAGCGATCGTTGCCTCCTCCAGCAGACTCTAAAAATCTTCTCGTTTACTTCGAAAATACAATCTCGAGACAAAATGAGTCAAATTTCTCTTTGTGATACAAAATTGTGTTTGTGTTCTTTTTCAACCAAACATAATGATCGAATCTGTCACAGGAATGAAGCTCATGTATCAGAATTCCGATAATTTTTTTTTTTGGCAACTCGACCCAAAAAATCACATTTTTCGTCATATTTTCCACTTTCAAAGTTCACGAGCGACTAAAAAATGGCAACAAATCAAAAAACGCTAATTACCAATTCGAAGATTATCCGGAAACGAAGATAATCAGCAGTTCTTGGAGTGCAAGTTGAAGAAAAAAGTTATAGCGATTTTCGTAAACTAAAATTTTCAAGATTTGAAAAAAAAAACAATTTATTTGAAATCGAAGTTTCGTACGGAGCGTAAAAATATTTCAGAGATTCGTCAGAGTCTCCTTTGAATCCTATCGGAGATAAAACTCGATCGCACGGTATTAGCAGACCAAGTACAAAAAAATGAATTAGTTACGGCATATTGTTGTGTGAATACTCTATAGAAAAAGCAAGAATGAAATACTAAATGGCGAGACCGGCGTCGGTGACTATGATCGTCAGCCGTGACCGTTGCTCGTATTAAACCGAGTCTTCTCTTCACCGCATCGACTCTTCTCTATATATAGCATTTAATTCTCTAC
Organism: Diadegma fenestrale; assembly: GCA_037043255.1. NCBI lineage: Eukaryota > Metazoa > Arthropoda > Insecta > Hymenoptera > Ichneumonidae > Diadegma > Diadegma fenestrale. Next base: position 770,951 of record CM073310.1, read on the forward strand.
ATTGCGTAATTGCACGCGTAAATGTGGGCGCGCGTACAAAGTCAAAGAGCATATTTTATACCGTACGGACACTTTGTGCAGATGTGTGTTGATTCCTAGCGCGAACACACGCGGGTGTATCGAGCGGAAGTGATATCTCGAGTTTTCTTTATAACGTGCACCGTACGGCGGCATAAATTTGCCCGGACGAAGATTTGAATTGGATATTTCATTCACTAAGATCGTCAGCGCGGTTGATTGATTTTTCGAGCATCTTATCGATTTCATTTACGGCAAATTGTGCTCCTAGACCTGATGACGGGGTTGGACCGAATTTTTCAATTTCCCGAATCAAAGTACACTATTTTATAAAAATGGATTGAGAAAAAATTGTTCGTTTCGACGATTTGCTAACGATTTTCTTGTCTGGCTCGAAAAAGTGATAAAAAAATATTTTACGATTAAATCAACGAAATTGGAATGTTCCTGCAAACTCGTACGTGTAGTCGGTAAAAAAAAGCGTAACTTTTTGGTGATACTGGCTCAACTACAGATGTTGGAATTGAACCAAGTGCGGTGACTCAAGTTTAGGCATTCTTGAGCATTTTCTTTTTCCTGTTGGTTAATTAATTCAAATTCACGGTAAAAAATTGTTACATCCTTAATGACGGTCACGCGATGTTTGCACGATGTCTCACGATGCGTCGTGGCGGCCTCTACGAAGCGAAGGACGTGATCAACAACGATGAGACCTGCCTCCGCATTCCATTGCATGGAACATGCTCAATTCGATGAAATTTATAAACGCGGAATTAGTGGCTTTCGGAAATTCCTTTGAAAAGTACGAGGAAGTCAAAGATTCGAGTGAATGACTATAGGAAAAGACGACGGACAAAATCGATTGGCTTTCGATCTCCTGAATTTCCTTTCGGTCGACGTAAATCACATTAATTTCGGATTTCATTGAGAGATTAAGGATTCGGATGATTCGTTAGTGATTTTGCGGCGCGCGTGTGTAAAAGAACGCCCTCGCATTTGTATAAACCGGACGCCGATGATGGTCGTCGCGCGGTACGACCGATCTAGCGCGCGTCGAGAGAGGGCCTGCTCCGCGAGGCAGACCGAGACTCTCGGTGTACCAGTCCACGACGAAACGCGCCCGTACGACGGACACGCGACGCTTCGTCGCTCTGACTTGCCAGCGCATTTCAAAGAGCGCACGAATCGCGATTATTCAAAAAGATCCTTTATCGTGAAACCGGAGTTGTCGCAGGTTGCGATGTTGCTTGTGGTCTGGATGAAACGCAACTTTTAGTGATGACGATTTCGAGAATCATTGTCAGGAAAATACACAAACAATAACCGAATCAAGACTCTAAACGTTACAAATAAACGTCAGAATTGTTTCGTCGACACCCACGTGGTCGTGTTTACACGCATTTGTTCATAGTAATTGTTGTTGTTAATTAACAGTGTGTCACTGAAATCAAGTGCGGATTATTAATTTACTAGAAAAATATACACGTCACAAGTTTTTCGTAGTTTTTGTGCACTTCCTGTGATAACGGCCGTCCTTTCTGAATGCGATCGCACGCCTAAGAGCCGAAGACGCATCGAGGAAGCGCGAGAGATATATCAATACCCGTGAATCATCACGATAAGACACGTTATGGAATCCTATTCAATGGTAAGTGCAGCTGCGCTTTAAATTCCCGTTTTTATCATCTTCCTCGTTACTTCTGAGAATTCAGCGCGTAATACAGCTCGACTCTGGTAATCCAGATCTATTCTGATGTTATGACAATTAATAGTTGGGTGGATGAAGAATTTTTTTCTATGTATACGTATCGCGCGGATAACGCTGGAGAGTGAAGAAACTTTGCGGTAAAGAATGAATTGTTGCAGAGTTTATCTTCGGCGTAATTAGTTTTTTTTTCCACTTGATGGATTTTTGCTCAATTGGGATTGCAGTGATTTGGTATTTTTCCGTCATAAAAATACGCCCGTTTCGTGGGACAGAATTTAACTATTCGCCATATCTACGATCGGGTGAAATGACTCTGAAGTTTGCATCGTTGGAATGCAACGAAATTCATTTTTATCTTTGACAAAAATAATTATTCAAATGCACAATGTAATTACGATGATAAAATGATCCATTTTTGCCATTCGAAAAACATATCGGCTCGAAAAATTTGGATGACATTGAACATTGAACGAATTTTCAATAAAATTCAATATTTTTCGATGCATTCCAACGTTGCAAACTTCAGCATCATTCGGGTGAATAGAAATGTCTCGTTTTTTTCGTCACACAAACCATGTTAAGGCCGCTGGGACTTTAGTGTCGTATCGCAAACGATATTGTTGAAAGTTTTTAACGAAGTTACGTTGCTCAACAAAGAGAGAGAGAGAGAGAAAATGAGGGAGAGCCCCTCGAGCATTCGAAACGCGAGCGATACAAAACAGCCGGAGAAGAGGATCGTTGAAACATCTTGCGATAAAATACGTTTTTATAGTTGGCTCTCCGGGGCATTGGAATATCGTCGTTGTTTAGTCGGTTAGTATATATACACTGAATAAGTGGTTAAGTAGGTGCACGTTTTAAGGATTGGCACTGGCATCCATTCCGTATGCAGCTCGGGGAACAGTAGTACAAGATCTCACTGTAATAGTATAATGACCCTCGTATATTCTGCTCTCAAATGCACCGAGAGATACCGGCAGACGCGCTATACGTATAATATTTACGACTAAATCTCTTTTTTCTTTCATTCTTCCGCTTGGAAAATTTACTCCTTTCCGACCGCGAGTGTCTCGTGCCACAAATGCACAACTCAATCTCCAGGTCCAATCGAATATTCAGTTGAAGTGAATAATTTCACGACATTAAAAATAAACAACGAGAAAAAAAGGTCGCGCAGCAGACCAGAGTTGAAATCACATTCAGAGAGAAAATATTCCATTACCCGATGTCTCGTAGTCTGAATAATTTATTAATGATCGACGAAGTTTATTAGGAAAAATAATAAATTATGTAAAATACGTACAAGTCGAATTTGATGGCGATTCTGGGAAAATTTCTTACGAAAAGTTTGATGCAGACTTATGTTCATAATGAAAAGATTGAACGAGAGCCATAAATTGTTGCTATTAGCCATGTATCGATTGCCAGCAGTCAAAGTGGCGTAGTTTACAAATATTTCTTATATATATGCCCTTTTATTCGCTCTAGTTTTCATATCGTGTTGTACGAATGTGCAGACATATCGCATGCAGTACAACCGAGATATACTTTACACTGGCGAGCCTGCATTGTAATAGATATATATAGAAACTATGCATACACATGCTCGCATAATTATTGCATAGATTTCGTACGAGACCAGTAAAACTTTACAACCAATCATTACACGATACAGTCTGGACTGAAAAAGCTTTTACCCACGTACACAGACGTACGAGCTGGATAATACGCAGCGAGCGCAGTTAATCATTACGTTTCAAGCTCATGTTATTTCTCGGTAGTTTAAGCGAGTTTTTTTTCTATCCCATGAACAAGAGATAGACACAGCCCGGAGAAAAAGACTACGAAATATCCAGATAAGCAACGGGTATGTTGTGTGTGTATAGAGCTGAGCACGTATGGGCTGTTTGGTCTGAAACCGTAAGAACATTTTCCAGTGTAAAATTGATCGAAAAACATCAAACAGTCGATATGGAAAATATTGATTAGACGGCTTGTAAATTCCTCCAATTCCAACACCATAAAGTTCCTTGTATACACCTTGACCGAAGAATCAGAAAGTTTTTTATGTTGCAAGCAAAACTCGTGATTAGGAATTTTGTTGATGAAAACTCACAAACTTGCGTTCGACAATTTTGAGCGGGAATTCAAGAATTCAAGTATCCACAGAAAAGAGAATTGTGTTGAAAAAGATGGATATTTTGTTGGTCACGTTCAACTAAACGTTTTTTTCGAAAAATCACGAAAATTTTGTCATTTCAGCAAAAAACATTCTGGAAAATCTTTTCGGAAAGTAAATTTTTGTCATTCTAATCGTAAATTTTGCTGAAAGTTCCGTTACAATGAAAAATATTGTCGAAATAACGAAAATTTTGAAATTATCCCAAAATATTTAGTTGGCTGTATTCAACAAAATATCGACGTTTTATGACAAAATTGAATTTTCAGTGTCCGGCCTTTCGCGATGATATGATTGTCAACCGACCGGAGTCATCGTCGGTTTATTACAGAACAGCCATTTGTTTTGCGACAGACAGTCGGATGGACATGATTTAACTGGCTGGGTTGGGAGATATTGACTATATGGTGAAAAATGCTCGCCCAACTACACTAGCTCTGCTGCCTTGTACAAGCTCTTGCTATCTCCGTGACTTAAAAGTATTTAATATACCATACGAAAACTCGTTTCGTCTTCTTGACACATATAAACGAATGATCGTGCATAATATATACATAAATTATTACGTTGGCTGTATTCTAATTTGTACGCGTGGGTAAGGTTATTATTGCAACTCGCGCGCGGAGATACGTTCTCTCTTTTGCATGCACGTCTGCTCCCCCCTCGGACTCTCTGCTCCTCCCAACTAAGAGTAAATCTTTCTCTTGGGCGACTTGAAAATTGTGCAGTTATCCGCACACGATCGCTCAGGATGTTTTCATTTTCTCTATGGAGCTTGGTCGCATAGTGAGAACTGCAGCCTGCTGGACCATCGCGGTCAAGAACACCACGAAAGCACTCTCTCGTCACGGCAGAATAAATTATCAATATTTTTTCGACTCCCTGCCTCTGGTCGACATGGAGGAACTGCGTTTCGTGTCTACGAACTACCAGCAATTCTTTCTCTGCAAAGCAACTCTGGTACATGCGAGAACAAGCTCCGGTCAATATGAATAATCTCCTGGCAGCATGTGAATAACGCAGTCACGCGTAAAACAAACTCTCGTGTACAGGTTTCTCGTGCGTTGCGATATCCTAGAGACTAATCCTTGGGACTGTAGTCTCCGGATGTCACTGACATGGTTCGTACCCGATGACTGAGTACCTTTAGGAATTTTCATTTATTTTTCAATCGTATTGTTTTCATGTGCCTTTGTTGGGCTCCATTGAGACTAAGATCTCATGTTCTTGACGGGAAAATTAGATTCGGATTTTAGCCTAATTAAGCAAAGTCTTATGTATGGGAGTTTGTCGAACGAATGTCTCTGGGATTCATTGATCGTCGTAGCGACTCGAAGATATTACGTGACTGCCTGCCGTGAATGAGTTCTGCCGTCGGAATGTCGAATCGCATACACATATATATCGAAGATTGTTTCGTTCCTGTTTCCCGTGGAGATAGGTCCCCGAGAGCAGTGCATGGTGTCTCAAAGCTGCTCTACGGGAATCGCGTTGGTGACTGCATTAAAACGTATATAAAGGAAAGAAAGAAGAAAGGAATAAAGTTGGTATGTATACGGAGCAGAGAATCCTTTTCCGTCTGGCACGTAATGCCGGTATAGAGAGTGCGCGATTCAATTCTGGCAGATCTTGGTCGAAGATGGAGCAAAAAGCCGGAATAACGCGCCAGGCCGGCGCTCCGTGTGGCTCCGCTATATACGCTGCACCGATGATCAACAATGGCGATCACGTGTGCACCATCATCGACGATCTTGGCGTCGCTGTGTTACTTCTAGCTACACTCACAATTCCATTCGTTTATACATGTGCATTCGATACACACGCGCGTATGAAGAGGCTCGTTTGCCGTGTACTCGCACGCACACACGATCGAAAGTCGTTGGTTGGATCGGGAGCTCGTTTCAGAACTACATCGGCTTTACGAACGCGTTGGCAACGCGCGTGCATCGAGACCTCTGAGAAGGGATCGTTTGTGCGTGAATCGCAGCACAGGCGACGCATGAATGGAACTTTTCATTCATGTGTACGCCACTCCTGATGGGATTCATCGCCAGAGCAGATAGAGTAAGACCACTGCGAAAGATGGAGAACGAAAAGGGTCCCGTAGACGGTACACGTACTTATCTCATGCTAACATTATTCAACGATCTAATCCACTCGAATCAATTTACCTAACATAGGCCTCTCTCCTTATCGATTTACAACTTACCAGTTAAGCTAATAAACATCTCGATTTCTCATGCAATTAATACTACGCTTCTAGACATTAACACTATGCTTTAAAAAAAAAATATGAAAAAATATTGAAAAGTATTGACTGGACGATGAAAATTATGATTATAGTATAGCAATAATGAAGGAATTCAAATTATAACCCACGATATGGCACGTAAACTGATACAAATAATACATTTCATTCGTCGTATTGCGATTTTCGGTAGAATTCAAAAAATATTTTGCCCATGGGATGGGAACAATTACTATCCAGTATTCTACAAAAAGTACAGTATAAAGAGTCACATTTTACTAATAACTTCGTGATATTTTTCGCTATACTATGAAGATTCCTGTTATGCGTATAGTGGAATCTATTTATCCGGTGAAGATTTGTGCTATGCGTATAGTAATCAATCTGAAAATATAGCGTGTAATAGTAAAGAGAATAGTTTCAAATGTAATATGCAGGCATTATATTTTCTTAGTTGCGAATGCATGCACCATTTTTACTATACGGTGTAAGAATCATTTTTACCCTTCCTTAACAAGAACTCTAAAATCTATCCGAACTGGCAGCAAACTGCTAGATTTTCTAGCATTGGCTCTTAGAATTTGAGGCCCCATTTTTCTCCGTGTAATAAAAAATTTCATAAATTTGTCAAAATCTCGTCTTTTTTATATCGAATTTGGAAAAATCTGCAGAATATCTCTCGATCGGCCTTTATGGACGTGTTTGTGGAAATTCCACGTGGTTTTTACAGCTATGAGATAACCCGTTTAGATCATTTGCATTTTGGATGACTCGACTGTGCAGCTTTGTATCAACCGTTCAGTAATAGTGAGAAATGAATGGTTTGGGATAAAGTTGTTTCCAGCAAGTCGCATAAAATAGTGTGGATCCTTTTCATGTTGTAAGAGTATCTTTGACCTGTGCGCGATGCTTGTTTCTTTCTCCGTATCCTCATTTAAAGTTTTCAACGAGGGAATCTTGTAAATGAGAGGCTCCGGGGATATGGTGCGGCGCTCAAGGCGTCGTCCGACAGAATGACGCGCTGTCGACGCTCGCGAGTTCTCTCTTTTGGAGCATAGCAGGTTTGTTCTTGCTGTTATATCCGTACGAACGTGCGGAGTACGAGTGCGGCGCTTGGCGTGGTTTTATATCGTCAGTGGCAACAGCAGCAGCAGCAACGCTGAGAGAGTCAAAGCCAGCAGATCGGACGGTTTCCTTCTTAGCGAAGCTTGCCCGAGACTTATAAGGAATAAGGGCTAACTCTCGTGTATACACGTATCTACGCTCTCGAGAGTCTCTCCTTCACAACACACATAAACGACCAATCGGCTCGTCTCCTCACTCGTGTGCGCCAACATTTATGGACCCGTACACTTGAGAACGAACGCATTCCCTTCTCTACCATTTGTACGTGGGTTGACGGACTTTATGCATCTCGCGGCTGACTCTCCCAACGACTTGCCCCGTGTTGCTTCAATCCTCTGTGCATGAATCGGATCGACTTGTTTGCGAGATTAAACTCTCCAGGGGGACTGATGAATGGAGAACCGAGCAAGATCCAAAACCATTCCCGATTCGCGCCCTCTAATTATAGTCCTTAACTTGACGAGCGGTTTCGTTAAATTATCACTTGTGAAACGCAATTTACGTGATCAATATACGAATCATTCAAAGTATAATTCATGCTGCGTGTATAATCGCAGGCCAAGTAAAGAAATTGGCATTGATGAAAATTGGCTTTTCATTGGCATATGATGAAATTTGGAAATTTTTTTGTGTGATATTAAACGTCATGGAGCCGGTTTATATGGTCAAATTTGGATTTTTTTTTTTCATGCGTTCATACGGTAGAATTTGGAATTTTTTTGTGTGCTATTTGGTCGCGATGAAATTTTGTTGTTGTTATTTTGTCGTTTGATTTTTCCCAAACCTCCTTCTTTCCTCAAAGTGTGAGGCCATTCCAAATGCAACGTATTTTTGAAAATTCATGAACATGTTGAAAGTAAGAAATTTAACTTGATGATCGAAACTCATGAACTTGTTTATCGCTGGGTCAAATCAACTTTGAAGCAGCAACGAGTAAAAAGTTGAGAACGAGAGACGTGTGCATTCCCCGTTGGTATGGCGGAAATAGATGGTTATACGTGTTTCGTTCTTCTTAACTATGTTGTATCTGTCAGCGAGGAATATTTCTCAAATTATCGGAAAAACATTTGTAGGATATGGTTCGATGTGAGCGGAGTTCGGTATTTTATCGCCGACTATCCGCATCAACAACGTTTCTTCCTCCTTGTGTCGTTGAAGATTCTCAGTTTTTCGAGTGTGTGACAAAAAAATAATAATCCAGATTGAAGAGCAGTACATGAGGCTGGCGGAAGGTACGCGCGAAAGTCAAGTGAATCCGCGAGTATACGGGAGTACGACGGATATTACGCCCATGAATTCTTGTAGACGTGGACGCGCGCGTGTTCGTATCCAGTGCGGAGCTATTATATCGTTGCATGGGTAAAAGCACAGAAGGATGATGCATTTATCGCGAGAAGAGTGGACGCGAATCGGAGGAAAAGGCGACGAGAGAGACGATGCGACGACGAGAACGACTTTGTTGGGGGAATGCGCTGTTTGATGAATGAAGATCGCGAGGGGGACGGAAAGGGACTTGATGGGCTGCTGCTGCGGGATACATAGAGAGAACGCGCGACGGGTTCTCTTCGCGGTGGCGTCTCGACGACCGAGACCAGAATCCAACGGAACGAGTCTCTCTTTCTCTCGTCCCTATCTCACTGCATAAAACCGCATCCCTCGTTGCTCTACCTTGCTGTTTTCTTCGAACCAACATCCTGCTCATTCTCGATCGACGAGATCGTTACGTCGCTACAAACAGCAATTAATTTAGCGCACACGATTACCGGAAGTAGCAAGATTCCCTGTGTGTGCTAACGTTACATCGAACGAACTACAGATATTCTTATATCCTCGAACCCCCGATCGCCATTCCTCTTCTCTCAGAAATCCATGACGATTCTTTGTAATCGATCGATCATCATTAGCGATCGGGCTTTCTGCAAATTTCATATTCATTGCATCTATCTTTTTTGAGCTTCAACGTTTTATCCAACAGGAAACACGTATCAGACAATACTGAGAATGTTATTTTGTTCATTCCACAAAACCATTCCACCAGGTAAGGACATAAGTAGAGATCAATTTTTATTGGAGGGTTGAATGGTTGAAACATCTGAATGCAGGTAGTTCTGACGGTTTTAGGATTACCCTTCAGAGTTTTATAAAACTTGGTACAATAGTATATTATGATTGGACAAAGATCCGGTCAAATTTTCAAGAGGCTAAAGTTTGCTTTCTGCAAATTTGATATTCATTGTATCGATCTTTTTTGAGCTTCAACGTTTTATCCAACAGGAAACACGTATCAGACAATACTGAGAATGTTATTTTGTTCATTCCACAAAATCATTCAACCAGGTATGGTGTTCCCTACATAAAGTAAAAATCGATTTTTATTGGAGGGTTGAATAGTTGAAACATCTGAATTCAGGTAGTTCTGACGGTTTTAGGATTACCGTTCAGAGTTTTATAAAACTTGGTACAATAGTAGATTATGATTGGACAAAGATCCGGTCGAATTTTCAAGAGGCAACAGAGAACTACAAAAAACTCATTCGCATTGTTAGTTTCGTGCATTTATCATTGAGTTTTACGACAATCTCACAGTTTTCATTGTAAAACACAATGAAATGTATAAACCCATACGAATATCTTGTTTCTGGTTCTCTGTAGCCTCTGGAAAATTTGACTGGATGTTATAATCATAATCTACTATTGTACCAAAAATTAATAAATCCTGAAGGGTAATTCTAAACCCGACAGTACTGCCTTAACCGGTGGATTCTTGATCGACGGCTCAAGTAACGAATCCCGTAGTTCCTGCATGCGAAAGAGTAAATTTGAAATATTTCACCCAGACGTAATTGGTTTGAGCTGATTTTAATTGACTCCGGTAATTCCTTTTGGAGTAATCGAGAATTGATGGCAAACACTCGACCTATACCTGCAACGACAGCAAAGGTCAAAGAGCTCACAGTTTACATTATGATTGATGTTCGAAAGATGAAAAAGTCTGCGAGAGATGATGCTTTACACGCGCTAAATTCATATCGCTAAACGAGCATGGCCACTCTCACGTTTATGAGTATTTCTCTCAGCTGTACGAGTACCTGCGTACGTATATTGTGTATGTGAAACCATACTAGTCAGCAAACAGTAATGGGATGCATCATCGTTGGACTGCTCGGGCGCCCACACTTTTCTTCCCGTTAGTCAAAGCGCTGTTGGAGAAAGAGGACTATATAGCGTGTATAACATTACGCGTAGATCGAACGAGAACGAGGCGTCGTGGGAAATGGTTGATGGAATTTAGTTTCCAACTCGAAGAACCACACCTGCGATATTTTCATTGTTTTTTTTCTTTTTTTCAAAGACTGCATATTAATTTATGGCGGATTGACAATGAACAATAAAACGTTTTAACGATTTTACAGAGAGCGGCTGCTCCGACGCCCATGTAAACGTTTCAATCCGTTACATTCGATTTTGTATATCAAAGAATTTCTGCTGCTCACGTAATCTCTATATTCGATTGGCGAACCATCCAGGAAAAGATATTCTCGTTTTTATACCTAATCTTGTCGCTGATCAATCACTCTGCGGGATACATTTGTCGCACGACAGCCACGCGAGAGAGGGTTTAACGATAAACGTGACTGATCAAGGGTGCGAGAGGGATGGCAGACCCAAAAATAACGCTAAACAAACAGGTGTCGCGGACCATGAAGACGGTGGAAATAGAATAGACGGCGCAAGTTCGGAACATTGGCGAGACAACAACGATTTCGTCATTCATTTATTTTGCTCCCTCTCTCGCGCTTGCTCTTCGTCACCTCTTTTAAGCTGCTGTATTATATTTTCACTAAATTCAGACGATTTTTCGAGGCAAAAACATTCGTTACGCAATCATAATGTCTTTTTAATTATCTCCATTATGTACAAATTGCGAGTTTTATGCCAAAAAATTGGGAAAAAGCCCAATGAATTACGAAAAAGCGAAACTTCAGGATTCATAGATAAATCGTGCAACAAGCAAAAATCATTTTAGCGAATCTTTTCTATCTGCTCGAGCGCTCAGAGATTCGTACGATAGAGATTATTAACCAGAATTTATGGGTCTCACTGATTTTTTACTTGAAACTGGCACCGTCGATTCGCATACGGTTTACTCTAGAAAGGAGATTTTAATCAGAAACTCTAAACGACGTTCATCGCGGTTGACCAAATTTGGGAATGGCCCGAAACTAGAAAATTACTTGGAATGGATTCAACTGAATTTTCGTACATTAAACAGAGTCCCGAGAGACTTTTAAGTGTTGATTTGATAAATTGTGCGTTCGCGAGCTTGCGCGACGACTGCGACGAGAGACAGGAACACACGGAGTGCGGGCATATAAGAACCGATGCGGGCGTGGGTGATGCTGGTATTTTTGTTCCAACCTAATTCAGTAGTTCTACGAGTAACACGATGCCATATACTAAATATAAAATCTAGCGCGCACTTCGCTATAATATGGATAAGACCATTCAGACCATTTCAAGGCACACGATTAGTATTTCCCTTTCCAGTTAAGCAGACCCGAAGATAAACCAATTTTGTGTTTTATATGTTCCTGATGATTTCGTAGCTGCAGCCTTAATTTCATAAAAGAAGGGCCTGCCCATTTTCCACAAGTAAGGTCGCCCATGTTCGCACTTACTCGTTCGCAAAAACCACTGATTGATGAATTTTTCACAGGAATGAAGTTCGTGAATCAGAATAAGTTTTACGCTGCATTGCATTCCGATAAATTGTATTTTTTGGGAACCCTAACCAAGAAATCACAATTTTCGTCACATTTTCCACTTTCAAAGTTCACAAGCGACTAAAAAATGATAAAAAATCACTAATTACCAATTTAAAGGTAATTCCAAAACGATTTTCCTAAAATTCAAGTTTGGAGGTTTTGAAAAAAAATTTAGCTCTTCATATTGAGCTAACTTTTTAGCCTTTTGACCTTTTTTTATTATGCAACAGTCCAGCTGGAAATGCACTTGGGGAATATTGGAGACAATGTATCTTTGGCCGACGTGATGCGAGAGCCATATCGGAATAAATTTAGATGTTCGAGTTCCTAAAATGAATGTCTGATTATCAGATTCAAGAAAAGGAAACATAAAACCATTTTGAAAACGTCTCCGTTTGCTTGTCTGATGTAACGTGCTTCTGATACAATCGGATACGTCCTACGTGTGCCGCAAGAATGCATTGATGGTTGGATAGAGGCAAAATCGCGAAATATCGCTATAAGTTTAAATAGCATGAGAATATATGCATATGTGTGTGGATAAAAATGATCGCGACAGCCTACGAGGTACAAATACATTGGAATCATTATAAAAGTGAGTGCGATGAGAAACGATTAAATCGAGTCGATCGATCGAAGAAGAAAGATGGAGATAGATGAAAAAAAACTCGCGTTAGCTCCTCAACGCAGAGAGAATAGAGTCACTATGTCGTTAATTGCTATTGCGCGGTCTTTTGCCAGAGTAAACGCATTCTTGTTGTGGTGTACAGAGATGAAATTATCGCCAATTGCGAATCTGTGTTTTCCGATTCGCTCCGGTGAGCGTACACGCGAGTATAATAATAACAACAACATTAAAAATAATAATAATGATAATAACGTAACTAAATGTGCATTTAATTAAGGACACCACGAGGTAGAAATTGCCTCGGTGATTATATCGTGAACGATTAAACCCGCTGAGTGCACGTTATCGAAAGAGAGTCGTATATATCGATCGATATATTCAATTTGAGTTCATCTCCGAGAGGGAATCGTTACCAAATAATCAGCCGAGTGTTTAACGTCGAGTATTTTATCCATACATAAATATACGTATAGACATGCATAAGGTGGCTTATATAAATGTACACGCTCGCTTGGAAGCGATTGGTGAAACGAGCCGGCCATATTTTGCTTGGATTTGCGGATATGCCGATTGGAGCGAAGGAGGCGGCAACGAGTCGATCGATAGGTGGTGGCGATTGTCGCAGACGATCTTTCGATCACATATAAACGCGATCGAGCTCTATAGAGCCATATATATATAGACATGAAGATACAAAGGCGGTGAGTTTGTACAGAGTGTATGGCCTATATGGGTGATTGAGAAGTGAGGGCCGGATCTTGTCGCAGCCGGAGGGGGCGCACTTTTCGTTGAAAGAAGGCTCATCGAGAGAAAGAGAGAGAGATCGGTATAAATCGGCCTCGTGATTCGCGTCTCGCGTTACACGCGAAGGTGGAGATACTGGCAATTTCCACATCGATCGCAACTGCCAATCGGATCGATGATCGGCTTCGCTTCTGTCGCGAGATTGATCGCGGTACATGCGCGTCCATGTGGATGGCATCCATGGCATCGAGACGATAATCGCCTTGGGGAATAATCGTGACGATACATAAAAATCGTTTAAACTTGCGTATCAGCAGGAAAAAAGTATCAAGACTTTTCAAGTATTCTGCTGCTCATTTATTCTCCAGGTTTCATATCTTTTTAACACACGCTTTCACTATACGAACATTATTAAAGTGAGGATGAATAAGATCGTTCACATCATGGTCTCGCTCCTAATCTCTTATGCGACGACTATTGAGCGATCGTACTGTATAATTATCGATTCGATCCAATCAAAGTTCCATGGCTGATACTGCACGAGGTAGACACAAATCTGGAGAACTGGTGTTGGTGCTCCAGGGCAACGAACCACATCACAAATTACCGAGCTGTAAATCGACCACGATATGTCCATGGATATTGTATACACATATATTTATGAATACACGCTCAATAGATTTATTCCAAGATTCCGCAGTCGTAGCGAAATCGTTCTTAGCGTTTACCTCGTTGAGAATGGATGGAATTGAAATGAGACCCATAAAGACTCGGACGTGGCTGCGTGCGTTTTATATATACGCGATAGATATTAGCTCCGGACGACGAGAATCAGAAAGAGACACATAAATCCCTTTCAGCTATGTGGATTCGCCATCTTTCTCGTTACAGATACACACAGTGCGTATATTATAGCTGGAGAATTTGAACCACGAGCGAGTAGCCACGATTGAAATTCTCCATCCGGGAAAGCTGACCGCAGTCGTGCGGTACACATTTTCTACAATCTACCGATTAGATATATATATTCATACGTACGACGTCATTACGGATTCAGGTGTCCTAGGAATTTGGATAAATCTTGCATTAAATTATAAATTATCGCTGAGTTCTCTTGAGCAATGCATTCTCTCGGCCCCACAACTCAGTTTTAGTCCTTCTTTAAGAATTTCTCGTCTCGCTTGATGCTCTTCTCTCGCTTTTTCAACTGCCAATGGAAATATACGCGCGCACGTGTGCGTTACAACCGACATATGTGACGCGCGGGAGAATATTAATATATCGTCGCAATACATGGATTAACCATATTGCCAGCTTCGCGGGAGACCGATCTCTTCCAACGCGTCGAAGACGAACTCGCTCCGTGTGTGAACCACGCGAGAGAATTACGTGGGCGCGAGTATCGATCTCCTGCCGAAGCCCTGGTGGATATTCCTCTGAAACGCGCGTTTCTTCGCGTTTAATCGTTTTTCAACGAACCTCACGATTTCTTTCTTTTCCCCCTTCGTTCTCCCGTTTTTTTCATGCGTTTTAACGCGTTTCTGACCATTTTTTTGACTCTGAGGAAAAATGCCTCGGGCTCGCGTGATCCTGCATTGAAAAAGAAAAAGAACGAGTCCAAGATGAATCTTTTTCGTTAAATTTTACCGGAGATATGAATTTTTCAAAATTGGGGTCATTTTTGACCCCACAGTGAAGATTCAATTTTGTCAAAAAAAACGTCGATATTTTGAAAATTTTCGTAATTTTGACAAAATTTTTAATTTCTAACGAAACTGTCAGCAAAATTTACGATTGGAATGACAAAAATTGACTTTTCGAAGAAACTTTCTCGAATTTTTGTGATTTTTCAAAAAAACGTTTAGTCGAACGTATCCAAGAAAATATCGATGTTTTTCAACAAAATTGTATTTTCAGTGTAATTCACCGAAATAGGCACAAAAAAAGTTGCCGTTCGCTGTACGGTTAAGTAAACAACACCTTCCTCGGACGATAAATAGCGAGGCTCTATATAATTCGCGTTATTTACATGTATATTCGCAGGACACGAGGTACAGATGCAAGGGTAGATATTGAAGTGATTTAAATACCGAGCAGTTTAATCCACGATTGTGTGTACGTGCAGGATTCGGAAAAAAAGTGTCGCATTTCATTTGGAGAACTCGGGTTACTACGATTACCTCTTGCAGAGAATAAAATGTATTGTTTCGTGCGGTGTGAGCGGCTGTCTCAATGCTTTCTTCTCTATTTAACTTTCTTTCTATTTGTATATTCACATCGCGCCACAGCGAGAGGAGCCTGGAATATAGATGTACGCCGATACCATTATGCGTTTGCCGCGACGTTCCACCGGAGAGAAACACGATTACGCTAGTCGCCAGAGACACGATCACGGAACAAAGGTTCTTGCAAGTGCTTGAAGCAACGCGAAAGGACCAAAATCGTTCGTCGTGTACAACCATCTCATAGCTTTGTTCTCGCCATCGTTATTTTCTTCTTTCTTCATTCCTCACGCTTTTTTTTGTCATTTATTCATTCACGATACGGAAAAATGAACGGGAGATAAAAATACATAAATAATTGCTATTTGTTCCGACATCGGAATTCGATATTTCGTTCAGGAATTTTTCAATCCGAGTCAATATTTAATTAAAATTTTCGTGATATTGTTTTTTTTCTCACTTCTTCGTAAATGATATTTCCCGTTACGACAACGACGTGTGAGCGGCTAATCGGCTTGGGTTCAGATTGTTTTTTTTCTAGATTTGTTACTGCATTCGTGGGTATAGATTTTTTTAACCAGTTAATAAATATATCGAACGAGTTAATACAATCGTTGCTGGATCCAGTCGCATGAAATGTGATGGAGCAGCCAAGGAAATAAGATTTCCATACGCGTGTAAATCAGCTCGGTAGAGTTCTTCGAGAAGAAGTTGGTATCGCGAACTAATCCATGACCATAAGTGTCGCCCACGCGCCACACACACGCTATTCCCGCGCTGTCCACCGCGATAGCGAGAGCGTAACGTGCCACTTAACGCAGCTTATACACACGACACAGCACCGGTTTCCTATACGTACCCCCTTTTCTTTTCCCAATCTTGATGACTATTATATACATTTCTCGCTTATTCCGAACAATGAATATTAACGGAATTCTATGAAGCCATGAAAGAAAATGATAAAAGTACAACTAAACGAAAGTCTTACGACTAATTAGATATTTTAAACTCCTCGCTGTGTCTCCGGGTCTCTAATTTTTGAAACGACATTCGTTTCTTGGAATCGAAAGTTCGAGGTCCTCTGGCTCATATTTATGCGTTTTGCACGTTAATATGTGTGTATACCAGCGCCTTTTACTACCTTGACTATAAATTCCGCGCCAAAAACGTCGCCTACGCGCGCCCTCGCCACCAGATCAAAGTGTAACGTCTGCGAGCTCCTCGCGATGATGAGAGAATCCTTGGAACTTTCGCAATTCTTTACGTATCGTTTTTTATTGAAAGTCACAAAAGTATAATGAGATTCCTAAGTACATAGGAATAAATTTCGCTAAAAAGTCTTTCATATTTTGTAGACACGCGTATGAAACTCAGCTCCTTCGAAATATTTTCATTTTTACTGTTTAACGAGATTTCTTCATGTCATCAAAGTCCGGGCTCTTATTCAACGATAGCGCGTCCAAACGGTGCATTGGCCTTACTTTGTTAATAAACCGTGGGATCAATTGGTCGTTCGCTATGGAAAAGATACTTCAAATTGAGTTTGACTTCGCAAACTATCACAAAATTACTCCATTTCGGATGCTTTTATAATTTTGCGCGTGAACATTATTGACACCGCAAAACTAACAATTTTCTCCTATAAAGCAACATTTCCCTACGTTAAGAACGCATTTTCCCCTCTAAAATTTTTATTTTTGTCAAATTTTGCCCTTTTTGGCTAACTGAAAAAAAAAATCGTAAAAACATTTTTTTTTTGCAACTCTTTAACGAAACGTGAGTTCAATTTACACGCGTTTAGGTGGGGAAAATAAGAAATTGCAAAATAAATATCGCAAGTTCGAAACACGCCAGGAAAATTTTTCTTCATAGAAAAAAAAAACTGTTAGTTTTGGGGCCAAGAACGTTTATGAAAAATGTTGAAAGGACCCTTGCGCTGGCTCAATTTGAAGTCGTACTATCAACATAAATTTATTGCAAAAATGCCCTGTGAATTTGTTATTCACGCAACTCCGACGTGAACATTTTTCCATGTCCACTGATTTAACATTCTAGTTAAGTGGCCGAGGTTGCTTTATATAAATTTGCACCGTTATAGCATTCGGGAGAAGACAAAAATGAATATTTCTTGTTACTGATAGGTCTGGGGGTTTATAAATGAACGAGGATGGCGAAAAGCACAGAGTCTGTATGAGTGAAATCCTCTAGCGTGTCTAATCCTAACCGGTGACAATTTTTATTGTATATACAGGTTGTATATCTGAGCGATCCATATATATGCGCCAGAGTCATAGATTTCTTAACGGAGGCGTGATCATATTATATTCCTTATATGACGAAGCAAGACACCTACGCCCGAAGTGTCCCAATATCATGTGCTGAATATGTCAACGCAGCCAACTTTCCAAGTTGATATTTAATATAAAAAAAAGCTCGTTTTATCAGGTTGATATGGCGGCTCTGGTTTCTCGACGTAAATCGATTGAATATCGCGTTGAAGAAGAAAGAAAACGAGGATTCCCACTTAACCGGAGGTACGCGTGTATTATCCGAGCGATTTTTAAAGCGATATGCACGAAATAATCGAGCGGATGAGTGGGGATGGGCATGTAAATATATATCTCGGGGTAAAATTCGTATAACATACAGAATGCCGAGATTGCGTGGTCGCGTATAATATACAAATATATACAAAAAGAAACGCGAGCGCGTACACTCATCGAGGAAAGTTATTCCTCTCGCCGGATGTAAAGCCGGTTCTCAACGAATTGACAACGCGCACCTGTGCATTCTGTCTTGTGCGGCCAAACGCGCATATACGTGTATTAAGTAAATGTATAAAACCGTCTTTTACTCTTGCGAATGAAAATCTGAGCGAACGGCGATGATAAAATTCATAAGTTACGGGGCGGACGTTATCCAGTTGGCAATGGGATATTGCGCGCCTCGCGTCATCCGGTTGCGCACTGTGGGAATGAAGCCTCTCAGATTCGCAAATATATAACGAAAGAGAGCCGCGGGCGCATTTTTTCTTCGTCTCCCTTTCTCCCTCCTTTTTACCTTTTCTTATATTACTTTTACAGTATTTTTACACTCGTGTATTCAACCGCTGGCGCGGAGGCTTCCTTGATCGGTGTACCAACGCTTTTAACGCTGGATTAAGCCTCGTTAACGCGAGATGTGTAAAATAACAGCAGCGGATAGCGCGAGAGCGTTTCCCAATCGATATATAGATGTTTAAAAAGCGCCTATCAAGATGAGATATCTCACCGCGATGAAAGCATCATTTTTCAACGTTCGTCTCATTGGAACGCCGCGTAAGAAATCGAGATAACGGAACGCAGCCCGTAAGAGTGTGTTTTTTCTGCGATTTTTTCAAACAGTAAATATGATTCGTTTGATAACTTGGGCGTAGGATAATTATGAAGATTCCTGTATTGGGATCGTCGAGCTTTTCCTGATCGATTGGAACGAGGAATCAAAAACTGTTTCGACTTGTTGGGGTTTTCGAATGCGAACGCACCATATAGCATGTGTGGCGTAGTGTTTTGTCTTGATAATCGTTGGCACGAGCGAGTTTTGATTGACTCAATCGAGACCTCTGGTCTCCGCATGTACTGCCACAGCATCTCTAATCAGGGGACGTGTTATTTCCTCATAAGATATAAAAACATTATAGTGGTGAGCTCGGGAGCTCACAAAATCACTATAAACACGCGTAATCTACGGAGAGAGCAGCAGCACGCGGTGTGTGGCGGCGGGACGCGGCACAAACTGCGATCCGTGGGGTTAAATATACCTTCTCGCGTCTACGGTCTCGCATCATACAGAGACCGAGCGACAGGGAGAGAAAAAGATGGAGAGAGAGAGAGAGAGAGAGAGAGATCGAGTCGGCAAAAACAGAGCCGCACGCTATTACAGAACGGTCCACAGGCGTTGCCACGGGCTCACATCCCGATATGGAGCAATCTCAGATTTCCATCCGCCCAAATCGAGAATATACGCCCGCGCCCCCTCTCCCCTCCTTCATCCCCCTTCCTCCCCGTCGTTGCCTCCCCGTTCCTCGACGCTTGTCGTTCGCCACCCGAGAGTTCCGTTTCGACTGTCGACCGGTGAGTTCGATCGCCGTTTGTGGGGTTGCTCCGGTCCCCGTTCGCGCGCACACTGATCGTCCCCTTTTCTTTCACCGGCACGGTCCAGACCTCGGACTATCCTCCGAGTCCTTCTCGCGCTCCGTTTTCAAAGTTACATCATCAAACTTCCACTACTTCCGGTTTGCCTTACCGATAGGCTTATCAATCTCGTTCAAACGTCACGTCGCAGTTGTTTATAAATATTAATTATCTCATACTTAGTGCTACGACGACGGAAAGCGTACATGTTTCAGTCACGCACAGTGTTGCTTCGAAATTCAATTGAAAGGATGATACAGCGTGAGACAGTGCTTCACCCAACATATAAAAAGTGCATTAAATTGCGCCTTAAGACAATTGGCTCTTCATACAAAATTGAAACTTCTGCTTCTGCTTAAGGCACAGCAGTGTGTAAATGTGCGCGACGATCCATCGTTAAGATTTTAGGGAAAAAAAAGCGATAACGTTGTGCAGTTTTCATGTTGCCGGAAAATACGTTTCCCGTTACAGGTATAATTTTTCATCCTGATTGAAAATTTGTTTCCACATTAAAATACGAATAATAAAAATAGCGATAATTACAGGATGACACGAGAATCGCATTTGTATTTCTATTTAACGCGTTATCACCTTGACGTATTGAGATCAAACAGACTGTGAGGTATAGAGACAATCCGTTTTCAACCTAGTTGCGCGTCTGCCAGTTGTTCAAAGACGCGAACGCGTGTGCAATTTTCGTTTCATGAGATTTATCTGACAAATTTTGGCCGCCCTCTCTTTCAGATTTTCCGGATTTCCCTTGCGTTGCTTACCCGCAAAGTTACGTCAAGTCACCATCGCTTCCGAATGAGCAATTTCAATTGAAAATAATTGCGTTATATGTCATGACATTGAAACGAATGTAAAGACTTGTACACGCCAATGTAATTAGTTTGAAATTCATTTCGGAATCTGAACATTTAGCAAGAAAAAAATCCGAGACTGTAAAAATGGTGTATCGAAATGGAATCGCGATCGTTCGAAATCTACTTTTAGCACAGCAATCAATAATTTGGACGATCATTTTGGGAATGATGATATAAGTTTGTCCGATATAAAAATACGCGTCAGTGCGTAACGGTCCGCGAATATATTGTTTTGCTACTGGAAACGGTGAATAGTCACGTTGGCGTTGCTAACTTTAAAAACCAAGTTCTCGGTACCACGTATTTCCCATAACGCCAAATATGGTGTGAGAAATTTGAGAGAACCGAGAATAGTGTGACGGGAATGTGAGAAAGACGAATACACGAGGCGGCTTGACGCTCTCGCTCCTCCTCTCTTATACACACACTGCGCGTCTATTAATAGACGAAAAATAAATTGTGCTCACATCGCCGTATAGACTCGATCATTTTTATATACTTTAGACTCTTGCGGACGCTTCTGTATCGGACCATTCGTCATTCTCGCATTGCATCGATTTATCAGACCGCGGAAGCATGTCACGAGGGGGAGCGAGGTTAATGGGGATCACTCAAAAACATCCAATTGAATGAAACCAACATTTTTAATCACGTGACTTTTATGGGGTAGAAATACATTTGGGCATTGAAATCTCGTATGAATTTTCTTGAGACATTTCTAAAATGACGTTCAAGTTTCAAGTTGAAGGTGGAAGAAGAAAACATCGCTGGAATGCGACGAAATTCTTTACTCTCTGTGGCGTAGCTCATTATGGTGATAAAACGATTGAATCGGCTCGAAAAATTTTGATGATTTTGAAAATTAAGGGAGACTTTGTCTTTGAAATTTCCAAAAAATCAATTTTTTATTCTATTACGGATTTTAAATCTACATGTAGGTAGGAATAAATCTGTCGAAGCGTTTCCCGGATTTCGAACGTTGCCGATTAGCGGTAATTACAAACACATTTGTGTAAACACATAACAAAACCCTTTAAACGCGTTTTTCTCGAAAACACACGTTTTTAAAAATGGCTGACATTCTCCTGACCGCTGTAATTAACATATCGACCTGAAATTCGGACAGCATACTCAGAAAATATGTCTTCACGGAATGACCGATCGTTTTTTCGATTGATACATTTTCGCCTTTATTATTTATCTTTTGATGCGAAAACAACGCGAGAATTCGATTTTTTTTTAAATTGCCGCCATTTTTCGAAATTTGTACTAAACGAAAAATCCATATAAAATAAAATGTAAACACCTGAAATATGGCACTCCAAGGACAAAGTCTCCCTTAAACATACATGATCAATAAAAAGCTAAAAAAAACCTTTCGTTGACTTCTTACGTTGCGAACCGCAGCGTCTTATTTTTAGGTTTGAGGAAATTGTTGAGTAATTGCTAATGTTTACAATTAAGTAATCACGGAATTCCGATTCCATCAGTGATGATCTGGCTGCGCGTGTCAGCAAACAAGTTCCAAACATCTCCACTGCGGCGTGTATTTACTGCTCGTGTCAAATTGATCGGCGCGAGAATTAGGAGGAAGAAAAAAGTAAGAAGTTGTGATGGTCTGTTGCAGGGGGAATTATGCAGACCGAGGAAGTCGTGCCTCGTGCACAATCTACTGGGATAGACGGTTCCTTAACGGACAGTACAACCTTCGAGCATTCGCTTCATCGTTCGCCGCTCCTCCAGTCCCCGCTACCATCGTCGATCCTCATGGCGGTTAAACAGGAACCCCAGGAGGATGACGAACGGTCTCGAGACACGAACGCTCTGAGGTGAGTTACAAACTTTTTTTCGCGATTCCCCCGGGTCACTCAATTTGTATTCTAAATATTACGTAGTCGCTGCGTATTGATTTGGTAAATGGACTATTTTTACCGTCGTTTTGTTTCTTACCGGATCAAGCATTTCTCCTTCTTTTCTTGATGATTTTCGGTCACTTTGAATATTGAATTGTAATGATGAATTTAACAGTCAGCAAGCAGATGCGGAGCCAGCACTATCGCCGGTGGATGCCGGTCACTTTGTTCTCCACCATGGTCAAGATGCGGGGCTGCATCATCAAACCCAGGGTACCGAGATGACCGCAGGCCCGACTGGTCACGACAACGGCAGCAGACCAAGATCCAGGTAATTGAACAGTAAATATACAGTCGAAGGCTGTACAATTGAACAAGAATTTGAATTCCGTGAGAATCAGATTCTTACGGCGAGTGAATCGCCCGCAGACTAACACGCGTGAAAAACAGGAAATATCGATTTATTTCTCCAAACGACCGAATAGCATTCCGAGTTTGTTTGTTGCGAACAAACTCGAAATGCGAATGGTTGTGATTGATTTTTCCTATTCGTAACGAATAGAGTCGAACGGGATCGAGATGATTTCTAGTGGATACGCGTGCATGGATATTTCCATGCGAGAACGAACAACGGTCCGCGCTCTGCATTCGAAATTGTTATCGCGCGTTCAGGTGTGGCTCGGAATGTCGCATCGCACGATGCCTCGATTCTTTCTCGGACAGATTTGCAGTTAATTATGCGCTAACACGAGGCAGCGAATAATGTTGGCGATTTACTCGTTGAATCGGATATTTTATTCATGATCTGAAAAGCAATCATGTTGCTCTGGACAGGTCTGAAAAAAAGCAACAAAAAATAACGTTTGCTTCGCTTTTTTGTGTTTGTTCCAGCCGGAGACGGAGAAAGTCGCGGTGGAAGTTGAAATTCCATCACCAAGCTCTTCCTCCAGAGTATCTGGATCATTACGAGGCAACATTGGCTCAGGAAGCGTTAAATTCATCACCGAATCATACAAACGAATCGACGATTCCGAGTCCAGCCCCAACGACGTCGACATCGACATCGGGATCGACACCCAGTCCGGTAAGTGATGTCCAGGGTTGGCTGCACCGGATCGCCGCGATGCAACAAGAACTTTATCCTCGTGTGGTAGCGTCCAACGAGCCACTTGCACTTGGGGCAGCGCCCTATCGGCGATCCGTTATAACGTCAACCGCAAACTCGCATCCGGCCGGTACCAACCACAAAAATCATCATCACAGTCATCAGCAAAATAATTACAACGCTCAAGTTGCCCATCACCATCAGATCCAACACCAACAACAACAGCAACCGACACCCAGGCCTCCGATGAAGTATTCCGATCTTCCTTACATGGGAGAAATAACGCTGGACAATAGCAAACCCCGGAGAGGTAGAAAACCGAAAAAAGCTGATATTTGCCATTTGATCTACAAAAATTATGGCACCATTTTGCCAGGAACGCCTGGTCATGAGGAACGAAAGCAGCAACAACAACAACAGCAGCAGCAGCAACACGTCTCGAAAGAGCGGCTGGAGGTGGCGCGAGAGCAAATCCAGCATCACCCAACGTTCCAGCGAACGGACATACAAAATCGGATAAGTAGTCTTTTGGAGAAGAGGCTGACCCAGGAATCAAGGAAAAGTTTAGCGACCATGGCCGAGAATCACCGAGAGCAAGACGAACCTCTGAACCTGTGCATCAAGGATTTGAATCAATTGAAGATTCGAATTCTGCGGAAACACGGAAACGTTTACGAGTCGGGAAACGTTAAGAGTGAGGTGTCCAGTGATATGGACGAGGTTGAATGTCTCGGGACAGCGTACAACAGTCCTTTAGATCCGATCAGATCAACTGAAATGGGGAATATGTCGAACAACAACAATCTCGTTGCCATAAACAACAACAACAACAATGAGCCTCTCGCAAGTCCGAATAATTCTGGCTTTGTTTACTGGCCGAATGCCGGAGTTCTGATTCATCCGATGGCCCTGCAATCGCAGTTTCTTTACTACCAGAAAATGGCTCAGGAGGAGAAAAGTGTCGTAAGGTTCAACGATGTGACATCGAAAGAGCAAAAAATTGTTCCTAAATCGATATACACGATGTTGGAGAGAAGCAAAAGTCCAACGCCTCCGTCAACGACGACACCGACTCAGCAGCCAATTCCTTTGCAATCGCCACCATCGCCAAGGCCGAAACGTAACGCTCCAATTTCTCATAAAATAGCACCGATGAAGCGAAAACGTTCGGCGATATTTATACCTCCATTGCCAACGGAAAACAACAACAACCCACCGACCGAGGTGAGCATATGCAAATTCAAATTCACCGGTGGAGCCAAACCCTCGTTGCAAGAGAAAAAGAGTCTCTCCGTCGATTCGGACGGCACTTTCCGGTATTACACGGGCACGGGTGACAAGAGTATGAGAGGCTACAGCGTTTTCCCAAGAGAATCGTTGCAGCAACCTGCCGGGCAGGCTGGCACCTCTGCCGGAGCGTTTCTCAGTGCTACGGGCGAGAGGATCCCAACCCCGGCTGTTCATCAGTCTCAAAGAACAACGAACGCTACGGTCTCTGCCAGCGCAGCAGAAAATGACATAAGACGCAAAAGAAAAACCCGAAAGTCATTGCAACGGGAGAAACTCGAGCAAACCTTCAAGGAAAAAGGATTCCTTATACAAACCCAACAGCTTGAATCTGCCGAGGGCGCGACTTACTGCAAATTTCGTCAGTTGAGAAAATTCACGAGATATCTCTTTCGCAGCTGGAAAGATTATCTTCCAGGTGACGTTTGCGATCTCAGTGCCAACGCCAACGGTCACCGGGTTATCGATCCGGATGCCATTACCGAGAGTCAACATCCCATCGTTGATTCGACCGTCCCACTTGCTGGCATAACTGACATGTCCAATAATGCCGAACTCGAACAACATAGGACTCGGCCGCTCACGTGAGCGTATCAATATTTTGGCACTAGAAATAAAAAAGGTCGTTACGAATCTGTCGAAAAATTATCAAAATTTTCATCTGCCGATACTCGATTTCGAGCTTGAGAGCAACGCGTCGACAGAAACCAACGTGGCGCTTGTTCTGCAGTGTCGCGACGCAACAATCTCGGCTAGTGACCAGAATTGTGCTGCGTGTCAAACAAGTCGTTACGCGAGAGAAAATTACTTAATATTCGACTATTGCAGGCACACAACGATGCCCGAGCGGGAAAAACAGAAAGAGAGAGAGAGAGAAATGTATAGATACACATAAAAGTATTCTGATTGAGTTACTTGTTAAACAAGAGAGACACGAGAGCGCGTGTGCACAGGAGAATACGATCGAGTACGAAGCAATGCCTGCACGTACGCTCTCGGTAATACTAATCAGCTTCGCGAGAGCTCGATGCATTTAACGAGGAGCTATTACATGTATACGTGTGTAAATATATATATATATATATATATATAAATGAGCTAATTCACATTTAATTAGCAAATTTGTGCGATTATAGTTTTTATAAATGTCTGATATGCCATACGATGACACGAAAAAAATTCTATTCGATTCGCTGGAGCGTTTCTTTGAATATTCTGCGATCGAAAAAGGTCTCGAAATCGGTAAACTTGAACGAAATCGTGATTAAGCGTTCATGGTGTCTTTTGTTTTATTTTATTATTAAAAATGTAAATTTGTTTTGTGCTAAATTTGGGCTACGTGTAGCTCCGTGCCAAAGATGGGAGACTGTTATGTAAATAATGTAAAAAAAAGGTCTTGAATGTTAATCGAAGATTGACAAACTGGTGAAGGAGCAAGATAGTGCTGGCGATTGTTTTTTGCGTTAACCAAAGATCGTTGGTTCGCGGGAATGAGCGATAACGAAAAAGTGGCTCGAAAAGTTAACTCGTTAGTTGGATTACGTCGTTAAAGTCTTGTTAAGGCAATCGCTCACTACAGTGCATTTTGCAAACATTGATTTGTCGAGTGAATGTTGATATTATTAAGTTGTTACTTTAATTGATCGTAAAATTAATGAATAATTATTAATTTATTATATTCAGGGCGCCAGCCGATCTAGTCGTTGTTTATATTTTCTTGTTACAATCTGTCGAAAACATGACGCACCACAATGCGCGTTTTGGTGCATACGACACGTCACGTATACGTGATTACAGTTTGTAAATATGCGCGTATAAATATAAAATGTCATCCGTTCGTCTTGTGACAAAGTCGAACATGAAGCTTTAGGATGTCGGGAATAAACAAAAACGGCAGCCAATAACGTGAACAAACCGTCCTGAACCGGTATTATACGTGTAATTTCATCTTTTCTTGGTTCGTTCTTTTTTTTATTGTTATTTTTACATAATGAAAAAAAGAAAAAATACAAATATTGGCATAACGAACGTTTGGAACGCGTATGCTCATTGTAAAAAGGTCGTTGTTGATGATTGACAATAAAACAACATTGTTATAAAGGTAATTGTTATTTTTTTTTTCATTTTGCAGCAACCTACTCCAACGATTCAACTAAATCCAACCAAAACACAAACCTCCGCATTTAATGCAACCCTCAACTAGTGGAGAATCAATGAATCTCCACCTGCATCCATTTCTATTTTGAATCACCCAGAACTATTTATTGTTATTATTAAAAACAGATTATAGTTGTAAAAATGAGAGAAAAAAATTTTTGCAGCATTGCTAGTTGGTAAAATCAGGCAAAATGAACTGGATGAGATTAAATAAATCGAGTGGACCAATTTGACAGAAAAACCCAACAAGCATAATAATCGAATTTCAATGCCATCGTATAATTCGTGGTTTTCTACTTGAAAAATGTAATACAACGTCATAACTCTTGATTGTCAAGCGTATAAGTGAAAAACTGGCTATTTGAGGATATTTATTTTTATTCACGTATACAGAGAGAGATGGATGAAAAAAAGTGGAATATGAAGAGTTGAAATATCGGAACCACCTCGTGCTCTCCTCATCCTCAAATAGTCCTCGCGATTTGTAGCCTCCTTTAGCGCACGTGCGTTCGCGCAGGAACACACAACTTTTCTTACAGACTCGTCGCTCGAGTGTCCTGCAAGAAATCAACGTGTCCACCTGTATCCACGCACATATATCTCTGTATAAATATATATGTAGGTATATGGGTTGGGTGGCAGCAAAATTGCAGAGGGAACTCGCGGGTTCTCTGAGCAGAGAGTGCGTGGAGGGACCCCCATTCATGCATACGCCCATTCACGCGCATCGCCAGCTCACCTTGGTGGCTTTTTTTTCACTCATTCCACACACAGATATATCTACAGCAAGCAGCCTGTAAAGTCAACAGTATATTCATACCTCCGGCATCGTCAGTTACTTTATTAGTATATATTGGCTATTTGTTCAATTGCAATACATTTTTTTCACTTGTTACGGACCGAGAGGCTGAATGGTACACGACACAAACACGATGTACGACAAATGAGCCGAAAGGCCGCGAACGAGAAGTCTTAAAAATTAACGTTTATGCGCTGGATGCAAAAATGTTGCTTTTCAATTGTAAATTTCGGAGCATTTGCAATGTGCTCGTGGTTTATTGATTCTCTGACAAAATTACCAAAAAATCTGCAGTCGCGTTTGGCACGCCGCCGAAACTGAAAATGAATGAAAAACTTTTTGATTTTTGGCTGAAAAAATATGTTTGTTCGTGAGACAATCAAGTGCACATATTTTCGTTTTCTGGAACGAGAAGCGCGTGGAGCATGTTCGCGCGCGCCTCTCGTAATTATAGTAAGTGCCAGAGAAAAAAGTGAAGCGGAGAAATACACGACGGAGAGGAAAGAAGTTGCGAGAGAGGCAGTGCGAGCCAAGAAACGTTGGTCCAAAGAGTTCGTCCCTGCTCAAACTCTTTTTCTTATTGTCCTCATGCACTCGGGCGAGTCTCGAGCAACCTTTTTTTTTCTCTTGCAGCTGAGAGTATCTTTTCTTTCTTCATTTCTCTCTCTCTCTCTCTCTCTCTCTCCGCCTCCTCTTCCATCCCGTTCTCTTGCACGGCGTTGAGAAGAGCGAGCACAATGAGTGCAAGTTTCCTAATACGGTCTCGAAGTCGTTGTCGTTGTCGTCTTCTTCTTCTTCTCCTTCTTCTTCTTCTTCTTTTCGTTCTTCTTCGTTGAGGAGCTCCGGCTCAGATTGGTGAGAAGGAAAAAGGAGAGACATGGTAGGAGGTGGAAAGGAAGTAGAAAAAAAACGAATTTTGGGGACCGAATTCTCTGGTAAAAAAAAAAAAAAAACGAAACGGTGCCTGGGAAGACTCACCGATCACGTACTTGTATTTCCTCCTCTTTGTGATCCTTCGATGCGCTAGATCGGGCTGAAGGAACTTGGCAGATAATATTTAATAACCGGCTCACGGCGAGAATTCTCGTCAAGACAAACCACAGAAAAAAATGCTCAGGTTATTGCTGGGGAATGCATCCGAACGACGCAGTGCACGACTTACGTATTTTGGTTCATTTCCCGAAAACGAAACTCGAACCACTTCTTCATTTATTAATCGCTGCTGCATCGAGCCTCTCGGAGGTGATTCGTATGCTAATTTCTCGGGTTTATCTCGCTGGATCAATTTCACGCTTCTTTATATGGAATTTCTCACTTCGTTCGGTCTCTCCCCCTCACTCTCTTTCTCTCTTTCTCTTGTTGATCCTCTTCTGCTCAATACGTCTTTAAAATGAGCAAAAGTGAAATAAAAATGCATGAAAAATCGTCGGTACTCGCTCGGGTAAACACGAAGCATTTATTACTCGAGCCATAGAGGAGAGCGAATATAATATCCCGATAAATCGTCCAGTGAGTCCGGTTTAATGTTAAAATCATTACTGGATATGAGGCGTTCGAGGCTAAATCGATAAAACGTTAGCGCTCACAAATTCCTCTTTATTTTTCTTTGGTTATCGTTGCAGAGCACGGAAGCACGAATTTTCGTGCGCGGAGGAATTTTTCATTAACGTCGAAAAATCTAAGCGAATGTCGTTTTTCATAGTGACATTCGTTCTCTCAGATTTACCTGGTAAAATACATATTTCTTGATGTCAAATATAATTCCATGGAGCTCGACTGACTCGGAGCATGCGTTTTCATATGCTCGGGCGTTCGTTTACATGCAACGTCAGTGTACATAACAACATTTGCCGCTGCTCTTTTCCCTCGTAACTTTCCGAGTCGTGTGTATCGTTTGCATACGCAGTTTGCAGTGAAGTAGATTGAAAGTTGGAAAATGGATAAGGAACGTGTATAGAACATGGGAAACGCTCCAGGACCCGACGTGGCTTTGTACGCGAATGTATGGCATACTCGATGCGCGTCTCCAAAACTTTGCTACACCGAGGAAAATCAAGCATTAAAAATATACTTCCAAGCAGGAGGCTTTCCCAGAGCATTTGAAACGTTGCCTCAAAGTCTTAACTACCAAATTTTCAATCAACGTTCTTGGCACAAAAACTAAAACAAAAAAAAGTCCCATGAAGAAAAATTTTCCGACGCGTTTCGAATTTGAGAAATTTATATTGCAATTTTTTCGTTTTTTCCACCTAAACGCGTGCAAATTAAAATCACGTTTCGTCAAAAAGTTGCAAAAAACAAAATGTTTTAAGGATTTTTTTGCAGCCGATTTGTTTCAGGAAAAATCCTTAACACATCGTCGTTTTGCAACATATAAACGAAGCGCGACTCCAATTTACACGCGTTTGGATGGGAAAAGTTAAAAATTGTAAGTTTCTCACGCTCTGTCGGGAATGTTCCTAAAGAATCCTGAATAAAGTAATTTTTGTGACACGTTAAATTCGATGGTTTTGAAACGATCAAATAACTTGTCATTGTGACGACTATCAATTGGTAGCGAAACAAGGGAACGTAGCGAAGCGTGGGAGGAGAAGAATCGAGTGAGAATAAATTTAGACTCGAAGGACCCATGCATAGCGCGTTGGTAAAGATGTTTGTAAACGGAAGGGCGTAATTCGTGAGAGTCAAGGAGTGAAATAAGGCGCGTAAGGGGATTTTGTTGGCTGGACACACGGAAACTTTGCCGGGGCTGGTTGTGGTTGGTTTTAATGTGAAGGAAGACGGGTTCTTGGCAAGGCGAGAGAAGTTTCTCGTGGTTAGATACATAAGTAGAGAGAGAGAGGTTTGAGTGCAAAGCTTGGATGAATATATGCGCGTATGGGCAGCAGGTTTGTCGGGGAAAAAGTTCAATTTGTCTCGCGCCTCTGGAGAGAGTCTGGAGGTGCTTTTGCGCGCGAGTATACGGGCATATTATCGTAACCAGGATCTCCTTGGGTATGGCTAATATGCATGCGGGCTGGTACTCTGCAAGACCAACGAGTCGAACGATCTCGAACGCGCAGTAGACTCTCCGAGGCTCTTTCCTTTTGTTGACTTTATACTAAAGGGGAATTAGAGTCTTCCCTCGGGACGCAGAAATGAATCTTGAACGGGCTCAGCTCGCGTATATGATAAATGCAGTCGCGAACGTTAGGACGAACCAATTCAGGACACGAATTATTTCATTGCGAATATAGAGATAAAAACGTTAATTGGCAGAGAAATTGTGTCAACAAGAAAAAATGCATTCCATCGAATTAGTGAGGTCGGGAATTGAATGAATTCTGGGAAGGGGTCTCCAACGACACCTCGAACGTACGAGGAGAATAGATCGATACCGAAGGGGACGTTGCAATCAAGCGCCAGATCGGTTCAACAGAAGCAACACGTTGGAATTACCTGTTAGGCGCTTGTGTGTGTGTGTGTGTGTGTGTGTGTGTGTGTGTGCGCGTGTGTCGGTTGCATTGAATTGGGATCGTATAAAGAATGGAGGAGAGTCTCGGAACGGCGCTTCGTTCATCAACGAACAAGAAAACTCTCGATGAATGAACTTTCGATCTAATATGGCAATGACAACGTTCGCCAGTCTGGTCGCTCCGCGCCGACGAATCGTCAAACGACTCGTGCGCGCGCGCCACGCACGACGTTTATCCGTCTTTTTAGTTTTTCCTATTTCTATATATCATCACGTACACATATATATGTGTCTAGAATGGTTTTTTCATCATTTCGCCTCGTATTCCATCAACTTGAATCAAGCTTCCATATAATCGTTGTTTAAACTGGAATTCTTGACAATGCAGACGGAATACACGATTGTTTTCTAGCCATAGGTTATGCGATAAAAGTAGCTTCGCTCGTGTGTATCGCCGGAGCTTATGGCGGCGCGCAAGAACGAGACGCCACCGGAAATCATCATTCGCCCCCCGGACTCTTGGCTCTTTCAAATGATTTTTATATTCCTCCATAAACCGGAATTCTTATTCCCCGCACTGGAAACGAGCAACGTCTCGAGCGCCTCGACAAACGAAGCGATGCCTCCGTCCTGACTGACAATATGAGACGTCATTCCTGTCGCGGATTCCGCGATATCGTTTTTTTCTCTTTATTTTTCTACCTCCGAGCAGCAGCAGCACATCTTTCCACTTTATGTACTCTCGTATCGCGTCTTCTATACTCCAGTCTCGTACGCAGACTCCTTTGTATTTATGTTTACACGTTGTGAACTTGGAGCCGAGTATACGGACGTAAGTTAATTAAGCAAATTCGAACGGCGCGACCAGGACGATAAAAGCTTTATCGTTGCGCATTTTAACGAGCCACATTTTTTCTTCCATATATTCTTCAGCTTTTTGTCCTTCACGAGCTTCGACAGGAGTTGCGGATGAGGCTCCTCCAATTTACGATTCAATAAATAAAACGCAATTCTTTGGAAAAATATCGCAATTACAACTGGAGTAATCGCGAGTTTCGCCATGAAGAATATAGACAAGAGAAATACATGCAATTCCCAAAGCCCGCTTGGTCGCGGTTTTATTCAGCTTTAACGTCGCGTACAAGAGCAGACCTTGCGATCGGACACGTATGCCAGCTGGCCCAGCTTCTTGTCCCGCGGCTTCTCCGACAGCTGCAACGAAAACGAACAATCAGAAACGGAATGAAGAGAGAGAGAGAAAAAGGAAGAACGAAGGATAAGAATCGGCGATGCGTGTACACGCGAGATGGACCATTGGCTTTCGAGTCTGTGCAACGAAATCCAACCAACGCATTACTTACCTTTTTTCCTTATTTTATACAAAGGGAAAGACTGTGGCACATACCTTTCGTGTTTTTTTTTCGCAGCCAGGAGTCTTCCCGTCTCTCTATCGTTTTCAAGCAATGTGTGCTTTTCGTTTTAAGCTTGCAGGATCCTGTTTTATCGGTCGTCGCGTGCATTGTCGTCAACTTGTCACGAAAGAACGGAAGGTGGCGCTACAAGACGGTCGCAGTTGTGCCGGTAATAATCGTTAAATTTCAGAGAGGGAGAGAGAGAGAGAAAGAGAGAGAGAGTGGGAAAATTTTCTATCGATAGAATGCCCTTAAATTTGCACCACACGAAGAGAATTTTTACCCACAAAAATCACAATTTTCAGTAGTTTTTCCATAAGAGCGCGTGTTAAAAGTTCCAATTTTCAAAATTAAATATTTCAATTTCTAAATAGTGAAGCCTCTCAAAACCTTGTCTACGCTTTTATTATATGTAAAATCGAAGAAGTTTTATTTAATTTTTCAAAAAAATTGGTCGTAATATTTTTTGAAATTTTGGTGATTATAGGGAGAGAATATTAAATCAAAATTTACTATGTTATTATAGTTCTCTGGTACCAAGTCGTCCCTCTGAGAAATTTTACCAAAAACATAGTAATTTTTCATTCTTTTTCTATCGAAGTCGCGGAAATTATGACATTTTTCGCCCTTTTTCAGATGAAAATTTAAACATAGTAATTTTTCATTCTTTTCTATCGAAATCGCGGAAATTATGACATTTTTCGCCCTTTTTCAGATGAAAATTTAAACATAGTAATTTTTAATTCTTTTTCTATCGAAATCGCGGGAATAATGATATTTTTCGCCCTTTTTCAGATGAAAATTTACTATGTTTTTGGTAAAATTCCTCAGAGGGACGATTTGGTACTCGGGAACTATAATATCATAGTAAATTTTGATGTAAAATTCTCTCCGTGTATATGAAAAGTTAAGATTACCTCGGACAATCTTGAATTTGGAGTATGTTGTTCTTTAGTCAATTAGTAACAACTTTTTTCCACGAACTTGGGCTCACAAATTGAAAACAAACATTTAGATTTGACCGTACAACGTCCTTGAATGTTCATCGATACCAATACCTTAAATTCTTCAAAAATGAAATGTTGGCTCCGCAAAGAATCGCAGCGCCGATATCCGCTTCATATTGCATTCCATTCGTCTCGTTTGCATTTATTTTCGAGTCCTTCTGACCATAAAAATCAGGCGAAAGTCACTTAGAACGAAAAAGCAACTTAAAGGTGATGAGAAAGAGGAATCAAATGGTGGGAAAGGGAAAAAGATTGTGAATAATCAAGACCAACAAATATTAGATATAGTATATTCAACGTTAACTAATCGTTCGTGATTATATTAATAATAATAATAATTTGTAATGGTAATAATATTAGTAGGGAACGATGTCACAAATGTACAATATTTGACAAGGCGTATATTATGCACGATTCATTAAAATAGTATTAGCATTTGTATGTATATATATTTATTAATATGCACATATATATGTGTATCTGGATAAACATATATACGTGTTTAATAATTAGAAATAAAAAAAACATTATTCGTACGTAAAGTATTTATAGATTTATACATAATGCCGTTTGGTCCATCCTCGTCTATTTATTTTAAGTACGATAAGTCGTTGACGTTCCAAAGGAATTAATAAATTAAAGTGTAATAACGTTTTTGCACAGACCCCGGAGAGAGTGTAAAATAGAAGGATGTAATGCCGGTTTTTCGTTCGTTTGTTCGGCGCAGTGGATGGACCACTATATAGATATATATATATTTTTTTCTTCTTATAATCCTATATAATTTTTTCTAACTCATACTAGAACGTGTGGTAAATCCTCCAAAAAATTTCTAATCACATTAATATACATTTGGAAGGATAGATGCAAAATATCTTTGCTCCGGACAATGAAATGAAAAAAAAAATGTATATTTATGTATTTATGTTGTGTATGTATTTGTCGATCGGTTCTGGACGCAGTGGCGTATGCGAAACGCAATTAATACCGGTATATGTACATATAGGTATTGCATAACATACGCACCATTATCGCGGCGGCTTTCCCAATGAAAATTCAACAACGATGTGTCACATCTTATCGCTTCTTTACAAATTGTATAGTCCCGCATTAATGAACCCTGTAGTTTTGTTACGTTCATTTTATTATTTTTATTCAGAGAGATTCAAAGTGATGGATTTAATAGAAAGCGGAAAATGTGCATTGCCATTAGAATTCATTAGTTATTCATATAAAAGTTGTTTCCTTCAAAGTTTTTATTTTATATCTTAGACGAACGATCGTGGGGTTGCGATAAAATGTTGAAATTTAAGAATGTTTTTAATCCTTGCGGGATAATTATTTAATCACGAAATTGATGGTACCGAATTTTCAATTATAATGCAAATTAGTTGATCTTACGTTAAATTAATTCTGTTGAAAATTGAATTTAGTTTTTAACCAATCGAACGTGGTTCATTTCGTTTTAACGTCATAATCGGCTCCCGTTTTATCCGCCCTCATAACTACACACTTCTTATCTACAGATTGGTCGAATAATTACCGAAAAACAATCGCCGGTTTATATTCTTATGACTATTATACAGTATTCGGTCGATTTTCGCAACAAAAGTATCTTTTATCGAGTCAACAGTATTTATTATCAACGAGATACTACTAGTGGATAGTGTATAGGCAACTACGGTGATATGATTGAGTTTTATCTCCTTAATCCATTTTTGCTTCGTATTCGTCTTTATTCGACATTTCCTATCAAACTGGTCAAACGTTTTACTGCCGTAGTTTCAAGAGTAATCCTTCGTCATAGTGCCATTGGTTTCGATTTATTGGTCATTTCTTATTGGTTGGAGAAATCGATTAAGATTGCGACGCTCGATATTTCAATTGTGAGGCAAATAAATTGGACAATCGATACGTCAGGCAACAAAATAAATGAAGTTCTGATCGTCAAGTTGTGAATTTTGAAAAAATTGCATCATGGCATCGCCATCTTTGATCCGTTTCTCCAATCCTGCTCAAACAGGTTAGTCTCTTATCACCACACACGCTATCGTATTATCACTAAAGATTGTCATCGTTGCGATTTATCGGACTGACTCGTATAGTCAAGAACATTAAACTTTTCTTTTCCTCACAATATCGCTCCTAATTGTGTTTTTTCAAAACTTTCTTCCTTCTCAACAATAAAAATCGATCGTGTCCTCCTGAAACTCGAGCAGTCTCAAACGCGTGCACTTTGCTTAATTCGGCGATGTCAGCCGAATCGACGTACAAGTATCATTTAAAAAGAAAACCGAATCTTACTTGATTATTCACATTTTTAAATATGCATTTGTGTCCATAACGTCGCGACCCGCACTTGGGTGTAAAATATGTTCGGGTTAAGCTTCCAAAATGTAGTTTCAATGAGATAGTACCTTGGGACGTCGGTTTGGTCGGTTTGACGTACACGGAGAGAATATTACATCAAAATTTACTATGTTATTATAATTTCCGGGTACCAAGTCGTCCCTCTGACAAATTTTACCAAAAACATAGTAATTTTTCATTCTTTTTCTATCGAAATCGCGGAAATTATGACATTTCCGCCCTTTTTCAGATGAAAATTTGAATATAGTAATTTTTTATTCTTTTTCTATCGAAATCGCGGAAATTATGACATTTTCGCCCTTTTTCAGATGAAAATTTGAATATAGTAATTTTTTATTCCTTTTCTATCGAAATCGCGGAAATTATGACATTTTTTGCCCCTTTACGGATGAAATTTTAAACATAGTAATTTTTCATTCTTTTTCTATCGAAATCGCCGAAATTATGACATTTTTTGCCCTTTTTCAGATGAAAATTTAAATATAGTAATTTTTCATTCTTTTCCTATCGAAATTGCGGAAATTATGACATTTTTCGACCTTTTTCAGATGAAAATGTAAACATAGTAATTTTTTTATTCTTTTTCTACCGAAATCGCGGAAATTTTGACATTTTTCGCCCTTTTTCAGATGAAAATTTGAACATAGTAATTTTTCATTCTTTTTCTATCGAAATCGCGGAAATTTTGACATTTTTTGCCCTTTTTCAGATGAAAATTTACTGTTTTTGGTAAAATTGCTCAGACTTGGTACCCGGAAACTATAATAACACAGTAAATTTTGATGTAATATTGTCTCCGTGTAGCATTGAAAATAATTTGACTGTCTTTTTGGTTCACACTGGGTTCCGGGGATGAAATTTTGGTTTTTCTTTATACGTAACTATTATTGAGATCGCATTTTTTAAATCCCAGATTGAATTTAGAAACTGGGACATTGGTCGAAATGACTTTGGTACGAGAAGTTTAGACGGAGAATCGATATATATTCGGTGAAAGTTGCGGATCGATAGAAAAAGAAAACAATAGGTACTTGCGAAGTAGCGTTTCGATTCGTCCCTTTTAGTATATTTTTCCGATTTTTAATTACATAAAGCTTCGCTACCGGAAGGAAACGCATAGAGATTCTCATTGTTCTTGTGTTCGGTATTTGCCTGAAGCAGCTCATCTCTCGAGGGAAAATCTGTACGAACGTTATAGGAGAGCGAGAAACCAGCAATGATGCGCGAAAGCGTCGCATCCATATTTTAGATACGAGAGTACTGACGCGCGTGACTAACGTCAACTACTATACTGACTAGCAATTCACCAGGTGCACTAGCAGGCGATCAGCCTAATTAGTTTTTAAATCCTACGCCTTTCCTCTTCTTGTTCCTTCGAAACTTGCCTACTTATAAATAAATCGAAACTCAAATCATCTACATGATCGATTTAGATCTAACTTTAAACCCGGCAACGCGTTTACGTTGCTGACCTATCACGAAAATCGTTAACAAACGGCTTAGAAATAGTTTAGATTGTTTTTTTGACAAAATCATATGTTGCGCATAAAAAAGCTTATTCTCCAAATCCCGGGAAGCTTTGAGTATATTCAGCATTCGAAAGAATGAGCAAATGTGTTATTAATTGCCGTGAAATTGGTGAATCGGAGGAGATTATTAACGATGTGGTCGTAGATGCGGAATCATCATCTGTGCAGTTGCGACTTGATCGTCATTCGTTCAGTTAACTCACCCGTTCAACTATATTTCAAATAATATGAATCCAACCAACCGTCAAAGCTCTTTGTATATCTGTTTTCGAACGTTCAAAGCTTCCTCGGTGTTCTGTTGATTAAACAGCTACAATCGATAAATTTACAGATTTTACATGTCTAAAGTCGTCGATGTGAAATAAAACAATGATTCAGAAACGAAATAATCATTTCCCGAGAGGATATTGCAAAAATCGACGAGACAGACAACCACGTCGCTGAGTAGATTTTTTTTCTCGATTCTTTGACTAGATCTTGTGTGTATTAAAGACTAGAATGCGAATAGAAGAGTATTTGTGAAATAAAAATGGAATTAATCATAGCAATTGTTCATTATTACTTTATATCGTCGCCTCCGTAATAATTATTTACTCTGAACTCCATTTCTACGTGAAACTTCAGATCAACTAGTGACTCGAACCGATCGATGTGCCTCAAGAGTTTTCCCTTCCTCGTTATTCTCATTAAAATTCGTATTTAATCTGTAATCGCGTAATGATACGTGATTTCGTTTAATTATTTTCACATGCTCCTTAAACCGGTGATAGGATCAACTTTATCAATAAAATATGATAAAAGACGTAATTCATTTTTATTTCGGCCGATTAAAGAACACTACTTGCTCCGAGATTCTCTATATCTTTATTTTTTTTTTAATTCTCGCGATTTATGTGCAAGCGGTTTTATTATTACGTACTGTTCAAATAAAGAATCTCTACATCTCGATCATTTCATGAACGAGAGCTAATTTTATGCTATACATACGATTTCACTTTACGATTGAGGAATAATTGCAAGCACAGCTTGAATTTCGTTCATTAAGTTTTGAGCTTTGAAGAAAATTCTACATCTGTGTAAATCAGGAGAAAAAATGAAAATTTACATCATTTTATACGTTCGCGTCGCTATCCGAGCGAGTGTCTCTGCGTTTCTGCTATCGATCAAAAATATATTTGGAAAGTGACTAAACTTACGGGCTTAGTGAATTCTCCGGGGCTTTTCACGTGAAATCGATGGTAATGTTTGAATGTATCGAATTATTGCAAATTCTATTCGAGAATGAAACTGAATAATGATCAACACGGAGAAAAAATTTCCGGAAAAATGTGTCCGGCTCTTTTAT
The DNA here is from genome assembly GCA_037043255.1 of Diadegma fenestrale. Lineage (NCBI taxonomy): Eukaryota > Metazoa > Arthropoda > Insecta > Hymenoptera > Ichneumonidae > Diadegma > Diadegma fenestrale. The sequence continues at coordinate 809,945 of CM073310.1, forward strand.
CAAATTTGTTGCGCTATTTTTACGGATAAAATGTTGCAAATGCAAATTACTGGTTGGCGCAGCGCTGGATTTTTATACCCGACGACTGGCTTTTCCGATCGATAACTTTTCGACTCACTTCCCAACAGAATAGGCGGAAAAATGCAAGCAATTTTAAGTCGAACCAAAAATGACAATGATTTTGCTGCTGGCAATCAATGGAATCGGCAATTAGGGGGAATTTTTCTTATTATGAACTTGAATTTTTCACAAACGCTGCTCCAAGTGTGGTTTGTGGGTTTTTAATGATGCGAACGATTGTTTGATGGAAAATATTCCTTTAGCATGGTCTTTCTGCTGTAATAATAAATATATACTGTATCGATATAATTTATTGAATTATGTGACTATAATTACTCGAATTACCTAAAAATAATTGATTCCACAAATGTATATAAGTGTACTCGATTAATTTTTGAGTAAGAGTAGATTTAGTGAGAGGCACCGTAGAGAGTATCTGCATTTTCAGATTTTCAAGCATTTTGTTAATTTACAAAGTCATGATATTTAAACTTTTAAGCTGTGCATTTGCGTCCAAATAAATAACCCGTTATTCGGTCCGCCGGTTTTTAATATCCGAGTTGGTAATGAGGCAAGAAACGAAGAGAGAATATGTGAATAAAATTGAAGGTTAAATGCGTCGGAACGGTGGTCGATTTACGAACTTCGTATCCGATCAATAAATATGTACAAGAACGAGCATTTTGTTTTCCTTTTCAATAATAAAACGGAGCACGAACTGATGTGTCTTTTTCATCAAATAAACCGCCTGGATGCGACTCGACGGAATTTCGTTCACGTAACAATTTTGAAAAAGACGACAAAAGCAATTTTTCGTTTCGACTAAAAGTTGTTTCGTCTCGACCTCGAGCTTTAATGATCTAAGTTAATTTATGTAGATTGGACCCTACACCTATGTTGTAGCAATTAATTGAAGGATAAGAATTATTAAAAATATTATTACACTCGATAGCGCCTCTTCGATTCGTTTTACGATCACGAATTCCTTGTAATTATCAGATTATTCATTACGTTTATGTTATTGTGTCTGCGTGTGTAATAGTCAGGTGTATATATTTACAATTGCGTCTGTATATGGTGAAAACGACTGATTCTTGTTAGGACCGAATGGTCGTGAACTCGAGACCCTTAACGACTTATTTTTGTTCCTCTGGGCAAGGCTTATAATCCTCCACGTAATATTTTATTTTTATTTATACTTTTAATGTATAATTGTGAAGCTCCAAGCTGCTTCGTATCGCGTACGCAAAAGTGTGGTGTTTGGTAAAAAAAAAATAATAATTTTTTCAAGGTTTCCGTGTTACTTAATTGCTTGATCGTGATTTTTCCACGGAATTTTCGCATTTCTGCTCGTTCTGATGGAAAATTCTTATTGTTTCTTGGATTTTTTGGTCAAACTCTCGATCAATATTGTTCGCGCTGAGTTACGTACCCGACGGTTTTCTTCGTACTCGAAGAAACTTGCTGTGTGCGTATGAAAATTGTTTCGCCAGGTCCTCGCAACTTGTCATTTGAATCGAGTATTTTAGCCTCGCGCCGAATCCCGCAGAAGGATTTTCATTCAAATTGAAATTGACGTTTCGGGGTCTAGAATATTTCAATGTCATGTGAATAAAAAAAAAAAAAGAACGAGGTTTCCACACTTTGCGGCAATGTCAAGTTTTACATTCGAGACTTTTCGTGGGAGGCGTTAATGGAGCTTTCGTTGAGCATTTATAGCACGACAATGGTCTCAGTGAATCGCAGCAAACCGCATCGCCGGGTAAGCTTGAAGCAAACGATTAAGGTGCTTTCGGTTAAACATCGTCTTCGATGCTTCTTAGAGGAATCTGCTGTTTCTTGGCCAGCGCGTTCAGCACGTACACCAGTTGGTCAAGCTTCTTGTCCATTACGCACAGCTGTGGGAATAATCATTCTCCTTGTGTTCAAAACCTTTTTACAGATCGTTTACTTTTGTGCAACGACAACAGGACAAAGACAAGAAATAAAGACGAGAGAAAAATATCGTGAAACGAATTTACGCGTTCAGTCAAGGTCAAACTGTCGGAAAAAATCCAGTCGACTTTTCGAGAAGCTACAGAGAACCAGAAAAAAAAATATTTCCGTTTTACGATGAATCTCGGTTTTTATTGTATTTTAGAATAAAATCTTGTCAATTCTTAGGAGAAATTACAGTTTTTATTATAAAATACAATACAATTTACGAAATCAATGTTAAATTCAAGAAATTACCAATGCGAATATCTTTTTTATGGTTTCCTGCACGGAGAAAATGAAGTCGAAAATTATTAAGAAATATACTAGGAATCCAGTTACTTATTGCTGGAAATTATAGTATTTTAAGGACAGTTCGGAAATTACAGCAATATCTCGAATGGCAGCGCGACAAATCGTTCTAAACAGCATACTAAAACGTGATCATCAGATTAAAACCGATTTTACAATTTGGCATAGCAATTAAAGAAAATCGCAATGGTCATGGTAAACAAAACAATACGTGTGATAAAATTTCACACATCTTCGATATATATTCATATTGGGATTATAGAATTTTACTATGTCGACGTTTAAAATTTGAGATATTCTCACTCATAACTGAATTCTTATCTGACATAGTAAATCGTTCATGAAAACGAACCTGAAATTCATTATCGCGCGCATCACTGTTTCCCATTCATATAGAACTGTTTATAATTCATGCTAAGAAAAATTGTAAGTGTTCAAAAATACTATGCAGTTTTGCAATTGGTGCTACGATTCTTTTGCTTCTTAACTTTCGTATAGGACATTTTTCCAAAACATTTCATTTCTTACTGAACAAAACGAATCCGTTTTCTCCGTGTGCAGCCTCTTGAAAATTTTATTGCAGCTTTTTCTTATCATAATCCACTAATGTACCAAATATTAAAAAATTCTGATCGGTTGTTCTAAAACCAACGGTCCTACGTTGACTGATCTGAACTGCACGTTAGTCGACCGTTTGCCAAATCCCAGCGGTATGTTTTTCGTGCTTATGAGCAAATGCAGAAATATAATCTAAAAACGATCAATTTGCTATCAATTGATGTCAGTGTCAATGTTCACGATGGTTCAAGGTCATCGTTGTAATTGCAACAATTGTTCGTATTTTTTAGTCGATTTCGACGCAGCGTTTCGTGTTCCGTTCTCCACAGGATTCTCTGCGAATCGGCCTATAAATTTTTGCTCCTCTTCATCGTATTTTGAAGGGGAACGAGTCCGAAAAGCCCGAGAAATCGTTTTTCACGTTGGTTTAAGTTGAGGGCTCGGCCAATGAAAAAATCAATAGCGAATTTCGCGAAACGTGTATCAAAAGCTTCGGAAATAAAAACGAAGATTTCGAGGTAATGGAAAAAGTCGGGAGTCAAAGATTGCGCGGACGTTTTTTTCATGAATCCGTTGAAATCGGATTGGCGAGCATCGAAAGAGGCTTCCTTGTGCGCGCTTTCTCCGCTCGAGTTTCAATCTTGGAACATAAAGCCACCAGATTCATTTTTCGCCGACTTTTTTCTTCGACTTTCAGCTACTCCATTACTATCAAGAATCTAAATGAATAGGCTACGGTTTCCCATTAGCGAGTGATCCACTTCCGAAAAGGCACACGACGATGTGAAACTTTCGATTTTGCAGTAAAAATAAACAGACGCAAAGTCGAGTAGCGACGAATTAAATTTCACGATGGCATTTTAAATGTGGTAAATTTTCTCGATTAATTTTTCCATCAAAATTTGAGTAACGACAGTGAAAAAAAAAAAAAACATACGGTTAGATCGTTCGTGTTTTTGTTTTCTGCAACAATTCGGAGGCAACATTTATCCCGAGGACGCGATAAATCGCCAGAGACAGAAAGAAATGGAGCGCAAATCGGGGGAGTTTGAGGAGGATTTTGAAGCGAGCGGAGTTTGAAACATACGCGACAGAGCCAGAATTTTCGATTGGATCGCGTTTGATTTTTTTGACAACGTCAATGAGCTGGACGAAATTTCAAGTGTCGCGTTGAAATGCGATTGAACGGGAAAATCGCTCGAATCGCGAACCACGATAAACCGCGAAATTGGATTTAATATGTCTCAGTTATTCGGTGAATGCATTCCGTATCGAGTAATAAACGAGGCTTGGCCACAACAGAGCGGCGATGACGAGAGAAAGCAAAGTGTGCGTGTAGCCGCGATAATTTGAGAAAATGAAGAGAGTTTGTGCACGCCGTTTACTGATTGCATAACAACGCGATGAATAAAACTCATACTGACCTGCTGCTCGACCCGGTACAGGCGTGCGCCGATCGTCATAGGCTTCACGTTGCCAGAACGGTCGATTCCCGCCAGGTAGCTGCCGGGCTTACCCAGGGTCTGGTCCAATCGTCGCTGCAGCTCCTGCAAAACGAGACCAACGCGCGGCCCATCATCAAAATATATCGCAATCGATCGGACCTCGAGCGAATCCCAACGACGTTGCTATTTTTCCTCACAAATTCGTTTCTCTATGTTTTTTTGTCATTTTATAGTTTCTAGATCGTGCGTTGCGTTGAATCAAAAAGAAGTTTAAAGTTTTCAAGTTATGATGGAATTTCTACTGCCGTCTTTTTTGTAGTTTTTCAAAGCGACACACGGAGAAAACGAATTCGAAAATTATTAAGAAATAATTCAGTTACTTATTGCTGAAAATTATAGTATTTTAAGGACAGTTCGGAAATTACAGCAATATCTCGAATGGCAGTGCGACAAATCGTTCTAAACAGCATAGTAAAACGTAATCATCAGATTAAAACCGATTTTACAATTTGGCATAGCAATTAAAGAAAATCGCAATGATCATGGTAAACAAAACAATACGTGTGATAAAATTTCACACATGTTCGATATATATTCATATTGAGATTATAGAATTTTACTATGTCGACGTTTAAAATTTTAGATATTCTCACTCATAACTGAATTCTTATCCGACATAGTAAATTGTTCATGAAAACAGACCTAAAATTCATTATTGCGCGCATTACTGTTTCTTATTCATAAAGAACTGTTTATAATTCATGCTAAGAAAAATAGTAAGTGTTCAAAAATACTATACTGTTTTGTAATTGCTGCTACGATTCTTTTGCTTCTTGACCTTCGTATAGGAAATTTTCCCAAAACATTTTATTTCTTACTAAACTAAACTAATCCATTTTCTCCGTGAATCGCTTGGTACTTTCCGTATAAAATGAGTCCGATTCACAAGGGACCCTTAGCCTGTTTCCTTGCTACTTGGCAAGATGACGACGATGGAATGCCGAGTGGATTATGAAGGAAAACATGGCAGGGAGAGAGACGAATTCGTTGCGATACATCTTCGTTTGTGTGGATTTCGGCAATTTGTATCTTCCGGGCCGTTTGACCGGAGCCTGTTACAATTTTCTCAAGGGATATCGTGCCTTATGGCGTTGAAAAGCTCGGATGGTTCAAATAAATAAAAATACAGAGAATTTTCGGCTGCTGCCTTGTTTTCATTGTTGTAAAAAATATTTTTTTCCGCTTCGCAGCTGAAATGAATTTTTCATCGCGAATTTCGGAGCAACGAAAAACGTAAAATTGTGGTGTTTGCATAGAAAACAAATTTCAAGTTGAATCGTTTGTTTGGAATTTCTCGAAGGAAAATATTCAACATAGTGTGTGACGTGGGCAAGATGATTGATCGATGTTTGTTTAGGGGATGAGAAAAAAAATTGCTTACCTTAATTCTCACCATCATGTTCAAATGTCCCTGACTGTATTGCTCGATGACGTCCCTCACGTCGTAGGGCTTTCTCGCCTGTTGGAACTTTCTACGCGCCACGAAGTATTTGATCTTTCGTATAGCTCTTATCGCGTTACGGTGAGCCTCGGTTAGTCTATGAAAATGTGTCGTTGAAATATTGATTTCTTAACAAAATATGATTGAATCAGGTGTCAGTGTTTTTGCACTACGTCAAAAGTGAACTGGTTCAGACTATTGCGAACGGCTGCTGCGGGGACGGAGGATTGTTGTCTGCGTGTAACGAGTGCATATGCATCGGCAATCCGATAATCAATCAGTCAGATAAATGGTGGCATTTTGATTTATTTAAAACGAGAAGATCGAACTTTTAAATTTAACTTTCTTGATCGAAGGGAATTTAATTTGGGCGAACCGAAAGACAGCAGGGAATAATGGATGCGGAAAGAGCGAAAGAGTGGGAGGGGCGAAGGGGATAAGTTAATAAATATCTATACTCACGTGGTGACTCTTTGGGGCTCTTCGATGTCGATGTCGATCTCATCGCTCGCTGCTTCCGTAACCGAGCTCGTTTGCGACGTAAATAGGCTGCCCCTGCCAATCGGAAACACACTACTCACGCTATCGGAAACTAAACCCATTCGCCGACCGCTTTACTAAAACCTCCAGATCGAGTTTCGTTCCAGCAGGAGACAATTTGTCATTTTTTTTGGCGTAATCACACATCATATTTTCCTTTAGCGTATACCTGCGTCATAATTATCTGGACTCTACTCGAGCTAGAAGTTTCAACCTGCGAAATTCTTGCGGAAATGAATTTCGATTGATTTTGAGCTTCAACTTGTCCTCTAAAATTAGAGGACAAGTTTTTACTTTTACTTTTACTTTTACTCTACCAAAAAATCGTGTTTGTCCCCTTTTCACGCAAAAACTACTGAACCAATTTTTTTCAGGAACCCGAACAAGAAAATCACATTTTTCATCATATTTTCCACTTTCAAAGTTCAAAAGCAACTCAAAAATGATAATGGATCAATCGCTAATTACACATTCGAAGATAATTCGAAAACGAGGAGAATAATCGCTTGCTAAAGTGCCGGTTTGTAAAAAAAAAAAAAAAAAAAGTTATAGTGATTTGAGTAAAATCAAAGTTTGAAGTTTTTGAAATAAAATTCTGCGGTTTTTAGTACGATAATTTGTTGCTCAACATAAGGGCGTATCCGATTATTCAGTTCGCGATCTATTAAGATTCAAGAAATTGTCCATTGCAGATGTTAAGTGACTGACTTTTGATTGAGTGAGCTTATCGTTGATCCCAATCGATTTATATCAATTGTACAAGTAACAACTCAATCATTGTAGCTTTTTTTTCTTATAGTTTTCGTGCAATAGTACAAGCGATTTATTTACCAAAATACAGTACATTTTTTTTCTGGAAATTGACAAAGTTTCTCTGATTGAATTGCCAAATGGATCTCGAAAATGATAAGGATAACTATCGCCTGAAATTTTTAAATTTATTTCATCGGGTTTGGAAAATCATGCAATTTTCAGAGATTAGTGACGATGACGAATAAAATTTTTTACTGGAAACAGGTTCGAAAGAACTAATAATTGATTGGGAATCGAAAACGTTTCGCAATTGCGTATTTTTATTTTAGGAGTTCAGTTGACCGGTCGAGGGGAATATCTTGGACTTTTTCTCTAAAATATTCGATGAATCCTCGAGACGAACATGATAGAATGTGAAAAGAGGTTAGACCAATGAAGCAAGGCAATGAATGCGAAGAGCTTACCGATTGTCTCTTCTCGCCCGATTGGGAGTGCCAGATTTCGGTTCCTCCATGTAGAAGACAACATCGCCATCGTTCTCAATACGGTTAGTGTCGGTGGTTGGACCAGCGGCATTGGTACCACCGGATACCGTGACCGGTGGCAGTGCCGGCTGTTGAGGCTGCTGCATCTCCATCCGATTCCTCGATTTTCGTCTCTTCAGCACGTTCGCCTTCTTTGCCACCTGGATCATCAGAGACTGAACCCCCGGTGCCCTCCCATTACAACACGTCGAACACAGCATGCACTACCCTACGTTCCCGTTTAAGGTGGAAAGCCGCGTTGCGCTCGTATTATTTTTCTTTTTTTCTGTTTCCGCATATATTCTTAATTCTTCTCTCTCGATTTTCCTCAGTCTCTTGATTCCCTCTTTGGCGCTCGTCGATGCTCCAGATTTTCTCCCTTTTTGTATCTTCGTATTTTTTTACTCATCTCGCTTCTCAAGCGTATTTTTCTACATACTTCATTTCCTTTTCTCCCTTTCGATCGATCCGTGATTCCGAGCTCGCTAACCCACAAACGAAAAATCAACGCGAAACTTGCCTTCCCATCGTTCTATCAATTCTCGACGTGTGTACTTCTCGTTTGTACACTCGTCTACAGCCATTTTCTCCTTTGAGCAGTAGAATCTATTCGCTCGGTCAAAATTGATGAAAAATTTTGTTTCTCGTTCCACTTTGATGCCTCCAGGATACGTGCAACAAGGGAAGGCAAAAGCGTTCGGTAGATCGATTTTCCAGTCATCCACCGTTTCCCTCTTCCGAATATCTGCTTTACCAGTCAATTTTATTTCATTTTTTATGAAAGAATCAAGTGCATCGGGATGCCAGAGCTGCATCGGGCGTATTTTATCGAGGCAGAAGATAAAAATTGCGTCAATTATCCGTTGGACAACTCTTTGAACAACGAAACCGGATTTTTTCTTTATGAACGAAGGCAAAAATTGTGGCAAAATTGATTATTTGTTGATGACAATCAAATTTCCCAAGTTTTCACGAAAAAAAAGAAAAAACATTTTTTCGTAAAACTATCACGATAATTGAATTGGCCATTTGTTAATAAATAAACAGTGAACGACGGAATTTGCAAATTTCCAATGCACTTACGAGCCCAAAAATCCATGGGCAGGAAATTGCACGTTTATGGCTGCAAAAGTGGGCAGGGATTATCGGAAAAGTAATTGATGACTTGAAAATCCATTTAACTGATTTTTCGTTCAGTGGTTGGAGCTTTCTGGTTCGGAATCCTTTAGCAGTTGTAATTTGTTAATCCAGCAACGTTGACGACAGAGAGAGAGAGAGCGTCATGTGTAGAGACGCGCTTTACGAGGCTTTTAGTGGTGCGCGATAACGCCAAAACGTTGACTCCACGAGAAGCATCAATCAAAAAAGCATGCACATGCAGCAAACACACAATAAGCAATTGCATATTCAATTATCGCTGATTTATAAAACAAATGTGTAACAAGAAAAATCGATATTGTTTAATTTGATTATGAATTGCAAAAAAGTTCTGGGATTTTTAAATGGCGCGAGCATTCAAGAGTGTCCGTAATCTGTTTGTCTATTATTGGTAAACATTCAAACTCTCGCAGCAGAGAAACAGGGTAAAAAAGAGAGAAAGAGAGAGAGAGAAATATAAAAATTGATTTAAAGGTTTGTCGAAGGTATTTCGGTGAGCAGGTAGCGACAACCGATTCCCGAACGTTTAGAACAAGCATTCGCGAAGCATTTGACAATCTTTTTGAAAAATAATCTGTCGCCAATAAATCCAGACGTGGTTCGTTGATATTTTCCTCCCTCTTTAGCTGATCAAACGCTCAGGGTGTTCTACATCCATGGGCAGCAATAACGTGTCATTTAATTTTTTCTTCCCACACGCTTTCACTCTCCCGAGCTTGAAAGTTTTATTTATCGACATTTTCTTCTGTTTGCGAGGGAAATTCGCGACGAGCCTAAAAAAATCTAGTCTCTTTCGTTCTCATAGATTGGGACGAAGTTTCATCCCACTGATGAATCGATTTTCGGTACGTCCAACGTTCTTTTTATTTCTCTATTGTTATCGAATTAATGGCGATTTTGTCACGAAAAAACACGCGATAGATAAACGGGAAATGCTTTGTCAAACGCGATCCTTTCGGCTCATAATGACACTTCAGTTTAATGTGTGTGCGATGTCAATGTATGTATATATTAAAGAGAACGAAATTTGTTGCGCATCAGCAGTAACAGTGACGTCGTGATCGATATAAATATAAAAATATGGTAATTATGCAGTTTGGTTACTTTTCCGAAAAGTGGGGGAATTTTTTTTTTTTTTTATAGGCACCTTCGATTGGTTGCCGCTAACGATATTCCATGGGGGGAGGCTTATGGGAAATTTCAGCCTCCCCCCATGGAATATTACTTACTATGATGCAATCAAGAGCTTCATGGAAAAAAAAAAAATTTCGATCGTTTTTCGGAAAAGTAACCAAACTGCATAATTACCAAAAATATATTTATTTATAGTTATAAATTTAGTGTAACGTGTGTCAGATTATTAAAAAATATATAGATACAATAATATATACGCGTTTGAGCGTATATATTTGTATGCATATATCGATTTAAATATACATGCAGAAAAGAGAAAGATAAATTGTGAAAAAAATGAAATCCAAATAATTTACATACCATCTTCTTTACACAAATCAACTGAAATACATTAGGGACGTTTTATCAATTCTGGCCTACCAAACAGAGTCAATCTTATGAAATGTAGAATTTTCAATGAAATTATTGCTCCATTATAACTCGAGCTATTGCAAAAAAAAAAAGCTCAAGGCATTTTCCTCGAGGTTCGATAACTTTTTGGCGGGTTCAGAGTTCACGTTTGAGCTCTTTTCAACCATCATTTACAAACTGTACAAACACGAGCCTATTTTTATAATCGAACCTCGCGTTTGAGGCTGAAATTATTGAGCAAATTAACGAGCTTTTGAATGAACACGTGAGGTGAAAGTTTCTTCGGCCAAGTAACGAGGTTCATAGTTCAAAGCGACTATTTGTAATTTTCGTTTTCTCGAGAGGGCGCTTCAGAAGCTAAAACTTGGCAGGAAAAGCGAAATTTGAAAAACTTTCATTTTCACTTTATTTTGAATCGTTTCAGTATTTTTGACCCAAAGTATTTAATTGTAGATAAAAAATTGAAGGTTAAAAATTAATTTGCGACGACTTGGACGTCGCAACGAAGACAATTGAGAAACGTGCAATTTTTATTCTTAATCGGACAAAATTCCGATGGGTTTTCTCTCTGGGAGGCGCAAACCGAAGGAAACCGAATGAAATGTTTTTCATTTGCCCATAAGGTACCGATTAAATTTGACGCGAGAACGTACACGTGTCCCTCGAAGGGGGTGACAAAATCATACATAATTATCGGCCAAAATGAATAAAACAGTGAGACGTCGGAGAATCACATTAAGAGACGAGTCAAATAGACTCGCCTATAAAATATTCCTGCCTAATTATACGTCCGCGTAACGTCAGCCATTAGGATGTATGGATTTTTCTGAACGTTTTATCGTCTGTAATTGCTGCCCGTCTTTCTTGGACTAAAACGCGCGAAACGCGTCAAATTCGCTTGTGAGCATCGAAACTATTTGAGGCTGAGTCGAAAACTGCAAGTTGCAAGACGAAATGTAAACTTCGACGTAAATCTTGACACGAACAAATCCCGAGTGACTTGGTGCATTATGAGACGATGCAAAGAGCACACGGTCCTTGATAATTAATTCAGCGAGTATAATGACGGCATGAAATGTTGAATCGGAGCCAAAGAATGAGAAACGAGCCTCCCGCATATGCGGCTCGGTTCATTAAGCTCGAGGGAATTGGAATTAAAGGAATTCACTGGCTCATTAAAAAACCGCGAGAATTAATATTTAGAAATTCGATAAATCCCCCGCCGTTGGGACGAAATAAATTTGGATTTTGTATGTTGGACGTTCGTGGAAAAAAAAAACAATTATAGAAATTGTTTGGCATCGACGTGCCGAGTTAAACTTCGGTTTCTTTTCTTCCTTTCTCTCGAAATGCAATTATTTTTCGGGGGGGACAGGATGTGACAGAAAAATTGTACAAACGAGACGTCGAGGTCTTTTACCATTAATTATATAACATCACGAGATGAAATGTAAATATACAGAGGTAAAAACATTGCAACGAGCCGTTCCTCAGTTCAACGCTCATGGAACATCGGAAGCAACTAAGTAACATTGACAAGTCAACAGCTAACGTCTACTCGTCAATACACGAGAACGTGAATGGAATTGTCACTTTTAAATGTCTCACCTTTCCGAGTGGTGTCGATGGTTGACCGGCCGGCGCTGGATCCTTTATATAAATGTTCCACGTCGCCACACTGTTAATTGCTTTGTCAGCTGCGTAACATCGCCATAGGCACTGTATCAACATCGCTGCTGCCGGTATCTGACGGTTGAAATGCTTCTGTCTCTGTTTTTGTTGCACTTTTAACGCGAAACCGGAACCAAGAATTCCCTGCAATCATTCACGAGTCCCATTGGGAACGAGATTCAAATTTACCACCAATCCACAGTGTTTTTCTTTTTTTCGACCTGGTTCCACGTCATCAAACTTTATTTTTGTTTTTTTTTTTTCAGTTTTTAATGTCAATTTGCTTAAAAATTCTCAAAACATCGAAAAATCAGATCTAAAAAACATTTCGGACGTGTGTGTGTGGTCTGGCACTGTAAAATTCAAACGTTTATAACTCGAGAACGGTTTGAGCTACAGGGATCCCGTTTTGCACAGATGTTAATCCATTTAAGCTCTTGATTCTCTGAGAATTTTGTCGGAATTGCTAGGAAATACCGAATTTTACGGCATTTTAAATTGTTTAAAAAAAGTCAGTCACCAACTTTCGCAAATTTTGACATTTATTACTAATTTTTTATTTTTGCATAGTTAATTATAAGAGAAAGCTTAAAATTGAATTTGAAAAAAAATCGGTTGGATGATTTTTCGAATTTTACGAAAATCTGAGTTTTTCGAAAAATCGCCTAACCGCTTAAATTTTTGCAAATTTTGTAAGATATTGTGTACGAGTCCGTAATTTCTTTTTAATTGCTGGAAAAGTTGTCGAAATCAATTAAGAAAAAATAATAAAAAAAAATCGATGAATGAATGAAAATTTCATAAATTACGATGTAAATTGCAAATGCGATGCATTTTGCATTTTCGCTTCTTCATAGAGGGAGTTTTGAGCATTGTGATAAGTCTTGAGGAAACAATTTGCAACTTTAATGAATCTGCAGCGTATTCATTTTGCAATATGTCAAAAGTTTCATTGTCTTGAGGCAAAAGAAACTTTCTGTCATCTCAAGCATTTACCCTGGTGGTTTTGTGAATTTTTATGGTCGAAAAAGTCAGGGAATGACTGTAGCAACAATGAAAACCATTTCCTAATGTATCTGTGAATGACGAGGAGCAATTCACGAGCAAGCATCCCTCGGTTTGGCATCGTTCTGATTTCTCATGAATTTGAAATTTCGTTGGGGCCAAATTTGCTCCATCCCAAAGGAATCTATCTGTTTAGTCCTTTTGATAAGAATCCTGATTACTGCTGCATTCAAAATGAACTGGATAAAAAGTAATTTCGCACTAAGAATTTATGCATTAATTCGCGGTTCTTTTAAAATTCACCTCGACGGTATTTACTCCGACATGAATTGAGAATGCAGCGTAGTCTCGGACGCGCTTCAACTGGGAATTTGTCTGTCTGCAATGCTGAGACCACATGGCATTTTCTCGAAAACGTGAAATTAATCTTTCAGTCTTAACGTTCACTTGCACCAACTTTGCCTCTGCCGTGTAGTTTATCCTTTAAAGCCTCGTCCACATATTTCTTCCTTCTAACTGGAACGAGATTACTTCTTGGGTGAAGTACGCGATACGGTTAATGAACGCGACGTTGATCGGTGTCGGAAAATAATGAGATTACGAAGATCAGCGTGCTCGACGAGGAAAGGGGGTTCAACGCGAATTTCAAGCACATTTACCTCAAGATTTCATATTTGTCTTCGTAATGTGGTCAAAATTAAGTGTCCCATTAATTTAAACAAATCTACAATGAAATATATCTTGACAATCAAATTGAGGCGCGTTTCGTGCAAATTTTAATCTCGATATTCCGAACAAAAGCATTTTTTTCCCTCGATTTTCAGGTTTCGCAAGTTTTAATAACTTTTGCTTTGAATAGCCTGTACAAAAGACGGAGAGAGCGAAGAAATACGAGACTTTGCGTTTTAGTAGCTGAAAGATCGGGAACGGGGATCGGTATTAAATTTCCCTCGACGAAACGTCACTCATTCTTCTCGCGTATTGATCAATCGTCAGAAGTTGAGAAACTCGTTAGCATTCGATATTATCTGCATCGGAAAACATCGTTCGGCTAGTTCTTCGAGGCGCCATGACATTTTCGCGACCAAAATCTTCAATGTCAGATATCTTTGGATTGGCTAAACGGATTTTCTTCCACCAAGGACCGTTCGAAAGATAAAAAATCGTAGAAAATTAAAATTTAATATGAGATTTTTCCCTCAACCCGTTTTCCTGTAAAAACGATTTAAAGTTTCTCTACGTACAATAAAAAAACTTTTTACGAGTTCCAGCAAATGCGAAACCCCACAAGTGAATTTCGGTTGGGAAGCCCCGCATTGGAAACGCGGAAAAACTGTCTCGGTGTATGGCTCGCTTACCCAAATTGGGTCATATAGGAGATTTTAATGAATTTCAACTTACAGCTGGAAGTGCGAAGAAGGAGATGGCGAAAACACTGAAACACGAAGCAACGATTTTGCCCATCCAAGTTTGGGGCACAGTATCACCATATCCTATCGTTGTGACGGTGATCTGGAAGAAAAATGTGAATTCTTCATCGACGAATGTTGGATAATTGAAATAACTTGTCGATGGATTTGTGTTGGGAATATCGCGTCGAAGAAACACGATAAAATTGTGTCGACTGAGTTTTGGAAATGGTGAAGCTAAAGCCTCATTGGTTGGAAAATTCTCATGTAAGTCGAGGCACGAAGTAATAAGGTAGAGTTTCTCTCAGGTAACCAGGTGGATATTGTGTTACAGGAACAAAACCCGTTTGTTTGACACGAAGTTCGATACGAGGCGCAAGTCGAGCTTGCTTTGAGGTAAATATTTTCACAGACGTACAAAGCTCGACGTGTAAATCGATCATTTTGAATAATGTGGGAAGAGCTCTTTGGCGAAACGCCATAGGAATTTGTAGGCTTTCGCGAATACGCCTATTTACGTGAGGAATTCCATTTACTTCGTGTGTTACTTGTGTATCGTGTATGTATATTTTTCGAATACGTACCACGCCCCACCATAGTGCGTCGGCGTAGCTGGAAAAATCTGTTTTTCCATCGGGTCCGACAGCGTCTTTTTCGGCAAGATACACGAAATAGCTGCTGAAAATAAGACCTAAGAACCCGATGTACAGCGTGGTAATGAGCTCCTGAAATCATTTCCAGAAAATATTCAAATTATCATTCAGTTCTGAAATTTTTTCATTCCTGCTAATCAATCAATCTTACAATTTGGATTAATCGCTCTTTGCCTTACCTGCCGATGTATAAAGACTACCGATCCGAGGAGCCGCCAAGTTCCTCCCTGCCGATCGACGTGGAGCATCCGGAGTATCTGTAAGAACCGGATACCCCTGATAGCCGAGGTAGCGAAGACCTGGCCGTTGCTTCCAACGGATAAAACAACCATGGATGCCACAACCACGATTAAGTCTATGCACAGAACAGAGAATAACAAGAAAAATAGTTAAGCTTGCCTTCAAAATCACCAAGTGAATGAATAAATGTTGAAAATAACCATTTTTCAGATCGTATCGAAGAAATAATTATTCCCAGCCAATTACGGGAATCACAGTCATATATTTGCTTGTAAAAAACACAACGTTATTTTTTAAAAACTTTAAAGTTCATACGAGTCTTTGAAAACACACACGAACGAGATATTTCCGTGAAAATTACACTAAAGTATAAAAATAACGCATAATTCATTAAGAATTTGAAAAATTAATTACGTCATTGTTTTCAAAAAACGGTCAGACTGGAATAATTTTGATGCAATGATATCTTAGAGATTTGGCGTATTCTTTGCGTATTTTGTAGAAACATTTTTGACACAAAAACTAAAAATTTTGTCCTATGAAGAAAAATTTTCTAAAGTTAAGAAATTCAGATATTTGATTTCTAATTTTTCACTTTTACCATCTAAACGCGTATAAATTGAATTCGCGTTTTGTTTATGAGTTGCAAAAACGTCTGTTTAGGATTTTACTTGAAAAATTTCCTTAGGAAAAATCCTAAACAAATTTTTTTTGCCACTAGTAAACGAAATGTGACGAAATTTACAAGTGTTTAGACGGGGAAAATAAAAAAACTGGAAATTAAATGTCTGAAATATGCTAAACGTCAGAAAATTTTTCTTCATAGGAGAAAATAATTGTTAGTTTTGGTTGTTGGAACGTTTATACGAAATTTTGAAAGAATCCCAAATAAAGTCGTTTTGTGATGCCTTTAAGTTGTGAGAAAATATTTTTCGTCTTCTGCGCGAGTGATGTTTATCGTCGCTCATAATAATATCGAAAAGTGACCGGAGTTTTGACTCGGTCTTATCTATGTGCGTGAACGGAAGGTCTCGCTTTTGTTGGGTATAAAATTCTATAATGGTTGTGACGATGGGGCATAAAAATCTCAACCTACAAGACTATAATGTAGGTTCGGCGGTAGCGAAATCGCCATCGGAGTATAAAACACATCGATTGTCCCGCGATTACGAAAAAGTGGGAAGGGAAGATGTAAACTCTTCCGACTGAATTCCTCGCGGTACGCATGAACCGCGATATATTACGCGAACGTACATTTTTCTTGAGTTTAGGGACCAAAGAACGGCTAGACAAAAAAAAGTCGTTCAAGGATCGTAAAAGTATGGAGGGATAAGATGGAATCGAGGATAACGTGGGCATGCGAACATTTTTCTGGCTTGTCACGGCTCGAAGAAAAAATGGAAATGGTTCACGCGGGTATACCAAGATCGTGGCTCGACATAGATCTTGAAATTGAATTGTAGCGAACGAATTCCTTTTTCATGCATAATCAAATTCGTGAGAAAAAAGTACAGCATCGCGGAGTCTTTTCCGTCGATCATTTTTCTTTCTTCTGTTTTATTTTATTGGAAATATTTGCGATGTTATCGCGTATAAAAAAAAACGACACGATTTTGATCTTTTTTGTCGTTATGCCGCATTTTTGGCCAATTTTTTGACTCCGAATGAAAGATTCTCAGGCTCAAGTGATTCTGCACGAGAAAACGAAAAGAATGAGCCCAAGTTCAATCCTTTTCGTTAATTTTTACTGGAGATATGAATTTTTCAAAATTTGAGTCATTTTTGCCCTCAGGTTATCGGAATAAAAAAAAAATAAGGTTTTTCTAGGCTTCGGCTAATATTTTCGTTAAAGAGTTTTTCCAAAGCTTACCTATTATACAAATGGGCTTCCTTATGAACCGGAAACGACCGCAGCATCCCATGTACTTTGATCTGCATCCTGCGCTCCATAATCTCACGAGATATTCGACACCGAAGAATACTACCAGACATATTTCCTGAAAAAGAGAGAACTCGTTGTCAGTCTTTGTGAAGTTGACGCGTCTACATTTCGCCGCTTATTCACATGTCGTGTGTTGACGTCTCAACAAAATTACGTAAATGTCATGCGATCGATCGGCAACGATATAGGTTTGGCCAGATGTTGTCTCGGCTACCGAAGAATATTTTAGTTCCGGTGGACCCGAAGTAGCATTTTCTCCCTTATCACGATAAAAATGCGTGGACACTAGAAATTCAATCTTTTCGACAAAAGTTTCAAGTCTTCGTGTGGGGTTCGTTTCGTATAGAACAGAATTTATGATAGTGCGTTCAATGTTTTTCGATCTGACGTCATCGTCTTGCCTCTCTTATCGTAGACGTAAATTCGTTCAGAAATGATGAGCCATCATGAGAACTCCTTTAGTACCTTGGCTTTTCGACAGGAAAATGAGGCCAATTTGTTCTCTGCTCTAGCAGTAAGTGGGAAATTTATTCGCGACCATAAAGATCTGTAAATCGATTGAGTTTTCCGTGACAACAGTTAAAATTGTTCGCCTGGCACCGCGAGAGGATGAATTCACGTCGATGTTTTTGAGCTGGGGAAATTAAAAATAATTCGGACCCAAACATTTTTGTATAAATTATGATTTTTTTTTTCAATCGTTAATCTTCCAATAATTTGGTCTTGGAATTCTTCTACGTTTCTGAACTTGTGTGCATGGTCTGTGTCTTTTTGAGATATTACGATCACAGAACGACTTTATTTAGGGTCCTGTCCACATTTTGTATGAACGTTCTTGGCATCAAAACGAGAACATGAAAAATAAAAAATTTGAGATATTTAATTTGCATTTTTTTAAATTTTCCTAGACTGAACGCGCATAAATGGAAATCGCGTTTCAAAAAACGTTTTAAAAAGTCGCAAGAATCGTGTTGCTAAAAAAAGTGTATTTAGTTTTTTGCAGACAGCCAGAATCGAAATGAATCAAAATTTTCAAAGAAAAATCCTAAACGCGACTCCAATTTACACGAGTTTTGATGAAAAAAAGTTAAAAATTAACTTTTTGGAGCATCCCAAATAAAGTAATTTCGTGTCCGATTTTTTCGAAATACATAAAAAGTCGGGCCAAGTGTACAGAAAGTAGATAAAGCCCGTTGTGTTTTGTTTCTGGAAGGTGAATATGATATGACGCGAGAGGAGAAAAAATCATAATACCATAAGGAGGCAGAGGGAGAAGGAAAAGTAAAACCTGGATCGCAGCCCTCTTTCTGAGAAGCCATTACGTTCGGCGCTTTTGAACGTCACGCTCGAAAGCCCCCGTCATATGCTTTCCTTTCCCTTACGATCTTTTACTTTCCTCGATTATTTTGTTCCGTTTTGCTTTCCACTCTCCCGTTTCGCGGCCCATAAAGTAATGCTAATAGCAAACGTTATGTGTGTGTGTGTGTGTGTGTGTGCATGCGACAAGCGAAGGGCGAGTATTTTGGACAAGAGAGCTTTCAAGGGAAAAAACGACTTGGCGAAATAATGGTTATGACATGTTTCTCGTGGGTTCCTTTATTACTGCACAGAGAGGAGGATAAACCCATCGCTGGATGCACAAATAATGGCCATGACGAAAGTCCCTGACTAAAAGTCTTACGACTATAGTGTGAAACTTGAATTATGCAAGCATGCAATACGAGCATTATTGAAAAAATGCAGCGATGACAATTCTTCGGAATTACGCGTGTCTTTTAAGGAGGTTCCGTTGCGGAACTCCTAGAAAATGAGATGTTCCGAGCATTTTGTCGATTTTTTAACTAGAAATATCTCCTCCAAACATTCGTTGACCCCACTATTTTTTTATTCATTCGGTACCCTTGGAGTTTTTTTTTTATAAATTGAGATTTTCACCGGTTGACTGGTGAGCTTTTTTCCAGTTTTCGTGCCAAAACTGGTACGAGCCAATGTGTTACCGAAATTCTCGAAAATTTATTTCTGCGGGTTTTCGAAGTCGCTGATTCCATTTCCAATTTTAGCTATCACTAAGCTACCCTCAAAAAGGGTTGGAAGTGAGGGTTGAATGTGAACATTTTTTGATTTTTCAATGATAATTTTTGATGCTATGTGATATGAAAATTCCAAGTTTTTCAAAACACCATTTATGTAAATTGAATTCAATTCACTACCTCTAACGGAGCGAAAAATAAGGGTTGGGGGTGAAGACTTCAGATTCTCTGATGGGAATCTTTTATGCTACATAACATGAAAACTGTATGTTTTTTCGGGCACCTTTTAGAGACATAAATCAAAATTCACTGGCCACAAAGGGGTGAAAAATAAGGGTTGGGGGTGAACTTTTAAGATTTTTCACTTGTCTTGGCTTATCGTTCTCATGCAATGCAGCATGAAAACTTCCCATTGAAAAATCTCAAAATTCCACGCTCAAATGTTTTTTTTCCACTCCCTTACGCCTAGCAAATTTTGTCTATTTCAAAAAAGTCGGATGCCCTAAAAAACGTATAGTTCTCATGCTACGTGGCAGGAAAACTTCTCATCAGAAAATAGGGAAATTTCACCCGTGACCCACATTTTTCACCCCTTCGGGGGCAGTGGATTTTGTTTTATTTCGATAAAAGCGTCTTATGTTCTGAAAAACTTGGAATTTTCATGTGTTAAAGCACGAATTTTCCGCAGTGAAAAATTAACAAATTTCACCCAGAACCCTTATTTTTCACATTTTTAGGTGTAGCAAATTTTGTTTGATTTCGATGAAAGAGTCCAGTGTGCAAAAAGACTAAAAAATTCCATGTCATATAGTATGAAAATCCATTGAAAAATCGAAAAGATTAACCCTCAACCTTCAATTTTCACCATTTTCAAGGGTAGTGAGGTAAAAATTGAGTTCAAAAATCGACTCAGCGACCCAAAAAACCATTGTATACCAATTTTTATCCAAATCGGTTGAAAATTGAAAAAGCTATTTCAATATGTACACGTATGATACAAAACCAGAATGAGCCCGACTTTTTTTGTACATATATGATCCAATACCAGTCAACCGGTTAATACGCAATTTATCTAATCGGGATGTATTTTAAATATTTTTCTGATTTCATAAGGGTAAGAAATTTGCGTAAAGCCAATGTTAAATCAAGTGGCTTTCGACTTGGAAAACATTTGGTGAAACTTGGTCGACCTAGGATGATTTTGAACGAGATTAAAGTTTGCTGCCTAAATAACAACATATTTCGTTCTCAGAATTTAAGCTAATTATTGCTCTACTAACGGAACCTCCTTAAGTTGGAATAGCCACGAGTTCAGATTCGTGTAGCTCGTTGGACATCGACAAGATTCAATGGAAAATATTCCATTATTTTCCCTTCGGCATGCCAAGTATGTGTTGAAAAAGTTGGTGAAAAGTTTATGGTGGTTTAATGAACCTAATTGAATGAGGTACACTTGCTGTATTTAAAGGCCAAGACTCTAGCGATGGCGGCTATTACTCCGCGTCCCTGTGTAGTCATAGCGAATTTTAAGTGGGTAATACGAAAAGAGAGATAGAGGGAGAGAGAGAGAGATTGGTAATAGAGCGAAGGAGTCGCTCTTCGTGTTGCACTTAACGAGAGCAAAGCTGGAAGGGTGAGAGCTGTATTAATTAGTACGAGTTTCTTCTTGGTCCACTCCCTGAGGCTCGGTGGCGAAGAAATTCACGACTGCACGTAGCTGGCAGGGGTAAAAAAAAATTTTGAGAGCACGGTCGTTCTCTTGGTACTCCACGCGATCACAGAACTTGTGAGCTTTTGCCCTTTTTCTCTCCCAACTCTCGCCATTTCTCACGAATCACCTTCAGTCCGCAAAAGCTTATGAAAACTTGAATAATATTAGAAAGTTAACTGAGTGGACTTATAGTCTCGTGAGTTTAGACGATAAAAAACAAAAAAGAAAAAAAAATGTAAGGACTACTGAGCAAAAGAATTTTTCGTAAATTTTCCCAGAATACGAGATCGCGGTGAAAATATTATTTTACATTCATTTTTTATTTCAATTATACAATTCCGAGTCTTGCCTCGATGCGAGATAAGAATTCTTTGCTCAGAATTACGCTCCGAAGTAGGGTCGAGGCTGGTTTTTTTTTGGCTACTCGTGGAATGTTGAATAGAAAATGAAGAAGGCATTGTCCTGCATGATAAAAGAGTCGAGCTGCGATACGATTTAATGAACCCAGTGAAGAGCAAAAAGATGGATGCGGAGTGCTAATTTAGATTAATCCAAACTTACCATCCAAAACAAGGTTTCATTTGCGAAATTACTGTATTGGTCTATCGTGGACAGTACGCTAAATATGAGGCACACCAATACCACCATGAACCTGAAAAAGAAAAGAACGAAATGAACGATCGCGTTCAAAAAAGTAACTAGACAATTTGATAAATACAATAAATAATCAAGTGACAGAAGGGAGGACAGAAAAAAGAAGAATTCGATTAAAAATGTCGCTGTAAATGTGAGTTTAAAAAAGAAAATATGAAAAACGGATTTTCTTTTTGGAATATTCTTTGTGTCTGGTCTGGGCAGCTCCGCAAATTGGACCAAGATTTATACAACAAATGTTCGTTCATATATTTCGTATAGACTCGATGATATTTCGCAGACGGTTTTGTGCCTTACATTGTTTGTTATCGAGGCTAGGCTGAAAGTTGTGAAAGAAAATCCCGAAGGAATCCACTTAAAGCCATTACGGGACTGGACGAAGGAGCAGAGAGGGAGAGAGGGTTGCTGGGGGTGAAAGGTCGATCGGGTGCCCTGGCGAACGATCCAAATTTTCGACACGCACCGTTGATTTATCGCTCCCTGTTCTTCAACAGAGTATTACAGCAACGCGAACAATCTGACGTTCGATAGTTTGCTTCGTTGGTCCGAATTCTTGGCTCGCACGAAGCAGAAAATAATGCGGTAATTTCGACAACGACGAACACACAAACGGACCTAGCGTAGTGTATGAAAAACAGGCTGTCGCCTCGGTTTTAGATTCTTCATTAGATTTTCTCGAGCGCTCAACACACAAATTCGTCTGGACGTACCTTTGATTATGGGAAATTCCTGACATACATGGAATGTTGTCAGTGGCAGGTTGAAACTTAATTTCCTATATTCGATTCAGTTTTAACCGACAAATTAACAAAAAAAAACTTGCAGTCTAAAATATTTCTTTTTTAATTGGGCAAAATCTCTCGCAAGCGTCAACTAATTTGTGTTGCGGCGAAATCATGTGGATGGCACAATCACATGAAACGGTTTATTGAAAAAATGCGTCCTTTACAGTTTGAAACTGTAAACCGCTTTCCCATCGCGAAATTCTTTACGTCATCGCAATGATTTTGTTAATATTGAATTTTTTTTAAATATATGGGAGGAAACGTTTCGCAAAAATCAGGAGACGTTGCTGATAGACAAGGCTGTAAATTTTCCAGACCAAAGATCCGTGTGTGAAAAAAAAGGGTTAAATACCAGGAAAAGTAACGAGCCGACGAAATAAGCAGCGTTAGGTTTCGTAGCCATTAACGTTGTAGAATATTGGCAAACATAAAGCTTCTCCGTTATATGTGGGTCATAGTATGAGGTCAGATGTGGGATTTGAGCTCGCGGTTCGTGCGAGGGTTGGAACATTGTTACGAGCACGAGAACACGTCACGATCTTCATCGTGGCAGGCGTGTGTAGCAATTTTGTGCCACGTTTACCACGAGCTCGCTAAGAATGTAATGGCTGTGAATCGGCTTAGTTACTTTGCTTACAGTTCGCAAGGTTTGTTATGGCTTTTAAAAGGCAATACAGTCATTTACGATTTACAGCCAAATCCAAAGGGAAAATATGGATGATGTTGCGAGTGGGAGACTGATAAGAGAAGATTATACAAGATTTGGCGTTATTTATTGACGTGTGTTTCGTCTCCTTTCCCTGGCTTGCTCTCTCCTTCCTTTTCCGACTTGCGAGCTTTAACAAAGCAGGGTAAAAGATAAAAGACGTTATCGCGTAACGCGATGCGCTTTAAGGAAGGCGAAAGGCCGCGAGCTGTATCTTTTAGCCATTTGTAAAAAGGAGTTGCATGGTTGAAAGACTTGCTTTCCTGAGGCAGCAGCACAGTCGCCAAAGCAGGCTGTAAGAAGATGGCATGTCGAGGGGCCATAATTCTAGCAACTATGTATCCATCGTGAAGGGAAGCTTCCGTAAGTTAGCACCAGGTCACCTTCCTCGACCTAGAACGATAATTGCCTTTTTTCTATTTTTTATTTTCCTTCCTCCATTTCCATTTCATTCGATCTCCCCCTGATTCTCTCGCCTGCAGCCAACTAATCTCTGTTTTCGTTCTCGTCTTCTTGTGCCGCGTAACCGTTATTATTATTCTCACCGTTATCATTATTGTTGCTCTTCGTCTTGTTCTTATCGTTGACACAAACTCGAGCACACGAAAGTTCCAACAAATCTCCCTCTGGGTTTAGCGTTTCCTCAACCCTAGACGACGCGCGGCATATCATGCACGACAACGAGAGCTTTCAAACTTTGGAATCGATCACCCACAACTTTCTGCAAAAGTCTCTCCGCGCGGTGGCCTTTGGAGAGAAAGAAAAGTCGACAAAGATTTGCCAACCAGTCCGACAACTCCATCATACACGAGCTAGACTGTATAAAAGTGTATTCATAACTCAAAGTTATAAAACGAGATAGATTAAGTGGGTCAACGTTTTGCTGTATAACCACTAAAGCCACCCTCGTGGTCGCGGTTCCCGCGCTACTCCGACTTGCTATACCGAACGAGCCGAATGTAATCGAACGACACCAGAAGTACACATAGTTTATATATGTATTTCATAGATGTATATAGTGTGCTCGTACAACGTATATCGTGTCCATATCTTGTTCTGCGGTGTACCAGCGACGACATGCCATTGCAAAACTTTTGATGAATTAATATCCGCTTCACCGTTCTGTCAAATATCGAACCGCGTGTCACACAATTCGTACATTCCGCATTCACACACTTGCACCATCAACAGACCGCGCGCGGATACGATCTTTCATTTTAAACTTCAAATGGCTAGTGACACTGCGAGGAGGAATGTGCAGTATCGGTTTATTCCATCGGAGGCATTTAAGAATGCGGCTCAAATTGTTTCTAGTCCCATTCGGTGGAATTGATCGTGTATCGAGTCGATTGCGAGCTCAGGATGATTTTTCAGCCATCCTGCGCTCCAGGATCGACGAAGAGCGCTCTTCGTTAATGCGGAGCTTATAAATCCGCGTCGAGAGGGATTTTCGTTGTCTAAACACAGTTAAAATGGACCAAATGGTTTTTGTTATGCAAAGAACCGTCAGCGCTGGCCGAATGCTCATTTTATTTGCCGCGCTCTACTTCAATTCCCTGCTATTACTTTATTATTCTGTTTTTTGATTTTTGTTCTTTTTATAATTGCGGAAAAGGTTCGAATGGGTTTGTCCATGGGAGAGCTGTTTCACGAGAGGATCCTCAAAGCCGGTTACTGGCCATCTCTCTCGATATGATTTTGTAAAATTAATCCATCGTAGCACACACGTTGGGTGGACTTGGCGCTCGGACGGCACTCGAGATTACTGGAATGGCAGGCCCTGCGTACACGAAACTAAATTCCGTGCGTAAATACATTTTCGCAACAGAAAATTGTATAATGGAACGCTTTCGCTTCCTCTTGGTCATCCCTTGCATGCCCGTTCTCGGTGAGAACTGTTATGGTCGGGATTTGCCAGCTCGAGTTTCTCTATCTCTGCTTGTTGATGGACGTCCATCCATTCTACCAGAAGGAAAAGGACGGCGAATCTGTACCGGAGAAAGCAGCAGCGTTCATTTATACGCTCTCCCGTTCCTCTATCTATTGTACGGGAATCTCCTGTATTCGCACACAGATTCTGCATCAATGTTTTAGATATACCAATGGATTCGACACATCTACATTCACTCTCCCGCGTTCCTGGACCGTGTACGTATATTCAGCAACGTTCGGGAGTCAAACATCGAGAAATCCAACTATACCACACGAGCAAAAGTGAGGACAGGCATAAATATGCGCTTTCATCTCTCTATACTTGTCGAAACGAGACCAATAGGGGTTTTCGGTGTGTCATTATCGTCCGAAATGTCCGCTCACCCTCCATTTTCTCTTGTGCTTTGTTCCCATTGATCAAAGCTAAAGAATCTGATGGCGGTGAGTTGTGGTTTCAAAGTTGAAATTCTACAAAAATGTGATTCGATAAGTTTCAGTATCGAAATTGAAAGATCGTCAGATGAGTGTAACTAATTTGTTCAACTATCTGTTAACAATTGGCAACACCTTCCAGTGCCTGATAGTGCGCAACAACCATCGGATAATCTGTCCGACCTTTACCGAGGAGTGGAAGAGGAAGAGAGAACGAGAAATATTTAATGGCAAATATAGGACACTCTAGTATAACAGCTTATCCGAGCAAGAAGGGAGATTAAATTCTCAGGCTCTTGCCAGTCAGTCCTGTGACCCTCCTCCATCTTTAGGATCCTCCTAAGTTCGCTATATACAGTACGAACCGGAGGTCGAGGGAGCGAGAAAATTCGTAGATTTACTGCTCCTTGATGAAGTTTTTTTTATACTTCATCAAGATAATATTTAATCGCCGATGAAAGCCGACGAGTCCAGCGAAAATGATTAACTAAAGAGGTTTTAAAAAAGGGTTAAAAATATATTTAAATGGGGACGATTTTCGAGGTACTTGTCAATGGGTTTACGAAAAACGAGGCTTTTCTGGTGGCAGGATATCTTGGTGGCAGAAATGGAAGAACCTTCCTTGGCAATATCCGAAGGTTTACAGCATAAATCGTTGAGCGTTATCAAAAGCTTCTCGCGCTTTGAAAATTGGAGGCAAGCTGGGCGAGAGTTCGCCCAGCGAAATATGGAGCGCAAACGTCAATTCATGCATAAAAGGATGAGCTTTGAAAAAAGCCATTTTATTAGATTTCCTTTCACGTCAAGTTTTTTTTTTCTCGAAATGTTCAAATAAACCCATACAAACAAAAATAATGAACAAATACCATGGCCCAAAGTTGCAATGTTTCGATCAAACCCGATAATTCTTTGCAAAATACTGAAAGAGTCATTGCCATGTGCTGCGGAATTTCATCGGAATTAAAAATATTATATTTTTTCCGCCTGCATTACAATGCTTGGTTGATGCCATTTCCAAGCCCGCCGCGTTTAATACAAAACAAAGAAATTTCAATTGAAATTTTTAATTTATTCAATTAAATTTTTCAATTATAATTCATTGCTGTAAAAACAAGAATATATTGCGTAAGCATAGAATCGGTTTGGAAGCTCGTTCGCGCACAGATTTTGTGCTGGCTAAGTACAATTGCACAGGGGATGGTGTTTCATTTAATTAACCAATCTTGTTGAACAATCGATTGGCTGTTATGAATGTGTGTATGTGTGTGGCATATTGTAATTAGCATGGCATTAATAATCAAACAGAAAGGTTTACGCGGGCGAGCAGTAATTTCGCCACTGATTAAGGTTCAGGGGGCGTTAGGATGGATATGGAAAGAAACTTGAATTTTGGCTTAACTGTTGATATGAAAGTGTCAATCGAGCGTGAGGAACCTTCAGGACTTCCTGAATGAGATGAGCCATAAAAGAGCACTAAGAAGTAAATATAAAGTGAGGTTGATGGGAGCAGCGCGAGGCTTGAAACGATTTGCACAATGATCGATTGAGTTTGTACGATAGTGGGTCGTGGTGAACGCTGTTGAGTGTAGACCAAGTTCGGTGTTACAGAGTGTACATTGTAGACCACATGGTGGCTCTGTGGTCTGTCAGTCTCACGGTCAATCGCGATTGCCGTAACACAAACGCGCGCATAGATAGATAGGGAGTGTGTAGCTTGTCATACTCGGGGAAGGCCTTCCCTCATCGAGGCTGATATTGGCTATCCGTGCATATATATACGCAGTATCAACTTGGTGCTGCATGTATACGCGAACGGATGATGATGGCTCATTGGATTTGGTATTCTGAACAACAACGATTATACCTCTCTGGCTGTTATATGTAGGTTGCCTTGTTCAGTAGCAGACTGAGTTGTGAAATCCATTGATTTCGCTTGTGTGTATATGACAGAGCTCGAAAAAGCCGCAAATATTCGTAGACATGAACGACGGAATATGGACGATTCCATATTCAGTTTGATTCATTTATATTGTTGATTTAACAAGACTGACAGCGAGATAAACGAATGGTGATAGCGGAGAATTGAGGTGAGCAGCATATATACTTACACTGTGCAATGATAGACGAGGCAGATCCAGCCACCAGGATGTTCAAGGAAGACGTAGAGCCGCTCCTGGAAGGTCTTTCCTCTTTTGTGATGAAAGACGTATTTCGCTTTGAAAGCCTGATCGATTGGGAGATAAATCGGATAATAGGGATCCGGTACACCGGTTGGATTAGGACTCGGTGATTCTTCCTCGTCCTCCTCCTCGCCGTCATTGACGTCGCTGGTGATATCGTTCTGGTTCCTCTTTCTTCGATGCTTTCTCTTCATCGGTGTCGGGACTCTCTTATGATGGGCCTCGCCGAATCTCGGCGAACGAAACCGACGGAGAAACGTGAATCTCGTGGATGTTTCTTCCAACGGCACACCCGTGTCCGTATCCTCGGTCTCGCTGCCCGGTGTCTTCAGGGCAAAGTCCTCGGATTCTCCAGCTACGAGCTCGTCTTCGCTGCCCTGAAGAGCAGCGTAGGCGGCTGCGGCGCTGTAACGCTTCTCCGTCAATCTCGAACATGGCTCCTTACCGCTACTCGAACGCGGAAGACTTTCGTTGTTGTACGCAAGACCTGAGGGATTCAACAGATCGCATCGACTCTTGCCTTTCATCCGCAATTGCATTTTTATTCTCTTTCTTCATCTCACCGATTTCCTTGCTTATTCAAAATTACACATTATCGTTATCTCCAGATCACTCGAATCTCTTTGCTTACTATTGTTTTCTCATCTGCCTTCAAATTCCATGACAAATCTTTCAAATCTACTCTGCGTAACGTCCCCAATTCATAATAACGCTCGAAATTCCTGCCAAAGATTCTCTTTACGTGTTAACGTTCGTTTCGCTGATGCATAAAAGTGATTGTATCATAATGACATTAAACATTCGATACCTCAGGGTATCGAACCTACAAATTCAATTATTACAGTACGTGTACGACCAATGGGGGGATCGAGAAACGCACTGATGGATCTCCCCGAATATCATCCCACGTTTGAACGCGTGTAGTCTCTGGTCTTTCATCCATTATTCATCCGTAATACGGTAATGTTGCTCTCTTAGCCCTGCCCCAAGAGCCTTAGATACGCCATGGTACCTAGACACGCAAGGGCGAACCTAAATCTATTGTTTATTTCAGATGTGAAGGAGAAAGGCTATTTTGCACCCACCCACGATTCATCCCACTTACGAATCTGTCTCTCTCTCTCTTCCACTCTGTTTCTCCCTCTCGACACGTTTTGACTCATTTATTCTTCCAGAATCCACCGGATATTGCGCTCAGATTACCAAACTGAGAGTCAAAGCTCCTTTCGAAACTCAAGTTGCCCGAACAATGTTCCGCTATCCAGGAACATTGCAAATTTTGCAAAAATAACTCTGACCATTCAATTGTTGGAACTGCTTTTTTTCCCAGGACCAGAAAATATTTCATAATCCCTAGAGACTGAAGGAAATGGGGGAGAACAAGTGCTTTGAGATCCGAAACATCGTGTCAACTTTTAGGCCCAACTTTTCACTTTCCAAGCCTGGTTACCGGGAAACTCACTTTTACGGGCGATCTACGTCTCCCTTATCTCGCCTCGATGTGAAAGGAGCCTGCATATTTTTTATGTTCACATCCTCTTTGGTTAGCGAGAGAGAAAAGTTTGAGGTGCCTCCGTGAATTTTAATACCGCGCACGTGAGTTTCATTGAATTTTTTTGTTCAAACTTTTTTCTTTATCTCGTCCAGCCGTCAACCGAGCTCAGCAAATCCGAAGCGGGGGACAAGTACCAGGTTTTTATTCTCTTATTCCATGTCAGGTAACCCGAAGACCTACGGCATCGCATTCGTCGAATAAGCGCGCGCCATGAGTTCCTCACTCCTCTCTTCTTCACCCGAGTAAATATTAAATTGGGTACCACGATAAAATATCGAGTAGATAGGTCTTTTTTGGAAGAGGATAGAGCAGTCGATAAAAATGAACCCCCGACCTTTAAACTGATTCTCTCGGCTGTTTCGACCAACCAGCATCGCGGGACAGTGAATTTTACGTTTCATTTGCGATCGATCGTCTTTAACGTTGCACTTGCAAAAATGGGAGTTATTTTTTACCTCAAAAATACGAAAATTGCAACGACCTTTGCAGGAATAAAGGAATAAATTCGGAACAGGAATGCTTTTCTCAATTGAATCAGAAAAATGACTAAATTCGTTCCATACGTGGAAACAAATTGTGTTTGAAAAGCGTATGGGAGGAGCATCTTTGTATGTGACTGCAGACGGTTTGCAAAGAGTCTTTCAGAAATGCGCCCATTTAGCCTCTTCGCGAACTTTCATAATCGGGAGAAAGCTGTGGAACTCGGTTGCCTTTGTTTCAAGCCATAAAACTTTTGCTCTCTTACACGGTATGCGATGTTCCTGCGTGTAGTTTCTAAGGGAGAACTGACAAGAGCACTGCCAACTTTTCTCTCGTGGATAGAGCAATGCATAAAGAAAGAGAGTGGGGGAGAGACTGAGAGGTTAGATTTGAAGCCAAGTCATCCTGCGAACGAGTCTCGCTGACCCAGTACATATTTCCGTCCACTCTAGTGATTCAACTAAATTGGGTTATGGTCTTATGTTGAATTCGCCGAATCTTCCTCTCGGTCTCTCCCCGACACAAACTTCCTAATGAACCCAACTGAGTGCGAACCTCGAACGCTCCTCGCAGATTCATATTAAAAACTGAGGTTCAGACCAAATGTCGCAATTATGCTTAATCACGTTTGCCAGCGACCCAGCGAATTTGCAGCGTTCGTTGATTCCATTTTTTTCGCCAGCGATGTTTGTCTCTGGAATAAACTCGATTCACCTGCCAAGACTTTATTCCAGCCCCCTGCGTCTACTTTGATTTTCTGTATAATTGGATCGTAATTCCACTGACGTTCGTACTCAAATTTCATCTTCGTTCGCTCAAGAGATGGGCCTTTTTTTCTAATTTAAACGAACGGATCTGGCGATGAAAGTTTACATGTTCGTTGCTAGGCTGAATCAAAATTTGCTTCTACCAACTCTCACATTTCCAGCATACGTGTGAGATTTTCTCGCACGAGTTGGTAGCGCGAAGGTATTTATATAGCTCAACTAATCCGAGTATTGGAAACTGGAGTCTGGGCTAGTTAAATATTTGGTTAGGCCGGAAGGAAGGAAGAGGGCAGACTTGGAAACGAAAGCATAACGGCGAAGCAACAAAAAATTTCAAGAACGAATGGCTTCATTGAAAATTGTCATAACTGAATTACTGACTCGAATAATCGATCAAAGTTCATGAACGTTGTAGCACGAGAAGCCGAGGTGAAAAATGAAAAAAAATGACCCAATAAGTTCGTCTCTAGATGTTAAAACTCATACTTGGAGCATTCCTTCGCTCCAGGATCCAATATTTTTCGAATAACAGAGTTTCATAAATATTTATTCTGGTTTTATCGAGCGATCAGCCAAGAAATGTGGATTCGGAAGCTGCCACGCACATTCCCAAGAAAAAATTAGTTCAGCTCCCGAAAAATTCGAGTCCGTTGACAAAAAAGGGAGATGGAAAAACGTATCAATAGCTTGGCAACGATACGAGGGTCGTTGGAGAACTTCTGAAATTGTTTTTTTTCGTTTGTTTGTATAATGACGAATTGAATTTGAATAAACTTATGGGATGTGAGGAAAAACGAGTCCGGAGAGAAAGTTGTGCGAAAAATAGATCAAGTGTTGGTTGTTGAAATCCATTTTTGTAAGATTTGGAATGTAAAAGCTGGGAAAGAAAGAAAATGATGAAAGAGGGAGTCGCTTGACTTGGCTGCATGGTAAACTGTGTTCGCGGTATGGATTTAACGTTGGATATACACAGTGATAGTGAAACGTGTGGATATCGATTTTAGAAACGGAAAAGGGCACATCCCGCGGAAATCCAATAGCACGTGATGCGCAAGGTCCGCCCTTTTTCTTGCTCACAAGTCAATAAATATGTATACCCGTCTATGTGTGTATTTATGTGTACTTTATAGAATATTTGCCTCCGTTATTTGTTGGAAAATTTGAATTTAGCGGTTGGCTCTCCTATAACACGCTCCCAGCTCGCACTAACCGAGAATGGAAAACTTCAATTCGAAATTCACTACAGAGATATATATTTAACAATGGATATCGTTTGCTCAAGGTTTCCCCTTGCCGATCTCATATTCCGATAGTACAATGCTTTCTGGTCATAACTATATGTCGAGCTGGCTTGATAACCACGTGATCGACCCTCTGGCTTCGTACACCCCTCCGCGAGTTGCGTTCAAGACCCTTCGTCCTTGCGCTTCCACTTTTCCCGCGCTCTTTCCTCGCGACTCGCGATGGTAAAGCGTTTTACGATCAAACTTGATTCTCTTGAGGTGAGTGTGTCTTTTCTTTGGCACGCGGACGATCGTATTGGCTTTACAGAACCGCATCGACTTTTATTTCATCCTCGGTTTATACAACTTTTCGAAAAACTCGACTCTGCTCTCTATTATATGGATGAAAAATTTACGAGTGTCCTCGTCCTCGTAATACCGTAGCTCCGCGTACTAAAACCGTCCACAAGCATCAAGAATCATTGATTTTCAATTTTTGTTACAGTTTTATCGACGCCAGCGTTTATGTTGTTTCCAAACTGCGCATATTACGAAATACTGGGGGATGCATGGAATATTTGCGATTGGGTTCGAAAAATTTAAATTTTTCATCATTTTTCAATCATTTATGATTTTTAATAACTTGCCAATGCGATACGGATTGCAATTAGAATGCATTCACTGGAAAAATCGATTAGTATTATACCCAAAATGAAAATATATTGATCTCAATTTATTTCATATTCACGGTTTATTAAAAACGACGTTCGTGTTGATTTTCCGCGAGCTGATTTTCAGTAATGAATGAATGACAGTTATTGATGTGATTTCCGATTGAAATTATGATATTCAGTGCTATTCAAAATATTCTGGCAGAGACGCATGGATTTATGATGATCTTTTGAGTGGTGAAAAAATATTTATTCGGGTTAATTAATTATGTGCTCCAATTTCATTCCGTCGGTTATCCTCGATTTTGCTTGGTCGGGTGAATTGCGCATTTGTCGGAATAAACAGAATTTGCAATAAAATGCATCTGAATTAAAATCTGGAAACTCGATCATTTCAACGCGATGTTTTTTCATCCATAGAAAAAGCGAGAGAGAGAGAGAGAGAGGCTCGTTTCATTGGAATGAATTATTTGTTTTCCCTGCAACCTGAGCAACCGGGAGCTCGTAGCCATTCCACCAACTAAATAACGATCACTTGATGCGATGACTAATTAATCAGGGAGAGTGATTTACAATGGACCATCGATATAATAAAAAAGCTGACGCAGCAACAAAATAGGAACGATTTAATTTTTTGCCCGCTACTGACGCCGATTGCTCAATTCCTACAAACTTGCACGAACGCGAACACACAAAAAACTCGATAAATATTCATACGAAATGATGTAAATTTCCCTCCAATCAATCGAATCGGGTTTCAAGCGAAGAAAAATGTTGGCAACGATAAAACGATTGAGCGCGAATAATTCAAAAACGATTTCTTTTCGACTCTAAATTGACAAAGAATATTTGATAGGAAAATAAATTAGGCAAAACTTTTGAAATATAAAAATTGCGCAATTGGCCGTTCAGTTCTCCCCCAAATATTAGTATCGCCTTCGGGGATCTTTTCCCCAGGGTCATTCGTGAATAAAAAGCAATAGAATATTCCTGGACAAATTGAATAAAAAAGAAACCCAAACGAAATGAGTTTCCCCAAAGCAAACAATATCGTGGGGTCCGGATACACGAACTCCGGTCACAGAAAAAAGCGGCGCGTGTGGCAGCAGGAAAAACGTGTGCTGGGGCAGAAATGGAAATGATTTCTTGTGGATAATTAAAGCAATTGAAATGGCATTCTTATTAGCCTGGGGCTTTGGGAATAAAATATCCCGGAATCGTTTAACAATAATTGAATCACCTTCGGGCCATCGTAGCCATTGTATCATCGAATATACGGACCGCGAGTACATTCGCGCTAATGTATCAAGAACGGCCACACTCGGCAATGACTATGAAATTGAATAAATTGCCTGAAGCGAAAAATATTCAGGAAGCACGAGCTCATTCGAGATGACGAACTCCCCCAGTTTTTAAACGTAAATATCCTTCCCTTACATTTTCATCCAGCTGGGGTCGACTGTTCGGGATTTTCCAAAATCCCACCGTGTATTTTGTCGTATTTACTTAATAATTTCCTAAGTAAATAAACTTTTTTCAGAGAATTTCGAACTGCGATTCATTTTATTTGATAAGTCAGAAAACGTGATGGAAAAGAAATTTCCCCTCAAATATTGTGAAATATTTGATTCGATTTTACGATCACCGAATGTAACGAAAGGAGCAGCAGCGAAACGAACGTTTTTGTGTACAACACACCAGGCGAGAGAAATGAAGAAGACAATTTTGGGGATGTAAACGAGACGCTACCTGGATGACTGCATCGTTTATGATTCGGATGGTCCTGGCAGTTGACATGATGCTCCTGGCTGTTTAGAAAATGCGAATGATGATACTGAGAAGCTTGTTGTTGTTGTTGCTGTTGTTGTTGTTGTTGCTGTTGATTAATAGGGGATTTGAGGACACTGAGAACTAGATCGTCACGCGACGGGACGATCCTCGTCATTTGCCGACTCTGGCGGAAAAGAGTTTCCTGTTCGCCCCGATTCATTCTGTAACGCGGTGGACGTCGAAGTCTGTAAAAACCGGGATAACGCTCTCGTTTCCCACGTCCCAATGCGCTACCTAGCATAACAGTTTGCAGCATCCCGAATCGCCTTCTTTCGCAATGGTTGCTGTTGATCCAGCACCGTTGTCACGATCGATACTCGCTGCGAGTGGAATTCTCGGAATCCCAACTCGAACCGGCGATCTCGATAATGTCATGATGCTTTTGTGTGGGTGTTTTTTGTTTGTTCGTTGAATTATTTATTAAACTCAATGCGTATCACAGGCAAGCCGGTAATATTGTACAAAAACCAATAACGCCAAGGATAAACGTGTCTCGTGTCTATCGAGGACTTTTCGAGTTCTTGGTGCTCGAAGATGCATGCATCTGGAATGAGGATCTCATTGCAACTGATCGTGCAATTCCAGTTGGCTTTGCTTTCGATCACTCAAGCCACACCACGTTTTACAGATGACTAATTCTTCAGCAGTTCTCCCCGCATCTGTCACTGCGAGCTTAAGCCCGAAATATCGAATTTCTCAAGGAACCATTAGCAAAGTCATATAATTCCTCGATCTGGAACGTCGTTTGCACAAGTTTCAACGATTAACGTATCTTGCAACAGACGTGCGCGGCTCTCCTGGAGGCAAAATGGATCCAGAATGACCTCCTTGATGTTTCAACGGCAGTTTCAAGGACTTTGAGCAATTGGCCTCCATGCACGTGTATAACGACGGATTGCTTATTTGCTTTGGTTCACTGGAACAGCTCGATTCTGAGCTTTCCTCCCAGTTTCGTAGGGCAACCTCTCAAACTTGATATAGACTTTTCCAAAATCCACTCTTGCACCATTCGCCTCCGTGTGTATTTATCACTCAAGCTCTCTCGTTTTTTCAAATCCTTTTTCAGTCAGTCAATCATTTCGCAATCATTATTTCGTGACTCGATGTGACTCTGCACAACTATTTGTTCCTTCGGTCTCTCGTCGTCGATTAATTAGGCGACATAGAATATTAAAAAAAAAAATCATATAATATCGTGATTATTCGTTGAATTTTTCATTTTCCAAAAGATGTTTCGACGCCATTTATTTGCTTCACGTTTTTTCTGCTCCGAAGACTAATCTTTCCTGAGAATTTGATTCTGTGTTCACCTGATTTCGATACTTGATCGAGTCTCACCTCAACACTTTCTTGAACAAATCGCACCCCACAATTATCCGATCGAGTCTCGACTCTCTCGTTGGCATTCTCAGATGATCCCACGGGATCGATACTCGACGTAATGTCCGGGACGATATCATTTACTCGTCGCACCCGAAATGACAATGAAAAATAACGGAAAAAATAAAAAAACGAAATTAACACGCAACTGCAATAAATGAATTTACGTCGGTTGATTGATTTGGTTGATCTTCGAGTTGTTGATGTTTCGCATTCACAAAACCATACACCGTTCAGCCTCTGTCACGCGGATCGCGTCAATCAACGAACCCGAGTATTGCATCGTTGATCAATCACCATCACTGCATGAAACAAGATAATTAAATATATTCGATCAAACTTTCGACCATTAATGCTCGGACGAATGTATATATTTATGGAAAAAACTGCAATCTAAAAATGCCTCGTAATTCCATTTGTTGTATTTATTGTCAATATCGATGCTTTCGATACTGCCAATTAATTAACAGGGATAATTCGGGAGCACGAAAATATTAATGCACA
Source organism: Diadegma fenestrale (assembly GCA_037043255.1). Taxonomy (NCBI): domain Eukaryota; kingdom Metazoa; phylum Arthropoda; class Insecta; order Hymenoptera; family Ichneumonidae; genus Diadegma; species Diadegma fenestrale. Next base: position 846,075 of record CM073310.1, read on the forward strand.
AAGTGCATGTTCGTGAATCGATTGAGAAGCGTTTTTTTTTTCAATTCGTAGATCAGAAGGTTTCGAGAAAGGTTTAGAACGTTCGGTTCAGGAATAAGACTAGAATCGATGACTTTGCTGGACATGTGTGGATGTCGTTGAGATTAATAGTTATGAAGCTGATGAGGGGTTGAGGGTATAAAAGGGATTTGTGGATATTTCAGATCTCATCGTTACGACAATCGCTGGTTTTAAAAATTTCATGCAATCATATAAATCTGTGACTACGATTTAACAAGGATTATGATTGGATCGATGGCCATAGATTTTTGGAAAGATCGAAAGAGCTAAAATGTTGACTCATTGGGCTCTCATGAGAATCAGAAAGTGTGCAAATCCACGCATATGGAGAAGATCAAAGGTCATTGGGACATAGATCGAAAAGGGAGACCGAGATGGAGGGGGTTGCAACAATAGCGACTGTGAAAAGGGTTCCCATGTCAGTAGGAGGCGCTGTTCGTACAGTTTCCGCACGGTTGAACGCCCGAGGCTCTTTTGTTGTATTGGTACAGGTTGAAGGATATGACGAGAGGGGGAGGGCAAGCTCCCGAATAAACGGGTAAAATGTAATAAGCGAAGCAGGATGAATGGGAGGAAAAGCGCGTTCAGCGTTTGTAACAAAAAGTCGTTTTGTCCGAGAACAACAGAGACGAGCATTCGAGACTTTTCATATTTCTTATGTCACACTTTTGGCGTAAGCGTGTAAATCACATGTATATTTAGATTTTACTAAACGAATTTTCCGGCTGTAATTACGATTCTCGACGAGCCGTTATTTTCGCAAAAGGATCTTGCGCACGCACGACGCCTGTTATTTATTTTTTCTCTCATCAAACACTGTTAATGGAATGAAAAAAATAAAATAAACGAATGGAACGAGTAAAATCGAAGAGATATCGCGGTGCACGCAGGGCGAGAGCCCGCAACCAACTGTGGCTCTCGGCCACCGCGCAGTTGCCTTCTCCTACCAGAGACTCGCAACGCCGATGGCCCACCGCGCGCACACGGGCGGTCCTTTGCGTGATCACATTTCTTTTTCTTTTTATCATTATTTTTTTCGGGGTTTTCATGCGTCTGTGTGTGTTTTTTTTCGATTTCATATAAAGCTTACGAAATCAGTGAATCTTTTGCTGCGGTTGAGCCATATTCGGTGGAACTCGCACGTGACCGAGGGCCTGAACTGTCCAGCGCTCGCCATAAACCCTTCGCTTCGCCATGGTGAGCGAGCAACGTTTTTCGAAATACCGAAAAATGCCGAAAAGGCTTTTGGGTTTACATTCGTTCATCGCTGATTGGAGTTCCTCCAGAGATCATAAATCAGTTTCGTTTCAATAGAAATTCTTCGCTGTATTAACAAAATTTATACACTAGGGTGGGCCACAAAAAACGTATATTTTTTTTTTCGGTCGGTACTCCGAAAAATAGGTTCCTAGACACCTCTAAGAAAGTCTCTTCAAGTATGAGGTCTTAATTGTAACGGAAATGTCCTCCGCCTTACAGTTTTCCATTTTTTTTCTTGTTATTAGATAGAAGAATTCATATCTCACTTCCAACTCCTTGAAAAAATATCTCGTTCCATAGATTTTGTAGGAAATTGAATGCTCTACAAGAAAGGTCTCTTAAGATTTTCTCGTAAACCTAACCGTTTTAAAGATATTAACGGTTAAAGTTTCATTATTTTCAGGAAATTTTTTTTTTCTTCTGAATTTCATAACTCAATGAAAAAAAATCATTATCAATCGAAAAACTCATAGTTTTGTAGGAAATTTACTGTACTACAACTATTGCTAATCATGACTTGCGGTTTTTTAAAAATTTGATAGAGTACAAACATATCAATCCTTCGATAACCCAAACTTCAACCGTTAATATCTTCGAAACGATGAGGTTTACGAGAAAATCGTAGGAAACCTTTTTTGTAGAGCAGCAAATTTTCTACAAAACTATGAGTTTTTCGATCGAAAATGTTTTTTTTTCATTGAGTTATGAAATTCAGAAAACTCTGAACTCTCTCACAATTTCTGTTTTTTTTTTTTTTTTTTTTTTCATCGGCTCTGCGTGTGTTTTATGATTACGAGGCAGAAGCTCCGGCAATCGCGATGACTTTACGGTGGTCTACAAAACTGTTCCTAAGATAATATACGACTGCAGTCGCGGGGTGGCTTTTTTTTGGCGGGATAAGCTCGCGACTGATAACGATTCTCTAGTGCATTGAGATCCTGAGCACGTGTATATAGATCGAGCGACTACCGTGCACGGCTCTCGATTCCATTCTGGAGAACGTAATAAAAGAAGAGAGGGTGTGATACATCGAGCGTAAAAAATTGCGCAGGCTATAGGACGGAGCCTGGAACGTCTAAGGGCAAGAGTTTGTAGCTAAACAACCCCCGGCGTATACGATCGATGAATAACAGCCCCAGACGCGTTTCGAAAGAACTCTCTTTTTTATTTGGGCTCGCGTCGCATCGATGTTCATTTGATACGACTTTGACACCAAACGCGTCAAGCTAAAACCATTTTGTTTCGATTTATAATCGAAACGCGTTTTTCTCTGTTTTTATCAATTATTTTCCTAACTTATTTCTCAAACTGTCAATATTTTTTTTTCTAAGAGCTGTGCGAAAAATCTCAATCATAATTTTATGTTTAGAGACGCGACAACGAACTGTGCTGGAAAAAAAATTCAACTCCGGGAGCCTGTAATGTTGCAATTAGTTAGCCCCGAAAAATTTTAAATTTCTTCAATTTTTCCTTTTCCTTTTGCAACACCTTCTCGTTTCTCGGTTTTTTTTCATGATGGAACGTTCGTTCAGGCAACTTGAACATTCTCTTTGATAAAAAAAAAAAAAATTGGTCTAATTGGCTCCTACAGTGGGATTTACACCCGAAACCCGAACGTTGCATCACCAAGTCCTGACTTTCTTTCAATTCCATAATTTATCAGATTTCCTTTAAGTACGTCGGTAAAAAAACGGAAATTATATAAGCGGTAAGTTTTTTATGTGTCTCCTTAGGGCTTTCATTGTGCATTAAACGCACGAGGCGTTTATCACGCTACGCGATCTTCCACTTGTTTCCTTTTGTTTTTATACGTCGCTTTGTTTCATCTTGGCTTTTTGTGCTCGTTGAGGTAGAACGACTGCTCCACACTAGTCGAATAAGTGTGAAACTTTGAGAATGGTCGTATGAAAAATTTGAATAAATTATCAACATGCATGTACATGGAGAGTGACAGATTCTCAATAAATTCATCGCGTCGTTTTTCTTCCGACTCGTTGATATTCTCAAATGCCAAATATTCGTCCACGAGATATTTTATTTACGATTTAGCAATCGTGTGCAATGCGATGAAGGAAAAAAAAGAAACGGAATTCGCGATTATTATCGTAAGCTTGGCAGGAAACTATTGGAAAAATTAAAGACTCATCCGACTTGTCTGAAGCAACTATTTCACCTGGATTATCGAGGACATGGACGTGGGAAGAAAACTGCAGGAAAACTGAGACGACTAAGCCAACAGAAAAAGCAGCATTTCCTCTTTAATCCGTCTCGTTCCGTAAAGCTGCATCCCTCGGGTTTTTTCCCTCCCTCGCGTTTGCGGAGCCTGCTCGCTTTTTGTAAATAAAAACACGCGGGGCTTTATATTTAATTGTTCTTCTCTTTCATCTTTTTCATGACGGAAAAACGTCCTTCGGGATAATATTGTATTTCGGGATACCTTTCAAAAACCTCGTCGCCTTCCCGTTACCTCGCACCTGCGATCAACCGAGGGCGGAGCTTTTTCCTTTTTCGGGGATCGTGCCATGACAGACTCACCACTAAACGCTCTTTCCTGCTCAAGTTTCTCTGCTAAAAGGGACAAACCGATTGGCACTGAATACTTTCATGCTTACAGATGTGAAATATATGAAAAATAAAAGTAAGGTGTTGCACATTGAGACCATGTCGAGCTCTCTGTCTTCTCTGCATTCGTCGTAGTTTTGGGAAAGGAAGGAGGAAATATAACTCAGTCAGGCGTGTGGCATTGTTCCAGACCTTCACTTTTTTTTTTACTGTCTTTTACTGTCTTTTACCTCGGAAGTGAGAAAACTTTTTCTCCCAAGCTTGAGCTCGACATGCGGCTCCTTTCATTATGTTATCCACTAAAATCGCTATCTCTTGGCATACGTTCGGGTTTGATGTACGTTGTAAAAGCGTGTTACTGCCCTTTAAAGATTTCAACCTCTCCGCAATTGGCTTTGTCCTACGTAATCGCTGAACCATTACAATTGTCGATTCTCATCGCAGTAGCTTCGAGAATAAACTCAACCAAGTGTCTATGACAATTTACGGCTTTGTAGTAAAAACAAAATATAAATCGATGTGCCGTAACTAGAGAATGCATTACGTCGAAGTGTTTGTAAATATTTTTTATACTAGCCACAAGAGAAATATCATTCGGTGCAGTTTTTCGATTAGTTTTTTAATTAACCAGATTTGAAAACATTTTTTTGTCAACCGGTGATATAATTGAGCTATGAATTAGGCCTGCTCGGACAAAAATGCATTGGACACTCGGATCAAACTGGTCAAATTTGAATTTAATCAATTTTCTGATTCTCGAAATATTTGTTCGCGAAAACAGAATTTTGACCAAACGTTGTCTGGGTCTGAACTTTTTTATTCGCAAAAAGGTCCGTTCGGGTTAAAACTTGGGGTTAAAAATGTAAAGACTTTGCGTTCGTGAATTAGTTGAATTGATTATTGTTATATTTACAAAAATCGCATGCAAAGGAAAAAGCGATTTCACTTTGAAAAAGATTGAGCCAGGTAAAACCGAGTTAAAAATTGTTTAAGTATAATGGGTTTTTGACTGCTCGAGGGTTTTATTATTCAAGAGCAGAAAATAAAGTTGAGTTTTAATGGTTTGCATAGGGATTAAGGGAACTGGAGGCTTAAGGGATTCCGGTACGAAACTTGACATGCTTCAGAAAATATCAACACGATGAAGCTTTGGATAAGCTCATGGGCGTGGAATTTCTAATGGGTATGTTTGTGTTTGGTGGATAATGTCAAGACGATGACAGTGTCGTGAGAAGGCGAGTTAGTAAGTTGAGTTGACGCGCGGAGTCGTTCTCAATCAAGTGCAGAGAATATAATGCCAAATGTTAAGCACGGTCGGTGACGTTATCGAGCAGCTTTTCCTAATGTTGTTTCATAAAGTTTTCTATTTATAGTTCGATCGATTCTCCGCGTGACGGAGAGCGCGTCCCGGAAGACGCAGCTTTATTTTATGCATCGTTGCCATTGCAAATTTTAGCTAGTCTTCAGCTCGTGCCCTTAAAAGTCTCGGGAAAACTCTCCACCACACCACAAATTAATTCCCATCTATTAAGCAGTTCTCTCTTTTTCTTGCCTTCTCTATTATGATTCCGAATCGTTGTTCCATTCATTTCATTCGGATTTCTCCTGCAGCAACTGCAATTTCCTGTAAACTCTTGGTCTTATTCGCTTCCTGGGATCTTCAGACAGTTCACACTTGCCGGAGATTTGTGGGACGAGCACCAAAAAAAAGAGAGAAAAAAAAATCTTCCAATTGAATTGGACGGGAGTTTCCATCGTGTTTTCCAACGAGATATTTCTCTTCTATTGGAGGGGCGTGCTTTCGAGGGTATTTCAGTTAATTCGAAGATTCTCCCAGACTGTCAACATAAAACTTGGATTCGCATCTGGCGTGACTCGTGATAAAATAAAATCTTGGCAGCAATAAAGCACGGGACTGTATGGAAATTCGAGGAAAGAATAAAAATTGCATTTCTCGTTATTTTACGTTTTACGTTTTCGAGTCTGCATATGATATACAATCAACGGCGCAGCTCGGCGATATTCGGTCGGATGTTAAAAGTCGAATTCTGAGCGATGTGAAAGATCGTCCAGGCAAACTCGGTCATACAGTGATATGGAATATACTTTGAGTCCTTGCCTAAAGTCTGACCTATCGAAGTGACGAAGTACAGTGTGGCAGACGCGTCTGTCATCTATTTCTGTCGAATATATACCCAGCGGAAACCGATAGAGAAGTCCTCGGGGGGAGCTCGAGGAAAACGGCCCTAACCAGACGTCATCCCAGGTCCGTCGTGTGCCAATTTGGGATGTCGCTCTATCCGCGAAACTCCTCGTTGTCTCGTATGAAAATCGACACAGACTGTGTCAATCAGTTTCCTCGTTTAGCGCAACTCCCACGCAACTCTTTATTCCTTAATTATTAAAATTATCAATTCCGAATGTCATATTGTGATTTTTTTGCCAAATGTGATGTCCTGGACCGTACGACAAGGATTCGGTTCATTTTTGTGCATTTTTCACTTTTGCAGAAATTAACCGGATTCGTTAAGCACGCAAACGCCTCAAATTTACTCTCGAACCGTTCGATGACCTTCTGCTGTGTGATTTCACTGCAAATATACGCGTTCATTTCTGTAAATGCATTAAAAGCCACCAGCAGCGGCGTTCAGCGCAAATGTGGCGAGTTGTTACGATGCGATGTTCCTTTCGAGGGAGACTGCACATTCGCACGGAACTATATGATTCGGTGGGGGCGTATGAATGGGTCGAGAGTTCTTGTTGCGTTGAGGTTTTGCATGTTATCCGGATTGAATGAAAACTGGAATAACAAGTGGAATAATATAGCGCGTGCTGTAACGCGAACTACACTGGCATTACGCGCGTAATAGTTTTTATTTTTTGAAAACAATGCGTCGCTGCTGGAAACGCGCTGTCTATAACGGGGATTCTCTTTCGAGAGGCAGTAATGGACACGTGTGTAAAAACGAGTGGTCCAATGACTTAATCTGTGCACGGAGAAAACGAAGTCGAAAATTATTACGGAATATACTAGGAATCCGGTGACTTATTGTTGAAAATTATAGTATTTTGAGGACAGTTCGGAAATTACAGCAATATCTCGAATGGCAGTGCGACAAATCGTTCTAAACAGCATAGTAAAACGTGATCTTCAGATTAAAACCGATTTTACAATTTAGCATAGCAATTAAAGAAAATCGCAATGGTCATGGTAAACAAAACAATACGTGTGATAAAATTTCACACATGTTCGATATATATTCATATTGGGCATAATAGAATTTTACTATGTCGACGTTTAGAATTTGAGATATTCTCACTCATAACTAAATTCTCGTCTGACACAGTAAATTGTTCATGAAAACAAACCTGAAATTCATTATCGCGCGCATTACTGTTTCTTATTCATATAGAACTGTTTATAATTCATGCTAAGAAAAATTGTAAGTGTTAAAAAATACTATGCTGTTTTGCAATTGGTGCTACGATTCTTTTGCTTCTTAACCTTTATGTAGGACATTTTCTCAAAACATTTTATTTCTTACTAAACAAAACGAATCCGTTTTCTCCGTGTATAAATTTGAACTGTGTTTCTCTTCGAAAAATACGGAGTCAAAGTTCGATGGGATATTCCGAGAGATAACTACAAAAATTTGCTGCATTGGCTTTGAGTTCGTGGAGCGAATGCATTTTTAGATAAATCGAAACGAACGTAATGGACGATCGAAAAATCCCGTGGGAAGATTCCATCATCAGTTTCGTGTGACGTACATGCGCGCACAAATGTATTGATTTGAATCTATCAATTACGATATGAAATCAATCATCAATCTGGTCGATTAGTGTTGACATTTGACGGTGACATCGTTTATGAGCCAAGGGTCATGGATGGTGCATTGGATATTATTAATTTCTTTATGATATCAAATGAAAAAATGCAGCCGAGTCCAGTGCCACGCGATTCTCTGATGCAACCAGAAAATAATTTCATCGATATTCGATGACGGGGACGAGCGAATGCAGCAGCTAAAGGTGACATTAATATCAATTTACGATATAAAAATCGGGAGAACTGATACGAGAACGAGCGGTAGGAAAATTCATAAAATTTATGTTCTCGCGGTGTGTGGACGTTGTTCGAGTGGCGGCATCCACGAGAACTCGGGAGACCAGCAGAATGAGGGGAAAATAATAAAAGTAACGTTACGTAGGCATTTTTTTTTTCATATTTTAAATGATGATGGACGAGAACGATGGAAGGGAAAGAAAAATCATGATGATTGAATAATGTCAAGGTGAGATATTGAGAAAATTAACAATTTATCAAAATTCATACAATTTCTGTACTAATTGTACCAAAAGTGTTGATCAAGTTGATCAAGGCTGACGCGGTGTTGATTGTATTGAGGAATAAATTAATTCTCTCAATGTCGACGTGACCTTCACGCTTTTCTGGGTAGTATTTAGTTGTTTTAATTCTAAAAGACACAGTGAGGGTGGAAACGTGAGCTCGCGTGACTTTTTCCAAGCTGGAACTCCGTTCCAAAAAATATGAGTTTCTTTGTGGCACGTGGCGAGTCTAAAAAGTTTGTGTGTATATAGTCAAGGTCTATATGGTTCTCTGGATCGAGGAATATCAGTCGAATCGCGTGTTCGTGATGCTGAGGCCAGTAGAAAAGACAATAATGGAGCTGCCATCGCGTTTTTATCGTTATTTAAACAAATGGTGACAGTCCTATAATGTTAATTGCGACGAAACGAATCTCCGTTTGAAATGAAAAATTACAGAATATATGCAGGTCAATGTAATTAGTCGCTACTTTGATCGATTTATAGCTCTCAAAGCTCTTCATGGCGAGTAGGTCTTTCGAAACGAATTATTTTCATGCCTAAGTCGTCGATTATTTCGTGTAGGGGTTCTCGGCCAGGAAGGTGTTCAATATTGGGGCTGAAGGAAATGGATTAGGCACGTAGAAAATGCGTTTTTTTTTCTAATCTTTTGTTTCGCGCCCTTTCTATACATTTTCGTTTCGTTTTACCGAACTAACCCTCCAGGCTTCGATCCGTTTTGTACAGTGTACTCTCGTGCACAGTTCACTGGAACGTATAGGACACGTTCCATGAGAAATCGAATTCGTACACGAACTTCATGCGGCACTTCCGGTTGAGATAATCATTTTTTTGTATTTTTTGTGTTTTTTTTTCTTCTCGACTGCATTGCTGTTCCTGGCCCCATGAAAACTTTCAGGGAAACCATGGAACGACTTGCTAAGCGGTCACCGAACCAGGTACTGGCCTCAAAATCAACGTTGTTGAGTTTTTTCAAACTGCGATGGCCTGACGATTGCGTCTCGGGTGTGCAGAGAAGGTGCCCATTAGCGAACCCGTTGACGGACTTCAGTGCACTGGAGCACTCACACTGTGCTCGTTGGCTGGCGGCACTTCATCTCCAGAAGTTGACCTCGCCGGAGGATAACGCGCGCGTTCTGCCGAAAACTCGGTACCGTACAAATTTACTGCCAGTCCATTCGACCATTATTTAGCCGAGCTATTCAATAGCCGTGGACTCAACGTGAGGCTTCCCATACACGGGCGAAGGGACTCTTTTATATTTTCCAGATAAACGATATTAAAAGTTGATCGGATTTCTCCGAACTGCACAGACACACATCAAAGTATTCAAACGAGTTCGTTGCTTTTTGTTTTTTCCGCTCGATCCTAAACAAAAATTCTCCACAAAACGTTCATTTTTACCTTCGATTTTTGCCGATTTCACTATTTTCTGCTTCTATTTTTTTGTGCAATGTGTCGTAATGGTTGTTCCGTACCAAAAATCTCTCGAATGCTTCACAGAACGCAGTACCGAATTACGTCTCTCTCCAATAGATCCTGCGGGAAAACCGTGACCCATATTTATTCCGTGCCATATTCACGCTGTACTAAAGTTAGACGAACAATCGTGCTAGCCGCGCGATTAGAATTGTACGAGTCGCATAGTCTCGTATACGAACGTGAAAAGTTGGCAGGAATTATTCATTATATCTCGAAAAATAAACGCACAAAGTAGTTTTCCTGGTTTCACCATTTTTTTATTGTGCCAAGAGTTTTTCATTTACTCAGTTAAATCCATACCAAACGTAGTAAAAGTGATATTGTGAAAATTTTATTCACCGTCCATCGTTTGCATATTCAAACTCATGAATTTGATATTATCTCCTGCAATAGTGGTAAATATTGAAAAATAAAGTGAGCATATTCTACAGCGCGGAAAACACGATATTGTCGACCTGACCACTTACATTTTTTCGAGCCTCGTGCAGCCTTCGAAATACACCGAGAAAAAATGGTTTTTATAAAAGACAAATATCGAATGAGACAAAAAACGAGGTAAAAAATGATAAAAAACCCCCAACGGTATACGCCGGAAAAAAAGAAAACAAAATGAATATAAAAAAATAATGTTTAGTGGTAAGGGACGATTTGGGATTTGAGAAAAAATGAGACATTAAACAATTTGACAGTGTTGAGAATATGGGAACATTAGGACAGACATATTTACTCGTAAACTCATAGGACGAGCTTACGAGTACACATTGTTACCCCTGCAGAGAACTATGTACCGCGGGCTATAGCTTTACGATGACAGGGCCTACAAGATATTAAAGTCAGTGGAGAGAATCGATATTGGTCGGGCGGTCGATATTTCGTGACAAGGCCGCAACCACGACCCTTCTGCATTATTGATGGCAGACGGACGCGTTTATGAAATGGAATGTTTTGCCGCGACGCTTCTAAAATATCGTGCACTTTTTACTGTACTACATTACAACCAGCGCGATATACATATCGCGGATCTTTAACATAATGCATGTCAGCGGGTTATCGCATCAGCTCCGCCGCGCGATGGAAAAGCGTTCGCGCGGTCTCGCGGTTGCTGGCTTTGGCAAAATATTTTTCATCGCTTCAATGCCACGTTTCTCCTTTTTAGACATCGTCACTGTTCGACCTTGCGTGTTCAAGATAACAATATTACTCGCATTTATAAGTCAAACTACTGTTGCTATCGAGTATTCCAATAAAACACCGTCATTATATTTGTAATGTTTAATTCAGTCGCTAACCAGGCTCGTAGCAACGTAATTTTCATTTTTATTCTGTATCTCATTCGAGCTACCGACTATTATTTTCATGCGCCACACTAAAAAGTTTGAGAAACATTCGTAATCGATGCAAAATCCGATAAAATGATTGTTCATGAAGTTTTCAATAAAATTTCAAGAGCATCTTTCGGCTATCGCGATGAGACACATTGTGCGGACAATCGGGATGAGAAACAATGTGAAAAAAAGGAAAGAGACGCGTCAATTCGATGGCTGATGGACCGAAAATCCATCGGCAAGCAAATGCACGTCTCCCGACATGTTTCACACACACATTCGGAATTGTACGAGCCGCGATGACATTCGGTTACATAGTTATCGAGTTGACGAATGACACACGATATTTTCGGGTGTAACGCGCGGTCGTCATTCATCGCGTGCGTCCTCCGAGACAGCGATGTGTGAAATTTTAAGGTGTCCGGAGTGTCATAGAGTATGAATATGTATTCGTACGCAAGAGCCGGAATATCAGAAAGGCTTTCAACGCACCTGCGGGAATATCAATCAATAAACTCTGACATACACGACCGGTCTTTACAATAATAGAGATGACACATGCACACACAGTATGTGGACTGTAGCTACGCGTTTCGTAAAAAATCGCAGTCCTCCAAACATTTGTTTTCACATCGGAAAAATAAAAATAAACATCGTTCGTTTGCTTTGGCTTTTGTGAGTGTTAATTAAGAATTGCGTAGAGCAAATCAAACTTTGTTGACGTTTACAAATTGAATTTGCTCGTTATTCGAAATTTTGGGGAAAATCGAGAATCGAAAAACAAAAACGATTGAGCATGGAACGAAATTTGTTAAATTTATTGAAATTTTCGGACAATAAATAGTTTTGGCAACTTTGCCAAATTGATTTTCCTACATGAATCTCAAAATTCGATCCAACGAAAATCATGTAACAGAATCGAGAAGAAAAGTCTGTGAGCTGCGATCCAAACGAATGCAACGAGTGCGTTCAACGCACTCGATCGCTTTGAATCAATTTGTCGGTTTTATTGCACCCAAGTGAGCTTATGATACAAATTGGTTGGATAATGACGTTCAAGTGCATTACGAGGGTGAGCGCAGATTGAGGTCTTCGACGAGCATTTTTCCCCCTACGTCTTCTTTAGCGCTGTCCCCTTCTTTTTGCTTCTCAGCATTACAAGCGAATGATGAAATTTTTATAAAGACATCACAGATGTTGGCGATTGCAGTACGTACGTTTTTCTCGTGTGGCAAGAATAATAATGCTCGAGAGGCTTTCCACCTTATTCCAATGGAATACGAAGATTTATCTTATTCCATCTTTTCCCTCTGCCTGGAGCTATAAAATCCCCGCAAAGTACCCTCGAACATGGGTTTGTATTTTATAGGAGAATAAGTAGTCGAGGGTACAGAGAAATCGAGGGCATAAAGCGTGAACGATGTTAAACTATTAATTCCACTCGAAAATGGAGGAAGAACCAGTAAAAGTTCGTAGGTCATCGGAAAATGGAACGCGATATTTGCCTGTTTAGACGCAGTGAATCGGAATAAGTTCGTAGCTTGTACAAAGAATAATTATCACGTCGCCTCGCAGCCTCGCGTGCTCGTTTAATTGACAAACGCGTACAGATTAATTGATAAGTAAATATAATTATTTTAGGGTGAACTGGAGCGGCACAAAGGTAAAGAAAAACGTAAACGGAATGCCGGCTCGAGCGTGGACATAATTGATATTGGGAAAATTCTCGTAAGGTAAAAAGGCGAATGTAGCTCGAAATCGATCTCATTAGCGATTGAATAAAGGTTTATTCGAGACACAGGAGGCGGATTGTAACAAAAGTTTCGAGACATCGGATATTTTTTTCGAGTACGATATACCAGCCGTGAGAAAATGCGAGTGTTGCTACAAAAAGCTCAAGACAAAGTCGCACTGTCGACATCCACTTATAGTTTTGTACACGAGCGCGTCTATATATTTTAATATATCGCCTTAACGACGTTTTATTTTCATTCGTACGTTACAATATCATAATCGACAGTATTTTTAAGTCTTATGGATCTCCGTTTTAAGCTTCATGGACAGCAGTTGGTCGTGCGCATATCATTAGACCGAGAAATATACATTACGAGGGATATAGAGACAGGCATACGCTTTGAGAGTAAGAGAGCGAGAGACACTCGGGACATTTTTAGTCGCGGCCGTGGACGAGTGAAAGTAGGTTGCGGCGCGGAAGGCTTGTAACGTTCGTGCCCACATATACGTACGATACAGTAGAGAAAAAAACAGAGAAAAGAATGAAAGATAAGTATGGTCTACATATATCCACATGTGGTTATACGAAAGTGAGAAAATCAATAGGAGTCGTTAGGACCCTGTGTGTGTGTGTGGATATGTGTGTGTATGTGCGTGTTTCGTTTTCTCTCGTAGTTGTTTTTTTCTCACGCCTCTTATCAGCCAACTTTTTCCCCCTCTCTCTCTCTCTCGTTCGTTCTTTTTCTTTCTCCCTCTGTCTGTCATGCCTGTATTTTTCTACCCCATCGGCGCGGTGCTATCTGAGCTTTTGACGTGCATTTTTTTCATCACTATCGCGTCTTCTTCCTCGCGGTTGCATCGTCACGGCTTTTCGTCCTTGAACTTTGCTCGAGCCATTAATTCGCGTTACGATTACAACAGCTTTTAAACCGTCACTGTGTGTTTGCAGTCGTTCAAAGGGGAAAAAAACGAGCGAGAGAGAGCAATCGGTGCAGGAAAATCTGCGGAAGGGAGAAATTTCTCAAGAAAGTCGATAGATAGCTCATTAATTCACCTGATAACGACTCAGTGTTCTTATTACCGAGTCATGCTTTATCGCTATTCAAATTATATATTCAAATTGGATCATGCGATATTCTTGCATCGCGATATATTCCGTGGCCTGATCCCTTGTTCGTGTCTTGTGTGAAAAAGTATCGGACATCCTGGCCACGCTTTCGATGTATTGTTCACAAGACTTTCACTCCAACATCGTGTCGGTACATTTCGCTATGCTTTCGTCCAGGGAAAAGAACGTGGCTTTTAGATTTTGCATTGCATGGGCTACGATGGACAAGTGGGCAAAACGCCAACTCCAAACAACCCGTAGCAGGGTACAATTCAAATCGACTAGCGATGCTAAGGTCCACATTTATTTCCACTTTTTGCTCATTATTTACCACCTCGCGGTCTCTCTCATCAACGAAATGAAAGAAAAATTATCAAAGGATCCGAAATTAAGTAATTTTGTGATAATTTTGATCACTCAAGCCGGAGGAAATCTTTGTCGAAATTTTTGGCAGTTCCTACTCGATGATCGTGTCGAGATAATTTTCCAAACCCCAAACTTTGATGGACATTTTTAATACAAACGTTTATGCTTTATTGGGGTTACCAACCCGCAAATTGTATTAGAGCTCGGGACAAGCCGGCAAAGCGCTCAAACTATATCCATGCGGTAGGTACGATTGTTTGTACTAAAAAAAAAAAAAAAATAATGAAACAATGCAGGAGTCAGTTGTCTGCGGGTTTGGCATGAAATGCCCCGAATTTGCTGGGTGAATGCGATTTTTACTGCCCAAAGAATACCCTGCGCTGCTGGTACTCGAAATACCGATGTTTCGAATAGACAAAGTGACAGAATCGCGATGTTTCCAGGTCAAATGTTACAATTTTATAAAAAAACCAACCCCAATTTCAAAAATTACGAAAATCTATTCGATTATTTTCAGAAACTTTCTTCATTGATCGAACTGAATGACGATGACGTGTAGTTTTTGCCAATTCCGCATTTTTTTATGCATTTTCGTAAAAATGAAAATTTCAAGATGAAAAATCATGATTTGGAAGAAATTCGAAGTTTGAAAATCAGCCGCAATAATTTTCGACAACATTTTTTTACTTCATCTACAAGCACAACAAACTGACGATATGAAAATCGTGATGGCAATAACTTTGAGAAACAACTCATGAATTTGAGTCGTACAACGTAATTTGTTTGAAAGTGTACGCGAAGCGTAATAGCCGGCTAATTTAGCGGCTCCTTCGGAATATCGTCAACGTTGCACACAGTGAAACGCGAAGAGATTGCATTGACGCACGCGATACTAGTTACATCGATAAATCAGTTACCTCGGAAATTAGGAGAGTTGAACGATCTAAAATTTGGGTTGGCCTCGGATGACCCAGTCTCTTAGAAAGGGGATGAGAAACACGCTGCTGGAAACTTTTTCAACGGGATCTCGCAAACGTTGTTTTTATGACAAATAAAAACAAACAAAAACATGAAAACAGTTTGCAGCGTGTTTACTATTGACTCACTTGAAATTGAAGTCTAGAGGAAATCAATATAACACTGTCACGTTTTACAGAGCGTAGGATTTCTAACGTGTCGTGTGATGGATCGAAATTCCATCTACGAGGGACATGTGGGACTTTCCTTATGAAAAAATCAATAGTCAACGAGGGGGATAAGGATCGCTCTCTTCAGCCAGTCACGTACCAGCTTAAATATCATTTGTGTATTTTTTTTTATCTTTTTCAACGTACAAAAAAGCCTCCGCCGTATATTGAATGAATAAAACGTAAAAAAAAGTTTTTAAACGTAGGTTATCTTTGACGTTCGTTAGGAAAAAAGCGGGGGAGAATCAAATTAATTAAAAAACTCGAGATTTTCATGTGGAATCCATTATTAAGAAATACAAAATCAGAACGAAATGCCTTTATTGAAATAAACGAAAGTTTGGTCGAAATTTCTCTCCGGCATTGTGAAATTGTTAATAAAAAATGAATCTGATGGAAAAGCATAAAAAAGTGTAAATGTGGTGAAAAAATATCGAACAGGGATTGAAACTACTTGACCATAAGGACAAGTGACGTAATGGCAAAGATTCACGCAGCGAGTGAAAAAAGTAGCGATGCTCGATAAGTGGAAAAGGCGATGTACCGACCAGACAGACGAAGTAGTGATGGTCGATGTGCGAACCGCCATCTGTTCGTTCGGACTCCAGGCTGAACTACTTTTGACGATTGCTCGATGAGATATCCCATGAGACAATGGCAATGATCGATTGACGAATACACGAGGGATAAAGTTTCGTTACTCACATAAAAACTAATGAAAATCGTTGAGCTCTAGCAGTGTCCTCGAGATTAAATTATTCATGAGATTCGCCTGTCCGGTGGTTCCAATAAAAAGCATTTCTATGAAGGGGGAAAAAGTGAACGGCCCATTTTGCTTCACCGGTTGTTAAGCATGCCGAGTCTGTTTTTTTTACTTATTTTTTTTATGAAATGGCGATTCTCCTTATTTTTCCATCGGGCCATTGGCGGTTTGCAAAATTGATCGAAATATAGATTTGCGTTTGTATTTCTAGGTCAGTATATGATAAAGTATGAAATAAAAATGTCTGTTTGTTAATAATTCGCCAACTGTATCGTTAAACCTCGATCAAATCTACTTTCGCGATCTTCGTCCCGAAATAAACTCACGCATGGTGTATCGAGTACCATATTCGTGCTCGGTACACACGTTCGTGCAACTGCTAACGTTAATAACGGTATCACGTGCGTATACCGAAGGAAATTGACATGATCAGTCACCAGAGGGAACGTCGGTTTCGATGCAGTTGTTGACAATCATATGGGAATAAGTGAGTGAATAATTTTGTACGTTGAGGTCGTCCATGCAAGTACGTTCGTCCGCAATCGATTCGTCACTGTAATTGATTGCAAAAAAGTGAGCAAACTGACAGGCACGTCGTACAGTGATTTTTAAAATTGCTTCGTTGTTCTGACGTCGCGGGCTTTTCCTCTTGAATATTTAGTCGTCGAGGAAAAAACATTTTTTCCCATGAAACCGCATTTGAAGGGACAAGGGTCGCGAAAAATCGAACATCGTGACTTCAAACCCCTCGAAAACTCAAACATGGCAAGGTCAAGGTAAAAAATCTTCGGATTATAATTTTCTCGCATGGACTAAACTTATGAATAACGAGAGGTGAATATATGCCCAAAGTCGAGGCGATGGCTCAAGGCTTTCCGGCTTATCGCGCGCGACACATCTCGAAGGTGCCTGCAAAAGTCATCAATCTCCAGAGTTTCGGGGGTTGGAAGATGACACTTTTTTATACTCTCTGACAACGAGAAGATTGATGATTCGCTTCGAGCTCTTCCTTATAGCTTAACAATCTTAGTCCATCAGTTCATAAAGTTACAGAGTTTTTTTTTTGTAAAAGGGTCATGGGAAGGAAAATTGTCGTAATGGTCAATTTCAAGGTCAGATGAATACATGGAATTATTCAAAGAGGAACCCAGACGAAATTCATGAAAGTGTTAAGAAGCTTTTGACGCTACACCGAGCTCAGTGTAGAGAGAAAATAAATGAAAACTCCGCGTGCAGTCTTGTCGAATAAAACGAAGATAAAATGAAACGAATATAAAAAGTAAATTTACTTACACAGAGAAGTGGTATAGGAAGCACTTCCAGCCAGAAGGACGCTCCAGGAAATTGTACACCTGACCCTGGAATGTCGCTTTTCCGGCACGACGTTCCTTTACGTGGTAACGACCCTCCCATGTACTACGATCACCGCCTCCTCCAACGCCGCTTAGTAATAGTCGAGGGTCGATGCCTTTTCAGATTAACAACAACAAAAATATGATTAGGGTGAAACCAGGCTCGTTGTGAAAGTTTCTAGCCATTCGATCATGGTGCGTTTAACCGTGCATCAGGCTAATTTCCTACTTGTGTCCTTGGATGAGTAATTTATCGTGTTCAAAATGTTTCCCGAAAAAAAAAAGATGCTAAATCGAGTTTCCACAACTTCGGAACACTCCACAGTGAAGAAAGTTCGCTGAGGATGCTCGTGGGCTAAGTTTATTTGGCCAGAACATTGGGTCAAAGTGTTCAAACGAAAAAAACGAACGAAAATCGAATCCGGTGTCATTTTCGCGTCGAATCTAATCCGATCAATAATTCTGAACATTCGTGTCCAATTTTCAATGTCAAGGTGCTTAAAATTTCCCAAAAACATCGGAAAATCAAATCTACAAAAAATATCCGGATTACTGTATCTCCTGGCACTGTAAAATCCAGATTTTTATGACTCGAGAACGGTTTGAAAGTTGCTAGAAAAATACGAATTTCACGGCATTTTGAAAATTCCAAAAAAAGTTTCTCGCCATTCTAACTTCCGCAAATTTTCAGAGTTATAACTAATTTTTATTTTTTATGAATAGAGTATC
Source organism: Diadegma fenestrale (assembly GCA_037043255.1). Taxonomy (NCBI): domain Eukaryota; kingdom Metazoa; phylum Arthropoda; class Insecta; order Hymenoptera; family Ichneumonidae; genus Diadegma; species Diadegma fenestrale. The sequence continues at coordinate 864,353 of CM073310.1, forward strand.
AAAATAGGAAAGTTGGTACGGAATTTGACAAAAATCGGTTGAATGATTCAAATTTTAATTATTTTTCGAATTTCAGGAAAATTTGAGCTTTTCAGAAAATCGTCTCAACACCTGAATTTTCGCAAATTCGGTATTGAATTTAAAAAAAGTAAAAAAATCGATAAATGAGTGATATTTTTTTCAAATGACATCCAAATTGCTTCTTCAAGATTTATTTCGTGTTTATTCATGAGAATAAAGAACGCAAAAGTTGTAATTTTGAAAAATGTGCCCGTGATGTATGAAAAAATTGCATGGATCCGATGGAAAAATGTCAATGGGGTTGTATAATTGTTTACAAAGGGCAGTTTATGCGAGCTGGAAACTTGAAGTGATTCCCCGAGCTCTCTGTAGTGTTGAAATAAGCGTGAGAAGCCCCTACACACCCCCGATAACTCTAAAGCCCGCGTCGTGGTTACACTCCGGCTATTTCACGCTGTCAATTCTTTCCAACGAATGAGGCAATAGTCACGAAAAGAAAAACGGTGTCAAGGTCGTATTATAATGCTGGAATGGTTCCACAATATTGTGTTGAAATTCGACTCGATGGCGAGCAGTGAAATCGCATTAGTTTTCGTAATCACCTTTGCTCTTGCTGTGAAGGTTCGTGAATTTTTTCTCGCGTATTCTCAACAGTCTGTGAGATGATTTTCGATTCGTACTGTCACTGTAATTATTGTTTCTGTCGTTATCACCATCTATTATGAAAACTTGCGGGCATATTTCCGTCGTCATAATATCACGACGAAACTCACTCGATCCGATGATTGCACATTCGATTTTCAATTCGTGACCTCGAACTTCCGTTCTGTTTTGACATTAATTCACATTGTTTTATGTTTCGTACAAATGATTCCTGTTCGTTTATCGTTCGGAAATGACCACGGATTAAATCCCAACGATCTGTCCGATTTGTACATTTTCGATCGCCAGTATCTCAACAAAATAACAAAATCAGTATCGATCAAATTGATTAATGCAAATTGCCATCATCAAAATTCTTTTTCGCAATTTCCCAACGTTCCAGATCACTCGAAATCGACGCAGACAATTAATTACTTTTCCAACGTATTTCACGAATTGGTTTTGATCGGAATTTCAAGAATTACTGCCTCACGTTTAAGGTTTTGTGTTTGACGAGTGTGAAAAGTATGAACGAATGGAGAGCAAGGCTTTTACTGCTGACATGAGCAAAGACTCGGCATCACTCCCCGTCGGTCGGTGAGCTCTTGATCGAGACTCGCGGAAATCCGATTAGGGTTGCGAGTTTTTCAGTGACAGCCTGTCACCTCACATCAACACAATCATACTAAAAGCTCTGGGTTTTAAGTTTTGACAGTATAGAATGCAGAGAAGAAAAAAAAATGATTTTTGCAGCTTGCAATTGGCAGATTTTGTTTTTAAGGTTTTATGCAGCTCGCGGATAAGAAGTGGACGAGTTTTGGGAAACACTCTAATCTTGGAATGCCCCGAAACATAATAATAGTGAAAGAGGCTCGGCAATTGAGAAAGAGAAAGAGCGATATATGTTGAGAGCCTCGAAGTAGCGCACGAAATAAAGTGAGAAAGAAATGTATGACTGTTTTGTTGTAGTTGAAGCTCTGGGCGAGGAATACTCGGAGAAACTCTCAGATAAGCGGCAAAATATTTCAGCGGTCACACAAAAAGCTCTCGCGGTTGAGCGAAAATATACTCGTTCTTTGTTCATAGGATTCTTTTGAAGTTACATCGCGAGCATGTTTAAAACTTTGTTGTAAGAGCTTTGGGAGTAAAAATAGACGTAGAAATCACCGAGTAAAATCTTATTCCCCGTAATTATTTTTCGGGTTTGCTTTTTTTTTTTAAAGCAAATTTATTACGACGTAATTACGCAATTTTCATGTCGTAATTTAATTGCAAAGGGATCCACTCGAGTTAAACGTTCTCGTCGAAATTTACGAAACAATGAGAAAGAAAAATCGATGAAAATGACACATTTTTGTCAAAATGACGTTCAGACGTTTCTTAGTCAGTTATTCTGGGGAAACTCGTCGATAAAGTGAAATTTTTACCCATTTAGCAATATTTAATGTTTACGAATGATATGCTAGACCCTGATGCAGCGGAGGAAGAAAATTGTATAGAAATACCTCCAGTAAAAGTGTCATTGTTGTCAGACGGCAGGGTCGCACTAGTTTCGGAAAGTGGCGACGGAGACGGTTTCAACTCAGCCGGTGGTTCCAAGCCCAACAAGTCATTTCCAGCATTACTTCCATTCCCACCCCCCACTTGTACGATAGTGACGTTGAGTGGTCCCCGGTTACCTGTAAATTTAAAAACCACAATGATAAATATAAAAATGAAAAAATTGATTTTTATTTTGGATACAGTCGAAATGGAATTGATTTTCCCACTGCAATTTCTAGTGTCAAGTGCAATGCGCATGAAAATTGCAGAGAGGCCGATCCGAATTCTAAATTCATCGATTTCTGGTTGGGAAGATTAAAAATCGCCAAAAATCCAGTTTGAGATTCTTTACTCAATCCGTGTCTCCGTGAAAAATAGAGTGTAGCTCTTGATTTATATAGAGCGAAATGCGTATTCTCCGGACGTATTATTTTATTTTCTCATGCCTCTGAATAAAGATGAATTTGACGAAGAGCTTCTATTATTATCGCCTGCGATAAGAAGTTACGTTCTTTTCACTCGATCAGCATTGTGTGTTGCTGGGAATATTGTTTAACTGGATCTAACGCTCGGGACATGTGCACGGCGAGTGAACAGTGAGTTGAATAGAATGGATAGCACTTGAAGAGAATATAATCCGCGTACGATATTGTCAATTGCTTTCCGTGAAAGTTTCAACTAACTCAGAACTGTACGTGACTAGTTTGCGTCACATTGATCGTGTTAAGCAGCTCCAGAACAGAGAGATCCATGGGCATTGATGTTGTCTATTAAAAACAAAGAGTGAGATATGGAATAATTTTCTACACGGTCGTAATTGAGGTCGTTACAGTTGGTTTTTGTTAATAACGAAAATGAAGCGTCGATTTGTGACTTTTTTGCGTCGCGAGTGAATTTTTATTCCCTTGTCAAAGTTCGTTTTGTTAATGGTATTGTCAAGTGGAAACCAAAACGTCATGCTTGTGGTATTGGGAAAAAAGCACCAGGAGCTTTTGTGCTTTTGTGAGACGTGACGATTATCGTGCGTTTGCCCTTGAGGACTCTTTTCAGCGCGTATATTCTCCCTTTTCACAGTTTGTTTTAGTTGCCGCGTCTCTCAAACGCACGTATTTTGCTATTTCGATTGTCCGAGCTCGTGTCGGCTCTCGAGCGAGTAGTCAACATGGCGAACAGTTCGAGCTTTTGTTTGACTCCGAGAGAAAGGAAAAAGTTTTACATACGCGATAGCAAAGAACGAATAGTCCGCCTCTTTTACGTTAATGCAAATTTATCGAGTATGGAATTTAAAGGCGAGTAAACAATTGTGTGTGTTTTTCAACTCGTCGTCACTTGAACGACCGAGTTGGCAATATAATGAAGATAAAGTTGCTCTCACTCCCATATCGTGTCATGATGGCTATTGTGGCCATTTTTATGGAAACGTGACTTTAGGTTGGGCAATCATTTTCCCCTTAGACGCGCGACGACGCCGCGCAAGGAGATCTTGACTCCAGGCATCGAGCCAAGCAGGTTTCTCCTTGCGAATGGCACTTCGTTATCGAAAGGATCAAAGTCATGCTCGCGATTCCGCTACCACGATTAATTCTTGCCGTTAGGTACGATCGATTATTCGTTCTAATTATCCATCACTTCTGAGATTAAAAATTAGTTCAAATAGCGCAAACCACGCGATTGCTCGGTTTCGATCGATCGTTATTTCGCCTCGGGTTTGGCAACGATATTCACCAATCTACAACCACTGTTGACAGATCCAATCTATTCATCTATTCGTCGTTGTCCTCATTCCCGTCATTTCCGGCTCAACCCTAAGTGGTAATCAACCTCCTCACGACTCTGCTCAAACTTTGCCAAAATCCTCAAAATTCAATGGAAATAACCCCTTAAAAAAAGATTTTCGGTCTGCGATATTCCTTTCGATTTTTTTGCCATTTTCCATCCTTTCCAGAGGAGAAAACCTTCAGAGTTTTGCCATTTTTCAGATTTTTATCAAAGCACCGACAATGTGTTCAAAGCAAAGTTCGGAATATTAATTTAGCCCTACGAGACCCAAACTACTCTGTGATGGGAATATGAAGAATTTTTGTGATTTTTGGTAACGAGTAAATGCGGATAAAATCCTAAAATATTAATTTTAATCATTCTCTCCTTTCCTGGACGAACGTTCTGTAATTTTCATTGCTCAATCTTTGCAATGATGTCATGCCAAGTGAGACCAACGTCTCGTTGGATTCCAATAATTATTGTTGAATGTTGATGATTTTTTGAATGATTTTTGAATTTGTGAATTTAGTGAGGGTTTATTAATAAATATGAAAAATGAATCCAGACTCGTTTCGTGTACTTTTATTTCTGATCTTGAGTCCGATTGTATCCGATGCGAATTATTGACAAACCTGCAGTCTTATCGCGTAGTACTAAAAATGGCAATAACGTATCGACCGGTCAAGGCAATAGTCTATCGAAATAGAAATAAATCGTAGGCTTGGCGGAAGTCGCGTCTGTAAGGCTAAAGTCGATCAGTGGCAAATTATTTTCGACAGTGGCCGAAGGAGGCCGTTATTATTGTGAAACCTCAACGAATGGAACTGGCGATAGCTTTTGAATAATAAAAGCGCGTCATCGAGGCCCTTTCGTGCAGGAGGAAAATTTTAGCGAGAAAGTTTTGCTATGCAACAAATATTTTTGACCATTTGAAAACGTTTTTTTGTGTTGTCTCTGTGAATTGGATTGCAGGGAATACTTTGATGTTAGCAAATCGATAAATTAACGAACCTTGTCTGCACGGAGGCGGCAGCAATCCTTGTATCTCTTCGAGGGGCATCGCCTGATCTTGATGATCGTGATGCCGAGAACGATCTCTCATGCCTCCTTGCGGGTGCAATTGGATCTATCGTGCCGTTTCTGGGATGTCGATAGCGAGTCGAGAGAGTAAGGAGGATCGGGATCGGGAGCGGGATCGGGACGAGGAAATTGGTCGAGTCCTGAGGGACTCGTGATGACGCCGGTGGAGGGTGGTAGAGCGTCATCGCCCCGCCGTCTCAACTACGACCATGCCCCGCGTTCAACCACTTTTTTGTCCCCTTTTCTTTCGGAGATCCTTACCGCATCGGCGCGACCACTAGATTTCGTCACCTTTCACCTTTTCTTTCACAACGACACTCAGAACTGACGTGTTTTACAAAATCGCTTATTTTTTTTTTCGATTCACCCGCACCCTTAGTCACGCGGATTTCACGAGGAAACTTTCCTTGAGTTGTGGACCGTTCTCAGCCAAAGTTTCCGATTCGATCCTGCAAGCAAAAAAAGCAAAAATAGCGATTACTCGTTGAGTTCTCCAATCCTGATAATTTTCTTCAAAGGGGGCAAGTAAATTGACTACGTCGTGTGTCAAAAATAATGGCCAAGTGTTTGTGAGTCACGTTATCTTCCCGAATATTGTCACATCGACATTATCCACCGAATCACTCCGATGAATCATTCAATGAAAGCCGCGATGTCTAGAACAAACTCATATCTAAATTGACTAACCCGACGATTTGTCTTTTGTTCTGAAAAAATGTCTTATCGAATAATCAGCATTCGGCTGTGTATTGACCGACACATTTCCTCCTCCCCTTCACGTACTATACGAAAAAACTTGGCAAGCTGTACACTCGAGTCACAAACAGTACAAAAGTATCGATGAATAAGTTTGTACCATGCGTATGTATTGTATGGGTCGGTTAGTGGGTCTAGTTCATATCGCGTAATAAGCCCCGTAGGTCAGAGCTGACCCGTGTTTGAAGGAACTAGGTAAAGAATTCCAGAGTGTATTTCGTGCACGAGTCGTCGACTCGAAACGTACACACTTCCTGTGAGGGTCTGAACGATTTTATGATCGAATATTTATAAGAACAGCTTTTTGTTTCATTGCCCGCGATAAGGCTAAACCGGATGACCCATTTTCTGGCTTGAAAATGATCAGAACACGAGTAATCAGAGTTTTGGTCATTCGAGATCATTGCATTTTAAATGAACATTCGTGCGGGATAAATTTTGCTATCGTAACGAAGAAACGTGTAGAAGGGAAATTAATCATTTCATTAAATTGTCATTAGGTAGTTAATTAGAAATTCTGGACCGACGATCGATGGAAACTGTGAATAAGTAACAAACTCCCATACCTCAGACTTCATTTTTTTGCTCATTTATATCGGCGAGGTTTATGAAGAAAAATGAAGCTCTTGCCGCACCCAATTCCCAAGCCGAACCTCTTTTGCCCTCGCTGTCACCTATCCGAACACTCCCAGCCATATCGCTGCTTCATAATTGCGCCTGAGCCTTTAAATGAGTTTGAGGATTCAGTGTAAGATTTTTATTCGCGTTTTAGATGTTTTGTTTTTTTCAACGAATCAAAATTAGCATTAATGTGGTCGGCTCAGTCAACTACGAAGAGTTCATTGATTTGCTCAACTCAATTAATTATTTAGATCCTGACTCCGTACACCGGGAATAAAACTCACATGTAATTTTGTTGGAATAATTTATTCAAGATAAATAGACGATCTAATCAATATGTACTCAATTTTTATACCAATTCTAGGGAATTTCCTAGGGAATGACTCAGAAATTTTCGAGTATGCGTCGCCAACAGGAATTCGATCTATTATCTCGATCGTGTGTGTAAACGCCGTACGAAAGCGTTGGAAGCGACGCTGAACCGGACCTCGTTCTGAGGAAGCCAACAAATATTTGCACGTCTAACGATGAGTCTCAGAATTGTCGTCGTAAATGCTGCTGGTTCGACGGAAAGAATAATATGAACAAATAAATGATCAATTAAGGTTGCGGCTTTTTTCATCCGTCCAAAATGTTCTCTTTCTCAGCCGATATATTTTTTCCCTCAAAGTATGGCGAAATTCTTCGCAAAAAGCGATACCAAAGTGATCGCCGAATGAGTTAACGTGTGAAGAAAAAATTTCTGACGTCAAAAATTCGAGATATTCAATTTCCAATTTTCAACTCTTCCCGCTCAAATTGATGTCGCGTTTCGTTTTTCTCAAGAAATTTCGGCTCCTAGCCTTTCTGACTATCTGCAAAAAAAAATCCTAAATACATCTTTTCTGCAACTCAATTTTTGCAACTTTTTAGCGGAACGTCAAATTAGATGCCTTTAGATGGGAAAAGTCAAAAATTGGAATTTAAATATCTCTCTGAGTAATCCCTCAAATGAAATGCAATTTACTGATCTGAAAATTTTAAGCTTCACTCAAAATGATATCCAATGTCCACAACATTGGAGCGAGTTGAGCAGAGGTCAAGCTCAAGAGGGGTCTACGGAGCATCGTTACAGAGATTCATCTATTAAGGTATATAAACAGTGTTTCTGAAATATATTGTGTGGATATAGGCTTCGCCGAGTGCATGCACTAGCCTTCATATACACGAGTGACCGCAAGACAAACACCCCCCGAGGTTTGTCAGTATGCACGAGGCATTCCAGTCTAAACTTGCAGAAGAATTTCAGAACATGAAAATCCATACCAAAAATAATGTCATTGAAAAAGAAGAAATGAAGATTTAGGGGAATTGCATTGATTTGGAAATAGACTGGACTAATATGGAGGTTTTGGTTGAAATCCTAAAGTTGAGTTATTAGTTTAGTGGTAGAATCGAGTAGAGACAGCCCATGCATTCGTATATGCTGGCGGCATATTAGTTGGATACACGGGTGTGGCCTAGACATGCACGGCAAAGGTCTAAGAAAATTGATACGTATACTTATGAATCGATATATGAACCTCGAGTTTGCGTGACACTGGCCTTCTTCTATTATCGTATGGAGAGGCTATCACATTTTTTTTCGTTTCCTTTTATATCTGTCTGTCGACCCAATGGCTGAGTCATTCATCACGAGAATGCAAGATTCCTGGCTATAATATATAATTATAAGAAAGCGAGAAAAAACACTGGATCGGATTTCGACTGATATTTCAAGAATTTTCGGTGCTTAAGGTAGTACATCCGGGACAGTCCAACGCAAAAGTGAACATCATTTTAGTGTCTCGAATAACCGATTTCTTTTGGAAATACATAAATTAGAACGTTATTAACAGCCCCGCGCAAAATTAAATATAATTTTAGAACCTTGAATAACTGATTTCTGTTTGGAAATCCATAAATTAAACCATTATTAGTTTTCTGTAATCGAAAACTTTTGCGCACGCTTATACACTGCTTTCACCAACACTTAGAAACTTTGTGTGTATGTTGCCTACTTGGCTGGGCCAGCCGTGAAAACCCGCTCGGCCGGCCGAATTTCAGCGTGTTTTCCAAACTTTGAAAATTCATATTTCAGAAAGTGTGTGGTAAAATGTGACTCTTTATTTTTTTTTAACATTCTGGAGTGCTTGTTTGTGACTTCCTAGTTTTTTTTATCGTTTTCGGTCTCAGTGTTTTTTAACTACGAATTCATCTATGAGAAATCGTGACAAGTGCCCTATGCGAAGCGTGTTAAAAAAACCATTTTCAATTGCAAATATCTCCGTAACGAGATGGTCATTGAAGTTAAAATTTCACCAACTTGTACTGGATGTCGTAAACAATATTCGAGTGAAAAATCAAAATATTCTGTCTCAAACTGTTTTTGGCATGTGCTACCTTAACAGGTATCGTTTGCGCTGAACGATGATCGATTCCGAGGATCCAATTGATCATGTTGAACTGCTGCTCATGAGAACGCGTTCTCCGATAATAAAAATGTCAAAGAAACTGACGATGCGGATAGTTCGTTTCATGCGAGCTCGTAAATATTTTCTAGCTTGCTTTCATACTAGGATTATACCATCGTAACCGGAGATTCATAATTATTTCAGTCGCAGATCGAACGTCATGACGGCTGCCTCCCTTTATTGCGCCCCTTTCAACACCCAGCAATGCTCTTCTTATCTTTCATTGTCAGTTGTCACGTCATTTCTTTTCAACTTTCACCCTATCGTGTATTTTTCTCCAAACACTATGTTCCCACCTTACCAAATCGGATACATCGTCCGAGGTAACACCCACGCGATTCAAGATCGGCGAAACGCTAAATTGTTTTCAATCACGCACGAACGCATTGTGAGTGTCGATTTCCTGTGACCTCGTCTCGCGATGAAAAGTACACAAGGAATTTTATCGATTATCTCGTCATGATCAATCATATTTTCCAAAAGGAATGGGAAAAAAAAAATTGCCAAGTTTTTGCGTCTGTCGAGATGGGCTTCATTTTTTTTAATTCACTAAGATTCGGATCTAGTGTGACTCACTATGTCAGTCACTATGTTGTTAGGTCAGTCCAACACTCGACTACTTTTTTTTTTTTTTAACTTACAAAGAGACGAGCCTCGTGAAATAATTCAAGCAGTGACATTCAGGTTCGTAAAAACTGCCAGAGATGTAACTGCATGATTGTAAATTTCTTCGAGGGACGTCGAGCAAAGTCATCGCGATAGTGGCAGGAAACAAAAGTAGCGAAGACGAAACGAGGAGAGCACTTGAGCGAGCGAGGGTAATTTAGTTCTGGTTTTTTGTACACAGACAACGACATAAGGGTTATTGTTCACATCGAGTGCGCAGTCGAGAAAGATTCGGGGCGAGCTAATGAAAAGATGGAAGTAATGAGTTAAAAAACCGCTGGAAAAATGTAAATCTCTTAAACAGTTATTTTTAAAGTAGGAACCCACTTTGCGGATACGAAAATACCAAAACGAACCAAATTTATAAACGTAAACCGCAGCCGAAAAAGTCTCGTTGATGCAGATTTCAATATTTTGTCGCATCTAAACTAGAAGTTATTGACGCGTATTTAATATTCATAAAATACAACGTTTATGGCAAAATGAGTTCATAATTAAAAACATTAATCCGTGTATGATAAAAATATCGCTGTCTCATTAGCCCGAACAATAATCTTCAGCAGATACTACACTTAATAAGACAAATCGACCTTATTTAGGGTTTTTTTCAAAGTTAATGTATCAACATTCTTGGCACCAAATCTAAAATGTTGCGCCTATAAAGAAGATTTTGCTGACGTTTAGAATTTGAGATGTTTGATTTCTGATTTTCAATTTTCCCCATTTGAACGCCTGGAAATTGAAGTCACGTTTTGTTCAAAAGTTGGAAACAAAAAAAAACGAAATTGCCGGAGAAAAATTCTAAACTCATTTTTTAGATGGCGATAGTAAAAAATTGGAAATTGAATATCTCAAATTTTTGAAGGCAGAAAACTTTTCTTCGTGAGAGACAATTTTTAGTTTTTGTGTCAAAAATGTTCGAGCAAAATTATTAAAGAATCGTGAATATAAAGTGATTTTGTGATACATTGAAATCGCTTTGATAGTGGCGCGTTGAGGCATCAACGCCTCTCAATGGATCGGCACCTTCTACAACGACATGAAGCTTAAAGTCGATGCTGTTGCGAAAAAAGGAGCTGCACAGATAAAAAGTGGAGGAGGCAGATTCAGACGTTTTGTTGGCAGATCGTCGTAAAAAGATCTGCCTCCTTGACGTCGCAGAACGAGGGTGCTTGTACCGGAAGCGAAAAGTATATGTGCCTGACAAAAGTGAGAAGTGCCTTTCGTTACAGTGCGTTGGACCGAGAAAACGGAAGCTGTGCGCGTGATACACTCGCTTGGAGGATTCTTGAATTATTCACGGTGGAAGAACAGCCGCTTGCCTCGAGTTTCGTGTGTATAACTACAGCGTGAGAAAATATATATCATAAGTTCTGCTTAACCCTTTATAGAACTGACAGTTTCATTCCAATCGAATGATGTTTCCAACGAGCAAGAATTCAGACTCAGTCCTGAGTTTTCCATTTCGTTTCATTTACACGTGCTAACAGAAAACTTCTTTCATAAAATTAGGAAGTCACTACATTTCAGAATCATTATATAACGCCCGACGTGGATCGCAATCATAATCCTAGCGATGTCTGATAATATTATCGCGCATGTTTTCATTTTCAACTATATGCGTCAGCTTATGCACTTACACGTGTTGTCGACACGTTGTATAACAGGATTATATACTCAACGTGATCACGAGGCATGTAAAAGTGGTCGAGAAAGAGCGTTTCTGCTCCAGGCTTCACAAGCCAAAATTCAATTCACTTGCAGAGTGTATTCCATTATTTTTCGTGGTTCCGATCATGCGAAAAAATTACTCACCAAGTTTCCTGACAAAATTTTGGCCACAACGCCATCGGTTCATCGCTAAACATAATTTTTCGTTTTTGTATTCGGATATTCCTCCAATTTCCCACGGAATTTTCAAATCACGTCCCGAGGGTGCCCGAATACATTCGGGCAAAAAGCGATCGTCAAGCACGAGGCTAACAAAAGTCTCATCGTCTCCTCCTTTCTTGTTCGCATTTATCGAAACGCTGTACTCATTTAATGTAATTACGTTGGGAAATGAACATTTTAAAGGACTAAAATGAGTGGGTTATGCATCGATAGCAGGAAATTTTTTTTTTTACGTCATTCTGATAAGCGCAACTAACGGAAACTGAGTAAAAATTGAGCTGCCTGTAGCGGCAGGGTTATTCGGAATTTCCCTCGACCCTCGTACAAATGCGATACAGTAGTGCATTAGGATAGAGTGGCTGTGGGCAACACTCTTGGGGGTCATACGGGAACATAGGAGTTGGCCAAGTCAAGTAAAAATGATGGGATTGGCTTGTGAAAAGCTGCAACGCTATACGCAAGATCTTGAATTCTAAATATAAAAGAAAAAAAAAGGAAAAAAATATCTAAAAACAAGGTTTGTAAGAATCGTTCGAGATGTCATGCAACTACAGCCAATAACTTGAATTCGACGATTCACGACGATATGTATGGACGTAACTAAAGCGGAATTCGATTCAAAGCACTGCCTGGAATTCGAGCTCGAAAGTTTAGCACCAAAAGCCATAAACAAACGGAAATTTGACCTCAGGCAAGGTAAGATCCAATTTTCGTGCCTTTTTCCATCACTTTTGAAAATCATGTTTCACCCTCGCTTTGTTAGTCAAAACTGCTTCGTCTTCCTACACGAAAATCCATTGAAAGAATTCGCAGACATTCCCCGTTCGAGATTTATGTTTCATTTATAGCTGATGACGATTTTTCATCATCAGGAAACTTCGATGGGTAATTAATTTGTGGTAATTTGGTTGTTTATCGAATGATACAAATCGTCATGTATGCCGGACACGTAGTACGTGCAACTACCGCAGATATCGCGGATTATTTATCTCCGCAAAGACCCGTTTCTCGTGTCTCTATTAATGGCACGCGTAAAGCCGTGGGATAGAAGAGAATGATGGTGGTTCAGGCATTCAAGATATCGCAACAATCGGACATCAAAAAGCTTTTATGCATTAGCGTTTGAATAACGACACGGACCTCACGTAGACCGCGGATTAGTGTTTCCGCTAGTAATTTTCATTGTTCACCGATTTCCAACAGTATTCGGAGCTGCCGTAATCCATCTTCATAGTGAATCAACTAAGCATTCTTTACATCTGTATTGACGGTTCGAAATTTCGTAGAAACGGAATAAACTGCTACCGATTCAGTCTTTGGATGTTTCCGTGACGTGACACGTTGAAATACGAAATCTTGAAATACAAATGCATTTTATGGGATTCAATATAGTTGAAATTTAGTCTCTATTTTTTTTTTAAATTACATTGTCAGTCACGAAGATGAAGGAAAAAAAAACATTTCTGGGTAATTTGTTGAATCGACTCATGTCCAAGGACTCAGACTACCAATGACTCGTTCATGACCAATTAAAAGAGTGTGTGATTGATATGCGAAACATTTCTGAGGCAGGGTAGATGGAGAAATGCGACACCAGGCCTACAAAGAGCGATTTTACTGAAGAATGAAAAGTATATGGAAAAAGAAGGGAATGGAAGTAGCTATTGTCGCCTTGGGGCAGGTGACATCGTCACGCAAACACGTGTGCGGAGATCGGTCGTTTTTTAATTATTTTATATATACATAGAGTGTATGTAGCGAGTGGACTATAGTCCTACCTTGGCTAATGTCGCGCAGTCACAACTCTATGCTGGGGTACTAATGTAGGTCACCCAACCCGTTCATTCCCAACCACGACAAAGAGCAATACTCGTTTCTTGCTCTATTGCATGAGTTGGACTGTCGAGAATGTTTTCCACAGAGCTTTATCATATTTTCGAGGATCTGCATTAAATTCGGCGTGTTCAACTGAACTTTTCGCGTGCTCGGTGTCACGCATCTGAGGCTCGATTGCAAATGCGATTATTTTTGTTTCTGAAAGAGCAAAGGACGCGGAAATTCGTCATTATTTATTGCAGAATGTTTATTGCTCGCTTACCTATTGGATGCAACGACAGGCACTAAATGCGATCAGAACAATATGAAGGAGATCGATACATACAGGACACATATTTCCGATCAATCGGCCATATAATGCGCGCGGAGACTATTATACGCGTTGACTCGAAAAGACAAGGAGTGCCTGAAACGATTAAAAGGGGTGGGTCGTGCCAATTCGGCCATAGTCACGAACAGACGATGCATCCTGAGAAGCAGATGGGCGCAAAACTTGAAACTGACAATCAAACAACCCTAAGTTACGTTCGTTTGTTCGATAACGGACCATGCAGTCGTAATTGCCGCTACTTCTAAGTGCACATGGGGATGTGAACAAAATCCAAACGTTTTGAGGCAGAGCCAGAACGTTGAATAAATGCAGTTAATAATAACGATGATAGAAAGCTTGAGGCTTTTCTTTTTTAGTTTAGGGATGTTCCTTGAAAAACGGAGCATAGTGTGCCATTTTATACAGGCCTAACGTCAGCTGACCTCTGACCTATGAAATGACCCATATATACAAACCCACATTCGTATAAATGGGCCGAACGAGGTTGAGGAAAAGTTGCCAACGTATTTTCCACCAAATTCAACAACGATCCTATCCTGATGTTTTCTCCCTTTCTCTCTCTCGCTTCCGCTCTCATGAGACGTCGTTCGCCACCGTAACTCGAGTGTACTTGATTAACGAATATTATCACTGCAATCAACTTGCGCAACGTTCAGCATGGCTATGGAGAAACGCGTTTCACCCCGAGCAACAATCGATATTATCGTTTTCAATTTTAACCTCGTTCGAATGAATTTCATGGGCCCATCGCAAAACTATAGAGTATATTCATTTTTCCGGCTAGTCTGTCGAGCTACTGAATAGCCAAACTTGAAATTAACGATTAATATCTTTTTTTTACAAATATATGTGTATTTTAATTCTCTAAATATATACTGTGTGACCTCAACATCGAAACACGGGTACGCCCATATAGGCATGCAAATACAACGTATACCTGACCTGCTATAAAATTAATTCCAAACTTTCAAGGATTCTCCAATACCGTAACGCACTTTCGCAAACTTAGAAAGCTCATAACTCTCTCAAAACGTCTTTTTTGTTTTTTTAACTCACAACCGAATTTAAAGGTATTCCGCTTTAATCAATTTAATTAAAGTGGAAAAAAAAGTAGGATCTAAAATACAATATTTATGAAGAATTGACCAGTTGGCCATCAAGTTTGCAAGGAACGCTCGTTGGCCAGGCGGATTTTTGGCGGGAAGCCAAAATTTTTGATTCAGCCGGTATGGAGATAAAAAATGGTAACTCGTACCTGTTGCCAAACGAGGAATCTTTCTCCTCAGCGTGTGCTCCCGGTATCGGATCACACTCGTGGACCGTGCAGTGGTCTCAAGCTTTTGCGCGGTTTTGCGGTGTATTAAAAGATCGTTGTATCGAAGCAGACGAAAAACATTGTTTCATAAAACACGACGAAACTGCGAAACCTTTTTTAACTTCAGAGAATTCCCTTTCGATTGATTTTCGGTTCTGTATTTTTTCTTTAGGGTCTTTACGTCAGGCATTTGTTACACGATCGCTAGACTGTTCGCGAACATTTTTGCTGATAGTTTCGTAGCCGGAGGACTTTTTTTTTCGAGCAAGTTTCACTCCCCGGAACACACATTTGTTTCGATCGCTTTTTTTTTTACAAATTTTTCCTTTTTATCCCCGTTTTACGCGTATTGTTCTCGTTTTCGTCACATCGTTCGGTTGCATTCGTCGTTTAAAAAACTCATAATCACTTGTAATGCGTTACTGTCCGTATCGAGTTTGAGTTCCGGTCAATTATAAATTGCGCACTGTAGGGTTCAAAGAATCCTGGGAAATAGATTAATCGGTTATTGTTATATTGCAAAAGAGCGGTTTTATGACTATGCGGCACAAGAATCCTGCGAGGCTCGCGCGAACACACGGTGCTCGCGAGGTTGAACGCGCAGGAGAGACACGCGCGAGCCTTTCCACTGCGCAATCGACTGTGCGCCTCTAACACGGTATGTGATGTTCACAGCGATAGGGGCAAGGGAAAGCTGACGAAAGCCGAACCTCGCGACCACCTTCGCACCCCTCTTTTCGCCCCTCGTACCCTCTCTTTTCTATACTCACTCCTCGTTGCTACACTGCCGCGGCCGCCTACCCTGTTCCGCTGCCGTCAGACAGACATATTTTCACTCGTCTATACTGTTCTATTTAATCAAAGAGTTTAATTGCTCCCATTTCTCGAATTAACCCTAAAACAGTGACACGGGGTCAAAAACGACCCCAGGCAACTTGAAATCCCGCGCGTTTTCCCGTTTCGCGTCATTTTTGACCAATTATCTGACTCGAAGCGAAATCGACTCAGGCTCACATGATCCTGCATTAAAAAACGAAAAGAATGAGCCCAAGTTGACCCCTTTTCGTTTAATTTTATCGGAGATATGGATTTTCCAAAATTGGGGTTATTTGTGACCCCGCGGTACCGGAATAAGTAAAAAAAATCAGGTTGCCGGCCGGGGGTTGAATTGCATTAAATGAATTGCGAAACTCCTTTATCCGCGTACAGATATTTCGGGTACACCGTGTGAATGGAAAGACGCGGATAAAACCGATATAGGCTCGTGACGTTTTATTGGTCGTTAATTTGCGTTGATTTGGAAATCCATTTCCCGCGAGTGTAAAATGAGGGAAAGTTTATTCGCCGCGGAAACTGAATTTTACTGTCAATCAAATATTTTTGCCGATAACGAATTTCTTGTCGTTGCAACATCATATTTTGGTTTCCCCAGAGGCTGACTTCTCTGCAGGAATGTTATTATTATTATTTAACTTTTCAAAAATAGTTTCGTTTCCAGGGAGCAATGAGCAGCCATTTAAAAAAAAAAAAAATCAATCTAGCGAACAACTTTTAGCGAAAAATTAAAGGTTTTGACATTGACATTTTTCTACAAAAAAAATGTACAATGTCGCTTCGTCCGATTCTACGTTTTGGAATTAAATTATTGCTCAGATTTTTGAACAGAGTTTCATTCAATTTTTCTATATCCTTACGGGGTTTTCAACCGATCCCATCACTTCAACACCGCTGAACTTACTGCACTGTATCTGTTGAAGGTCGCGTGAGATCGTCAGAGTTTCAGGGGCCAAGGGAAACTGTGGAAAACCCAGTTGATACGAACATCTGGATTTTTATAAAGTTTCAGTCAGTCAGCACCAAAAAAGGTTAAAAAAAAATGAACAAAATGCGTTTGCGAATTTTGTGAATTTATCAGAGCTACGAAATAAAGTTAAGAATTGTCTCGATCGCGCCTCTATATTTATATGAACCTCGGGGAAACCATGCCCGCCCGTCTGTCCAGAAATGCCTCAGCTACTGAGACCGACACGGTTTCGGCGCGGTCTTCCCTTTTTCCCTCGTTTCCATCGACACCACGCTCGCGGCGCAAATGAAATCGGACGATCGAACTTTTCTCCGTCAAGGATTCGGCGCGTAAGACTATCCCCGTATGATAATCGGTACGGTTGGGCATGGAACGTCACTCAAATCACAATACGTAGTTGTGGAAATATGTACACGAGGCCCTAGAATACGCGCGGTAAGGGCTCGAATATGTAAGTGAGAAAAAAAAAAACGAAAAAAAATTGCATTTTTATACCGAGCAGGTTTTGCGAATAAGTTTTCGAGACGTAAATAGTTTAATGCGATTACAAACTGAATAAAGAAAATGCACAAACAACTAATCCCTTTATTATTTTGTTTCCTGTTAAATCACCTGAATTTTTCGAGCCAGTATAGGGGAAGCGATAGCTCCGTGCGGAAAGTATAACTTGAGGGCAGGCACCTGAATTCAGGACATCAACCCTCTGGCCCCATACCACAGAATGCTGCACCGAACGAACTCCGGCAGCGGGATCATTAACCCTCTGACTCGCAAATTCGATATTCTCTAAACTACCAAAATATTGTTTTCCACATTTTTCCCTTCATCGTTTTATTTCCTTGAATTATCGATCGATTTTTTTGGTTCACGTCACATTTATTTTGCTCGTTGTCACCGAAAAAAAGGTTCATGGAAAGGATCCGATAATATATAGAGTAAAATATCTCATTATGGAATATGCAATGGTTGGCTAAATAAATATAATTAAGATGAGATTATTCCCTAGCGACGTGGCCTGGTAATTTGAATATTCCAAGGAAACATGGGAATAAGAAAATTATTGATTTTCGCATAATGTGCCCCACACGTTTGTTCCATCCTATGATATTCTCTATCTCATGACGTCAATTACCCACGCGTTGATGCTAAACGTCCGCGGCTAAGCGTTCCGACCTACAATCGCATTTTTTATCTTCCGTCCAATCATTTTAATTAAAAAATATACAAGACACCGAGAGTCATCGAAGTTGCATTAGAAAAAATGGAAATGAATGATTCTGGCGTTACTGAAATAACAAAAATCGCGGTTGTCCTCACTGTCGCTTTAGCAGACTCGCGATTGGACGTATGTATACTTTTCGATAGGTTCATGACGCACGACCTATGAGTTGCAACGAACAAATGTGCAGCCGGATTTCATTGTCGATATTAGAATCGCGACCCGGGCAAAAATAGTTGTGCCTTCCGTGTGAGGCGCATTTTGTGCTTCATTGCCGTAAATAGACAGGTCATGCGCTCGAACAATTGAGGTAGTGACTTTTAATTCAGTTGGCAATTCTAATTGAAATTATCATAATCACGAGAACGTTGTGATGAAGAAAAAAAAATGTTTCAACAAAAAAAGACTTTTCTGTTTTTATTTCCCAAAGTAGAGGCTCCAATACCGTCAGAAACAAACTCGGAGAGCTGAAAAGCTATTGTTTACATTCGACACAGTTTTTGGCCGTTTATAGAGTTCGATTAAAGCTCGAAATGACCATGAAAGTGACTATGACTTGATTGACCGTTGCATTACTTTGTCGTGGGTAATAAAAATTGAGTCCATCTAGATATTTAGATGACTCTACCGGCATATAGGATTAATCGGCTTGAAGAAGGGCATGATCGAATTTGTCAAAGTTAAAACGTCTACCAGTCATGTATATTGGATACTCAAACTACCTGTATACTTAATTCAAGTCCCTCAAGGACTGTGCACGCCCATCTATCCGATCGACGTGTGGTAGTACTATAAACGCATATTCAATGTATTAGATCGATCCGGCTAAGCTCTCCGCTATGGCTCATTGCAAACAAAGTGAAGAATTTTATTTTCCTTTCATTTTTCATACCTGTTGCTTCAGCGGATACGTTCGAGCTGCTTGAAATTTGTGAAGGGCAAGTTTTCAGACTACTTTATGAAATTTTTCATATCTCGGGGAATTGCTTCACGAGAGCTAATTATTTTATCTTATCGGGAATTGATTGATATGCATCCTCTAAGTCCTACCCGTGGCTTTAGACAAAATATTAATCGAACTGCTGCGCAGACACGCCGTAACGAAAAGAGACATTGCTCTCATTATTTTGAATCATTTTTACATCCGGTTGAATCGCTCACGTCGCTTTGAGCACTCGTTTAGAAAAACCTCGTAACGAAGGTCAGTGTGAACCGGCGATTCACGGGGGTGAAAATAAGCGACGGTGTGCGGAAAGTCTCTGAACTGTTGCGCGAAGCATTGATCGGTCGGTAACCGACGAGAATTCTACCATTCCAGATTTACCAACCCAGCGAATTTTCTGTACCATCTGCTGTGGTGGGTTCGAATTGTTTGGCTTGCGCGTCGGTGGCTGGAAAAATCCATAAATTACCATCAGCCGATCGTCCTGTCTCGACTGGCGATCAATTTTTCCTGGAAGGTTCAGCACGACATGGCCGAGGGCAGCACGTTGGAGCTCAGCCGAGCGCCATCTTTGGGTTCGGGCAGAAATCTTCAGAATATTATAAGTTGCAAAAATTCCTCCTAATTTGAATCGATTATTAGTTTTTTTGAATATTGTATTTTTATGGAAAATGTCGCGGTCGATAGACTTTTCCACGCTCGTAACCGGCACGTGACCGTTGCTGGAATTATAATTTATATAGTGGCGAATATGATGTTGTTAATTAGGACGATGCGGTTAGTTCGCGTTTGGCCTGATCGGGGCGCACTTCATGACCGATGAATAATACCGGAATGGCTTAATATTGTTCATATAGGTGTGAATTAATAATTGTTGTGCGATTCGTAACGTTGGTGCGCGCGCGATGACGATAATGATGAAGGTAAATGAGAAAGACCGCGTCGGAGAATGTACTCTCGCCCTCCGAGTGTGCATGCAAGTTGAGGGCAATTAATTTTCACTTTTAGCGTTTGCCACACATTGCAGCAATGCCCGCGGTTGAACCTCGCTGGACTAAATGGAACAAAAGGACCCGATGGTCGACCGCATTTCACATCGCTGAATATTCCATGAAGCTTCACTTCTCCCTTCCCTGCAAAAGCTATCCATGTGTGCAATTGATTCACTGCCCGAAAATAATAAGCTCTATATAGTCCGGAAACGTAGCCACGAACGAAACAGTAGCTGGAGAACAAATACAAATGTTCATGAGGGTGCGAGCCATTTTTAAAAGTTATTGTTACAAAAATCATTTCCACAAATATTTACAATACTCGATTTGCAGTAATTTTTCATAAAATACCGAGAGTGACACTCGGAATATTGTAAAAGCCAGAAATATTTTGAAAACGTCAGAATTACGTCCTCGTCTCTAGTGTCGCTACAAAATAAATGGAGAATTAATTAAGTTATTTTTCCGGGCACAGAAGGTTATTTTATTTTTCGAATTTATTATTAGCAGTTGCTATCGCGTCGCTGCTACGGAGCAGCAGCTTTTGTAAATATATGTATATTTTCGTTTCACCCTCTTTTCCGAGTTCGTACATAATCAAATCTCCGTCTGGCGACGTAGCTGTCTGGGCTGTTTATACCATTACCCTCAGGAATAGGAGAATTCGTTTTTTATTTTTATTTGAGCGTTCCAAGATTCGCAGTGTCGTTGACGAAATCAGAGAAAAGTTGGAGCAATTGCAGCAGGACTCGATTGGAGGCAGAGAGAAGTACGTCGGAAAAGGCCGAGAGAATATTTTACCCTCGCGGAGCAATTCTGAGAGCTAGACGAAAGTAAAAGGAATAAAAGGCGCGATCGCCAGAAAGTATATCATCGAGAGGAGTAACTCACCGATGAATTATTTTTGCCAAAGTCAGCGCGTACGAGATCTTGAAAACAATTCATTGAAATTCATCGAGTGGGTTCTCTTATTTTTATCACGAATCGTTGCTCTCTCGAGCGAGAAGCGCAAGCAAAAAGAAGGTATAAAAAGGCTAGGGTATAAAAGGAAAAAAAATGAGGTATAGATGGTGGCGTTTATTCCTAGTACGAAGGACCACGAAGCCGGCTGGAGGCACTGGTATTCGGAAATGACGTTACTTCCGGCGAGTATGCGGATCGTACCGAATCCCGTTGCTTCTCAACTTGTAAGGAATATGTGTGCCAGAGTTCCATTCGTAAGAGTGTGAGAGCGAGCGCGTATACGCGCTCGAGTACTATTCGTAGCTTCGCATTTGAGAGTGCGGAGCGAAGAGAGATCGGTGAAGGTCTCGACTCGCGGCTATTTCTACTTCTTCGTCTTAGTTCTCTTTCAGCGATCACGTACTCTACAGTATCTTTCGTACATACCAACGTGACGGGCCGGATAGTCGGAAAAACGCCTTCTCAGTCCTCTTTCCTCTTTTCCATTATGCCATGGCTACCCTTATTCTCGTTCAACCCTCCGCACCGGTTCCTCACGTAACGACTCCGCACGGTACTTACGGACTATACCGCGCAACGAGAAAATACCTACCGCCCCCCTTTAGGTTATGCACATTCTATGGTGAATGACGTATGAGGTGTTCAGATTCCAAAAAATCGAACTGCACGTTTGTTGTGCGAAGAATTCTCACGACGATTTTTGGCGAAAAATATTTTTTTTTGTTTTATTTGTTTATGGGCTGGTGTTCGGATTTCGAAAAATCGCACTGCATCTGGTTGTGCGAAGCATTTTCATGACGATTTTCCCATCTTTAGCGAGAAAAATTTATTTTTGATCACTTATGGTCATCGAGTAGGACACTCGTCGTTGAAGGCTCAGCACGCGGCTGGCGCATCAATGTCTCGTTAGCTCAAATGACCGACGAGAAGAACCTCACGAGATTCCGCTGCAACCAAGACATGCCCCCTTGTTTTATGTGTGTCCGTGTATAAGAAAGAGTTAACAAGGAGAAAAAGCTCCTCGAGCAGAGGAAACACTGAGCACGTTTATAACTCGATGCATCAGCGAAACAGCATTCGGCAAGGATTGCCAATTTTTTCCGAATTTAAATAAAAAGTATTGAAAGGGTGCAGTGGATCGTTTAAAAAATATCATGAACTTATGTAACGTATGCAATGCAAATTCTTACCAAAATAACAGAAACTCACTTCGTTAAATAAAGACCAGGCCGGGGGTGTCTCAGTCTCTTTCGGTCCTCGTGGAAACACGGGACACAATTTGTCAATTAAACGATAAGTGGCAGTCTGGCCAATATTCATTTAAGCCAGTAAATCCAGCAAAGGAGTCCATACAATTTTTGTTACAGAATGATCTGGTTCCAGCACAATTTCCATGACCCAACAAGAAGACCCAAATTCAGTTTTTCAGTGTCGTCAAAGTGGCTGTTGGAAAGACTGTGGGAAAAGTGGAAAGTTATAAACAAATGAGGAAATTTTCGTTAGATTATTCGAAAAAATGTTAATGCCCGATTTATTCTTATGGAAAGTGAAAAGTTGCAACATAGGCAATAAAGTGTCGGTTAAAAACGTCATTCCGTGAGGAAATGTAGTGAAGAACGGTAGATTGATATAAGAAGTAGGACCGCGCGGTTGATAATGGTAGGCAAAGGGTCGCCATAACCCGTTCGTGCTCGATTATAATCGGTCGTACAAGCAAGCGCCGTAACTACTAGTGCCGTTCACTCGAGTAGAAGTGTACCGTAAGGGTACACTTCTACTCGTACACCGACGCGACGCGACTTGCGAGTCGCGTCGCTCGCCTTTCGTGATGGGGCTCCTCCTCGCGTTTATTGGGCAGCCCGCCCTTAAGCCCATAAATATATGAAAATACACATAGCCACGAACACATACACACGTGTATACGCTCGAGAAATAATTAAGAACCGCAGTTATCTGGCTGCAAATTGAATTGATAAAAGCGCGAATGTGTCGGTTTTATGCAGCGGGTAATTTTAGCTCGGTTATATGGTACACAGCGTGAGAGTTTCAATATGCAACAATGTGTAGCGAGTGCATGTCGAGAATAAGAAAGAAAAAAAAATGAAGCTCGCTTTGTCCAAAAACTGAAATATAAGCGTTGACTAATCGAAATCGCAAAAGCGACGATTTATCACGAGGAAGAGAAAAATAATAACAAACCCCGACCACCCCTTTCAATTAATATATTCCATTGTTTTTTTTTTTATTCACGAGCATTACGAGTTAATCGATTTTCTATCTCCCATGGCTCATACCGATCGTCTCTCTCGTAAGAGCACTACTATATTCATAAACGTGTATTATAGAAACGGAACAGCGAAGGAAAATTGTTAATTATTCTCCGGTACTTTTCCTATCGCACTATATTCCTATGGGTGGTGAATAAACGCTCCATATACCTATAACAATGCTGTTCCGATGTGGAGGCTGAATAAAAGTGATTGGAATATCCCACGCCGTGAACCGATATATAAATTAGCAAGGATTCTCCCCTTTTCGTACAAAAAGCACGTTATAACTATGGCAATATCCACCGGACAGGTCAGAGAGTGCAGCCAGGTTATCACGAACCATATTAGAAAAAGTAATAGTGTACAAAAAGTTTGGTGAATTAGCTGTGTGTTATTGAAAAATCTCGAGGATGAAAAATTGAGTACGAATAAGAATAAAACCGAATATCGATACCGAACGGCCGTGAGAGGCAATTCCGAAATTCCACATCAAATTTATGATCTGAACTGAATAACGCACAAAGAATTATATTTGACAAAATGTTAATAATTCGTAGTAACAAATTAATGAACGAAATTCTCACGATTAATGCGTCAAGATTCATGGCCATAAAAACACTAAAAATAACGAAAAAAAATGATGGAATGGCGGCAAATAGAAAACGTTGGAGTTCGCTTCACTTGTTAAAAAGAAAAAAGCTGAGTTAACGGAAACTTCGCAGCGGATACATTTTAGAATGGAATGGATGTTTTGTGGACGTTCTTAAAGCTCGAACGTCATTATAAAACTGGAATATCCCTCGAATTCTTAGTGCGTCGACTCAAAAAGTCTGAAAGTAATGATTTTCCGTGGTAGTTTCAATTTCTGGACTTAAATTACATCCAAAAGCAACGGCATTTTTGTGGTTTTTTTCCCGCATAAATCAGTGGACTCGTGGACAGTACAGTCAGCAATTGAGAAGCCGCTTTTTCCGGGAGTTATATTTTATGGGCGTCGAGTGTTTATGAGAATGTCTGACAAAAATCTCCTGATGTTGATGACGTAAGGAAGGGTGGCAGGAATTGCGTGGAGAGTTGTACGTATAAGCGTGTCGCGTATGAGAAAGGGGACGAGAATTAACGCGCGTTTCCGAGTAAAACGGTGCGTTGGACGAGAAACTTCCGGGATCCGTAACACTTCCGGTTGGAGCTCGTGATAGCTCGAACCAGGTGGTATGACGGCCGAGCAAGTTGCCCCCTCTCGCGACGAGGACACCCTGCCCGCTACATATAATCTGTACTGTACATTTAAATACATTACTTAGAGTACGAAGCTTGTTTGCTAGTATTGTACACACACAAACGTCCTCGGAAAACGAGAAAATAATTGTAGCCTAGTTCAACGAAACTGGTATTTAGTTGCACTCAACATGGAAGGTATTCAAAAACGTAAGTAAAGAAAGAATCTTCAAGAAAAGGTTTATTGGTTTTTTGAGGTCAAGACAGAACTGAAACAAGAAAATCGCTTCCGCTATTATAGTTCGAGTCAAATGGGCACAATTTTTCTCCCAATCGCGATTCACCGTGACCCAATTGCGCCGGATAATTAATCATCGCAGAATCCGAAGAATAAGATTTCCATGGACTAGAAATCTGCTGCATAAATATCGGTGCAACTTGCGTTTGGACTGGAAATTTCGGATTTTCCACGACTATTCGAGAACTCCTGTAGGTGAAAGCAAATTCGAGTCCGAAAGTTAGATTTGTGGCGAAATTTGAGATGCACTCCTCAAACGATAACGAATTTAATAGAAAATTTGAGAGATGTATGTCAGGACGATATACCTGTGTGTACCGGAGATGATGAATGCATGAAGCGAATTTTGGGACAACACTGAATCGCTTATCAGCAGCAATAATACTGCGCAGCTCTATATACCGAAAGAGGACGAAGCGAGTCTCGTATCTCGTTAATAAACGATGA
Source organism: Diadegma fenestrale (assembly GCA_037043255.1). Classification (NCBI taxonomy): domain Eukaryota; kingdom Metazoa; phylum Arthropoda; class Insecta; order Hymenoptera; family Ichneumonidae; genus Diadegma; species Diadegma fenestrale. Next base: position 889,463 of record CM073310.1, read on the forward strand.
CCTAATTTTGTTCAACACAGATGAGAGTTATCCTCTAGCTTTGCATAATTCTCCATAGTGTGTTCCCAAGCGTGTTTTTGTTCTTCCAAATGTGTGTGTGTGTGTAGGTGTGTGCTGGTTTTCGTGACTACGTCTCCGGCAGTTATACCGGGCGAACATGGAGCGAGAGAATGTTGTATACGTGTATATTCGACCAATTGCAAAGTATGTAGCCAGATCCAGTTAGCCCGCACGATTATACGTGGCAGACACAAAATGTGTACACGCGGAATGAACGAGAGAGCAAGCGGCGTGCAAATTGTGGGCAGTTTCACAGCCTCTTCTCAGCGCCTTCCCCCTCTGCTCGCTCTCTCTCTCTCTCTCTCTCTCTCTCTCTCTCTCTCTCTCTCTGTCTCTTTTTTCCCTCCACTTTTGAAACGTAGGCCTTCGGTATCGTTGGCATTCGCCCAAACTTCCTTCAGCATTATTCGAGGATTAGTGAGAGGGCGTGAGCCCATCCGCAAATTCACCACAGTCGCGTATACATCGACTCATCTGCTAGCAAATTGCACGTTTATAAATAAGTTCCCACGGAATATGCGACTCGGTTCAACGATCGATTATAAAGTTATAAAATTTCCAAGTCCTGCCCTCCAAAGAATTTTGATGGAATCTTCAAAAGCCTATGGATGACCGTCTTTCAAAACACGCGATTGAACCCCATGACAGGAAACTTTGATTCATTGTTTCACTTGATTTAGGTGCGACCGAAAAAATCCGCTTTAAATTATGTTTTTATTTTGAATTTCTGGACATAAAATACCGCGGAATGTGCTTTTTTTTTAAATAGTTCTCTGACCAAAGCAACAACTATGCTCTGGTACTTGTACAATTTAAATGCCAGTTTACAGTCTATATACTCGAGTCTAGGGCAAAGGGCGAGAGAGCAAGGGTTCTTTATTATTGTGAGCAAGTGCGTCCGAGCACTCTGCGAACCGGAAGCTCGTGCAACAACGCCTTGTACATGGTCAGGTAACACGCGCACCGAGCATCTCAGGGACAAATGTTCACAACTATTGCACACCCCGGTTTATCCCTCTTTAGTAAGGCGACCCCTTCGACATCGTAAAGTTGGCCACGCATGCAGCGCAATAAGTATAAGCGTGGCGGCATAACGGTGACGCGTGAAACTCGATGGGCAAAGGAAGATCCTCGCAAACATATTGGGACAACAACACACCAGCAGCTTGCACGTGATTCACCCGAGCTTTTCAACCCTTCCATATCTTGTCTTGACTGTGCCGTGGCTCGTTGTTGCAAGCTGCGGTCCATTACACACCCTCGGTCTTGCACTTTATTTACAATGTTGCGTTGCTTATTTATATACAGCGTTTCAGTCGACATATGTGGACGCATTCGCACCTGGACAACGGCGTAATGAAAAAGCACTTGGAGGGGTGAGTTCATTATTGTTAAGTGACCGCACAGTTTTGTTATTTGCAACTGGAAACAAATTAAACCGGGTCAACTTCGACGGGATCGATAGGCGTTTTTTTTTTTCAATGTAAAATTAGTTAAAAAAAAGAAAATAATTTGAGAAAAATTACGAAAGTCAGAAAATGTGGCGGAGGATGTTGGACACATGTAAAAACTTGTAAATTATTTCTAGGCAACTTAACCGGTACTCTGGTCTAGTGGCTACCGTGCTAGTAGCCAGCCGTACGCGTGCGGCTGTAGTCCATGTTTGAGTTCCCTTGACAAGACGCGACTAGCTCCGGCACCAGGAGGCGAACCCGGGACCGGCTGTATTGGCAAGGTTTTCTGCAGTTTCCCTTCCGTACTTGGCAAATGCGATACAGCGGGGTATAAGTCGGCTGGAGACGCAAAAAGTGGGGGGGGGGGAGGGGTTTGGAAAATAAAGAAATCTTGGGGGTGGGACTAGTAGCTGATTCTGAAACATGGATTTACAATGGAAGATGTAATAAAAAAAATATATATATATATTTCTAGGCAACTTGACAACTCTTGACTAAAAACAGAAACTAAACATTTTTGCTCGATCCAGCGAATTTGAAAAATTTCTTTCGTCTCGGTAAAAACAGGCGCATAGTGGCAATCCATGAATTTTCTCATTGTCCCTCGTATTTTAATCGGGATTTGAAAAAAATTCATGTGGACGTAATAAATGTCGGGTGTAATGGAAGCTTTTTGAAATTGCTCCGAGAATAAACGATATTTGATGTGGTCATTATTTAAGGGAGTATTTGATGTCTATACGCACGAGTTCCTGTCGTAAATGCGAGCCCGGTTTAATTATTGAATCGATGCAATATCGAAATTTCATCCTGCGCTATTTGTTTTTTTGCTCTGGAGTGTTGCACGATTAAGCTTCGCACCTGCGTATAAAAAATCAATAATCAACGAGTATTGCAAACCAGAACATTCGAGTTGAATCGAGCAAACTTGAAAGGTCAAAATCGAGACAAACTTGCAGCAATGAATTGATAGAACTTGATCCGAGCGTCGAAAAATCACGCAAAGTTAACGCGAAACGAGATATTTTTTATTTTCCGAAATTTTAACTACTATTGCCGAGTTTTATTCGTCGATGCGCTGATTGACCCGAAACGAATACGAGCGGCCGTGTTTGCACGATATGCATGGTGCATAAACTTATCAAAGTAATACACACGCCAAACTTTTCACATACAAGAGGATGTTGTCCACGTGGAATCCGTGAATCGAGAGATAGCGGAGCGATACATTGTGCATTTATGCATTTGCCGCTATCTTTTCATTTAGGCATCAGGACGCGTGTGCGAGCATTTTCTCGCACGGTTAGTCGCAAACGAGGCGTAAGAGAGCGAGCAACTCTGCAACATATCGACTACTGTACTTTTTGCTGCTATGTATAGCGTCATACACCTTGCTCTATATATGTGGACTCGTATAACTAGCAGGGGTAGGTACTTAATGGTGGGTGATGTGTATGTATATAAAGTATGTACAAAGCCACACATATATATACAAAGAGAGAAACATTGTGGCAGAGCAGGCATTTTATAGGAACAATTACACGCTTTCTGAATGTTCCAACTGGCACATTGGTGGAAAGGTCGAAATATAGAAACACTAGAAACACAGAAGCGTGAAAACGTGTGGTAATGCGAACTCTGTCCTGGGTTACGCGCGTACCGGGGTTTACGAAGCTATACCCTTTTGTACATGTACATTCACACGTGTGAACGTGCAATTGTATATAAATATACGAGTGGATAAGTCTCTGTGCGAAAGCATCACGCGCTGGCTTGCCAAATTCATAATGTCGTCAGAGCACGAGATGATATCCGAGTGGAGAGAGAAAAAAAAACCAAGAAGAAACTGCCTTGACGCGTTAGATTTCCCAGGCAACAAAAAAGTGTAATCCACTTAAAAAATTAACTTTCCACACGGTTTTACCGCGGGACAATCAAAATGTTTCCAACGAGAGTTGCGACGAATGCGTTTTCGAACGCAAACTTAAATCGACTCTTTCGGTTGATGCATTTTTTTTTTCTGCATTAAGGTCTGTTTTCTGCTGATACGTGGCGTGGACCCGACCGAAAGTAAAATCGTAATTGAAGCTCGTATCTCAGACGAGAGAGAAAAGTTTGAAAGGACGATCGCGTTGGAAGTCTTTGGCAAGGGAGGTCGATCGGTGGATCATTATTCGAGTATCAGAATGATCGCAGGAGCCTCGAAAAGGGAGAAAAAATATCGGTAACCGGGAAATATATATTTTAGACGAGCAGTCGTAAAAAAAAGCCTCTATGCGAGAGCTGGCTGCACACGAGAAGCCACGAGGATCGAGCGTCGTCGCGATCACCCTTTTTCATTTATACCGGAAAGCCGATCTATATGGCCCTATTAGTCGATAATGGTGAGAAATATTGCCTCGGAATAACGATCTTATATTCCCGTTATAACCGATCATAAATGTAGGATAAAATGTCGCGACACTGGAAAAACCGTTATGTCCCAAGGCTCCAAGGGCCATCCAAAAGTCTCTCTTTCGCTTCTCTTTTCGTTCAACCATATTTTTCCAGCTAGTAGGCTTTCCTACTTTGTACTATATATGCTCGCTACCCCAACCATCGCTACCCTTTCCTGGAGAATCAAGTTATAAAAACTTCACGAGACGCAAAAATTCTCAATGACTTATACTACGTACGCGCGCATCTTGATCGTTAAACTTTTGCTTTACTTTTCAGCCGTACGCTGCGATTCGTTTCAAATCATCTTACGATTTAGCTTTCCTCTCTACGCACGTGAAATCCGTTGCCTGAATGAACGAGTCTTGCACCTCGAAAATCGGTGACAATTTACAGGAAAAATCTGCAATCGCCTTGAATTTTATGACTCAGGAAAACAATACATGAGAAATGGAACGGTTTTCATACTGTTCGGCAAACTTGCAACAATCTCATCGAGACTTGAAAAGACTTGAAAAAATTCTGCAAAGTTTATAGGAAAACGTCTCGACGAAACTTTTTAAAAAACTGTTCTGAGTGGAGGAAACTGCAACGACTCGCAGGGGCTCAGTGCCATCATAAATGTCATTTACATTTTATAAAGACACCATAGACCGCCATGACAAATATTACAGCCGGCTCAGAAGCTGCTCACGGTCCGTCACACTTTTCAATTATCGTGCACTTTATTTGTTTTCGCAAAGGCTTTTATATTTGCTACTAAAATAAATGTGTCTAATTTTATATTGCCTCGACGTTGCATCAAATACTTTGGATGTAGTAAAAGTCTGTCTCGTGTCTCGCTGTAATTATGCACCAAGGGGAATGTTCTAACGATATTTAAGTGAATAACATGGAAGGAAAGTTATTTTTCAATAAATTATTTTGTAGTCTTGAATTTTCTTACTCGTTTCGCTTCACTTGCTCTCAATATTTCGAATACGTTTTTTTTCGCCATTTTAACATGTAACAAAACACGATGGAATTATTATTTATTACTCTAAAAATTAATCTCGTCATTGCACAACACTAATACATTGAAATTCCATTCGATTATGATAAATTATTGAAATTCCGATGTCTTGACGTTCCATAATATTAAATGATTGAATTATTTCGTAGCTTGCGAAAATTATGGCTCTGCCGTTGTTTTTTAAGTGATAAAGATTTGGTTCCACATTTTCTGGGATTTTTTGAGTCCAGTGAAAGCCGCAAATTGAGGAATTTCAAGTCATAGTCGAGAGTCATCGATGTTCCGGGAATTTTCAAAGATTCAATTTTTTCCATCCCGTTCGTCCGATCGCAAAAAGTTTTATCCAATCCTTGTAATTATTCTTTTTTTTTCAAATCGTTCCCAGCGGAAAAACGATGTGGGAAATTTTCGAAAACTCGAAGAAAGTGATGATCGTTGACCCAACCGAGAGATCGTATCGTGTTATTTTCTTGTGGTTTTAAAATTTATTTAATAAAATAGTAATTCCGTGTGTAATGAAGTTGCGCGTATTTTGAACCAAAATTGAATGGATTATTCAAGCTCGCGGTAATTTAATTAAAAAGTTGGGATTCATGTTTTCAAGGGTGTATGAAAATCGTGTCAAGTTTATTGTATAGTCGGAAGGTTCTTCAATGCGAAGTTCCCCCGTATTTTCGTATAATTTTTAACTTTTTTGGGAAAGGAAGGTTAAATAAATAATTTAATTCGTGATTGAGCCTCAAAACAATATTTTGTTTATTGGCTCATATGGGAAAAGCCATTCCGGCATAAAAACCCACGTTGTGTGTGAATTTACAATGATTTTAATCGCGTATGATTGTGTTATTGCAAATGAGTGTGTGTTATTGCAAATGAGTGTGTGTGTGCGTGTGGTTTCGGTGGGGGACACGGTCCCTTATCGTCAACCCCGTCGGGTTGGATGTGTGTTTTCGCAGGGGACAGAGTCCCATATCGTCAACCCCGTTGGGTTGGGTGTGTATGGTTTATTGGGGGACAAGGTCCCATTATCGTCAACCCCGTTGGGTTGGATGATTTCGTGTATGTGCTGACGGGAATTCGTTCTCAACGCGAGAGACCGTGCGTCTTGTCGCGCGCCTCGGAGGCTACTGACTGATATTTTTTACGCGTGTATGCGCGCGCACGTCGACCGAATCGGGGGGGAAGCTTGGCGTTTACGCACGTGCTCGGAGACGAAGATCGCGTTACTTCCATATCGTAACACGTGATTCAAAATGGAAAATGCGTATAATAAAGCAAAATAATAATTCTCGGCGTTCACACCAAACATTTATGGTGATGAAAATTATTTTATTCATGGAAAGTAATTCATGGCATTTGTGAGGGCTGAAATGTAATGTTTGTTGTGACAGATCCGAGCTGGTGGAATGTCCCATATGGTGTGTGGGCAAAGTTGCATTGAAACTCGCACAAGTACGTGTGAACAAATGAATTAACAATGGGACGTCGTTGGGAATGTCCTGCAGGGCTGGAATGGCGTTAACAAACGATTTTTCTCATATTTTATTTGACAGTAATTCGAAGGTGCATTAGCAGAAGGTAGAGCGTGCAATTCAGTTGCCAAATTTGCAAGAGGCTGGGAGATGGAAAGAGGAAGAAAGCGAAAAGTAAGTATGGAACTGGGAATCTAGTGGAGCGTTTGAAAAGGAGGAAAAGTAGGGAAAGAAGCCCTCGCACGCGCGAGCGAACGATTCGATGAATATTTAAGGAATATCGCGAGCCGCAATCTACGCCCGTGCCGTCTTGGATCTACAAATTGGGAAAGTTCGGCACCCCAGTCTCGTGGCTTGGCTGCTACGGGGTGGGGGGTTTTTGCCGAGAGAACCAGGAGGAAGGAGATGATGATTTTCTCCTCTCCTGGATACTCTCAAACATCTCGCAATTCCCCTTCACGATTCGGTCTCCGCGATCGTCTCTGTCTCTCTCCCCTCTCCCTGCATGTTCTTCTTTAACTGAAGGGGACTCGTGGCCCTCGTGTTCTCGCGTCCCGTTGCATTATCTTTGGGAACTTTGTGACGTCTTATGAAGTTTCCAACTTTTGTTATGTGCACATTCAAACTTGTATATTTCTAGCTCGTTCTCTCTCCCTCTCTCCCTCGTTCCATCTCTGTCCTTTTATCTGACGCAGTGTCTACGCGTTTGCACTGCTCGGCACGCTTTGGCACGATGATAATGAGGATGATGATGATGATAATAGGAGAACGGGTGGATCGTGATGGTTACGCAATGAGAAATCTTGCTCAAGTAAACCAACGGGCTTTGAAGTTTGCGCATACGCGCCGAGGGACATCAAGTATATAGGCGCGCATTCTCTGGATGCGAAACGATAATAGGAGTATATCAAGAAGACAGCTAGCAGCATTCTAGCCTTCTCACGCACGGCTTTCTCACCGTATCAAGCTCTTCTGCATCCCATCGCGCCTTTATTGGTTTTCGGTCCGACATACTTCATGCTAATTCATTCAGTTAATTCCTGCACAAGATTCTCGACAGTCTTTGAAGCCTTCGAATACGAAGCAACATCAAAAAGGCCTGTCCCAAGTCCCTGGCCAATTTAGGGAGTAAAAAAAATCTTTTTTTACCATTCTTGAATGTCGAATCACAGTTTTTCATCATAAACATCGATTTCGAGATGATTTCTCGTAATAGGGATCGAATGTCACGATCCAAACGACCCCCGCAGTCTTTGCCGATGGAACACACTCACGTGTTGTCTACAAAATATACTTACAGTACACGCTCTCACTCGGACTAGGTATCGCACCGTGTTCACGTCTATGATCCGAGGAGGGAGCAGAGAGAGAGAAACCGGCACGGCGTAATAGCGCACGAGGGTTTCCTTCGAAACTTCACGTAATATACGGCGGTGTATACACGATAGGTAGACGCGGGGCACGAGACATGAACAGCAGGATAACGAAGACACGTATAACGAAAGCTTGCCGTGATACATCATGCATAACAAGCGAGAAAATCTCGTCGGAATCCATATCGTGCTCAAATAGCCTCTACGTTGTAGTACCAACGGGCTGGGTTAGGGTGGGGGCGAGGGTGGGAGGAGGGGGGGAGATATTATGTATGTACGTACAAATGTGCGTATATATGCAGACCATACTGCAGATTTCTGTACGAGCGGGTGAAATATCATTACGTCGTTGACAGATTCGATCAGAATTTCTATAATGACAAATCGAGACTGAGTCAGGAATAAATTGCATCCGTGACAAGTCTCATGCAGTACGCGATCCTTAGACTGCGCGTTAAAAAAATTGAAATACGAAGAAGAAAAAAAACGACTGTGTACAGTCCGGAAATATATTATTCGATCCGCAGCTTTGCTCACATACGCGGTTCAACTTTGATCTTTTATGCGGAATATTCCGACGAACAAGCTCGCGACGCAACTTCGTGCTGCTGTCGAGGCTCCAGCAGGAAGAATCTTTCGTTTGAACTCGCGCTTGCGAAATCTTTATTTTTAATCCCAATGATAAAATCTGGTTTTTTTTTTCGACGCTCACGAACAATTCGGAGAGTCAGAGAGAGAAAACGTGGATTTAAACGACGCGCGTATGCTTTCCAAGCTTATTCAACGAATATGATAAACACGCGACCATGTTAAGCTCTCTCTACGTGAGATGCAGTTCAATGTAATTAGCGGTCCGCTTCGGCCAGCTCCGTGGAATAATATTGCTCTGCAGGGTTATAGTTTTCAACTGCGAATAGTCCTAAGTGCTGGATACGTTTTGACCCTCGAATAAATCTCATTACGCGCTGAGTGTGTATTAGTGGAATATTTCACGCTCCTTTCAGCCAATCAAGACACAACTTGGATAATTAAGCCAGTAAATAACTGCCCGAAGCAATTAACTCGTACTCATTTTATCCTCACACAAAATTTTCTACTCCAAACAGCCAAGAGACAAATTTGTTTAAAGATGAACTCTGACCCGCTTAATTGCAGAAATCCTGGGTAGTTTATCAAAAACCCCGAAAAATTCGGAAAATTTCATCAATCCGAAAAAACTCGACGTTCATTGAAAATTTTATGGCAAGCAAAACGCTCAACGAGCTGCGCACTAAATAAGACTCGAAGGATGTTATTTACTCACAAAGACGACACATTATTTCCGGGTCAAAGAAGATCGAAAATTCAACGGGTCGAGACTTTTATCGGTGCGATGGCAGCAGCGAATACAACTTGTCGCGGACGGGCACGAGTATCACAAGTTCTATTGCCACTTGAGCTTCGGGGTTAAATGTAGTTCATGATTCGATATACTCCGGAGGACATTGTAAAGTCTTGTTGTAATGCAGGATTAGGGAAGCTCTCGAGCGAGCACATTGGTGCGCTCTCCAAAACGGGACAACAGAGTTAATAGAAAGACTAAAAAAATGAAAGCAGCTGAAAATAAGCAATAGAATAGGAAAAAAACGGAAAGATAGATTGTCCGGAGATGTTGCTGTAACGATGTAGATCGGGGAAGGTTTTACGACAGGAAAAGTTGAACGAGGTCGAGGGAGTAACCGCAGAAACGAGAGCGGGCAAAGAGCAAGCTTCACAGGAAAAATACCTTGCGGAAAAGTATGTTTGCCTCTGTTGGCGAGAAAGAAGACCGATGGATAAACTGAGAAAAACGAGAAAAGCCACAAGACGAGAAAAAATACGGTTCCTTGTGGGCAAAGTAGCGAAACAAGTAATCGAATGATTTGAAAGCTGGTCACGTGGCTCTCTGTACAAAGCGAGATAATTGGTTTGGGAAGGCCGTAAATACCGATACATGCGAGTAATTAGTTTCCTGCTTCCCTGAGCTTCGACCATCTGCCTTTTTTCTTTTTTTTATTCCTGCCTCGACAATCTTGCACCTTCCATTTTTCTCCCCTCTTTTCTTCATTTTTCCGCTTTAAAACCATCGCGCTATGACGTGATAAGGAGCAAGAAAATATTACACGAGAATTTTCTTTCTGCTCGTTCAGCGGTGGATTACGCTTGTCCAGAAAAAATCACTCGAGATTATTCGACGCTAATGTTTCATTCTTCCTATCGCCATTTAAGCAATTCAAAGCTTTAAAAACTTTCATGATTTGACCGCAAATGTTGGAAGAAAATAGAAAAACAACGCATTCGATAGAATTTTGATACGACGAATTGTTGCATAACAACTCGAGAACGGAGAGTGACGCCGATAATTTTTATTTTAGGCAGAAAGTCGATTGCGATCTCGACACTTTTTTCGTTACTGAACACGATCGCGTCGCAAGTTTATTTCGTTGACTGCGAGGTTTTGAGTTTGGCAAGAAATTCCCAATTATGAGATTGCCCGCAAAGTACTGGGTAACAAAGTGATCAATTTTTCCATAGCCGATAGAGGCAACAATGACTTTTGCCACTGGATTCTGGCTTCGCTGGACCGTGGCAGCCGAAAGGGAAAGGGTAGAATTGCACAACGTGCAATTATGCGAGCTATGAATTCAGCATTACCATGAATTAGCGAATTTTAATGATCCACCGTGTTAAATAGTTGCCAGAGTCAACTGCACATGGTGTTTTGATAATTCATCGTCCCTGTTTCATTTTCTCTGGTCCCACGCCTGCTGTTCTCTGTTTTGTAATATTTTTCTAAATATAGAGCATTGAATTGTCTCGTACGTTGGATTCGGATCACACGAGCTTTTCGTAAGCGACAGAATTGCCTTCTGGGCAAAGTCCATTTTTTAGGGAATCCTGGACGATCATCTCGAAGTCTCGCTGCCTTAGCAGTTTATTTTTCATGCAAAATCGGGACCTGACTTCAAGTTCAGTTAGTTCGGAGTCAGCTCCGTCGTTTTAGCGGCGTCCTACGCGCCACACGACAGCAATCTTTGTCCCTGCTCTTATACGGTATTTTCTTATTTATATTTCTTGTACAGAGGACACCACGAAATTCCTACAAGTCTTATTCCACTCTGGGGCGTTTTTTTCCTCTTATCGTTTCCGTGCCATCGTCTTGTTGTTTATCATGCACTTGTTTCTCCCCCGTAGTTTCTCGTATTTTTCTTGGTTTGCATTCTTGCAGCCGGAGACTCGTTGCTGCAGTCTCCCGTTCAAGTTATGCGGCATTATTAAATAACTTGGCAGAAGCCGCCCGTCTACAGCTGTACTCTCGGTATTTACTTCACGCAGATAACACGACTCGTTACACGATTCTACGATCCTCTACACATTTCCACACGCCACAGATATATCCTCGCTCTTTTCTTGGCATTAATCCTATCGGATTTTCCGCCGAGCCACTCGCGTTTCTTTTCTGTTGTCCATCTTCGCAGAGACTATAAGACTCGGGCCTCCTGTGGGTTATCGAAAACGCGCGGGTTGTTATCGCTTCGATCTTACATGAGAAGACACTGACAACCTGCCTCGAAGCAAAAAGTTTGAATCGAGAGGAAGTAACGTAAGAAAAATCTCAAAACTCGACACTCCGCAAAGATTCGAATGAAAATTCTGGGGCCCCGGATAACAAAATTAGGGAATACAGACACGAACCCCGTCCTGGTTTTTTTGTACGCCTGCTGGACGAAGCGATCGCGGAGAATCGCTGGATTTATCTCGCGAGACTATTAATCGATATGAAAAGAAATTGAGAGCAATTGCAAACGGTTTTCAGGACGATACGTCGATTAATGAGCACCTGGAAAAAGGATTAGTTGTATAAACCCAGGCTAAGACTCATTCGCCTGCTTTTCTTTCCACACGTATCGAATGGCCAATCCACGACTCCACTGAGATTAATTTTATTTTCACCGAATCTATAGTCTCTGCGCTCCGGAGTTAATTTAATGGCGTCGAGATTAGCCCTAAGAATATTCATTTGAGCTCCGAAGATTCGTCGTCTTTTCTCTCATTTTCCCTTTCTTTTCCACTCCGTGCTCAGTGTAGCTGCAAATTTCGTATCTTAGGAAAGGAAATATACGCGCGAGCTTTTCGTACACGAGCTGATTTTCTAGATCGCCATCGCTTAATCCTTTCCGGAGACCTTTTCGTCGATCGTAAACTTTAGATTATCATCGTTTATGTTTGTACTACCGAGCAATCGTTCCGATTAGCTCGAGCCTTTTGGATCGCGCCACGATAATCCGATGAACCATCAGCCCTGATAATGAGTAATTAACTCCCGATTGACCGTCGTGAAGGACGTTGCTCCGCGCAAGTAATTGGGAACTGGACTATGGAATTTCCAAGAAAAACTGAGAATGCCAGTGAAATGAAAAGGATAAATGGAAAAGAGATTAGAACTGCGAAACGAGCATAAAAGGAACTCATTTTTCTGTGTAGGAGTGAGAAGAGTCTGAATACACTTGACACGCGATGTATCCAGAAAACTGGAAGGCGCAGACTCGGTCATAGCGAGAGTCCCGACCCGCGCGTCGTCAGTTACTTTTCGCGTTTCACGGAGCGCGTTCCGTGTACACGAGGGAGCGCGAACATCGTTGGCAGAGTCTATCGTCCGAATATAACGGGAAACTGTATATAAATATATGCGAAAAGTGTACCGTGGTGGGAAATGCAAAGCGACGATATCTAGAACTTCCGCCTTCTTTTCTTACGCGTTTTTCTTGCCTCCTGCTCCCGCACCCGCCAAAAAACCACCCCGTTCGGGAAGTAGGTAACGCGTCTACACCGACAAAGGGATAAGGCGCAGAGCGAGAGGGGAAGGGACAGAGGAGAGCATGTGAGAGGGTGAGAAAGGCTGTTTTCGTATACGTGTGTACGTGCGTGTCTATATATATATTTGTGATAGATATATACAGGTATGTAGAAGGAGAAAGAGGAATCGAGAGGGATTCACCACGCCGTCGCCGCGTTCGAGCCGCCCTCGCGCCGCTGCTGCTGCTGCTGCACGCTTTGGCAAACCTTTCCAACGCGCATCCACGCGACAGATCGACGTTGACTCTCGTTACGTACGGGACACGGGTAGCGCGTTTTTCCACTTTTCCGCAACGTATGATCCGTCGTTACAACAATTATTCATCACGAGCTTAAGGAATGAATGAAAAGCTTGAATGAATCGTTCGGAAATATAAGAAAATTCAATCGTTCGGGACGGACGGAATTTTCTTTGAGCGTTTACGTTGGTTATCGTGATTCTTGCAACCAAACTCCGGGCCGCGAAAAGTTTTCGTTTCGACGAGACCAGCTGACGAGAGCACCGCGAGTGCCAACCAGTGTGAAATAAAAAGACACGAGTCGAGAGTAAGGTTTTGCAGTTTTTAGAAATTTTTTTTTTTCGAATTCTCGATCTGGGTCTATTTTTCTGTTTTTTTTTTTTAATTTTCTTCAATTTTTTCGTGTGGTTCTCGTTTTTTCTCGCTTTCTCATCTCTGAATGGCGATTTACTTGAAAAAATAAATGTCGAGAACGGAAAACTGGAGCGTTGCACACGTTGGAGCGAATGGAAGCTGTGATCGAGATAAAAAAAGAGGCGAAAGTAAAAATCCTTTCAATATATTTATATACGTGTATAGAGGTCGTCCAAGTAGAAGCTGGATCGGAAGGAACACGCGTTTCCACTCACTCTGTGCACAAGTTTTCGATGCTCTTACGCTCCGTCACTCACGAGTTGGGGAAGAGAAAGATAGAGAGATCGTGTCGTTGGTTATATATTTGTTTTGCTTTTTTTTGCTTTTCCCTTTTCGACTTGTTTTGGATTTTTTCTTCGTTGTACCTTTTCTCTCGTCTTCTACGTCTCATCCGTACGTGTCGCTTTCAGGTTTCTCGCGTGTGTGTCGTACGTGAGTTTTTTTGCGCGAACCAACGGACTCGCGCGGCTAAAACGGGTTACAAACCTGCGCAAGGAAAGGTCGCAGGGTTCGAAAGAAGAAAAGAAAAGCAAGTGATTTTCTTCGAGGATATAGAGAGTGAACTACTGAGGAGACTGGGTGAAAATAAAATAACGGAAAGAAAAAAACACATCACAGGAATTGAGTATCCGGAGCTATAGGGATTTCGATTGATTAACGACTCTTTCGAAAAGTCTTTCCGCATCTGCGAGAAAAAAAATATAAAACGACGACGATTAAATCGAATGACGTGCGTTTTAAATTAATCGACCGAGTGCCGATTGTATTTATTGCCGACAATATATCATAATTGATCACGTATTTACGTAGAATTTTGTGCTGGCAAAAAAGTTTCATTCGAGTGGCGTTAACGATTGGAAAAAAGAACAAAAAGAGTTTCTTCGTAAAACGAGAAAAAACCGAGCCGTTCGCAAAAGTAAACTCGACGAGAACAAATAATTGATAGAGCCATGTTGATGAACGACAATTAGATCGATTGTGTATACAACTAATTGCGACTGGCATATCGTGCGTGCGTACATTACACAGAACCGCGACAACGTGTGCTCGTGAGAGTTTAATGAGTTTCGGATAAGAAGGAAGAATCAGTAATTCGCGTAACCGTTTACTCATCTTTAGACAAGCAGTTGACGGTTTACTTGACGTTGAGAATTTTGTGGTGATAACTGTGCAAATTTTCGAAACTATCGCTCGTGTAGCTCGATCAATTTGTTATTTATTTGATTATTGAGACGAGATTCATCTCTCTATAATTATCAGCCTCGCGCACCAAAGTGAATACCTTAAAGTGCAACGCCGACAAGACAATCAAGCAACAGCAGCATCTCCGTGACGTCATCGTCAGCATCAATGATAAGGGGAGCCAAGTCATCGAGTTGAGGTTCGTCGCTTTTTCCTCTTGCCGTGCACAATATTTTGAAACTTTTTCTTCCAGGCACTTTCTCTGTGTTTGCGACTCCGAAAATCGCTTCTTCGCGTACAAACAAAATATTGCGTTCAAAAAAATGCAACAAAAAACGCGCCCATTCCGTTTGAACGAATGTTCGTCAAAAATTCTTTAGATTTCGTAAATTTTACACCCAACGACATTCATGGAGGACGAAAATTTGCAAGCTAATTAAATAACTGGCACATTTTATTAATGATTATGTATTTTATTTCTTTCACTAATTTGATTTTTTTGAGGAACTATTTTTATTCGCGATCCCACGTTCCACGAAGTAATCACTGGACATGTCAAGACATCTGATTCGCTGGTCCATGATAATCAGTTTTCATTAGCAATTAAAAGAAGTTAGAGAGAAAAAATAATGGCAAAAATTGCTGTATTGCAATCTCACAATTCCGTGCGGTACAAAAATTCACTCCTCTGAAGCAAAGACAATAATTTTTCATTGAGCAGAAATTCTGAAATTTTTCACCGTATTTCAGATGAAAAATTACGATGTATTTGGTCAAGGCTCACAGGGGAACGATATATGGTACAGAGGAACCTGATGATGCTGAAGTTTGCAACGTTTGCAAGGAAAAATATTTGATTTTATTAATGATTCGTTCAATTTTCAATGTCATTCAAATTTTTCGAGCCGATATGCTTTTCGGGTGGCAAAAATCGATAATTTTATCATCGTAATTACATTCTGCATTCGAATAATTATTTTTGTCGAAGATAAAAAACGAATTTCGTTGCATTCCAATGATGCAAACTTCAGACTCATGGGAACTTGATGTCGGAATTGTCGGAACAATCAGTCAATGTTTGTTTCCGTGTTGCTGACTTTTTAAAAAATATTTGGTATGCTTAATTATTGAGAGAAATTTTATCGCGTGCTGGCTCGTCGTAATGGGCTTTTTATGAACAATGGATTGAAAACAAATGAAATTGAATTGATGAATGATTGAAGACTCATTATTCACCATACTGATTCCAAGTGAACGAAATATATTGCATGAAAATGCTGCGTGTAAGTTCGACGTTGTAGGTTCATAGGCAATAATATTAAGTTTGAAATAATTTAACGTGAATGATGAATTTACTCCATTTGATTTTTACTTCGTTCGCCCTTTGCCGAAGCGGCCATTGTCCGATTGGGTTGTTAATTAAACATCAAGTTCCGTTTCCGGTTGTAGATTCGATACTTCGACCGGGTATCCGCACGAGAATAAATAATTTGAAAGAGAAAATGCTGACTATACTGTCGTGTATTAATTTGCCTGTGTAGTCTCGTTGAGTAATTAATTGGTCATTAATACTCGATACTCGATTTCGCTGATTTTCATATTTCTTTCATAACGGAGAATAAAGATATGGGAATATAATATGATTTACTTTTCAAACAAATACCAATTGAAAACGTGATCATGACACACGCGTTGTATTATTTATTATCACGACTATCACGTCGTAATATTATGTTTTGAATGATTGTTTCCAGGGAATAATTGGGTCGTAAAAGCAGCACGTAATGTCTTTCCTGTTGTCCCATTTTTCGTCGCAATTTTTATTTTTGTTTTAATTTTTATTTTCGATTCTTTCCAAGTGCAAGTTACACTCCCGCTCAAAAGTATGGGTTCACTTATCGAAATTTTCAGCTTCGGTATAAGTTCCATATCTTGGTGGGAAAAGGTCGTGAGAAAATTTATTAAGCACCGTTTTGAAGGAGAAACTTTCAGTTTCACTTTGTCATTTTTTATAACTTTTTACAATTTTTTTTATAGTCTCCACGCGCTTGTGAACATGGCAGTTTTTCGATGATTTTTTGAGCTCTGGAAACGGGAAATCTGGCTATTAGAAAATTTTCCTTGCAATTTTACTCATCGTCGTTTCAAAGAGGATATTATACACTGCATTTTCGTTTTTGAAAAAGTATCGTGCGATTTTTTTTACCAAAAAAATTCTAATTTTTGACAAAAATTGATAATTTTATTCAATTCGGCGTATCTTGAAAACGGCGGGTGATTGAAGAAAATATCAGAAGGGTGAAAAGTTGCAATAGATTATGATGGACCTGGTAGATTTTTTTCAGAATTTTTTCCTGACATTTGTTTTTTCATACTCGTGGAGTCAAAATTATTTTAATTTTCTCATGATTTTTTCTTTTTTTTTAGACGGCCGAGGCATAATGGCCATAACGGCCCGATGTATAATTTACTCGCCGAGATACTGCGGCCACTTTTTCAACAAATATTTTAAACGCTCGCGCCACAAATAACTCTCGCTCCATCCCACGTCGTAGCAAAACTCTTATCCGGTGAAGATTTTCAATATTAATAAATCTCTATTGGCGGAACTGAAGTCCGGAATACCGCAGTTGAATTATGTACGCGGCATCTAAAATTCAGCGATTCGTACTATTATTACGAATTTTATGTGGGTGTCGTCAGTCAGTGATAATTTCGTTTATTCGTTAAGCGCGGATAGATATAAATATTGACCTTGATCGAGTGGGTGTCGTTGTGAACTTTCGTCGCTATCAAAATTTCTATTTCCAGAATCAATTCCGTCAATACATCAGCAGGAATATTTTATTTTTCGAGAGCAGTCCAGAACTTCTTGATCTGAATATCGCACACGATGCACCAATTTTTGACAGCCTTGGTTTTGGCTTCCATCATGACGTTATATGGTAAAAGAAACACTCAAAGATTCTATTCAACGAATCAAGAGCGATTAAAAATCCGCAAATGCACATCATCGTGTAATCTTGCAGATGCAGAATTCTATATGTCCAATTAGCTTGGAACATCGGACACATGAGAATTTTGAGCTCCAAACGAACTCGAGTATTGACTCGTTGCTCACATCTCTCCATTAATCTTACGCCTATGAGTACATAAAAGGTAATCCCAGTTCTCCAATTACATACGATTTCAGCCCAAAATCGCAAATTATTCGGAGTAACGTCACAAGTAGTGAAATTTCGCAATGGACCAAATGTAATAGGATTTTGCTGTTTCCATGGTCTATTACCTGCAAAGCGTGTGGGAGCTAACATAATTACAGATAAATACGGACGTAATGGAGTGTGTAGATCACATTAAAGTAACCCAATCCCGAATCACGACACTTTCAAATTTGGCCAAACCATTAACAGAATTCCCGTGTCATTTCCAAATCTTCATATGCTTTTTTTTTTTTTATTGACAAATTACAATAATGCCACCAATTTCTATCTCAATTCTGAAAAACTCATTCGATTAGATTGGGAGGTTTAGTGGGAGTTGAAAATATCAATTTTCATTCGAGGTAGCAAAACGTTATGCGGATGACGAATTGATTCCAATTTCTACAACTCATATCGAGGGATTTTGCTAATAAAAATAGTTTCGAGTAAGTAGGGCTCGCCCTATTTCCTGATATTTACAGCTTTCTCGTGATAAAACGGTTTGTTCCAAACACTTAATGGATTGTTAGAGAAAGATGTTCAACGCTGCAAAAATTATTTGCAATTCTCCATGCGGGGGTTGATATTCCAAAAGTAGGAAATCAATAAATTAAAAAATTTGAAATTTGTTTCCTTTTTCTCCTTATATCCGCGGTTTTGAAGTTCTTTGGATATTTTGGCACATCAAATTTCATATCCATACGTCAACAAGTGTAAGAGGAACAGCTCGCATTTTATACCGAAACAAAAATAAAGGTTTGCAGTGACCATCGAGCCCGCAGGTTCTTGCTAAAAAGCTTTCGGAGCGAACGTGTTGGTATCGTGCGAAATGTTTCCTGAAACATTGAGAAGTATTTGACAAGCCATTGGGATACGTTGCCGAGTGAGGGAATCGGTTCATGAGTGTGTATCGGGGGGATACTTTTTAAGCGTGTGTACGGACACGCGGTGTAGCGCTTATACCGATCCAGTAGTACCACAAACCGCATTATTCGGCCTCGTTACATGGTTCGGCAGTTCGAGTCCGCGCGCGGTCTACCGGACGCGAATCCTGCCAATCTATTATATATATACTAAGGATAGATATAGGTGACAAGTTCGCGCGCTTCTGTGCCATTCTCGAATCGATTAACTCGCCATTCGATCACACTTGCATCATCTATATGCCATAGTCTGATATATTTCAAACTTTGAACCTACTGTATGGATTGTTCGAGGACACAGGGATCGCACCATCGCGATTATAAGCCACCGAATGCTAATTCATTCCTTAAAATACATATATATGTTAACGATGCCACGATAAATCCTTGACACGTCATACCATCCGCCAAGATCGACTAAACTTTTCTGGGGAGTCGAGACCGCAGTCCTTCTATATATATTCACATGGTTATCGCAATTTTCCAGAAGCGTTGAACACTCTCGTTCAGTTCGAATCTTAATTCACTATCCGAGTCGCGACGGAATGAAAAATTCTCCCTTAACGAGACAAAGTAGGTCATATCTCTTCGTTGCAATATTCCGATCCACTTTCGCAAATTAAGACAAATTGTTCGCACAAATTTCGGCTCACGATCGTCTGCGACGTTGATTTTGACAATTAATGCACTCGTTGCAATTTTTCTCGGCATTCGCGGCATTCCAACGATGCAAACGTCGACATCGTCAGTCATACACGATGCAAAATCTAATAATGCAGCACTTTTAGTCATTTTCGTATAATTAGCGCTTCTTAATCATAAAAATCAATTAGTTCTGGCCAGATTCGGTCCAAACGCTGATAATTGAATTTCGGATCGTGGGGATATCAAAATCAAACTGTTTGCTTCTACACCTCGACTATTCATCCATTTACCGAAAACCTTGAGCCAGGCCTCGGACGTATTATGAATAGTTAATGACTGAAAGAACTCTGCGGCTACAATTTGCTTTCTCACCTCAGTTGGTTAATTGATTATTATTTTTGGTTTATTTCGTACTATATGCGGCGTCCATGGTGCTCGGGATTATTACCAAGCAGACTACAAGTGCGAATTGTACAAATAACTCTGTCAAAAAACCTAAAAAAATATTCGACAGCGCGAGTTTTTGGGAGGGAAAATCCCCGGGAATTGATATTAGTCTCGATGTGAAAAAATCATGAGCTTTATATTGTTTGGTGGATGTTCGAGGTTGAAAAAAAAAATTCAATAGCATTTCATGGGGCTGGCACGAGTTGCCAACCCGAAAATACCGAGTATGAATGATGCAGATCAAACGTTTATTCGCATTCTCCCGAATCGTAGCATTTTGCCAACAATTATTGTGAAAAATATTGAATTACGAGATTGCTATGTGTCAAAGTGAACGGAATTTATCAACTCCAGTCCTCGACGCCCCATATTTTCGATGATTCTATAGAATTCTCTAATATAAACGATATTCAGACTCGTAAAAACTATGGCACAGTTATCCAAGGCTAACGCTTTGCAAACATATCGCAAAAGTCCGATAAAGGGTCGTTCGGAGTAGCCAAAGTAACTATGGTACTTCGTGATGCCTCGATATTTCTCGGACATGCCTATCTATTGTTCTCGTCCGTTAACCATCGCGTGTTCCCTCTTGGACTCACCGATCCCATCCACTATTCAATACTCATTAATTTTAATGGGGATCGCGGTTGATTCAACACGTTTCATACGAAACAATACAATTCCCGTGTGCGGACGACGTCGCCGGCCTGGAACTCGAGATCCGATCCTACCATGCGATAATAAAAACATTGATGAAGGTTCGTTGATAGGATTCTTGACATTGTTCAAAAAACATGTCATATTTATTCAGGAAACAGATTTCTAGACGATCGAGTTTGCTTACTCGAATATTTTTAGTTCTATTGGAAATTTTTAATCTTGGATCCAAATTTCTTTGGTCCTTTTTGCATTTTTTCTTCGGAGCGAATCTCGTCGAAAATCGTTGTAATTTTTTTCGTTTTTTTCACGCATTGTCAGGGCTCAATCTCTTCGTTTCCGGAATGTCTTTGAATTGGTAATTAGCGATGGATATTCAGGAAACAGATTTCTAGATGATCGAGTTTGCTTACTCGAATATTTTTAGTTCTATCGGAGATTTTCAATCTTGGATACAAATTCCTTCGGTCTTTTTTGCATTTTTTCTTCGGAACCAATCTCGTTCGAAAATCGTTATAATTTTTTTCGTTTTTTGTTTTACAAACTGTCAGGGCTCATTCTCTTCGATTCCGGAATGTCTTTGAATTGGTAATTAGCGATGGTTGGTTAATTGTTATTTTTTAGTTGTTTGCGAAGTTTGAACTTGGAAAATGTGACGAAAAATGTGAAATTTCGTTTCGGGTTCTCAAAAAGAGAGAAAAAATTGTCCTTAAACTCTCTCCCAAACTCAGAAGATCGTTCGGTGGAGGCCTTGGCGTTCGGTGACCGGCTTCAGGTGCCTCCGGAGAGTGGTTCTCATCATATGCATGGTGAGCCCTCGGCTGGCTCGCTGGCTCATTGGATCACAGATGTGGGGGTGCGCCTTGCTAAGCGCCTCTGGTGGCCATGCTTAAGCGTGATCGCATTGCCACCCAAGGGGATTATTTAAGTGCCGGCCGTATCGGCCAGGTTTCCTCCAGTTTCTCCTCACCGCGGCGGCAAATTCAATGCAGTTCAGGATACTGCGGCAGTAGTAGCTCAGCCGAGGAGGAAGAGGTTGCAAGTTAAACGAGAACCACTCTAATATTCATAAGCTCGCATGGACGAGAGCCGCTCTATACAGTAATATTGTTACGAGTCCTCGATTTATCTTCCTCGGAGTATAAACGTGGTGTTGAGCGCTGACGAGTTATTTGTGAAAAAAAACATTCCACTTTCGGATTAATCGCCTGTCAGCAATGTCAATGAAGCAAATGGAGTCAATCTCGATGTTTCTTGTGATTTCTTGTGTAATTTTGGTACTTTCTTCCAATTTAGACATCAAAATGCTCTTAATCGATGACGAAACTGCAGACGTGTATTGATCCATATGGAACAGATTGCCATGAGAAATGTCCCGCCAGTTGTATTAAAATTCCTATCGAATTATTGGAATATTCTGTCTTTACGAAGAAAAATAAAAACGAACATTAAGGAACAAGGAATTGTTGAATTGAGCCAGACGTTGTTGAATCGATGGAGTGAATGATCAGCGAAAAAAAAAACCAAGCGGTTCGAATAAGTTTTTATTGGTTTGATTCACGACAAACTTTGCTACGTCGGTAATATGAAATAAAAGATTCAAATGGCAATATACGCTCGGAATCCAGTGTACGCTGAGACTGGGAATTGTTTAACTGTAAAACTATCTCGAGTGGCCTATTCCCTTAGTCGTCAGATTGTGCTTTCATTTTTCCAATCGAGCCAACGAGAGCACGGCCGTAATACGACAATATGACGGATAAGTGAAGGAGAAGAAGAGGAAGAAGACGCGAAAGAGAAAGAAGAAACGAGGGAGGAATGTTATTAAAAAGGAAAGCCCAGGAAAACGCGTGTCGGGACGGGGGCACTCGTAAAGCCAGAAGAGAAAAAGTGTATAAGAAGATATAACGAGAGAGAAAAAGAAAGAGAGTGTGTTGCGAGTGTATATAACGTTCGTCTTGCCGTCTCTTGGTTCAAGTACTTTGCTAGCACCCGAGAGCTTTCGCCCTGCTCGTTTTTCGTACCAGAGGCCTGCTGCTCGTACGATATGACATGGACTTTCTTCTCGCGCAACCCCCTTCCGCCCTCCTTTTCTCTCGCTCACCATTCACTCTGTCTCGTCATATATACCGAGCTATCCAATACCCATTAATTTTAATGACGAACGCGGTCAGTTTAGCACGTTTCCCACTTAGAGTACAGCAGGCCAAGCGTTATTTAAGAGCAGGAGAAAGAGCAGGCCAATGTTAACGTTTCCTTCGTCCTTTAAGCCAGACTCGGGCTAAAAGCTCGCTCGTATACTTTTTAGCCTTTCTCACCACTGCGGAATAAATCATATCGCGCATTATCAATGTTTCCTTTGTGCTGGAAACCATAGCCAACATTTAACCTGTGTTAAAAGTAGAAAAATGAAAAAGGTGGAGCAGGCTACAGTCAACGTAATCATAACGGATAGATAAGCATCCTTCCACATCGAATTTATTATTGCTGTATATTTTTTTCCCTTTTCCTTTTGCACAGCTAATAGAGAACAAAAAAGGCATCGCGAAGGATTATTCTACGACTCCATAAAAGTTTTCTACCCCGAGCAACTTTGTCGTCTGCTCTCTGGACCTATCAGAAATTCTTCCCAACTTATTTTTGTTCCCCTCGTTTTGTCTTCTCGCTGATAATTTCTCGTTACCCCTCCGCACGCAGTTTATTTATTTCCCACGACAAGCACCGACTGCCCCACTTTGTCTCTTATCCAACGGCTCCAGCTTATATTTTGATGGACTATATTTTCATAATCAAGTTAATCAGTGCTATTCGTATCTTATGGAAAGACCAGCAGGATTTTCCATAAAGTATGTAAATTCTAAATCGTCCGACGATATTGCACACATTAATGAATCATAATTCTCCTGCTCCCGTTTTCTGGGTGTTCAATTATCAATAATTATACCGCAACTGTCTGGAGGTCACTGACATTAATTTTTGGACTGACCCAAGTATCAACGCGTCCGCGCATTTCCCGAGGTTTCGGGTAAGTTTTTTTTTTTAATTTCAGTCTTTGCAGTCTCCGCGGCTTCGGTAAAATCGCATCGAACGCAATTTGTAACTTTTTGTATGCGTGCAAGAAAACGATGGCGGAAAAATGCGTCTGGACAGTCCGAAACGAATAGCGATTTTGGCGAAAGAAAAACGACGAAGAAGGAGAAAAGAGAGAGCGAGAAGCAAATCTTGTATAGCACAAGTTGTCCGATGAGATCTTTCGTTTAGTTATCCATGGGTGTGAGTTACGGTTAACTCGTTGAAGCACGCCAACTCTCTCTCTGGTAGTTCCTGCATGTAGACTGATTGACGGTGTTACGGCTTATAGAACATGTTGGCAAGAGAAACGAGGCTCGCAGAGTGCCCACGAGTGTGTTTCCCATGCAACACGTTTGGCTTTTCACTTTACACGATGTAGAGAGGGCACACGTGTGTACTATACACAGTTAAACTTGACCAGAGCTCCGTAGCCGAGGTGTAGCCCACCTGTAAAAAGTGCAATCGAAAAATGCACCGGTTATCTGCACAGCTTAACGAGCCGGTGATTCTGGACTTTGCACCGTTGCACACAACGAAAATATATTTTTTATTCATTAATTTCATAATTAATACGATCCTTCAAATTTTATAGTAAATTCAGCTTTTCAATGGCAAAGGAAGTCTCGTTGTCGTTGACTGCTATGAAAACTGATCAGTTTTCGGTGCATTCCAACGATGCAAGCGTCGACCTCGTGTCAATCAAGGGAATGAGACCGAAATATTCTAAAACGGCCCACAGCCCATCATTATCGATTATAAGCGCAAAAGTCGCGGATTTGGCGAATAGAATTGACTGCCTTACCGAAGAATTC
Organism: Diadegma fenestrale; assembly: GCA_037043255.1. NCBI lineage: Eukaryota > Metazoa > Arthropoda > Insecta > Hymenoptera > Ichneumonidae > Diadegma > Diadegma fenestrale. Next base: position 913,739 of record CM073310.1, read on the forward strand.
TTTAAACTGATGGAGCCGTGTGTTATGTGCACAATTTAAGGCAAAAACATTTATAAATGGCGAGCTAAGTGTGAGAAAACTGCGACGTGAATCTCGCCATTAATATTCTCACCGCCTGGCTCGTACAACCCTCTCTCCGCGCTCACGTTAATATCGCTAATATTCTTGTTTATCGATTGTGGCGCAAAGCCGCAAACAACACGTACCGGGCGAGAGCGTGAGAGTGCGCAAGAGAATCGGAAGATCGCGCGGTCGTGCGGCAGAGGGAGCGAGGAATAAAGGCGCTCGCGATCATTCGCCACCGCAACCATTTGCTTCTTCTTTTTCTTCTGGTCCTACGACGACGAAAGCTCACTTGGTGTGTGTGTGTTTTATATCGCACACACGCACACAGTAATATTGTTCGAGCGAGCACGAGTTTCGGCTTATAGCGGCAAAAGCAGAAAGAGCATATATCCCAAGATAGATACACGAAACTTGAGCAACTTTCACGTTACCCTAGCTTTCCTCCTGCCCCACTACGTTTCTTCAAAATTGCGAGATTTATCGCTAGCACAGCGCGGCTTTTTCGCTTTTGGCCTGCTCCTCTTCTCTGCTGCTCAGAAGGGATATCACACTAAAGGGGTGAAACGTGCGAGCAACGCCAACACTCGGAGAAGAACAAGAGGATTCACCAACTTTACATCGATAGATAAATTTTATTACGTCACGTACAAAATATGCTCGATCAAATTTATCGTTTACAAAAATCGCTGATCTACGAGCATTATTCCCACCATTTTTCATACACCCTTAAACTAAGAGCAACATATTGATTGTGTTATTCCGACACCGGACCAGTATAACGTCAAAATTGAACCGCCGTCGTTGTACGTTCGTTTATGCGTAAGAAAAAAATAAAAAAGCGGTTGAATTGTCTCTATTCACGAGCAACATTGTGGGATTTGTTGAAGGGGCAGAACGAAATTTGCAGAGTTTCGACCTGAGGAAAAATGGTGCCATTTTTTTTACTAGTAATGATGAACATTTTAATAAGAACGATGCTGATGTCAGACTCATGATTGACGAGATTTTGACGAGCGTCGCGAGACAGTCGAGCCATTGATGACGTTTACCAAAATTGCAAATAAGTGGAAACTCTGAATATTTTTCAATAGCCTGAACAAAAAAGATTGTTGCAAAAAATTGGAAGCAGGAAAATGTTGAAATCCTAGAATATTCTGAGAGCCTGAGCGAAAATCAATAATTTGGAGAGTGTGTCTCTCTGAAAAGCTCTTACTCTCTAGAGATCTCTTCGGAAAGGTAGCTCCTTTGGACGGTAAAGCCTCCGGAAGCTTCTCGCTTTTACGCGGCGAAAAAATGTGTGAGTAAAGAGGAAGGAAAGGAAGGAGGGAAGATGAGGAGGAGCCTGCTGGGAAGGGATCAAGATAGAAATAACCTGTTTTCGTATCCACGTGTGTATATTTTTCAACAGAGAGTAATTCGATTCGATTAAACATGGGAATAAAAATCCAATTGGGAATACAAACATTCTCGATGCAAAGTGTTTTCGTATAAATATTGAAAAGGTAAGTGTGAGCGAACGTAAACTCTCGCATTGTGTCCTCTCGCGTGTCTCTCCGCGAGCGTATTTTTCTTTCGTATTCGTCCGGAAGTGTCCGTAATAGAGATGGCTCAAAAGTGCGAAACATTTATGAGAGTCTCTCTGACGGAGAGAGATCCGCTGGTATAGATATATTTTAGAAGCTCGCGTCACAAAATAGGAAGCGCGGCGAGGTTTTCGTATGCGACAGCATGACACACACCACCGGAGTCAGCGTGCTCATAATTCTTGGTATGTAGGCCGAGCGTCGAGTACACGCCGCATACCATAGTCGGAAATATAGAGGGCTTGAGAAGGGACCGAGAAAGAAGCCCGAAAGAGGAAGAGACTGAGGAGGAAGGGTACAGAGTATAGAGTACTAACTTCCTGCGGGATAGATCACCGTACAAACACTTTGGCGATAAGACTCTGTGCCAGCGTTGCATCCAGTGTAAAAGTTTAACGGCCTCGAAACTCGTCTCTTTCTCTCTAAAAGAGAAGCAGAGAGAGAGGGAGGGAGAGATAGAACTGCATGGCATATTTGCTTTTACTCCCACAACCGCCGTACCGTCTCGGTGCAGCTTGACTCGTTCTACTGTTTTCTCCGTAGCTCATACACACACGTGACTATATACTCACTTTTCTAAGCTTTCTCTCAGTCGCAACCTCCCCCCTCCTTTCAAGTTCTACAGTTTCTAGGAATGTTTGCAACTAGAACTTTCAATTTTCGGCTACAAACGACTGGACTATTCCATCCGGGGTCAATTTGACCCGAACAAAAATCTGGAGAAAACATTTAATTGCAATTGAGTTTGCATCATTGAGATCCGACATACGGACGTTAAATGCACGCGTTTCTGAATAAAACGGACTGCGAGGACTCAAGGGAAAAAATGGAGCACTTTGGCTCGAAGGAGCTTCCATAAACGAGATGCAATGGCCTTCGAGGGTGGAAGGATAAGCAGAGATTATGTAGAGAGGTAACAGCTCAGGCGCATGCAGCAGCCTCTGGTACCCGCCAAAATTTGGGTCACAATGCCTGCGATTTTCCCGGTCACGTTCCCCCTGCACACTAAATTTTCTTGCAGCGAACGAAAAACTTTAATCAACGTTACTTCTCCCGCTGCTGCCGGGGATCGTCACATTCAAATTAAATCTGGCTCAACCTTCGTTTGCTCACATAAAAAATTAATAACCGGTGAGAAGATTTGCGACCCGATAAAGTACTGAAGATTTTCTTATTCGACAAATAAAGTTGAATCGAGTAAAAATGCGACGTTTGGTCAAATATCTTAGAAATCATATTAAGTCTATGGGGAAACTCAATTTGGCAAAAGTGTACGGCCATTTTGAAGCGGAATACTCAATAGCGGAGTGTGTATAGATCCGCAAAGCCTTTGTGGGGACAAGCGGTGCGGTGAATCGGAAAGGATTGCAAATATTTGTTCCTAGCAGTGACCCGAGGGAAACATACAATATTCAGAGTGACTTTGAACACAAAAAAGCAGTCTAAAGATGCAAAAAATCATTGATATTGGATGGAACGGTTGGGTCAGGTCCTTCCATTGCCCCCGAAAATCTCTACGCTCCATATATTTCGAGCGTTTTTTGTCTTCTCTGCAACAATCTTATTCTGAATCCATGATTTTCTATTCTCGTTTCGAGGCATCGATGTAATCTGCTCGAGCCTTTTACCGAACGGTAGTCCAACGCGATACGATCCAGTAGCTTAGTCAGGAGCAAAAAAGGACTGTGTTTAGCAAATAAAAAAAAAAAACAACAGTGAGCCAGGCTTAAATCTGGTCCCTTGCTGCGTTGCCTGCTCCTGATGCTGCTCGAAACGCCATGCCACACCGTGACTCTTTCCCCCCTGCTCCTATCAAGCCCACATTTCTTAACTGCTTAAAAAATTGGTGTTCAAGTATCCGAGGTAAGCTCGTTATTTTTAATTTATAATGAAACTTGCCTCCGGATTTTTCGAGCTTCCATCTTGTCTCCCTCGAGAGAGACTTATCGTCGCGCCGGGCGCGGACGCGAGGAGTAAGATTTTCAACACCGGACCACATTATCGCTTATTTTTTCACCCTCTTCCCTTCTGCTCATCTTAACGAGCTGCGTATATATTTTTTGTTTCGTTAACGAACTCGAGAAAAGCAAAAAAGGTGTGTGAAAAATGAAATTAACTTTTTATCCTCGTAGTTTTTCAAGCCGTTCAACAATCCGTTCAATCTTCTTGATTGCATCGGAAATGAAAAGACTCTGATTATGCAAAACGATCGGACGAACGTGCACGGATAACTTATCGTACTTGAGCGATAAAACATGCAACAAAAACTCCAGCCAACGGTCAAACTTGTATGAAAAAATATAAATGGAGAAAATCGATGCTCGAGTCGCGATCGATCGATGCCGAACCAATAGCAGAGACCAATGCAACCGGCAACTACGACTGACTTCCCTCGCAACGAATATTCAAAGAGTTGAAAAAAAAAGCTTTCAGCTTCACTTTTGCGGATTTTAATCCAGAAATTTCGATTCAGTGAATAAACGAGAGTACATGAGATTCAAATAGAACGCTAATACGAGCTCGTTGCCGAGGCATGACTTGAAAATTCTTCCAATACTGATTACATCGCGGGACCCGGCACGATTCTTTACGGCGAGCAAACGATTTTCGGTCAATTGATGAAAGCATCGCGCTATATATACGCGCACCAGTATCACAGACCAGAAAACTTCATGTATGCTCGTCATATATACAGGCATTTATCAACTTTTACTCATAACTGCGGACAACTCAAGTGGGCCAATTTTTAGCCCAGTCAAATTAGGATTTGACATCGAAAAAATCATAAGTACCAATTTTGCTCCGAAAATCGTTGGTAGGGGTCACTGGTAAGCTACATTATGGTTTTCGGGATTCGCACCCTGTTGCGTCATCCGCCATCTTGAATTCAAGGGTGAATCTGCGTTTATCGAATATCTCGACTATTTTCAACTTTACACGAAAAACGGTCATCATCAAAGTTATTTGGAATTAAATTCCCTACAATTTTGCCTGAATTAATATATTTCTCAAATCGATATTTTTCGATTTGTACTCGAAAAAAGGGGTAAATTCGCGTTTTCGCATTATCACTTTTGTTTTCTATTTTACACGTAAAATGATCATTACCAAAGTTGTTTGGAATTAAATTTCCTACAATTTTGGTTCTGATCAATTTTCTTCTCGGATCGATTTTTTTCGATGTAGACCCGAAAAGGCTCACGGTAAAGGGAAAAAGGAGTCTTCGAGAATAAGGAAAATAATTGAGAATCTCGTTGCGACAACGAGAAAAAAAGATGAGTCCGCGAATCGTCTTCTTGTTTTTGTTTGCTTCCTTTCTCATGCTCTTGTTTATAAAATTCTGATAAATTGGGTTTCTAAGGGCCTTCATGGCTTTTTCCCAAATATAATATCTTCGTCATTATTTTTAATTCGATTCGCTAACAAAATAAAAAATCAGCTTAGCGATGAAACAATTCGGAATGCGTTTTATGAATATTTTCTATGAATAAATGAACTTAAGTAATTATTAATATAAAAATACCAAAATTGTAGGAAATTTAATTCCAACCAACTTTATTTATGACCATTTTTCGTGTGAAATCCAAAATACAGGTAATAATGCAATATTAAAATTTCACCCCCACCTCTTTTCGGGTCTAAATCGGAAAATATCAATCCTAAGGGAAAATTCATAAGGACCTAAATTGTAGGAAATTTCATTCCAAACAACTTTGTAACCGACTATTTTTCGTTTACAATAGAAAATAGAGGTAATAATGGGATAACAACATTTCACCCCGTTTTTTCGAGTATAAATCGAAAAATATCGATTCGAGAAAGAAATTCATAAGGACCAAACTTATAGAAAATTTAATTTTGAACAACTTTGGTAATGACCATTTTTCGTGTCAAGTTGAAAACAAACGATTTATTCGAAGAGTAAAAGTTCAGCCCCGAATCCAAGATGGCAGATGACGCAACGGGGTGAGAGTCCCGAAAACCGAAATGTAGACTGCCAGTGAACCCCCCAAACGATTTACGAAGGAAAATTGCTACTTATAATTTTTTCGATGTCAACCCCGTTTTTCATCTAATTTGACTGGGCTATTTGGTCTGAACAAACACTCACAAAAGCTTACACGCTCGCGTGCACACTTGACGACGATAAAGGAGAGACAACCTGAATGTATATAGTTTAATCCTGCTCTGGTGAACTTGGTGCAGTTAGTACAAATGAAATTAATGACCACCCCGAGATGCCAGAGCGCACGAATAAAGAAGTGGGTCTAATATGCTCGCCGAGAAATGAAGATTTTGACTGGAATACATACACGCGGTTTTAAAATGTTTTTAAGCAGAATTTCTCGCCGTGCGCCGGTGAAACGAGATATTTTGAGATGATTTTGCTTCCTCATAGAGGAAGTGACGGTGAACATTTTTTTTCCAGTTTTCAATGTCAATATGCCAAAAATGTCCCAAAACGTCGAAAAATCATATCTAGAAAAAATGTCCGGATGTGTGTGTGTATGTTCTGGCTTTCTAAAATTCAAACGTTCATAACTCGAGAACAGTTTGAGCTACAGAGCTGCCGTTTTGCACAGATGTTAATCTACACGGGCTCTTCGTTCGTTGCGAATTTTGTCAGAATTGATAGAAAACTACGGATTCTACGACATTTTTAAATTTTCAAAAAAATTTCGTAATCGCTCTAGCTTCCGCAAATTTCAAGATTTATTATCAATTTTTTTGTATAAATAGAGTATCATAATAGGAAGGTTGGTATTGAATTTGGAAATGATCGGTTTAAATTTTATGGATTTTCGAATTTTACGAAAATATTAGTTTTCTGAAAAATCGTCTGGGCCCTTCAATTTTTGCAAATTTCGTAAGATATTAGGAATAAATCTGTACTTTCTTTATCCTTTCCAGAAAAGTTCTCGAAATTTTATTATTAACATGCAAATAAAAAAAGGCTGCAAATTGAAATTTGCAAATTGAATCCTCAAGATGCTCAACATGCATGATGCTCATCAAAGCTTCCTGCATGAGGAAGCCAAAATTGAAAATATAGGCTTCCTCATGGAGAAAGCTTTGAGCATCATGCATCTTGAGATCTTGAGGAAGCAATTTGCAAATTTCAATTTGCAGCCTTCTTGTAAATTGTTTTGAATCGTAACGGTCGTTTAGTCTGCTCGTGGAAGGATAAGCCAACTGTGCGAATATTCATTGTATATACGAATAAATTGATGAATCTCGTGGGGAATATAAAGTTTGTGGAAATAATTTTTCCGATGAGCGTTAATCCGGAGATTCACATCAGAGACTTTTATAGCGTGCGCACGCCCAAGATGTCGTGATCCCTTCAACCGGATCTTGCCAACCGCTCGCTGATCTCCGAGTCGGATATAAGCTGGGTAAACGTCAACGAAGACGTTGTCGTGGAGCCTCTCACCGAGCCGAGTTCTCTTCTCGTTTCGTCTTTGCCTCGTGTCTAAGCTTTCGCTCATGGAATTCTCTCTCTCTCTCTTCTTTTCCGTTCGTTCGGGGACGTAGCAGGTAGCGCAGTGACATCAACCAATCTGGGCTTATCTCGCAAATATCGCATTTTCCAGGATCTCATTCGCCTCCGCGCTTTGCACCCTCATTCTCTTTTCTTCTTCTTCTTGCCCGTTTCTCCGCGCTCTCTCGTAGTAGATGAGAGGCCGACGAGTGCCCGCAGGGCTGCAAACCAACGCAGTGCACCCGCGTTTGTGACTCTGAAAACCACCGCTCGCTCTATGCACGGAAACCAAGATTCGTCCCTAGGGCTATACACACTTTGCTTTCATTTCTCTCCTCCTCCTTCTGCACCTTGTTTTGTTGGCCATGATTGATTTTGAATCATCTACCTGGCTACTCGATCGCCAACCCCATCAAAAAACATCAAAAGACTATATGTCAAAGATGCAAAAAGAGCCCGCAAGAGTTTGCATCGTTGATCCTCGATCCCTGTAAGTTCATGCAAATCGCTTAATCGGAATGACGAACACAAATAAAATGACGTTGGTGATTCCGTGTAACGAGGTTTCCGATCCTGTTTGGATCAGAGAAATCTGCAAGTCGCTTAAAACGACATGAGAGCGAAGCGGATCTCAATGAATCCCGCCGAACACGATTCCTGCGGCTCGCTCCGGTTCATCTAAAACGGCCGTGTATATAAAAGCCCCGCCGTGCGTGCGTCAAGAAAAACTTCATTCTAGACCCGCGCGCATCTCGACGATGACCGAGATATTTTCACTCTGGCAGGGTGACTAGCTCGTGGATTTCTTGCCCTAACTATAAATGATGTAGCAGGTGACGTTTATGTGGGTCAGCGGAATTGCGTTCATTATTCGAGTCACATAACAAAAGGGACGAAACGGTAGTTGGTAATACGTAGAAAACAGTGGCAACAGCAACGAGCGAATAAAAACGTGCGCGTACACGCTAACAGCAAACCTCGTGTGTGTCGTCTGGTCGGGGTCGCGTGGGTAGTTTTTCTTCCTTGCAACGATATTTCATAACGTCTTAGCCAGTTCGTAATTCACCGAACTGATGCATATTATTTTTTGTTCTTGAATGATCTGCAGCAAATTCCGCTCGGAAAAATCGACATTTTGCGTATTATTTCGGTGCAGAAAAAGCTAGAAAAAAGTGCTAGAGGCGATGGTTGTCTTTGCAAACGATTCGCTCGTCATTCTCGAGTGTATCAAGAAAATGGGGGAGAGTGAACGTTCCACCTGTTTGTGCAGCAGGATAACGATTCCATCTGGTTGCTTTGCCGCTCATTTTATGTCTCAGCGAAACTTCTCGATCGCTCTGTCGCTCCGCATCATTCCGAGACCCATTGGTTGCCTGCAATCTCTGCTCCAACTGTCTTCACCCTTTGCTGCAACGTTACCTGCTCCGTAACTTGGACACACCAACTGTGTATTCCCTCTCGCTACACGTGGCTAAGTTTCTTTCATGAAACCTCGCGGGAGATGAAAGAGAAGTGTTTGCGAGGCATGCTTCGTCGGATAACGCCGTCACTGGAAAAAGCAGACGAGCGAACGGAACAACGTCTGGCAAGAGAAACGACCGTTGCTAACGCCTCTCTTCAACTCTATCTTTTTAAGTGTACGACCGCCTTATGTACGTGTCTGATGTACATACACTTGTGCACACCACGAAACCTCACATTGTTTCCTCTCCGCACTAAACAGCGACTTACGAATGATGGAGTCGTGAAAACTCGAAAGAAAAAACGCGAAAACGTTTACAGTCTCATGATTTTGATTATGGACGGCGAAGCTCTCAACATTCGACACAAATTTCCGTAGAAATTACATTCGTTCGATATGAGCTGCAAATACACGACTCTAGGCCCGCAAAAGTTGAAGAATCATCAAGTTCCAACGAAACTTGGAAAACTCTGTTCCAGCGAAGAAAGAATCTCCTCGTGTAATGGAGAAATTTGGATGTATCGTGCGCGGCATTACGTGAAATGTAAATAGTCTACTAAATGTTTAGTATCGTGTTGATTTTCATGTCGTATCTGGAAAGCGATTATCACGATAAGAGTCCATGTTAGAATGTTCATGAAATTAACTCGAGCGACTTGCACGATAGAATTCTCCCGGCATTACATAAGTCCGATTCGGTCAAGTTGACCGTACTCTTGACGTTTTACGAAAGTCCTTCCCCGCATTATTGTGTAAGCGCAGATATTCGGTGATTGCGTAATATTCTATAACGTGATAGTGCTGCGTTCACTTCATGGATGAAGAAAGGGTGAGGTTTGGACGTGTTCAGTAATGTCATCGGGTTGGGTTTATCTCGACAACTTATTACAGGAACTTTGTTTGAATATTTTTTGAATTACTCGAGTTTAATCGAACCCGCATTGGATGTTCGGAGCCTGTGGGATCGGGCGGAGAGGTGGAAGGAGAACACCGTCGTATTGCTTATGTACTCTTTATTCTCCGGTGTCTCATCGAGGACTGACTCGTCGTCAGAGAGAGACCGGGCCATTCCCATTACCTTGGGTATACATGTGTGTGTGTACACTTGTGTGCCTATACTACACCTTCTCCCCGCCAAAGAAAACCAAAAAAAAAAATGAGAATAAGGAAACAAAAATAATTTTTTTTTTTTTTTCCATACATCGTAATTTCATTGCGCATGGTAGAAAAGAAGGTAGAGAAGATTTGTTCTTTCTCTTGCTGTGGCGGGGCCGAAGTCTTTCGTGATTTACTTATTCCTATTCGCTAGGCGTTCCGATCTACGCAGCTTATTATCTATTAACTTGCCACGTGGTTGTGATGCGTGACACTTCGAGGGTTCTTTTTTATTGTCAGATTCGTTTTCTAGGAGGTCTTGATTGCACTCCAAGATTTGGTTAACGTGCCGTTTCCAAACTTGCCCTTCTACATCGACGATGAAGGTTATCCCTGGCACGGAGACGTCTGTGATAATTGCTGGGGTCCATTTGGCTCGGCCCTCTCGAAAATCACGCACCATTACCTTTTGGCCTATTTCTAAATGTATTTTTCTAGTCCCTCCTGTACATTTTTTCTGAGCCTCTTGTGCTTTAACGACCGTGCTTTCCACAGGGTCTGGTCGTAGTATCGAAAAGCGGTTTCTAATCTCTCTTCCCAACATTAGTTTTGCTGGACTCACTCCGGTTGTTTTATGCGGGGTTATTCTATAGTCCCCCAAAAAAAGCGATAGAGCGTGTCCGCTGTCTGTCCCGCTTGACATGATGTTTGACATGCGCGATTTAAAAGTTTGAACGAATCTTTCGGCCGCCCCGTTCGTCGCCGGGAAGTGTGGCGGTGTGAAGCTTTGGCGTATGCCGCTCTTTCTGCAAAAGTCTTTAAATATTTGACTCACGAATGCCCCACCATTGTCAGTTACAAGGTGATGGGGGTAGCCAAACGTATTAAAAAGTTTTCGGAAAATCGGAATAATGACTTCCGTGGACACTTGGTTCACTTGAAAAGCCTCCGGCCATTTCGAATACGCGTCTACGATAATCAAGTACATTTTATTTTTTAACGGGCCAAGAAAATCGGCATGTAGTCGGTGCCACGGTGTCGGTGGCCAAACCCATGGTGTTAACGGTACTTTCGACGGTGATTTTTGATTTTGCAAGCACGGCAGACACCCTTTCGTGACTTTTTCGATATCTTGGTCGATCGTTGACCACCATACAAAAGATCTTGCTATTTGTTTCATGGATACGATTCCTGCATGACTGGCGTGTAGCTCTCGCAAGACGAGCGCGTGTAACGCGGTCGGTATAATTACTCTGTGCCCCCATAGCAAGCAGCCCTGTTCTCGCGAAATTTCGTTCCGTCGGTGCCAAAATGGTAGCAGCTCTGCTTCCTTTGGTGCTTTTTCAGGCCAACCGTCTTGCAAGAATCGTGTTACCTTCGCTAGTACAATTTCTTTTTTTGTATGCAGTTTGACTTTTTTCCAGTCCAATGACGCGAATTGTGACTCTTGGATTGCGTTAATTGAGTTATTTTCGATTTTCGAACATGGTTGTGGACTCGTTTCAAGATTAATTTCGTCCTCAATTGGAGCTCTCGACAAGAAATCTGCGGAATTCTTTTTGCTCGGTATGTGTTTTATTTCGAATGTGAAAGCTTTCAAAAATATCGCCCAGTGCTGAAGTCTTTTCGCTGCCATTTTCGGAATTGTTGCCGCCGGTTTAAATATATGCGATAAAATTTGATTGTCTGTCCTGAGTTCGAATTTCTGTCCGAAAACGTATTTATAGTACTTTGTTAGTCCGAATATAATCGCTAAGCCTTCTTTATCGAGTTGATGATATTTGCTTTGGGTTTTGTCTAATTTTTTACTTGCAAATGCGATTGGGCGTTCGAGCCCGTCATCGCAAATATGTGAAAGTATGGCTCCGAGCCCTATAGGCGAAGCGTCGCACGTGAGAATTAGTCGCCATTCTGGATGATAGTGTACTAAGACTGGTGCGGAGCTAAGTCGTTTTTTAATTTTTGCAAAGGCCCATTCGCACTCTGGCGTCCACGTCGTGTTTTTTTTTTAGTAAATCGTACAGAGGTGCGAGATCTGTGGCCATGTCTTTTAAAAACGCTGAGTAGTAGTTTATCTTTCCTAGAAATGATTGGAGTGTTGTTAATGAGTGCGGTTTAGGCGCTTCTCTTAATGCTTTCACTCTACTCGGCGAGGTCCGGACCCCTTTTTCATCCACTTCAAACCCAAAAACGTTGATTGATTTTTCAAACCATTTGCATTTTTTAAAATTTAGTTTTAAGCCTTCTTCTTGGAAACCTTTTAAGATAGCACTAGAATGGCTAGTAACTCCGCTTCGTTTTGTGCAACTATCAGAATATTATCGATAAAGACGATGATTTTTCGCGAGTATTCGGTCGGCAACGCGGTTAGTTTTTGATTCATTCGTCTCTGAAAGGAGCCTGGGCCCGTGCTCACGCCATACGGAAGATAATTATATCCAAATAGCCCTTTCGTTGTTGAAATTGTTACTAGCAGTTTCGAATCTGATGACAGGGGGGCTTGTAAATACGCTTCGCGGAGGTCTAGTTCAGCGTAAATTTTACCTTTACGGAGTACATTTAGTATCTGCGGCCACGTCGGCAATGGATAGTGGTCGACCTCCAGGAACGGGTTGAGCGTTACCGAGTAATCTCCGCACAGTCGCACTGAGCCGTCGCTTTTTAGTACAGGCACGACTGGGGTGCCCCATTCGGAAAATTCGACTGGAAAAATTCGTTTCCCCTTGAGCAGTCTATCAATTTCTTGATCTACTTTGTGTTCTAATGCCACGGGCACCGGCCGCGGTGGACAAAATTTTGGTTTTGCGTTGGCTTTTAGGACGAGTTTAACTGTACCGCGCGCGAAAGTCCCCCACCCCGGTGAGAAGACGTTCGGATATTTGTCTTTTAATGTCTTTACATACTGTGGTTCGCTCGCGACTGGCTCGCTTGCGACTGAGCCGATTGCTGCGCTCGGTTCCGCTCGTGGGGGCCACAGCCCAAAGGCTTTCAGCCAGCTACGACCTATCACCGCTTTCCCCGTTTTTACAACGATTATCTCGAGGTTTTTACATTGTATTGTTTTATATTTTACTGTCAATGATTTCATCGTACCAATTGATTCAATGATGGATTCGTCATAGTTTCTCAAAGTGCATTTCATACTTTGTAATTCATAGTTTGGAAATTTTTTGAGGAATATTGACCATGGTATTACCGTTAAGTCTGCTCCTGTGTCCATTTCAAGTGTTAGACTCGCGTTATTTAGTTGGAACGTCATGTAGTATGGCTCGACCTTCTTTGAATCAATTGATTTAATGTTTACTTGCTTGTTTATTGACATCACGTGGAAATCTTCATTGTCTTCTTCATCCTCCTCGTCGACTAGCTGAAGCGCTTCCATTTGGTCGAAGAGCGATTCGTCTTCTTCTGATGTTTCGTCTTCTTGTACCTTGTTGACGTGCATTTGTGTTTTCCTCTGGTTGCACATTCTGTAGATATGCCCTCGGGTTCCACATTCGCTGCAGAATTTCTTCGACAAGGTGCATTCTTTTCGCATGTGTCCCATTTTCCCACAGCAACGGCACTGAATGGATTTCGGTTTCGATTGCGCTCCGCTTCCGAAATTTTTATATTTTTGTACGAATTTTGGTCGATATCGTTCTTGGTTTCTGGAGATGGCCTTGACGTCGCTGGTATGTGTAGCCGCACCGTTCGTTGGTTGTTGCGGCTCATGTGTTTCGTGCGCGCTTTGTCTTCGCTCCCGTGTTAGAATTTCAGCGACCTCGATTGCTTTTGCTGCTTTTATTGTTTCTGTTAGGTTGTCTTCTTGTGATTTTGCTAGCTCGAAACACATGGTTGATGATCTCACTCCTTCACATAGTTGTTCACGGATACGATCGTGATTGTCTGGGAACTCACACTTGCGTGATAATGTTCTCAACGCTGTCACGTATGTCTGTATGTTTTCGTCGGGTAGCTGTTTACGTTGCTTGAACTCTAATCTTGCCGTATGTTTTGATTTTGGGTGGAAATGTCCCTCTAGTTTATCGCATAGATTTTCAAATGTGAATTTTTCGCTGTTCGCTGGAGAATCCGGAGCGCACAAATTACACAAAATTTCGAAGGCATCGTTTGATAGCTTAGGGATTAGTACCTTGGTTTTTTTTCTGCGTCCGTGATGCCATTTAGCTCTAATAGGCATTTTAGTTGCGTGGAGTAGGCTGTCCAGTTTTGTCCTGGTTTGAACGACTCCAACGGTGTGAGATGTAACGCCATAGTTGTGCTCGATTCAGTTGACGCTTCTTCCTCCTTTTTTCTTGCGACCTGCTTGCTGGTTGTCGATTGCTTGTCGCCTTCCCGTAATTTTGTGAACTCCGACACTTTTTTTCTCAACTCTTCTATGTTGTCCTCTTGTGAGAGTTCAATATTATATCGTTTGCACACTTCTTTTAGTTCCTCTTTTGTTAGATTGTATATCCAGCTTCTTTTGCCAAGATTAATTAACTGGTCGATTTCTTCTTTCTCCATTCGGTTTTATTTTTAATTTATTTTCGTTTTATTCACCCGTGGATCCCATCCTCGTCGCCACTTGTGGGATCGGGCGGAGAGGTGGAAGGAGAACACCGTCGTATTGCTTATGTACTCTTTATTCTCCGGTGTCTCATCGAGGACTGACTCGTCGTCAGAGAGAGACCGGGCCATTCCCATTACCTTGGGTATACATGTGTGTGTGTACACTTGTGTGCCTATACTACAGAGCCATTCGTTGCCATGGAAATTCCGAGGCGAAATAGTTTCTTAACGTGTTACGTCACACGTGTAATCGGCAATGACCGCTCCAGACTCCGCGCGAATGCAATTGCCCTCACTGGGTTGGGATGCAACAAAATCCTGTTTCTTCTTCAGCCGAGCTCGGAATATGTGACCCGGACAGGGAAACTGAATCGACACGAAAAATTGCCATGATTTTCGAGATTCCATACATAACGAATATAAAAAAACTATTTCGTCGAATCACAAAAACTTCAGGAGTCATACACTTTTCCAAAGATCTCATCTCTCAGTTTTTCTTCTTCTCCTCAGTTGGCGCACATGTTTTTATGAAGTCAAATGCTAACATTCTCTCGGTGCTCGTTTGTATAAAAGTACACGAGGCCCTTACAGCACACTGCTCCACTAATGTTTAGCTTGTACTCCGGTAATGAATACTTTACACGTACCCACAGGGTAGGTATCAATGTGTGATGTCGTGTTAATATTTTATTATTATTTTCATAACGTGAAGAGCGATGGCCTGAAGGACTGGTTGGAGTGTATAGAGCTTGTGAATGAAATCCATCACATTTACGCGTTTACAAAAATCTATAATATTTCAGATTACGCGGTAGATTTGAAAAAATAGTTTCGAGTGTGTGTTTCCGGGTTGTAACTTGAACGGTTTGACTGTAATGCTGATAGTTTGTAAAGAAGAATAAACCCTTTGACAGCCAGGGACTTAAGAGGCCCGGCATATATGTTGAGGTTCAAAGGTGAAAGGGATTTATAGCGAAGAATGTCGAGAGCTATGGGATGTTGAGGGAGCATCGTGTTTTGACGAGCGTGGAGCGCGTAAACTCTTCAGGATGACGAGGCTTTTGACTGACGACTCTTTGTATTAAATAAGCAGCTTTGCTCCTATATATATTTATTCATTACGATACATTTGTGTGGAAATGTTCCTTTTGAAATTCGCAAAACTGATGAATAAAGCAGTAACTGAATGTCTTTACTTCCGTTTTGCAATTAGTCACTAATGAACCGGTTAGAGCTGATTTTTATTACGGAATATAAAAAAAAAAGGGTTTGGTTAGTGGGGAAATGGTGAAAAGGGCGAGAAAGAGAAAATAAAGAGGAAATGTGGCGGTGGAGGTCGATATATCTGGAAAAAGTGGTATGTATTGAGAGAATAGTCAAGTTTAGGGTTCCGTACGCTGAGTTTAGTACGCGGCAGTAAACTGTGCTACGGAATAGGTAGCGTTGGTCTCGCTTTCTAACTCTGTAGAGGTTTGGTCGTCTACGACTCGGAGCGTTACAGAAATTGGCTTGTAACCCTAGCCATCCAAATTCTAGGTTCATATTGCCATTGCATGCTTCTCCATCTCGTTGTCGTCGTCGTTGTCTTCTTGTTGGTGGTAGCGCGTTTTCTCGTTCCAATCCGCATACGATACACAAACATACACCAAGAAATTCCGTCTCTCTCTCTCTCGCTGCTGCCGAGTGTGCGCTGCTACCGTTTCTCTTGCCATTCTCTTCGGCACTGCCGTCCGTATAAGAGGAGCTTAACGGCGAGCCCTCCGGCGGGAGCTGCTTAATTTAATCCAGTCAATTATTGTTCCACGTAATTTAACAGTTGGCAGCGGTCGCTACTGCGTCTCTCGGAACAGCCGAACGACGGGAAGGACGTCCGAAAACATGGCCGTGGCAATGCCACTCCGAATGACGTATACATATGTATTACTTTGCAAACGGAGATTACGAGAAAACAGTTGGACAGCTTTTGTTTGCACTAAGCCAAATGCATCTTTAAACGAGTCATCTTTTTTGAAAAGGGTCCACAGCCAAGGGATTTATTATTCTAACAAAGTTACATTATTTCTTGATTCTCCTTCCGCTAACTTTGTTCATTTATCTGTCGTCAAATTTCATTTTTTATCAAGTGTGCAATTTTTATGGCGCCAACATGTTGAACGTCTTTTCACATTTGATTCGGAATCTCCTGATGCTTTGTCATGATTCTCGGGAGCATCAATTGATAATGAAATTGCCACCTTCCAAGTGGCAGAGTGAATGTGATGGAAAGATCAATTTTCATTGGACAAGAGTTTGATAGAAATTTGTCGGCAACGTGTATCAATAAGTTGTACGAACAGCTCTACAGAAATTGTATTATGTGCTGGAGGGTAGAAAAGTTTATATCTGTATAGGGAGCAGCAGGCATATCGGTGGAATTTGCATAATTATGAAACGCGGATCGCGAGGCACGAGTGAAAACGAACGAACCTGTTTGACGCACAGCGAGCTCGTCCATAGACGCCGCGGATCAATCACTGACAATATTTTATGGCAGGCCGAGCGGTCCGGAAAAAAAGGAATAACTTACTTTGTCGGTGACGCATAGAGAGGGTGCGATTGCGATGCTGGGGCAACCGGGGGCAGGGAACAGTTGAGCGAAAACAGCGTGGAACGAGGGCCGGCAAGCGGTATGCCACTTTGGGGTAGTTGCTTTTTTGTCTTGTTTTTTTATTTTTTTTTTTATCAAACTCGACATTGCGAGAGAGGAATACAGAGAGGGCTTAGAGTTCGCGCGTCCGCACCAACCCAATACACCCAGCAGGTAGAAGAGAAGCCTCTCTTTCTGACGGTATAGAAAAAACCTGCTGGCTGCCTTTTTTCTTGTATATATAGGCTCCCGAATGCGACGGTACGCGTTCGACGCTGACGCTGCGGGAGTACGTGCCAGAGTACCATTTTTTCAAACTTTTTTTTTCATTCATTCATTCATCTTTTTCTTTCTCCCTCTTGCACACGCTCTGGCTCTGCGTTTCCCCTTTTTTCGCTCGGTCTCTGTGGAACTGAAATTTGCTTTTGGAATTGCCGATCGTCCTCTCTGTCGTCCGAGAGCGATAGCACTCATAAGGATCAAATTGGTGTATATGCCACGCAAGCGAGTTCCGTGACGCTGAAAGCCGCTCTCTTCATTGAGAAGATCGGAAAAGATGTACTTTCGCTAGGCAGCGATATATTTCTTTCATTTTCTCGGACTCCATCGAAACAATTGGGGATCTGACGAGGAAAAATAATTCCCGCTTAACGGTAAGAAGATCAATGAGTAGATTGTGGTCCTCGTGGTAGAATGATCTCTGTTAATTAGGCTCAGGCTCCAGAGAACATTGGATAAAACTTAAAAAAAAAAAAAAAAAAAACTAAAACAAGCTGATAGGACGAAAATTAAGTTGCGACTCTCATGGGACCATTCGCACGAGCATCACCGCGACGATACACCGGGATCATCGTGTGTTCGAGCATATCCGAGGGTTGCCAAGACATTCGATTATACATGAGGTTCCTCGTCGACTGCCTAACGCGACGCGATTCGTCGTCGAAATTAAACCGGAAGAATAACCAGGAATGAGGTCGGAAGCGTAGCTAGATAATACTACGACACTTGGCAAATAGGGATACAGCTATAATATGGAACAAGAGTTTGGTTACTGTGGTGACGATGAGAGAGAGAGTCAGAAAAGAGGGAAGGCAGCCTTTGGCTTGACAGTGTGTGCTACACTCTCGATGTGCTGCATACCATACGCCTGGGATTTCGTTCCTATATTTAGCTCTACTTCCGACTCTCACTTCCAATCTATATCTACGTGTGTTTCTGCATAAACATTCACAGGGTGTTCCCTAGACAGTATATACTCAATTTGGCGGAATCGAGCTCGATAAAGATTCCACACCGATAAATAACAACAATAACAATCAAACACTAATATGCCTGAATTTATGTCGTTCGTAATCATCACTCATTGCTGTAGACCTTCCAGGGTCTCGGGACACCAACTTTTGGAAATGGTGGACAAAAATCATGAATCGTTAAGTTTTTCTTTTCAAAAATAGTGACTACAGTTTTTTTTAATTAATTCTCAAAATCGAGGTAATTTCTGGCCTTTCCATTAGATTTTTTGTAGAATCTTCAATACACAATATTTGATGATGTACGTAGAGAATGTAGAACAGGACTTCCCTCCATATCTGACTATTGTCAGGTTTAGGGAAACAATGTCAGAATTTAGAGTTAGAGTTTCTACAGGAACATCTCCGTGGTGAGCCACCCTGTATGTAATGGAAGCTCTCGTGGGTGCAACTCCTGTGGTGGTGGCTCTTCTCTCGCGTTGTGTATGTCGGTAGATGGAATCGCGACGGCGGCCGGGTATTGCATAAAACCCGTGAGAGCAAGCGCGTTGTTGGACTTTCATATTCTCGCTCTCGCTCTTGCGAAGGCTGGAAGGATTGTCGGACGATGATATCTCACGGTACGTATCCAAAGTCGAGGAATATGAAGTCTAACTCTCATCCTCTGACATAGAAACTGTTTATACATAGATATATGTGTTTACAAGTGACGGAAGGTATGCATGAACGAATGTCTATATATGGTGGTAGGTCGATGATTCTCGTTTTCGTATATATGTATGGGCATACTAAACTATCATCTATAACCACACCAGAAGCGTTTCAGTTCCAGCCCAACAGTTTACGTACTTAGCCAGCCTATATCTCTCGCGCATCAGTCGGTATTTATGTACATGTGAGTATGTCTATACACAGGCGTATACACATGTGGAAAGGGAAATGTTGCAGGATTTGCGCTTTCCGCTTTCATCGTCTAGCGGAGTAGATGAAGCCTCTGCGGATTTAACATTCGGTCTTTTGCTTTCGACTCATCCCCTGCCTTTTCTACTTGTGCTAAACTTTCTGCGACACAAGGATTATATTTGGCATCCCTATCACTTCTGCATACCATACCGATCTTTTGCGATCGCTCCATCTTTCTCGTTGGCCTGCTCGCTCTGCGCACACATGATTCCGAAGACTCGTTCGCTTCTGATTACCACGCGATTCCTCGCCAACACTATATCCGACTTGGGATTATACAAAATTATCGTGAATACAAATTTATCGAGGAGCCGGAAAGGCCGCGAGAGAGATGGAAATATTGACCTAAAACGCGAAGAATCGGGATTTCGCGAGATACCGGGCAGATGAATTTTCCGTTGACGTATGCGAAACGAGGCAGCTGGATTTATCTCGAGAAAAAGCATCCACGACGGAAGCTTATATACTTATGGAAAGGATCAGCGACGGAACGTAGTGTTTTTTTCCTCTTCTTTTTACTCCAGATATTTCGTTAATCGGATGACGCAGAATTTTCGAGAAGGTGAAAAAAAAAAACGGGTAAAATAATTTCCTGCAAAAACGATTCGACCCGAGCTTGCCTTCGTATATATTGTGTATGTACCTCCGGTGCTTCTCGTAGATATATAGAGTATAAAACATTCATATATACACACATAGTCACATCGAGTCTCCAGAGGTGGTAGTTGGAGATGAGCATCAGACTCTTCGCCCAGATTGGCTCGCATCGAACGCAACTACCGCTTCTCCTGCTGCCACTGACCCCCGCTCCCTTCCTACCCTCTCATATTCCCGGAGATTTGATACGAATTTACATTTTAATGCAATTCCGTGGATAAGTCGGTACTTTAATTTGCGTCAACGTCATAATCGATGCAAATCTTTAATGCTCTCTCTCGCTCTCTCTCTCTCTTTTCTTTCCCACTCTCTCGTTCTCGACTCTCGCGCTTGCTCGAGTGGCTTGTCCACTTTTAATTAATAAACCAGCCAGTGGAATACTCGACCAAGTTGTGCTATAAGCCCATTTTAGTGAATTATATAGCCGTACGTTTATTAATTAATTCTCCATCACCATCGCACAACTACGAATTTCCCATTTCATGATATTTCCACACGAGCATTCCAAAAGTAGGGTAATCGGAAAAAGTACGTACCAGTAAAAGACACAATTTTATTAAGGTAGTACATGCTAAAAACAGTTTGAGACAGAATATTTTGATTTTTCACCCTAATATTGTTTACTATATCTAGTACAAGTTGGTGAGATTTTTACTTCAATGACCATCTCGTTACGGAGATATTTGCAATTGAAAATGGCTTTTTTAACACGCTTCGCATAGGGCACTTGTCAAGATTTCTTATAGATAAATTTGTAGTTAAAAAACACTGAGACAGAAAACGATAAAAATCTAGGAATACATAAACAAGTACTTCAGGATGATAAAAAAAAATGAAGGGTCACATTTGACCACCACTTTCTGAAATATGAATTTTCAAAGTTTGGAAAACACGCTGAAATATGGTCGGCCGAGCGGGTTTTCACGGCTGGCTCAGCCGAGTAGGCAACATACGCACAAAGTTTCCAAGTGTTGGCGAAGGCAGTGTACAAGCGTTCGCAAAAGTTTTCGATTACAGAAAACTAATAATGATTTAATTTATGGATTTCTAAACAGGAATTAGTTATTCAAGGATTTAAAATTATATTTCATTTAGCGCGGGGCTCTTAATAACGTTTTAATTTATGTATTTCTAAAAGAAATCGGTTATTCAAGACACTAAAATGATGTTCACTTTTGCGTGGGACTGTCCGGGATGTACTACCTTAATCATATACATTTTTTTTTACATAAATTTATCGGTAGTAAAGTTCAAGGCACGACGTATATGCAACTACGCGTTTGCTTTTGAAAAAAATCGAAAAAAGAACACGCTGATCGTGACACGAGCTGTTGCATCCGTTCACTTTGAATCTGCACGCGGTGTCGAACGCCAGTAAATACCGCGAGCTTTTGATCGTGCGTCAGTATCATCAATGTCCGCGATCACTTTGATACAACGCTCTCTTTTCGTTTTTTATCTTGTCCCGCTACGCAAACTCTGCTGTGTTACCTTTTTTTCTACCTTCGTTTTTTGAATTTTCACTAAATGACATCCGAAAATGTTTCACGAATATCGCAACAGCTGTCCAGTCAAACTTCAGCTTTTGTGGCTGCCGTTGATACGCGACCTCGAACCTGTCAATTCGCGAGTCAAATTCATGGTAAATGCACAAAGCCTATGGTAATATTCGTTTCAATGTGACAACGAACTTAATTTATTGCGTCTTCATCAAGTCACGTATACGTTATCGTCGCGGGAATTCCAATCAGGCTGATCTTTTCCGTTTCGGTCGGGTTTGCATTCAAAAATACTAAAAATTATGCGAAAGTTATCGCTCGTTACTTTTCATTAATTTAACGACCTCGATATCGTTTATAAAATTATATAAATCGTAAATTTCTTGTGGGTGTTTTTTTTTCGTTTCGTACAACTTTTTCGATGATGCTCGTTCGATTTGATTGATGCCTGGAAAATCGTTGCAGCGATGATCTTGCAACAGGTAAAAATGCAGACAGAGAAAAATGATGAGATTCAAAAACGAGGAGATTAAATCGTATTGTATTTATAAAATAGAATAGACATGCAGAGCGAGTTGCAGGGAACGAATTCATTGATGGCGCGGGCTGTGATGGCGCATCGACTTTGAAGAGTGTTTCTCCGTTTAGTTGGCAATATTTGCAAATTAAAGTCAATCAACTCGCGAGGCTGAGGTCTCCTCGGGTCGACGCTTCGGGCTAAAGTAAATCTCTCTCTCTGACTCTCTCCTCCGTTCTCGATCTCTCTGGGGTGTATTGACTCAGATGAATTCTTTCCATTTGGGTTTCTCTCGCGGGAGAAATCCGAGGATGAAATGGATAGAGGAAAGTCGTATTGGTAGGCGAAGGGGATGAAATTCGGGCTGTCGTGTTTAACAGAGAGCTTTTGAATAAGGAGAGAAGCTCGAGGCGGCAAACAGGACCGAGACTTTCGTGGCCCGCGGCTTCTCTTTTACATTTAATCGTGCTCGAAGGGTGAACTGCAGCAATGAATCGCTGTGGCGTATTCTCTTTTCCGTGCGCTCTTTCGATCGCTAAAAATGTTGGTGCCAATGTTTGGCGAGCATATTGCCTCGTGTCGGTAAGGCTCGCAGTTTATTCTTTCCCTGTGGGAATGCCACCCTGATGTTTGTTCAAGATCTCTGAGATCCCATAGGACGGAAGAAAAAATTTCCAGCAGGATTGAAAAAGCGCGAGGGTGGGTCAAGGTGGACCGTCGAAAAAAACTCGATCCAATAAGAACCTCAGCTTCACCTTCCCTAAAACGAATTCTTTGAAGGGTGAAAATTGATGCTCTGGATCCTACGCGAATATGATCTTCAAAGAAAGTTGGTATTGAATAAAATTTGAGAAAATTATCAGCACGAGATGGCTGCGGGGCGAGCTCCTTGCGTTTCGTTGTTTAGACTCAAAGTTCCGAGCCTCGAGTGGAATCTTGTAAAGAAATAGGGACGCATAAAAGAGGTTGGAAATTTATTTATACACTCGATAGAGCAGAGTTGTGATTAGCTCATTCGAGTGTGAGACATCGCGTCGTCGTACTCTCTCATCGCTGACGAAAAGAGTCGGCCTCGTATACCTAATTATTATATGCAATATTAATAACCCTCGGAGGAGCGATGAGCTTCCAAGTTTTCATAAAACAACACGTTATTACGCTTGTTGCGAGGTGTGTGTCGAGAAACAAGCGAGAGAGAATCAAGGAGTGAGCGAAAACGAGGACGAAAACCGTAACAAACGCTTTATAACACAGGAGCCATTTAACAAAGCTTCAGAGGCTTAAGCTACTTAAATATCTATGCCGAAGCGCGTGTCTCGCTGTTGGCAAGTGTTTCTGACGTTCACAGCTCAAAAGCACATCACCGCATGAAACTGATCACGTTGACGGGGGGTGCGATATTAAGCTTCTCTGTGCAAGACACCGACTCTTCGTCGGTGGAGCGATCGTTCCATCCTCCAAGTACGAACAAACACACACACTGTCGCGTATTTATTGTCTAGATTTTCTGTAGATCCTCTCATTCGCACTCTCATCCGAATATTTCGTCTTGCATAATGGATCATTCGGAACGAGAACGATTAGTTCAAGCTCCTTGCGTAAGAATAAAGAAGTGACAACAAGGAGACATGAAATTTCTATGGTGACAGTGATAATCTAGCGACACAATGGCCGCACTCATTTTATCACTGGATTCGTTCGACCGAATTCGTACCAGACAAACCGAAATAATTAACCGAGTTCATTTCAGTCTACTGGCGTTCTAATTCCCCATGGATTATTACTTCATCTTACGTGCTATCTCATAACTCATGAGTGGTCAGAGCCACTTTGGTTACCGAAGTGTAGACAAAACTTGGAACAACTATCAACACAAGAAGATTTAGAGCAATGCTTGCGGTTAACCAGCGTGAACAGACGCATCTCAAGATCAATTTCGTTGTAGTTACTCGATTCCGAAGACTTTGGGTTAGTGCAACTCGGCAAATCTCGTGATATCAGATTTCCTCCACCTGCAATTCGCTCTCCATTTGCTCTGTCCTCTTCCCCAATCTCTCAGTCTCATATCTCGGGCAGTATTCCCCTCGGGGCGCTCGGCCCTTGTCATAGTTTTGTTGGAAAATCCTGAATCCTCCAAAGGCTTAACAGGTTTGCTTCGTTGTTTAGCCCGCGTCACGAGTAACAGGGCATCAAGAAAAATGAGAAGCGAGTTACCAAAAAGTGCGACCATAACCCATGAAATTTATTCTGTTCTCGAGGAGTTTTTACTTCTCTATAAATTTAATATGATTTTGAATCTGGTGGTCTGCCGAAGCTTCAGTCAACTGGGTAAAAATGAATTATCTTGGTTATTAAAGTAGCGAGAGGGAGTTCAGGAGGGGGTCGCTCTTCAAAGCACGATTTGACGCAACGGTCTAATCCAGGCTCTCCGTTCTTGGGATGTAGATTGGGTATATGCATAGAAGGACGGCAACTAGCCATAACTCGATCGTGCCGTTGATCCCTCCATTAACTTAAAGCACACATGTAACCGAGTTAACCCACCGTTCGGTAACTCATAGCATTAGAGAGAGAGAGAAGCAGAGCAACGGGGAAGCCAAATCGAGTAGGATCGGGTAATGCTGTACGAGCAGGCGAAAGCGGAACATTCAGGTTGCCTCTGACGGCATCGAAGGTGTGGCAAACCCGTACCAATAGTTCTACTTGCTACGTACATTATGTCCTCGCCCTGAGGCTATGAGAAGTTGGCCAACTCTCTCTTGCTCTCGTTGATCCAATATTACTTTGGATCATCCGGAATATTTACTCCCGCTCCCACGAGTCTATATACGATTGTAACGCAGGCTTCTAACAGACTTGGTTTACCTAAGCAAGAGCGAGCCATTGGGGCATTAGCATGCTTCAATCTTTCACATCTCTTATCGGTCGTTGACCTCTAGAAAAATATCAACTCCAGTGTGGCGTCGAGAAACTTCATTACAGCTGTTCGTTGATGAACGAAATTAATTGAGAATTAAGGGAGTTACGCAGCTACCGAGCTAGTCATAAAAAGATTTGACTAAATTTGATTTTAGTAGTAATCGATCTTCCAATGTCATATTTCGTTGACGTGCTATTATATCTGTCAAATTTCAAATTTCGCGGACACATAACCTCGAATACGTGCCGTTGCTATATTTTAGGGAGAATCGAAAAATAAAATCCACTGCAAGTGCTTTTTATAGTTTTTATAATTCCCGTTACAAGTAACCTTTGAACGTTTTTAAGCGTGGTAAATGATTATGAGGATTTAATCTCTCTGATGTTTAATTTTCATTTCAATCTATCCATCAATTACGGAGATGTGAAGAATACAGCATATTCCGTGACTTCCCATAAGAGGTCATGTTAAGGCAGTACATCCCGGACAGTCCAACGCAAAAGTGAACATCATTTTAGTGTCTTGAATAACCGATTTCTTTTGGAAATACATAAATCAAAACGTTATTAACACCCCCGCGCAAAATTAAATATAAATTTAGAACCTTGAATAACTGATTTCTGTTCGGAAATCCATAAATTAAACCATTATTAGTTTTCTGTAATCGAAAACTTTTGCGCACGCTTGTACACTGCCTTCACCAAGATTTAGAAACTTTGTGTTTATGTTGCCTACTTGGCTGGGCCAGCCGTGAAAACCCGCTTGGCTGGCCGAATTTCAGCGTGTTTTCCAAACTTTGAAAATTCATATTTCAGAAAGTGTGTCGTAAAATGTGACTCCTTATTTTTTTTAACATCCTGAAGTGCTTGTTTGTGACTTCCTAGTTTTTTTATCGTTTTCTGTCTCAGTGTTTTTTAACTACAAATTCATCTATGAGAAATCGCATCAAGTGCCCTATGCGAAGCGTGTTAAAAATGCCATTTTCAATTGCAAATATCTCTGTAACGAGATGATCATTGAAGTTAAAATTTCACCAACTTGTACTGGATGTCGTAAACAATATTCGAGTGAAAAATCAAAATATTCTGTCTCAAACTGTTTTTGGCATGTACTAACTTAAATGGGTTGTCAAGGCTTGTCAAATATTTACAAATATCTCGCGCAAAAAGCCACCTCAGCTCACAAAAATTGGTACGAGTTATTTTTACATCATTATCTAACTTTCTGCCAAGTTTGCGGTTTTTCTGTCCATTAATTCTATTTTCTGCGTAACTTCCTTAATAATTCCGTTAGTCTCACATGGGACCCAATTATTGCCAATCATTAAAATTAGTCATTTCACCGAGTCGCACGTTGTTGAAATGAAAACCTTTCGATTTTTCTACTTTTTGATATTCGTTTTTTCTGCTTTTGAATAGTGGTTTTATTTTTGATGTCCACAAAACGCTTTTATATAGTTGAATACCTGGATAAAACTGGTAAAAGTAGAGGATTGCGGATGAATGGGTACCAGTGGTTGGGAAAATGGAAGGAAGTATATGTGCATCACACACAATGTGTGTACACTCGGTAGATGAACGATGCATCCGTCGAGTGCGTCTGTAACGCGCGCGCGGGCTCTGTTGAGCCTTGTATGAACGCGCGCGCGTTCCAATCGTGACCGAGAATACGCGAGGACATTTACGCTCAATACGTACGCATACCTCGGGTCTATATATATTTGCATATGTATTTATGTTGCGGTACACACGTTGAGGGATAGGAAAGTGCTCTCGAATTTGCCATTTCCTACGGGGACACATCTCGCGTTCGATGATGCAAAGCCCCTTTTTTCGCTCTCTCTCACTCTTGTGCGTTTGTGCGCACTTTCGTTTCTTCGTCGATGCATAAATGGAATGAACGAAGGGAACGCTCGTTGACGTGGAACCCGCAACCAAAACGTTTTTCTCGATAAACCTAGCGATATATCCATCACTTTTTCTCTCCCATCTCGCACTTTTGCTCTTTTTTCCTCTCATCCTGCTCTATATAACGCATGAAAGACTGCCATGCTCTCTTACTTATTTATGCTCTCTATATCTGTATGAATCCTCCGCATGTATATCGAGGTGCGAACGTCTATGTGCGAAGACCGAGCGACTCATTGCACACGCTACATTTTCTGGGGATATACACGTACAAATGGTCTCGGGGTGAATTTTATCGAGTGTAAATTCGTACGTCCCATATTCTTCGCTACCATTAATCTTGTCGAGAGTTCTCACTCTCTCTCGTCTCTCTGCTTCCTCTTCCCTCTTTCCGTCTCTTCTGTCAGCACGCTCTTGCACACTGTTTTTCGTTCTGTCATCCAACGAGATCGAAGTTTGCGAGTGGAAACGCGCAAAAACATACTAGGACAAATTTTGATTTTTCGCGATGTATTTAAAAAAAAAAAGATATCGCAGTGAGAATGATTTTCTGTTTATTTTTTTTCGGAACTCAAAGGGTGGATCGTTATGGACGAATTTCGAACGAATATGATGATGCAATTTTTTTGGATTCCTTGGCAAGAAAAATTCATAAAAAACATTGAATTGCACTCTACATTTTGATGCGTGTATAGACGCGTTTGATTGATCGCGAATCCAGAGAAAAAAGATTGAACTGGTCGTAGCAATACATTTTGCAGATAGTGCTATATAGAAGAACATCCGAACACGTATCCTCTTTGTGGTCGTCGCAGAGGAATGAGTCGATGGATTTCTGCGGTATGCGAGAGAATATCTGGAATATTCGTCCGGGCACGAATGAGGATTGAGAGAAAGCGGGATTGAGGAAAATCAGTGGTAAAAGGAGAAGGGGTGGCGTAGTGTGGCAAAAGAAAAAGTTTAACAAAAATAAACTGGGACAAACGTTGAACTCTGCTTGATTTTATCATCGTGCCATCAGAAAATCATACAGAGGTGGAAAAATATACTGTATGAAGAATATGAATAAAACGATAATCGTTCATGGTACGCGTTGACTTTTAGTTCGTTCGTAGAACGGCAGGACTCGACATCCAGCTGCAAGTTTACACCCGACCAGAATTTTTCTCAGCCCATAAAGAATCATTCGTCAATGCGGCGAAGCGCATGATTGTACAGAGACAAATTTGCATATTTGTTGGTTGAAAACTGAAACTGAAGACAAAACGTCGACGGTAGGTCGAAATTAAACATGGTTTTGCCTGATCGGCGTCCATTCGTGACTACGTACGGATGAACAGGAATTGAATTTATTCACGTATGGCATATATGTTTGCCCGTGATAACGATCAATTCAGAACTGGGTCAGGATCGTTGAGAAACAAAATATGTAGAAGTTTATAGAGTTTGGGGAATGCTCTCGTGTACGGATATCGAAAAATTGGTTGACCACAGCAGACAATAGCATGAGGCGGACCCGAAATCAGCAGCCACCCGTTTTAGAATATCCGGCAAAGCTCTTCTTGTATGACACTCGGTCGGCCCCTCGCCCTCCGTGTTCCTTTGCAGCGTGCGCGGCATTATTTTCTAATCTGACAAAACATTTTTCCGTTGTGGGAAAATTCTCTGTACCTTTGAGTCGCGCATCATATCCACTGGTATATGTGAAAAAACGAGGAAAAGTAAAGAGAGTGCGGTGAGATATATACGTAGCTAGAAAAACGCGGTGACCGCACGAGGAAAAGGCGAGTAAGAGAGTGGAGGAAGCGCACGATATCCGTGTACGTTGGCGAATTGGCTTTATACCTATGGCAGCTTTCGCATGGCTCCATACAGAGAGCGGCGACTGCCAGCGACTTGGACCTAAGCCTTGATAAGCCTACTATGACTGTGAGCGCGCGTTCACCGAGTATTTTCTCTCGTTCTCTTGCATGTTGGGCCTCTCAGAGCTTTCCAGAAGAGAAAGAGAGTTACCCTCGGTCTCCCTCCTATCCACCTTTCTCCGTGGCTTTAGCTTGCTCTCGCTTTAGCTCTATCAGCATTTGGATAAGCCCCATCTGGTATTATGTTCTTTCTACATTGCCAACATTGTGGTTTTCACCGGTTGGGAAAAAAAAATAGAGAACGAGAGAGAAAGAAAAGAAAAAAAAACCGAAAATACAATCGTCCGGGCTCGGTGGTGACGATGGAAAGAGGAACTTTGGTCGCAAGTTTGGTCGGCAGCACAGTAATTTCAACTGTAAAGGCGTAACTCACGCCATTATACGAAAAAAGTGATAAAGATCGTGCCCTTTAATTGCGATCCATTCCAAGTATCGTTGAAATCGTAGAGTTATTCGTCAAGAGTACCCGCGCGCTTCGGGAAAAACTGCATCATCGTTAATGCAACTCATACACACAGATGCATCTGTTTGTAAGGTATTAGTGTTTATATGTGAGGCAGATAAGCCATGGACAAGGGGCAATGGAAAAATAGGCAGAAAGAATAAGAGCCGCGCTCTCCGGCTGATCCGATACTGACTCGTTCCACTACTTCCGCGAACTTTTCCATTCATCCAGTTTTATTTTCGTCTCTTGTCTCATCCTCTCTCTGCAAAATTCCTGCTGCTGCTGCTGCAGACACAGACTTTCAACAAGTTCGACATCGAACTAATTGTTCAGAGAACCGCATAGATATATATAGCCACAGGAAAGGGCCAAGTCGAGAAAGACAGGCTTACGAAATACGTCAGACGGAAAATTTCGGCTCATCACGGATCATTTAATTAACGAGCGATCTTTCGGATCAAGTACATTGGAGTTTTTTTCAAAAATAAATCATTATGCCAATGGGAAATGTTCCATGGAAAACCGCGGGCTACATGCATAATTATGGATTTTTTGGAAAAATGAGAATATTTCAGCCAAAGTGTTTGCTTTTCAGTTTTTTAATTTTCTTCTCCCGAAATCGTTCTTGTTTCTCCGACGATTTTTTACTTCGTTCCTGTTTCCTTCAGCTGTCCTTGGCAGTTTTTCGTTTTTTGTTTGTTTCGTCTCTCGTGCTCTCTCATGGTTCGTTGACGATTCTCGGCACGATATCGTTTCCATACTGCGCTCGCACTGGCACTGTGGAGACGTAAGAAAACGTATCGGCATGACCCCATTCTGTCGTGGTACAGACCGGTGACGTTACTCCGTTTCTACTCTGCTGCTGCTGTTTCTCGTGAGTCCATTCATGACTCATGAGCAAAAGGACGTATCGGGTATGCACGGAGGTAAGAGGATGAAGCCATTTTTGTAATAAACAGCCGGCAATATACTCGTGCTCGAAAAAGTGAGCTCTTGGTGCATCTAATACCTCGAGACTGCTCGCCAATGGAGGCAAAAGTCTTTCGGCTAGAAAGCTATACAGACTGCTGGGGAGAGCATTACTTAAAAGACGAATTTCTATCGTATCTCGCCATCCCTTGGTGCACGTCATGCATATATCTTTCACTCTATTTTTCCCAAAGGAGAAATGCAGCGTCGCTCCCCAGCGAAACGGTGTCGTGTACAAATACGTCTACGGTATATCTGTGTTTGAATTTTTTTTTTCTTCTTATATGTTTATGCAACATGAGCGAGCGAAGGGTGTTTGAGAGAGAAAGAGCAAGAGGCTGCTCCGGGTCACCTGCAATACACTACGGTCCAACTTTATTGAAATGAGATGATCGATACAGATAAGGTTTGACATCCAGCTCCTCCATCGTGGCCTCCAAGTCGCTCCCCAACCAGCCGGAAATAACACTTCCGTCGATCTATACATCTATATTTCGTTCACAAGGAAAAAAACACAAATATGTTGACATAGAACCGAGTGCCTGAATCTGGCACTCAATAATATCAATAAGAACCGTTCGCCGAAGTGGCCAACAATGGAAAACGATTTTATCAAATTTCGGGCACTGTCTGAATGTTACACTGGAATCAAAAATTCAACGTTCGTTTACACATCAATCACGAATAGAATTTCCAACCGAGCGAGAATTTTTCATAATGAATAAGAGGAAAACAATTTTTTTCAGCTCCCTGAGCCTTGACGTGAAAAAAATGATTGTAATGATCGTTTTTAGAAGAAATATCAACAAAGGAATTGAAAGTTGTATTGTCACTGTAATTTCAAGCAAGACTTTCGGAATTAACCGCAGTGGTATACGCGGGGGAAGGGAACGAGGGGTAGAAAGTTGGGATTTACACGAACGGGAAATGGAATTTTCGTGGGGAGTGCAAGAAGACATAGACATGAAAACGAGGTTGCATCCTCTATCACGAGCCAATACGGATGCGGAGAGAACGGTGCGCGATTCATGAAATTCCTCTTCTTCTAGAGATCCAATGGGAGCAGAGAGTTTCGCAGCGTAACTTACACTACACGCGATGGCCAACCACGAAACCATGTTTCTCACCCGTATGCACCTCGCTCTTCTAACCCTTTAGAGCTTTTCTCTTACCTTTCCGATCCGCCTATAGTTGATGTGCATTCCATGTCCCATCAATCCGGGCCTTTTTTGCGCCTTCGAGTGCACACGATCACGACCAAAAATGCTCCACTGTTTTCCGACACACGCTGTATCCGTTCGATCGTCTTGCCGCATCCTGTTTGGCGTTTTTCTTGTTTTAAAATACAAGAAAATAAACAATTGCGAGAATTCACGAGTGTGTGTGCGTTCGTGAGAATTGGCCAAATAGTCGAACGAATCGACTGATGAATTAGTTGATTTATAATTGAGAATGAATATTTGAATTTTGAATTCGCGATTTGACGTTGAATCCGCGCTCTTTAACTTTGATTCTCGGACGTCGAGAAAAATGGAGATGAAGAGGACAAGGGATAGAGAGAAACGGCAAGTGGAGATTCCCACGCAGGCCGGATGGGATGAAAGCAGATTAAAGCTGCTGGTCGTTAGTGGTGCAGGCTGTGTGTGGTGTTGGTGGAAGGAGGCAAGAACTCGAAGAGCAGCGTATAGAGAGTAAGGCTGTTCCATATAGTATGCGCGAAAGACAATATAGTTTTCGTCGATGTTGGAAATGTAATGGGAAATGGAGTCAGGACTGGGGCAAAATACGGCCTGGGGAAGGAGTGAAAGCGGAAGCTGAGCTGTGGCTGCTGGAGAGGATGAATCTCGGAGAAGCCACATCCACACACATTGGAGTGAGAGCGCGCGCACAGAAGCGAGATTCTGGAGCCCGAAACTTCTCAATGATCGCTTGGAAAACGAGGTCATCCATGTACTATGGCTTTTCGCGTTTGCCACATACACACATGGATGAGTAAGCCACTTTTATTTATTTTTTCTTCTCAAAATTTAACTCCATTTCCATAACTCTTGTTTCATTCGTTTTTTTCATTCACATTTACACTGGATTCATTTCATATTGCGTGGATCGATTAAAAGTTACGTGAGCAAATGACGAATTTCGCATGTGGGGCAGGATAAAGAAAAAATAACACATGGAAAGTTCTTTTAGCCTCCAGAACAACTGGGTTAGCTATTTCATTCGAAATGACTCAGTGTCAACGTCAATATCGACACAAAACATGTGGGAAACGCAAGTGAAGGCTGTGGATCACTCCAAGAGTTCAGAGACACAGAAAAATATAAATTTCCGCCCGACTGGGAACCGCAGAGACTTATAGTTCTCTATCAAATGTGGAGGAATCATCTGACCCAGTTCTTTTTCCATTTGAATCTTATCCCTGCACTTTGGTCTCCCGGAACAATGCACAAGTCGATGAAAAAACAGAAAAAACACTCACACACACGAGCTATCTCGAAGGTTTGGCTGCGCCACGTCAATGCTGGTGCAGACGGTTAAAGAGATATCGCGAGGCGGAGGGAAAGAGAGTCGAGAAAAGGACCGCAAGACCTATTCCACTTTGGTAAATTCATCCTTCGTGTACTGAAGAGCGAACGCGTATTTCCTCTTTGGGCGGGTAATCTCAACGCGTCAGATCAGAGAAAGTGAGTGCGGTTGTAAGAAAAGGTTATAGGTGAGAGAGTGGAGATGACTCGCTTAAGGGCCTGCCTCTCATCCTGCTTGTTCACCGATTCAACGCCCCTCCCCTCCGTTTTTTCGTTTACCCTCTCCATCTTTAGCTCTCTCTTGAACGTTCTTCCTTCAGCCAGCATCCCTTACTGAGTGCACTCGCCTGTTTTGCCTCGGATTTATAGTGTACGCTACGTGTTAACGCTTTTTCTTCTATCCCTTTCCCTGACCTTCTGGGCTTTTTCCTTTCTGCTGCTACATCACTAGAGCAAACTCCATTCCTGGAAACCCAATTTTTAAAGCCCGAACGTTTAATTATCAACTGCTGCATATGCCACGAAAATATATTTTCATCCATTTTCTTCACAGTTTTCGTTTTTACTTCAAATCTGCAGACAATTTCGGCTCCAAAATGAAATATTACGAACCAAATTATTTTTCCATATTCCAAACGAATCACACTGAAAATCTGGTGCTTTTATTTGGAGTTGAAATTATTTGGGGATGAAAAACTGAATAGCGAAAAAAAATTCAGGTGATTTCGTGAAAATCTGAAAAATTGTAAGAGGATAAAATATTTTTGTTCGACTCCAACGCCAAAAACTTGAATATTATGGTACTTTTTCGATTTTTCGGTTCATATGTGAACGAACGTTTCAATATGTCTGGATAATTATTCGTTGAAATATTGCGTTACACGGGAATATTTTTTAATAAAGTTAACGAAACGAGAGCGAGCCAGCAAGATACGGTGGGAATCTCGGTGCATCTAAAAAATGTAAATGT
The DNA here is from genome assembly GCA_037043255.1 of Diadegma fenestrale. Classification (NCBI taxonomy): domain Eukaryota; kingdom Metazoa; phylum Arthropoda; class Insecta; order Hymenoptera; family Ichneumonidae; genus Diadegma; species Diadegma fenestrale. Next base: position 947,151 of record CM073310.1, read on the forward strand.
GTATATGGGACTTGTAACTCGTGAACTGCGAAGCGTAACCACACACTAGCCCATGTTTTTTCTCTTCTATATATACCATTGGATTAATCGTATATTTTATATATTCAGCGTTGGCTGGAGCGAAAACGAGAGACCGAAGGCACAAATTTTCCGTTATTGTAACGCACGACGTGCTTCCGCGCTGGGCTGGGGGTTACAAACGTGTGGGTACGGAAAAGGTGTGGAATGAAAAGATCTAACTCGCATGGGACATTCCAGAAGTTATCCAGCGAGTTTCTGAATATCAATGGATCAAAAAATTCTTTTTTTTTCTGCCTAAAATCTTCCAAAAAAGTGAGATTACGAAAAAAATATTGCAATGCATGGTCGCGCACGTAAAAACATTTAATTTTCAATCGATTCCGGATTTTTCCTCAATGTACAAAATACATTGAAAATCGATAACGAAAATCGACGAAAAAAAGTTCGCCAATGGCAAATTAGATTTTTGCAGAATTGACAAACCACCAAAGATTTAAAGGGACTTTTAAATAGGTGACAAAGTATGAAATGTGAGATACGAAAGCTGTCGAGTCTGTCTGGAATGTTCCATATAGATACACACATATAATATGAGAGAGATTTCGTGCACAGGCCGCCAAGGAGATAAATTGTTCCTCGGCAATATTGAAATATTGGAAAAGCATATTTCATTACTGCTCCTGCTGGTGAGGCTGTATACGAGTATGCAAATCCATACTCGTGCATAAATACACAAACACACATGCCCACGGATGTATGAAGATTGAAAATCGCAGATTTTTGATCAAATGTATTTGCGGCTAATATGGTTAACCATTATAATCGCCGTACTCGATGATTTGTAAAAATCGTGATTGTAGACGCATTTTTTGATACTCGGACTGTAAACGATAAATTTGCGAATGAATATTCGTTGGCAAAACATTTAATTGGTCACAGAGAGAATCAAAGTCGAGCTATTCGTTGGCTAAAGTTTATAACGGCATCGCGTACAAAGTCGCATCATTGTCGGTCACGAGATCGTTATTCTTCGCGGTTCAGAAACCAGGTCATTTCGCTTCCTTCTCATTATTCACGTTTGTACTCATGTCATTTCTCAACTTTTCTACCCAATGTTTTCGAGCGTTGGCAAATCGTTGAGCACCCCTTACTTGCATGCCAGGATCTATGAACTTGCAATCAGTTCATCGTTCGATTGTTCCGGATCCACTCGATGACGATGAATTCATAAAATATATATATTTTGTTTTCGATTCTAAAGACAATGAAAAATCATTAATCTCGGTCTCTCGGTCGTTTTGATGGCTTGAGAATCGTCGGTTGGTCGCGCGAGTCATTATTTCCCAGCGTGCAATCCTCCTACCCACAAATTATCGACAATTACCTGCACAACTGAGATTTTTAGGCAAGTGACGGGAATTTCTCGGGGGGTCTCGGTCCTCGATAAAAATTCAGAACACACTCTGACAAATGGAGTTTGTCAGGGGGTTGTTCGAAAGATAACGTTTTTTTTCACAATTCAGAGCTTACTTTAAATTGGCATGATTCCAAAGTCCGCGTCCTGACATTCTCAGTAGTCCAGTGTGGTGTTTGAATAGAGCAAACTACCTCGGAACAAGTAAAAAAAAAAGATTTGGAGGGAAGGAAAGAGAGTGAAGGATGAAAAGCTCGTTGCCATATCCACTCGGAATGATCCGAGAGCGGCGTTGCGCACTGTATATAGCGTTGCGAATTCACGATAGTGCTCAGGCCAAGTACAACAGCAACAGTCTATCGTCTCTTCTCCCTCCTATGACGTACAGCCTCGTAAAAAGCCAACGACCTTAGCGTAACACACTATTTTTGATCATTTTATCATATCAAGGAAAATATTGCTACAATAAATTGTTCATGTTGGCACGGATCGATGAAAATTCAACGTGTTAACGATCTTCAAGATTATGAAAAAATCTCGAGAAGTTTCATCGAGTCTATTTTCTTCTGTTATTATTACAAAAACATGCGAATTGCCTGCTGTTTGCCGCAAGTCCACAGCCGATTACTGTGCGAATGGATATCAATGCGAGTAACGGAGTAAAAAAAAATCGGAATCTTTAAACACTTTGAATAAGGTTTACAGAGTAATCCTCTTATGATAATCTAAATACTGCACTCTCGTGCGGTGCACGGACATAATCTTCAACCGCAAATACCGGTTAGGGAATGAGGAGGGGGGGGGGAAGGAGTCTTTTGTCGGTACGTCAATGGGCTACTGATGCAATGTGTGTGTGTGTTGGAGGCTTCAGGAATGGCGTACCGCATGAGTGGGTCAGAGGGGCAAGGGAAGTTGATCTGCTTGCGAAACGGGGTTTGCGGAAAGCCCGGTAATTACTTATTGAACGTCAGTCCTGGCGGCCGGTTCCTCCGGGATCGAGAACGTAGAAATTTCATAGGAGAAATAGAGGAATAGCAGGGGCAACAAAAAAACACTCGACGATATCTGACATTTTTGTTCTCGCGCGCTTCCGGAAGGCTCGAATTTAAGTGACGCGATCAAGAGCACAAAATGGAATTAATGAGATATGCCATATGAATAATCGACTCATCCTCGCTGCATTTCAATTTCGATGAGACATTGAGAAGTCGCAGTTTATACTCCATTATCTCGTGCATTTCACCGTTTGCCCAGATTTACGTCAATATTTAATCATGAGCTTCATCACTGAAAAGAAAATTTTGCCGAAAAAGATGAATATTTTGTTGTATACGTTCATAACTAAACGTTTTTTTGAAAAATCACATAAATTTTGTCATTACTGCAAGAAATATTCCAGAAAGTCTCTTCGAGAAGTAAATTTTTGTCATTCCAATCGTGAATTTTGCTGACTGTTTCGTTTGAAATAAAAAATATTGTCGAAATAACGACAATTTCGAAATTTCACCGTATTTAACAAAATATCGAGATTTTTTTGACAAAATTTCATTTCCAGTGCATCAAATGCTGTAAAAGGAGAATCTAGCAATTGTAACAAGTTCTTCGTCATTTGTAATTACGATATAAAGACATTTTTATTCCCATTCGCGCATATTTTGTTCATAAATTCATCAAAGTCTCGCCTTTCACGAGGAATAAAACTCTGACGCGTATTTGTTATTGTAAAGTAGCCTCGCCGAGTTCGCTCAGTCCGTTTTTCACTCTCGTACAGCTCCGATCTTTCGAATTCTCTGGGTCTTTCACGAAAGCAGCTTTTACCGAGGGCACACGAGCGTTGCTTCAACTTTTCCAACATCGTAAAGTTCTATTTCGGGACTTCCATTGAAGCCGCGACTGAGAATACGAGACCGAAAAGGTTGAGACACTGAAAAAGAGGTCTCCTTCGCGTCTCGAGCTTTTGCTACACTCACGCTACAACCTCTGACGAGTCTATATACGTTAACTTCGGTTTTGAATGTTCGTAAAGACGCTCAGATCTGATGGCGTCTCGCGCGATTCTCCTTTCGACGGTCAGCGTTGCACAACGGCCATAAATCACAAATATATACGACGGCACTTCACGATTACGACTTTGCCACGTCGACGATCCATCGCGATCTCGCTTTCACCGAATTGCAATGACGACGAGTATCTGCAAGCTCCGAAAATGAAACTTTGCATCCAGAGATTCAAAAAGCTCACATGCAATTTCCTTTAAAATCATTCTAGAAAAAAGAGGAAATCACGAAAGCTCTCAAAGCTGCGAAGTGTGTTTAGGGATTTCCGTTTCATACGAATCGAAAGTTGAAGAAAAAGATTTTCTCGGTTTAGTGCTGGAGCAAAATTTTTGAATCTTCTTGCATAATAGTTGGTTTAAAAAATCAGTACGTGTAGGGAGTCAAATTCTTTAGATCGTACGCACGGAGAGCAAAGATTACGTTCAAAGGGATGGAGAGGGAGAAGGAGGGAAGGAAAGTTGAGAGAAAAATTGGAGAAGGACGTTGAAAAAGCGAGCGTTGGTACGAGCCACGAGCGAGAGTTCCCTCCCGGGTATTGGTACAAAAAGTTTTCCAAAGTTTTCGGATTAAAAAGTTTGGAAGAATACGCGGGGAGAGCTAGTGCCGTGACCTTACTAATTAGCAACCGCAGTTTTTCCACAACGCACCTTTCTTCCACTTTCTCTCTTGTGCTCGGGCTTACTTCCTTATACTTTCTAGAATTTGCCAAGCAGGTTTATCCCGAGACGAAAGCACTAGATACGGCACATTGCTTTGGAAATTAGAGCGATGGCGACGCGCGGTGCATACAGTGCAGAGTGTGCAGCTTGCACACCTTTTCCTCGGCTGTGCCGATTTTGTTCCGCTATAAATTTTCAGAATACCTAAAGCAGCCGGCCACGGTAGAGCTGTAAAAAACAAAAGCATCACCGCACCACGAAAATGTTCTCTACGAGCAACGAGCGTCCACGGTTTTTCTCTTTCTCTCCCCCGTATGCGTTGGCGTTCAATGCATTTTTCTTCCTTTCCTTTTGCCTGCTGTTTCTTCCTTCCGATTGCATACCAGCAGACAGAAAACGCCTCTGGTCTGTCTGATTGCACGTTATAACTCTGTGCGAGTAACCCGACCGAACGCTCGCGTTGTTTTTTCCAGAAAAATCCTTTCACCCACGAGTCTACCTGGTATTTTAATTCTTCGAGCTTTTTTCTGCTTTCCCGGTTGACCACTTTGCTTTGACAATAGAAAGCGTGATTTTTAAAACAGGCCGCGCCAGTCGCTCTCGTCCGACGCAGTCTAGAGAAATTTTGTACATTTTGGAATAATTATTTGCACACAGACATGGACGTCGCGTGGGGAAGATGCAAAAAGATTCTTGCAATAACATTTTGCTGCACCGCAGCTCGCGGGAAACGAGACAAAGGCAACTCTCGATGTGTTTTTTATCTTGTCCGCACACTCTGCGAATTTAGCACTGTTCGTGCGTGGAAAATCACGCTTAACCGCAGCGTTAATGACTTACGAAGGAAGCGGAGAATTGGGGGAAGCGTGCGAGAGAGGAAAAGCAAACCAGGCGAACGCGTGTGCGAGGAAACAACCGAAGCGACTTTCCGGTACGCGAGCTCGAGCGTTTTGCCTTGGGGAAAAGTTGAACGCAGCACCAGATGTGAAGTATATTCGTGTCTGGGCGCGTGTCAGTGTGGGTGCGTACGAGCAAGAGGCAGCTGAGAGATATGCCTGGAATTTGTGAACGAGAAGCTTATATCGCGCGTTGCTGTCTCGTGTGCGGCACGCGCCGCAGCGACGAGTTTAGTTTATTCGCAAAAGAGACAAGACGACGCAGCTAGCACATACGGAGTAAAAGCAACGAATAAGAGCGCGAAAAGCATTGGGGGTGTAGGCAGAGGATTATGATAAAAAGAGAGCGAGGAAGAACGTGCGAGACACGCGCGGTATTTCGTGAGAAAGCTCATCGGCCGCGCGAGAGCGAGTGTATGCGTGAGACGGAACTCAAACGGGTTCACCAGCTCGTCGATTCATCGCGAAGCCAGTCATGTGGTTCTAATTTGCCCTCCATTATCTCGCCATAAATTTAAACGTGGCAAAAAATCCCAAGCGCTCGCACACCCCGCCGCATGCAATCTGCTCCCGTTTGGTTTTGCTTTACCCAGCGTAATTTCTATACACGTCCATAAGAATGAGAACGCGCGCGGCTATACACGAAGAAAGAAATTATCCGTCAACTTGTCAACCCGACAGCCTCGAGCTTATAGTGCATCCGTGGCATTCCAGGATGTGCCACTCTGCGACAATCCCTCCGGCCTGCGTGACCTGGGTCAGGGTTGCTTTAAGGACGTGTCATGAAACTGGATTTTCGTAATAAATTCACCCGCGACAGCGGCGTCTCAGACTCTCGCACTCGGCGTACAAAACTCGCGTCCTTTTCAACATTCAAACTCGTGCATGACATTTTTCTACTAGATCGCGACACTTCAGAAATATTCCAAAATGAACTAGATCGTTTAGCCCATTCGCATCAATCGAGGCTGCGAATAGATTTCATATCGATCACGCGCTCGTTGTCACCACAACGAGCGAAAAAAAAATTCAAATTAATAAATAAAAGTGATGTTGAACGAAGCCACGGGAAAATATAAATTTTCACTTTTCCAAGGAGCACTGATGGGTGCAGCGTGGAAAATGAGTAATTACTCAGACTCAAGTCTCCGGCTCTGGTCGCCTTCGTTCCCGAGTGGGAGAGAAAAATATATTTATTTTCCCGTCCCCACAGAGTCTGAAGCGCGTATAACGACTAGAGTGGTACTCGTAATTTTATGATCTAGTAATTCGCGAAATCATCCGCTGGTCAATTAAATTATTAAGTATATATAAGTGCAAGTGCAACGTCAGTGCAATGCACTCTCTCTCTATCTCGCACTCTCCCGTTTTCATTCGTTTATCCTACACTCCTGGAGCTCGTGTCGTTGCTGTAACGGAAGTGAGATTTCAATGTTGACTGACTTCTCCGTGGAAACTCCGGAAAGGAATATGGGGCTGACGACAATTATTTCCAGCAACTTTCAAGCTAAATCGCTAACACAAAACCTGATCAATTCCATCTCCCTTGCTGGAGACAAAAATACATTTTGTCTTGATTGCACAATTAATATTGAGGTAGTCACCGTTCGGCAACGTTTTTGGTCCGGAAGTTGAGTTTTTTTACTTGGAGTTGACAATATTTTCCGACTCGGTTCACATACGTAAAAATCGAAACTTTTTCCGAACTTTTTTCCACTTAGGAAATAAATATTTTCCGGTTGTATGTACAAACGATTCTCGCGAAGATTATTTCAAGAATATTGAGTGCGTCTGACTTTTTCACACGAATACTCTACACACAAATGACTTTCTTTTGCCATGGTTGAATTAATTGGCAGAGAAATTAAGGTAGATCCAGGACGAGGAGGATTTGGCCGAGTTTTCTTGTTTGAAAATGTGTTTCGAGTTTCGTTTCATTGAGTCAATTGAGTTACGGTCATCTCTGCATGGGTGTCCTTGTTAATTGTGTTTTTGTTTTGTTTTTCTCCTCTCGCCAGACCAAAGCAAGAGAAATTGTCGACCCCCGGGGCGAGACCCCACGGGGTGAAGGAAAAACGAAATTAACGGTAAGGAAGATAAACCATGCGTTCTCTCATTCTCTTTTTCTTTCTCTGTTTCATATAGTTAGAATTAGTTTTCCGGCTTTCTCGAGGGATTTTTAAAACAGGCGTGTGTCCCGCGTGTCTTCAAATGTATACAAATGCAATATACTTCGCTTACTCTAGCCGGATTGCAAGAAGACTAAGTGAAAGAGGAAATGAAAAATGTCCCACAAACAGCCAAGAATCTACGTGCACAGTGTACATTGAGTGAATGTTTATTTTTCAGGTACTTTGGTCAAGCGAAAAATCTTGGTCCACTATAAAATTTCATCTTTTCATAATAACGTAATAATTTGGTGGTTTTTTTTGTCTCCGTCGTGCTACATCCCAATTTTGGACCAACCGTCTCGTACAGGTCAAAGGGAAAGGGCAAAAATTTGAGTTGAGGCAAGTCTGGTTAAAAAAAGCGTTGATCATGTCGAGGCGGAGCGACTGTGGGTCAAATGAGTTACATCAAGGGCAGAGTGTGTCAACCGAGGCGAAAGTTACATCGCGTATAAAGGCTCGTAGCAAGGCTTCGACATCAGCACGCTTTTGTAGCACCGGATTAAAGATTTTACCGGGGTATGCTTTGCTCTCCTTTGTAATCTCATTCTACCAACGCGACACAAGCCCCGGAACACTTTTTCCCTGCTCCAAACGTGTCGAGGCGTTTTTTAGCGGAACATACGAGTCAAAACTGTGCGGAGTATTGGCAAACTTTCGATCACGTTCATCGTCAGTTAAGGGCAAGTTGAAAAGTATGCAACTTTTCTTTCAGCTTTTACGCCGCTCGACGTATTAAAATTTTCAAACTTTTCATAAACTACGTAATCGACTTTCGTTTATAGTTTATTCCGGATATAACGAGAGTGTTTGTTGTAAAACATTTCGAGCAGGAATTTGTTGACTTTTGTCGCTCGATTTCGCGTACCGACAAAGTGGATTTTTTTTTTTTTTTAGTTGAAGAAAACTGTTTTCTGTGTCGATTTTATTGTCGAATTTTTTGTTTTGAGAAACTCGATCGACGCTTGGGCACGAAAGGGCAAAGCTACATATAAAAATATCTCTAAAAATATGAAGTTTGTGTTACCGGATTGACAGCTGCGAACAAAAATCAACACCGAATGCTCATATCGTATTTTCCATGTTTTTGTTTTCCCAACTGGGGCTGAAGACCTCGGGTGCTCGAAAAGGACCGAAGTGAACACAGAAAGGAAAGGAAAATGCCTGTAAGAGTATTGAACAAGAAAATTTCAACACAATTCATTGAATTTTCGGTTAAATGCAACGTCATCCTTTTGGGATTCAATTTGAATCACGTGGTAACGTCGACATTACCATTTTTTGGTGAAAATCATTTTCAGATTGTATTCTCGTTTGTTGGACAAAAAAAGCGACCACATTTGGTTATGGGACTGAGGATAGCACAGTAGAGAGTTTGTTTTATCGACGAGTACGCCTGCGATATACTTTTTTACTCCAGGTAACGCCAGGAGCGGTGAAAAACTGATCGATACGAAATGGCCTCTGGCTGTGAGAGACGAGAAAGACAGAGCAGATTAAGCAGCGAGCTTGAAACACGGTGCGAACGTTGCTGCGTTGTTTCAACTGCTCCTTTCTTTATTTTTCTTGAACGATGACCAAACAATAGCGGAAAAAACAGCGTAATCGTATTAAGATATTGTTGAAGTTTATGAGAATAGTGTGCATACGATTTTAGCTGATTCGTGGGGTTCGAGGGATATTTATAAAAGGCTGTGGCTACTCGTCCGGATATTACTGGATAAAGCGTGCCCGGACGAACATTATTCATCCGACTACCCGGACGACTGCATTTATAAAAAGCTGCTCGGGGGTTTTTTCAATGATTCGAAAATTGAAAAACTCTTTCACAAAGTATTTCTGGGTTCGGAGCAAAAATCTAGAAATAAAAGCGGAATATTAATAATTACAAACGAGTGCATTTGGAAGTTACATACGAAGCTACAATTTCGAGAGACAGAAGGACGTAAATTGAACTCGTTCACGTTTGTGGCGTGAAACGTCAATATTTCTGCACCATGACGTCACGCTGCATACTCTAAACGAGACTTCCCCTTATTTTTGTGTGCTCGCGTTTTTTCACAGCGAAGGCTCGGCTGTTTTGGGGTCAAGCATCGAGTGCATTTGTTCGTTTCGAATAAATTTTCCTGCATCACGAAATGTTTAATGAAGAACCAGACACAATTGGCGACTTTTTTGGTACGTTTATTTGGCTGTGATTAAATACAACGAATCAAATGACATTTGGATTCAATTATATGAGAATTAACCTCCATAGAGCGGATGCAACGTGATTGTATATACAAGGACGTTCGCTAATCTTCTCGACGCCTGTAAATGAGCGAGTGACTGTATCGTAAGCGAAACACGTTCGGATTGGAACGTACAGCGGGACCGACTCTAATTATCTCCAGACACGAAGTGGCATGCATTTGAGCCTTCCATCCGCGGTGCCGTGTGTCCCGATGTAGGTTAAATGCCAATGACGTCGTCAGGTTCATCCCCCTCCCCCGCTCTGTCTAGCTCATCCTCAAACATCAACTTTTTACCACACGGTTTTGGAAAATGCACAAAAGATGTTTACATTTTGAAAATGGCGGGGAATCTTATTCACCGCGATCGCCGAGTTCCTTGCTCAACGTCCCGACGCGATTCGATCGTTTTCATTGTCACTAGACTTTGTATTTGAAAGACAAAAGTGAATGATGCAGCTGCTGGAGTTTTTCGTATAATTTGCAACAATTTGGAAAATTGTTTTTCATTTCATTATTTTTCTGATGCGATATTCAAAAATGATTGAAGATTTTGAGTTTGGAAAGGTGTGTAGAAAATGTTTGGTCCTGTATGAAAAAGCGTGGATGTTCGTTTCTTGGTTTCCATTGGTTCTGTGATTTTGTATTGAAATAAACTCTTTCCGGCCACTTTTGGAACATTCGTAAGCGTGACAATGGGTATGAATAATGGGATCGTAATAAATCCAACTAAAATGAAATTTTATTGAATATGACGTGGGAAATTCATTACAATCCATTGTAAAATGTAAAAAGAAAGAATAACGAAACAAATCAATTTCGAGTGGACGTTCATTCGTGCTGCATGGGTGATGGATTATATGAGAGAATCCTCGTGGAATCAAATCGCAGATAGATTCTTGTCTGACCAGTGTCGGACGTTTTCACTGGCGCCGCGCTCTGACGTTCGATCTAACTGGAATTGCCCGGGAAACGAACCTCGTCCCAATTTCGTTGGCCATCGTTCCTCGCTTCGTCAGAACTTTTTGCCTGCTCCGACCATTTTTTTTCTCTTTATTTTTTTTCCCGAGAACACGAGCTCCCTCTCCCTGGCTCCGCACAACGCGATGAGGTGTGATTCGAAAAAAATAGTCTATGAGTCGACGCTTTCTCATTCGAGAGTTCCGTCTCGAATTACCAGTCCGACACGAGGCACTCTTGCTGCTCATCCTTCTCGCTCTATACACTTTTTCACTCATTCACGCTCTTTTCCTGCTGTCACCATGCTCCAGTCTCCCATTCTATTTCCCTTGATGGCTTGCCAAGCACTTACCCTTCTTCCCTTGAGAGCTTCATATACACATGCAAATTTTTGTGCATAATAAATATTTTACAACGTTGTGGACGAACACGAGCCTGCCCTGACTTTCGGATGTCTTGCGGGCACTGGAAAATCGTATAAGCTCGTTGGTCAATTGTTAGTGTCACGGCTCATCGTGCAATCCTCGTGATATTTAAAAAAAATTTTATGGGTCATTTTGTACTCTTGCCCACACGGAGAAAACGAAGTCGAAAATTATTGAGAAATATACTAGGAATCCAGTTACTTATTGTTAAAAATTATAGTATTTTGAGGACAGTTCGGAAATTACAGCAATATCTTCAGTGCGACGAATCGTTCTAAACAGCATAGTAAAACGTCATCATCAGATTAAAACCGATTTTACAATTGAGCATAGCAATTAAAGAAAATCGCAATGGTCATGGTAAACAAAACAATACGTGTGTTAAAATTTCACACATGTTCGATATATATTCATATTGGGATAATAGAATTTTACTATGTCGACGTTTAAAATTTGGGATATTCTCACTCAAAACTGAATTCTTGTCTGACATAGTAAATTGTTCATAAAACCAAGCCCGAAATTGATTATCGCGCGCATTACTGTTTCTTATTCATATAGAACTGTTTATAATTCATGCTAAGAAAAATCGTAAGTGTCAAAAAATACTATGCTGTTTTGCAATTGGCGCTACGATTCTTTTGCTTCTTAACCTTCGTATAGGACATTTCCCCAAAACATTTTATTTCTTACTAGACAAAACGAATCCGTTTTCTCCGTGCATGATATTGAGTACAAAAATCACTAAATGAATGCAAAGTCTACGAACAACGATTTTTTCTTGCAGGTGTGATGATCGTTTTGCTCGACTTATTGGCCACTCGGTTTTCTGCGTTTCTAATCGGAAATATTTGGATATTATTTTCTATAATAATTGTAAAATTCATTTTTTTTTCGAATATTTGCCAAAGGGTGAGATTCTTTCTACACATTTTTGGTGCGATACGATGTTCTCGGCCGATATCCAAGTGAATGGATGGTCAGTACAAAATATTATGAAAGCAGCAGAATTCTTGAAGAGAGTTTTCTCGTAGTCCTCTGGTGTCACGAGGTATTCGAGGATGGTCACGAGCAAGCTCGATTTATTTTCATGCGTGGGCTGTCTGGTTGCTACCCTCATGTTTTTCCCCTAGTGGAACGTGTTAACTCGATAAAAAAACATGAGCGAGGCACGAGTATCATAACGTGGACACACCGCGCGCGGTAATATAATCTTGCACGTCCATCGTCCCTGGAGTGCGTTAGGCGATCGTGGAGGAACGCGGGCGCGCTCGTTATGATTGTATGCATGTAGAAATGGCGTGGGTGCAATGTAATATGCAATTTGATGTTCGTCCGGCGAGGAGTGTGCGCGTAAACTGAAAAAGACCCAGAAGTGCTAAAAGAATAGGTTTTGCTTTTTTGTAAAAATAAGAGAAGCAAAAAATCATGTTTAAGAGAACATCGAACGGTTACAAAGAGCGGAGCAGTTGATTCGAGTGTGCGAAAGCATGCAAGAGCGTTAATTCTCTTGTGCACGGCCAAGTGACAGATTAATTATGTGTTCGAGAGCAGAACGCGACGTTAATTCAAGTGCAAAGTGTCGGTCACCGCCAGCACACGTAAACACATGCCTTTAAAGCTTCGTCACAGCTAATAGACGACCGCTTGAGCAGGCTCGTATTACACACAGGAAACACACAAAAGCCTTCGGTTTTAGAGACTCGATCGGCTTGCGCCAACAACCAGCAGAGCGCCCACAACTTGCTCCCGTCTCACGTGATGACCGCTACTATGCAGACGCATACCCAAAGCTCCCGAAGATTGAGCTCGTCTCGGTCAAAAGAGAGTTCAACGAGAATTCCTCATTCTCTTCTCGTCTCAAGCGAGACACGCTGCTGTGCTTTTCGCATCGACTGCTAATACAAGCGTTTATGGGATACAAAATTGTTTCACAGCCAAAACATTTTACACACTTACAAAACAAATTACGCGAAGGTTCTTAATTAGGTTCGTTTCATTTGTGAAGAATCATCAAATAACTGAATTAGCATCCGAACCGAAGTCACAAGTGGAGTCATAATTGAGCACAATTTTGAAAAATTCACATCTCCGGTAAAATTTAACGAAAACGTTTCAACGTGAGCTCATTCGCTCCGTTTTTTTATACGGGATCGCGTGAACTCGAGGCAATTGTGCTTGGAGCCAAAAAATTAGTCAAAAATGCAGTAAAACGATAAAAACATAAAAATAAAAAAATTCATTGAGTTAAGTAGCAATTAAGTAGTTAATTGTGTTCGAAATTTTTCAACGGTCTACTCTATTCTCCGCCATTCGTGACGCATACACTGAACAAAAAAATTTTGGTGATCCAAGAATGCCACGGTTGAATACGTTCAAATAAATATTTTGTTGGTTAAAAAATAATTCAGTTCATAGATTAAATCAAGCGTGTTTTGCTTGATTCAATCTATCAACTAATCAGTACAACTAAATTATTTTTAACCCAAACAAAATATTTATTTGAACGTATTCAACCGTGCCATTTGTTGAATGAACAAAATTTGGTTAACTCACCAAACTTTTTTTTCAGTGTATTTTCTGGGTACAAGATTATTGGCAAGAAGATGAATTCAAGTGCCATCAACGGCGACGCAGCGTCTGTGGAAACGCTAGCATAGTAACAAATAGTTTGCTAAATTATTTGAAGGAATCGAATAAACTTTTCGTGTGAATGGAATATTGTTAGCCCCAGCAAACACGTATAGAAGATTCTGGTGAGAGTATATCGCAGTGTGTCGAAGCTCGAGTAATTAACTGGGCACGAGCGTGTTGCAGTGTATGGAAGGAGACGCGGTGGATATGTGAGCTTGTGGGCTTTCTGGTGTATAACAGGATCGCAGTGAGAGGATAGCGTTGGTGTGTATATTTCTCTGGCCTCAGGGGTCAGGTGGGATCTGAGTTGTCCACCTGATTGACTAGCTTGCTCGAACACAGTTGCTCTTATTGACGGTGAGTACGAACACGCGAGCTTTGTTCGTTAAGGGAGCAGTCTCGTCTCCGGGGAAAACACGACGACAGCGGGTCTTATTTTTTTCTGTAGATAAGCTGCAGCACAGAAATCCTCTGACCACGTAAATGTTTTTTCAACAATGTTGATAAGACAAGAGAATGCGCGGAGACATGTACGAGCTGCAAGTAGGAAAGAAAAACGAGTTTGAACGGTTAACCTCGTAATGCTCATTATATGAGAAAACACAAACGACGCAACTTAAACTTTAGCGACAAAGCAACGACAACTTTTACCGTTAATTTAATCCCGAATGATTCACTTGGAGGTCTCGGACTAATATTTCGTTTGCTCATTTCGGCCTTTATCTCATTCTTTCGACTTTCTTCATATACAGACAACATCTAGTCTATATCTGGCGCATTGGTACTCGCTAAAGTCACGACTGAGCCGACAGGGCTGTACGTTCTCATTGGAAGTTTGCGATAAAAGCCAGATGGAAGGGGCACAGAGTGAGAAACTCGCTGCTCTCGTTAAGCCCGGATTAAAGGAACATTGAAATTTAGCATGACAGAAAGAGCGAGAGAGAGATAAGCTTTAAGTTTCCATTGAAACGAGAGCTTGAACTCTGAAACATAATGCCGAGATCCTTTAATAACGCTCCATCTGCCTCTCTTTCTTTCTCTTGTTTGCTTGCTGTTACAGCGCTGCGATTTTGTATTCGCGACTCTATCCCCGTGACTGGAACACGATCCGGTGAAGCGCGTACCTGATTGTCCTTCTTTCTCGTCAAAGGATCATCCTCGAATCAAACGCGAGAATTTACTGACGGTTTTGTCTCCTGTGTAAAATCCACTGTTATTTTTCCCTCAGCCCTCCTTCGCCTCCTTCTTCTCTTTTCTGATTCCATTACGCCATCTTTAATTGGCATTCGACGTACCTGTCGTCGTTATTGTGAGGAAAAACCTTTTTTTATACACTCGGGAACATGAAATTATTCCATTTATTTCTTTTGACAAAGCACCTCTCAGACATCACTTGAACAATGTGATCCAAGCATGTTTATCACTATAATCCCTGACATGTTGAAGCTTGGCGAAACGTCACGAAATTTGATGCTTTTCGCGTTTGGAATATCCTCCCCAAACATAAACGGTGACCCGACTTCGTTTCTTGTTTTTTTTTCCTTCTCATTTACAGAAATTCGAAAAAAATACTCAAAAAAAAAGTTGAATAATAATTCCAAAAAAATTCAACGCGATTCAGGATCGAAATACACAACTTTTTTCATTCCTAACATTTTCTCTTAAACCCTATAGTTCTCGGGTTATTTAGAAGTTTTCAAAATTGATTGATTTTGGGAAAAAATCAGATAACTTATCGAAAAAAAATCGCAAAAATTTTTCTAAAAAACGAAGATGGAGCTATCTCATCCAGTTTCAAGTTTGTCATCATTAAAAGAAAAAAAATTTTTAATCCTGAAGCTGTGCGTCTGATTTGCCATGGTCAAAAAAAGCCTGAAAACAGTCACGAACCAAAGTCTGTACTGGGTCGACAAAAAATCATAAAAAATATTTGAACAGAGCAAACTGAAGCTTGATTCGTCCCCTTCAAAATGCTGCTTCGAAAATTGGAAAATCTTTTTTTTTTTGCCAGAGTTATCTAACTTTTTGTGCAGCAAGAAATATTGGGTAGTGTATCTAAACTTTTGAGCGGCAGTGTATTTCGATCGACATCAGGGAAAGCAGGAGAGACTGAAGGAAAGATTGAAGAGATTAGAGAAATGAGAGGAGGTTTGATCGCTGTTTGCCTGGTCGCGAAGACAAGACGGCGTGGCATCTTCCATGCCAGAGGCCTAGGGGAGGAGTGCAGCGAAAGGGAGAGTCGAGTAATTGTAGTAAATGCTTTTATACGAGCCTCAGGGTTGAGGTTTTAACGGTCATACATGCGTGAATGTCAGGAGGTACGTCGCACCCTAAAAGGTCATGGGAGGGAGGCGAAAAAATGGGCAAAAATGTCAAGAAAAACTCGTAACACTTGCACGTGCCGCCCTTCATATTTTCCGAAGAGTTGGGTCGCCCGTGTTGGTGCGTACAACAGCCGCGGGAAATAGAGGAGAGAGTGCGAAATGCGGGGAGAAAGAGATAGTTCGTCCTTCGTCGCCTGCTCGTCGTCGTTGTACGCGTCTTCGTTTTCGTCAACGTCGTCGACGCGACTACGGTGCTGGGCAACTTTCCTTCGTTTGGTGTTCTATGAATATTGCAAAGCCAACTCGGCTGCTCGGTCACGATGTATATACGAACGAGGAGGATAAAATCGCGACTAAATCCCCTATAGCTATACGTAACCTGTTTTCACCTCCTTTTTACCTCCTCCAACCTTTGGTCGTGTCGGATACGCGTTTCTGTAGCCTAAAGATACTTCAGCAGCGAATTGTTCCATACGAACAAGCCCACACACGTCTTGTTTTTCTCTTTTTTGCTTAGACACAAAATAACAGTAAAAACACGTTTTCTGGCTCGATTAAGGCATGAAAAATATAACACGCTCGCGTTGTTTCGCACTCATCTCATATTTACACGGAGAAAACGAAGTCGAAAATTATTAAGAAATAATTCAGTTACTTATTGCTGAAAATTATAGTATTTTATGGAAATTTCGAAAATTACAGCAATATCTCGAGTGGCAGTGCGACAAATCGTTCTAAACAGCACAGTAAACCGTGATCATCAGATTAAAACCGATTTTACAATTTAGCATAGCAATTGAAGAAAATCGCAATGGTCATGGTAAACAAAACAATACGTGTGATAAAATTTCACACATCTTCGATATATATTCACATTGGGAAATAGAATTTTACTATTTCGACGTTTGGAATTGGAGATATTCCTACTCATAACTGAATTCTTATCTGACATAGTAAATTGTTGATGAAAACAAACCTGAAATTCATTATCGCGCGCATCACTGTTTCTCATTCATATAGAACTGTTTATAATTCATGCTAAGAAAAATTGTAAGTGTTAAAAAATACTATGCAGTTTTGCAATTGGTGCAACGATTTTTTTGCTTCTTAACCTTCGTACAGGACATTTTCCCAAAACATTTCATTTCTTACTAAACAAACCTGAAACGATGTTTTTTTTCTCAGTTGTTTATTCTAAAATCAAGTATTTTGGATAATTGCGACGGAAGAAATACGAGAATGAATGTGAAATATAATCCAATATTGTTTATCTGTTACAGGTAAGAAAAATATTCACTAATCAGGCCGAGGATCATGCTCCGAGCGATTTATGAAGGAGAGACACGCAGGTTCGAGCAAGCAGTTGATATTCCAAGCAGAAAATCTTCGAGCAAGTACAGAGCCCCTGCTGTTTCGTACAACCTTTATTTTTCGTTGGTCGTTTTTCGCCAACGTGCACTTCGGAGACAAGGCGGAGGGTTGTCGAAAAGTATAAAAAAAAAAAAGGAGAAGGAGAAGGCTGTGGAGAAAGTTTTTTAACCTTTGGATATACGGGCCACGGGCGGATGCCCGGTAACCCACGTAAATTTTTAAAACGTCGCCCGCGGCTAAAAAGTACGTTCTTCTTGAGCTCTCCGGTGCTTTCTAAGGGTGGGCAGGAGGGAAGAGGGTGCGAGCACGTGTCCTGGGGCCTCATTGGCCGTTGCGGTCCCTGTCGCGCGTACCGCCACGCTATCTAATTTCTACTCACCTCCAATTACTCCCTCAATTACTCGCGAGCTTGAATGCACCGAGTCTCCACGCAGTGCTGCTTCTCTCAATTTACACAAAAAGATGTACGTGTATGAATTTAGCGAGAGCAGTGTGTGTCGGAGCGGGGGAGGCACGTGAGAACAAATTGTTACTAACCGCGCGCGCGGCTCGACCGTTCGCGAGAGTTTCTTATTTTAACCAAGAGAAAAAGACGTCCCTGAAGGCACTGCGCGTCCTAATAGTTGCTCCAGTTTTTGTGTGAGCGAACAGCCTTTGCGACACAGCTTGGTAACCGCATCTGCACCCCCAGGCCAACCGAGACACACTTGCCGGGGCGTGGACTTGATTCACTTACCGTTACACAACTCGCCAGGAAGATGCTCGAAAGCTGGACTGGAAAGAGACAAAATTGCGTGTAGGAAGAGCCGCCGTAACGAAACATAAGGAGCGCGCGCGCGACTAATGCCACTATGAGCCGAGTGGAGCAGTAACGCAAGGGAAAAAGACTGAGAAAAGGAAGCCTCGTGATATGGCAACGCGGTCAGCCGAGCGGAGGCTACAAAACTGTCGCACATTTTGTTCCAGTCCTCGGCGAGGAGCCGCCGATATAGCTACACGCGGGACAAGGAAGTAGTTGGGTTTTATAACCCGAGCAATAATCGTTTCAGTAGAAACGGAAAGGGGAGAGAGTCGCGAATGAAAAGGAGAGCGCGACGCGGAGTCTATGACGATTCTAGAATGTCTGAATCTTAGGGTGAACGCCGCGCGGCGCGATCCTCTTAGACTTACGTCGTGCAGAGCAATTGGCCCGAGCTCTCGTTGCTATTTCTTTCTCGCATACATGTATGTGTGTAATTGCATGTACACGTGTGTACATAAAACTAGACGCGGCGATAGGGCGAGGAGCGTACGAGTACAATGGACGTTACAATGCCGCCGACATTGAGCTTTTGTTCCATCCGCGAGCCTGGAATTTGTGGAACGTAAGAAAATAATAAAAACCAACGGACGAAACGTTGGAACGTCCGTTCTTCGTGTACGCGAGCTCCCCGTTCTGTAGCTTTCCCGTGTGTATACACGATCGTCGTGCGCATGTATGAAACAAAATTTGCTGTTTTTTTGCCACGTATGAGCAAAGGAATGTGCTGCTCGCCATGGTAGCTTTCGGGGATGAAAAGAACTAGCGCCAACGCATGAGCCACGCGGGAGAGAAAAAACCGTTAGAGGCAAATGGGTATGAACATTTTTATCCCCTTTTGCTGGGAGCTGGAACTCCGTTCTATCAAGGTTTACACAAGGAAGGTTAATTTTCTGCATGAAAAAATGATAAAGGAGTTTCTTAATAATGCTCACGAGATCAAAGCTCCGTTGTACACTGCTCCCGGGTCAATCGCCAAAGCGCTATGCGCCAGAAACTCACAATCGACAACCAACTTGAACAATAAATTTCATGTCGACGACACTCTTGTAATTTCTTTTCGTTCCTTTTATTCATTACAATGGTTCTTGTAATTGACTCGTGAAAACTCGAGTGATGACAAAAATTCTAAATAAATATTCAAAGTTTCGTAATAAATTGACATATTCAGTTTATTTTTTATTATCGCCGCGCAACGTTCCTTTGATCGTGTTGATTTCGAGCTTTACACGTAGAATCATGTCGTATTCGCTGCAACAAACATTCGTCTCATCATTGACAACATTGCCAATTAATTTAATGTGAGTAACACGAATGCCCTACAGTGTCTGTCTATTAGCGCGAGGATACGTTGGAGCAGCTTCGGGAATTTGTGGATGTGACAGCTGAACATGGGGAGGGTTTGTGTACGAGGAATTCTGTGCAAATGAGGCTCGTAGATATCCATTTGAAAGTCATTCTGCTGGATCTCTTTGGCAGACTCGATAAAGTGATTAGTCCAGGATTGAAGAAAATTTGTAAAGCTGCTGTTGGAATTGGGCCATTTGTTTACCACCGCAGCAGTGGTCGTGGGGCGCGCGTCCACTGAAAGTCCTCGCGTGATTGTTGGGACCACGTCGATCTTTGGACGAGTTGCAATCCTTTTCGACGCGTAGGTCGCGATTTATACATGCTCACTTATGCCACCGCAGTCAGCACTGGTATTTGTAACTGTTTTGGTTGCCTCGGGAGAGAATCATCCCCTTCAAACCCTCGCGGGAGTTGTTTAAAGCGCGCCGCAAGGGGAAAGAGACAAAATGAAAGGGCATGCTGCGGAGGGAGCAAAAGAGAGAGAAAAGTGGGCGTCTCGTCGAATGCCTATCATAATAAACGACTGCGAGCCGACGGTTGCGGTGGTTGTGTACGTGTTAGCCGGAAAACCAGTAACAGAGGACGCGCCGAATGCGCGACGTCGCACCCGTCACCGGTTTATACGGGTACAATAGTCCTTCGATCTATTATATATACGAAACGTGTAACGTTCATCCTCTCTTCCAACATTTCCAGGCCGAATAATATTCTCTATAGTATAATACGACATTTCTGTCCCTCGTGTAGCGGCTTCCACATTTACGCGAGATCCATGAAAGTGACACGTCAGGCGGCGTAGATCGCGTACAGCGAGAAAAACATTGAATTTACTAAAGAAGTCTGAAATTATGTCCATCACACTCTTTGTTGTTCGATCTTCTCGCAAAATTACATGCTACAATTTTGTTCTTTTTTCCCTCACGCGCGGCTCATTGTTTCGTTCGATTCGTCTGAGGCGTTCGGCATTTTTGTCCTCGATGCACATGCTGTGAAAACTCATTTTCACCCCAACTGTGGAAATGCAAATAAAACCAAATAGATCAGTCTTTCCTTCTCGTTTTTCTTCAGTCATTCCGTCCATAGGTCCAAAGGAAGTTACGCAGCTACCGAGCTAGTCATAAAAAGATTTGACTAAATTTGACTTTAGTAGTGATCGATCTTCCAATGTCACATTTCGTTGACTTGCTATTATATCTGTCAAATTTCAAATTTCGCGGACATATAACCTCGAATACGTGCCGTTGCGATATTTTAGGGAGAGCCGAAAAATAAAGTCCACTGCAAGTGCTTTTTATAGTTTTTATCATTCCCGTTACAAGTCACCTTTGAACGTTTTTAGGCGTGGTAAATGATTATGAAGATTTAATCTCTCTGATGTTTAATTTTCATTTCAATCTATCCATCAATTGCAGAGATATGAAGAATAATGTGCAGCCTATTCCGCGACTTGCCATAAGAGGCCATGTTAGATTGGTTGTCAAGGCTTGTCAAAAATTTACAAATATCTCGCGTAAAAACCGACCTCAGCTCACAAAAATTGGTACGAGTAATTTTTACATCATTATCTAACTTTCTGCCAACTTTGCGATTTTTCTGTCCATTAATTCTATTTTCTGCGTAACTTCCTTAAAAAAAAGTCCCTCCACTCTTCGTTTATTGAGTTGTTGTTGGAGAACACGTCTTTGGAAGTAACATCACTTCCGGTTAAACTCGATCGTTTCCAGAGCATAGTTCACTCTGGACCGTGTCCGAAACGACGATTGAACACATACATATGTATAAAGGCTCCGAAATAGGGAGAACAGGGCAATAAGACCCGAGGATTCTGAGGTCAAAGGTGCGGTCCACGCGGCAAACCCTTCAGACTTTCCTGCTGTCGCACAGTTTCTTCGGCAATAGCGGCCCTGCGCGCTGGACATTTCACGGTTGTGAACTACGGATAGTGTGCGCTCTCGTTTCGTCCAGTACGTCTCGGAGAAAATGGTAAGAAATGGTAATGGCGAAGTAACGGTCTTTCTACACACCGCGCCGACTTGCCGGCCCTCCTAATGGGCCATCTTGGCGTAACACTGCGCGGCATATCCTGCTCTACGTCTGTTTGCTCTGGAATATTTCCTCCCTCTCTATTTCACCTCCTGTATTTCGTTTTGGTAGCTTTTGCTAAAAATGGGAGAAAAAAAGGTCGAGCGTGTGTATATAGCGGCATTCGGGGACAGACATTGCCGGAAAATCCAGCAGCCCTGGGAAGGACTCTCATTTGAAATGTCTGGCACATAGAAACTTGGCTTTATATTGGATGACAGAACGGTTTCTCACACCTTTCGCATGAGTCGTCGCAAACTTCTGGAGAAAGAGAAAATAAGTCAAAAAAAAAAAATGAAAAGCTGCGAAGATTGTGATACGTAAAAAACATATTCCACAGGGGCTCGAGATCCTTCTCTGACTGCGTTCGTTCATGAATAAATCTTTAGCAACATCTTTTTCAGAATCTTCCTTCGGCCTGGATGACCGACATGTATCTCTCTTTTTCTCTCTCTCTCCCTCCTCCCCCCGCTGCCGTATATATACATGTATATATTTATATTCAACACGCAAAGGCATCACGCGAAAAGTCTCGTTGAGAAATATGGAAATCCTCTCGTAGCATCAACTTCCCAGAGTGCATTTCTGCATGCACTCAAAAATATTACCGTCTTTTCCATCACTAATGGCTCATGTTCTCTTCTGTGTCGCTCTCGCTCTCTCTCTCTCTCTCCGTCTCTTTTCTCTTTCACCGAAATTAACGCCGTTATTTCTTTGTCACACGTTCCTCGCATCCGAAACAAAACTGCAGACAAATTTCACACAGTTCCGCTATGGAATATGAATTTTTATGATTGATGCCCTCGACGCCTTTCCTACAATTTTAAAAAATTCGTCAGACAAAACGACTCGAGCGAATGTGCGACCTTAGAAACAGTATCGAGTCTCTGTAAATCCGAAATAATCAATTAAATCGACGCGATGTACTTAGAAAACAGTTGAGTAAAAATTGGCGATGTAATTTGGTAATTGAGCAGGGCAAGATAATGTACGATTCTCTGTGTCACCAGAACGGTAAAGTGGGTGTTGCGAGATGGGAGAACGATGCAAAACCTGTGGGTCTGATAATAGCAACGGCACGCATGATCACGCTTGTCGTATTGCCTCGCAGTCCTGCTTGCATTAACTTGCTACAGTGAGATATACGACGGAATGTTAATGTTGCAACGTATACTTGTATATACACTCCAGTGCGTTCAGTCTGTTGCCCTGCTCTGCATTTCTATGTATCTATACATATTTATCTATACGTATATATAAACATATACAATCCGTAATGCGTATTTCCCTGCGCTACTGCAGTGACACATATATCTCGAGGGGCATTTGCGTGCTCGCCTCTCTGGCGAGAAAGGGTGATACGTACGTTTCATACATGGGCGTTAATTCAAGCTAACTGGCATCACAAGACACGTCGTGGGGTTGTAACGAAATGTCCACCGCGTTAACGATCGCCTCGCACTGCTAATACTTCATTGTTTCGGCTTGTTATCTCGGGACTAGAATTTTCTCATACAAGCAGAGTCTTTTCTAGCCCAATTTGACTTTCGGCTGGAAAAAGTCTGCGTCTCATAATCCTCGTACGAGTTTCCGGACTACCAAAATCTGAAATTCCGTAAAGAAATTTACTCGATTTTTCTAAAATGTTTTCTTTATTTTCTTTCCCAAAACGCGATCGCATTCCTGCTGATACGATTCCGTTGGAATTTTGGCAAACAAGTGAAATTCTCTTGAAATATTTTCAAGCCAATGACGTGTACTCGCGAGAGCAAATCATTGGAGAAACGAGAGACTGTCGAGATTCTGAGCAGGAGAAAAATACGTCGATCGAAATTTCAAACGGGTCGAGATTCTCGCGCGGAAGTTACCGAACGACGGCGGATAAATTTCCCCAACAGGAGATTAACCGATGAAACCCGAACAAGCAGGGCTTTTTGCCGGTGATGCTGCTTCTCCAACGACCCCAACTCTCTACTGACTCTACGCCGCGTTCACGACCTCCTCCGTTATATTACCGGATAAGTTCGCGTCGCGTCGCAGCCACCCACGACCTATATGTATATTTATCAACCATACACACACACCCACACGTATACAGATAGTCAAGATATACAGATCGTACAATCTTGATGTAAGTCAGCGCTTCGCCATGTGGAAGGATAACGAGTTTCTATGAGGGTAGTACGTTCTCTTTAAAAATACATTTTTCCGTCGAACCGTAATACGAAGTGATACACTGTAGCAGAGGGATCTACATAAGGGATGCACTCTCGTATAACGAGTTCGTGGCTTTGTTCGGTATTAAAAGAGTCTACGCGTTTCCAATTTTTTTCTTATTTCGTTGGCTTTCATGGGCTTGCGGTTTATTCGGTCGGTAATAGAACTTCTTGAATGTCGAACTTCAGCTTCTTTTTAACGACTAATCGATATGTACTCGGGCATTAAATTCAAATAAAGACGTTCAGCTCCTCCGCGATGAAAATGAATCAATGAAAAATCAGATTGTTCCGTCGTTACAGAGACACTAAGTCCGCGCTTGATTTTCCACGAGATTTGACTGATCGAAACAAATCAACGCGCGAGGTCCTTTTTGGTTCACGTCCAATATTGTTACGATCGCTGGAACCCATGCAAGGGAAGATTCGAGAGAAAATAAAACGAATGTGGACCGAGTAATCCCGTTTACACGTGGAAATGTGATCGATGCTTTTTTTTCCTTCACTCATGTTCGATAACGAAGTGAGAGAGTTCAAGTGGGTTTTTCATAATGGTGAAGATACGTTTCGTATGATACCAATGGCGCGCGAAAAATTGAAACTACCTGCTGGAGGCTACAAACGCGAATGGGAAGTGAAATATTGTCATTGGTGTGTGTGAAATCATTAATGCGGAATTGAGTGACATCGTGCGGGGCTCGACATGATTTCCGCGAGTGTTTCTGGATGAATGCGATTTTTTCACTCAATTTTGCACCAATTAGGGCTTCCGGCAATGAGATAATCTCCGTTTTATTTCCGCGTGTGTTTCTCGTCACTGACAACCCACACGATTTAACGTGGGCCATTCAGATTCGGCGTTTCGCTCATACCAACGAAAAAAAAACAAAAACGAAACGGTGAAATTGATACTTGAAACATCCTGGATCTGGTGCCGGACGCATCGTCATAACGGAAATGACAGCTTACGATCCGCAGCACAATAGGCACGACGATATCCTGCGGATATTTCTAGCGACATTTGTTTATTGTTCTTCATGCTGTCTCGCTTGGGTTCTTCACACGTTGTAGGTCAACAGAACTCCGGAAAGGAAGAATCTGCACTCCATCCTGAAATAAAGTGTCAACACCGAATGACTTGTATTTCCCGCGTATTCACCAAGTTGGACTTCATCTCAGTTACCCTCGCAGCAGGTTACAAGTTCGTGTCACAAACCAAACGAAATTTCCAACCGTTACACAACAGCGATCTGCTGAACTAGATAGAATGACCAAGATATAAACAAAACGTTGTTGATGAAAAGTGTTTGATGAGACACTGCAGACCGTCGACGCAGGACCTTCTTTTATCCTGTAAAGTCTCTTACGAACAAGTGAAAATTCTCGAAAGGCTCTTCAAGAGCCTAAAACCCATGGATATGCCCGCTAGAAGTTCATGAAGGGTGGTAAAAAAAAGACACTGAAGAGAGCAAAAGGCGTGCGATGAAGAGCAACAAGAGGGATAACCCGCACCCTTTAATATACGGAGAAGGGGTTGCGCGCGGTCTTTTTGCTCTTCGCGCGCGGTGCCAAGAGCGTTGGGGAAAATGACACTCGAAGCTGGGAGGTGAGGGACCAAGTGAACGGCTGCTGAACCAAGGGTCAGGAATACAAGACAGCAGAGAGAGAGAGAGAGGGAGGGAGAAGAGAAATAGGGAAACCAAGAAACACCCCTTAATTGTAACAAACGACCGCTTTTATCCGTCGTGTCGAGTCTCGCTCGTTTTCCGTAGAAAACATTGCAACGAAGGGTGTCGGGCGAAGAGGTTTCCAGGGCTCGACAAACGCGGATGAATTCAGGAAGCCAAGTGGTAGCTCGCGAAGCGTCTGCTCGGGCAACTTGTCGCTAAGCATCCTTGGCAAAAGAATGGCCGTGTGCAGTATATGGGCCATGAATTTATATTAAAAAGTTTAGCGGAAAGTTATTAAACTGTTTGATGAAATTGCGCGATAACGAGGGGCTGCAACATTTTTTTTTTGTAATTATGGAATATTCATGGGACCTTTTGTAATTATATGGAGGAAACGAACAGAAATATCGGGTCTGTGTATGTCGCGCGTTTATTCTTATAGGAATTGTGCAAACTTGCACGTACGAGATAAACATTACTTGCTGGTTTCATCTCATATGAGACACCTGTCTCCATGACGTTCGATGTTGAAGGAGCTTGTTCGAGCAAAAGCTTGGCGTCTCTTCTCTACTTTATTTCTTTTATATTTTGCTTGTCTATTCCATTGGTAGGAAAAATTGCTGACAGTGCAATAGGAAAAGAACGCGCGTAACCCGAGTGCGATATATATAGGTAGGAGGGATATACATAGAGACGCGATGCAGTCATGGCGTTATCCTCGTCAGGCAAAAGAACCGACAGACCCTCTGCGTTAGCTCACTCGTCGGGGCAATGCCGCGCTCCCAACGTCTTTCATATTTTCCTTCGCCAGATTGCTTCACGAGAGAGTACCGAGAGAGACGAACAAGATACGCCCAAAGGTAATACGAGGCTTTGCCTGTCTCGATGAGAACGATGCGAGCAAGAGAGCAAAGAGCCTCTCGAGCCCCCTGCGTTTTCTTCTCTTTTTACTTCTCAATTCTCCGCTTGTATACTCCGGCCAAGTCCGTTCCAGTATTTTCCTTCTTCACGGTTCATCCCGACCGTTTTTTTTTTTTTCATACTTTTTCTCAAGTCCTCGACCCCCGAGGTCGGGCTAACGGACTGCCTCGAGCCCCAACATTTTGATTCATCTCTCATTTACTTTGTGCTGCCCCACCGAAGAAAAATACAATTATTATCGTCGAGGCAAGCCAGTGTCCAATGAGGAAAAGGCCAGCTTATGGGAACGATAACTGAGAGGAAAATTCACCAAAAAAGATTGCACTTGGGAGAAAAAAAAACTGATTCGTGTTTTTCCAGATATGCGAATAGAAAACTGTTGGAATTCTGAAATAGAAAACCGTTCAAACGCTTATAATTTTGTTCCCTTCCGTAAAGTCCACTCATCGCGTAGACTACGTTCGAGGCATGTATGTAAATTGCTTTTTTTTCGCTACTCAACTTGTCCCTGTGATTCACGATTCCGCAACTCGTAGAATAAAAGTTTTTTCATACGGAGCGCAGTTCGAAACCTACAGCATAGTCAGCCCCAACTCGTGTTCTATAGCTCCGTGTCGCCACTGTCCAAACAGCGATGCTTATTTATTACCCGAGCTTTCGTCTTTCCGGATATCGGAGAATTCGCGGTCCGGACTTTGAAGATGTGTTTCCTGAGTAAGCGCGCGCTATAGGAAAGAAAAAAAAGTCCGTTCGTTGGTAAATGCGACGTGGGGAAGAATCAGGAACTCGGTATGGCAGGGAAACTTGTTCGATATATGAACTCGCGATTCTGCAGCAGCAAAACTCGTACAATTTCGAGATTACTTGGCTTGAAAAACAAAATTCAAATTGGTGGCTTAAAGCGTCTCGGAGCAGGTCCGCCTGCATTCTCATCCAGGATTGTCAAGTCCTCGCTACGCTTGGGTTGCCGCGCGCAAAAGCGACCGTGCAAATTCTGCCGGAGAGCAGTGTAAGAGAAAGAAAGGAAATAGATGAGAGGCAGACCCATACAACCCCCAAGTTTTCTCGCCCGTTTGTCACTGGGCAAAGTTCTAATTTGATCTTGCAAAGCAGCCAGCGAATGGCTAGCATCCCGCGCTCACTCTCCCTCTCTCTCCCTCCGCAGACTCTCCACTTTGCTCTTGGTGCGACTGCGAAATTCCAGCCTGCGCATCGTCACGATTACCAAACCGTCGGCTTTTCCTTTTTGCTTAATCGCGCGACATCCAGAACTCTCGCGAGAACGCACAATTCTCTTGGAAAACGTTTAATCAACACCTGCTCGGAAACGCCGGCCAAGTTGCAAAAAAAAAATCATCATCGCACACGTATTAATCAAATTTATTGTTAGAAAATCCCATAAAAATATTCGTTTCTGTAAAAATTGCGGCATTTTTTACGGAAAACTAATTATGATTAAAAAAAAATTGAATCTCAATAACAAAATGAATGCACGTGTTCGATTTATTTTTTTTTGTTTCGTTCATCGAATTATTTACGGCTGGTTGATCAGCAGATCACGCGGAGTCGCTGATTAAAGATTTTTTTCCATTTCTGCGGTCACTAAGTTAGGTAGAGCCGGATGTGCATGTGCATGTGAATGCAACGATCCGTGTGCACCGCAACGCCACTAGAAAAGGTCTGCTATCGAGTTTTTTGCCCGCAACGCTCAGCTGCAAAAAATCTGTAGCTTGTCATGAAGCTCCGGGGAAAAATGTACGCGAAGCTGCGGATAGAGACTGAGAGAAGAGTGAGAGCGAGGGAGAGCGAATGACGCGGTATTTGCAAGCACCAGAACCGGCAGAAGTGAAGGAGGCTACGAAAGAGAGGTCGCAAGCATCTCTCACGAAGAAATAAGAGGGAGCGAGGGCGATAGTCGCGAGCTCAAAACCGTTATGGAACGGAGAAACGAGAACGGACAATGCTTTGACATATCATCCTGTCATCACCACAAACTCGGCCTCGGCGGGACCGGCACATAGAGGGTAATCGTAAGATCCTCGGCATTCTTTGCCCACTATATTTGTGCTTGAAACGCGCGCGGCCTCTTCCTCCTTTCTCGATATCTCCGCGTTCAACTTTTCATCGTTTTTACTACATTCTTTTTTATTGGAAAAAAATGCCAGCGTTCATGGTTAAAAATTATGTTGAAAAATGGCCGGCGATTTTCTGCGCGAATGGCCAGACCGTGAAAATATTTAGACCTTGTCAAAATTATTCAAATTATTGTTCCAACAAGTTTCATCGAAATTCGGTTGATCGTTTTCGTTCATGAATGCATTTCGACTTGTTTCCTCGTCTTCGCGATAATCGTTTCGCCCCAAATTGCCTGAACTGGCTCGGAAAATATTATGAGAAGTTTGTTTCATTTTTATCGCGGTGCATGAGAGCGCGAACACGCATTTTACGTCAAGTGTAGGAAAAAAATCGAAGGAAGGAAGAGAGAGCAATAATAAGATTGGAAGGCAATTGGTCGGTTTGCTGCGTGGGGGTTGGAGGATTCGTACTTGCACATTGTCGTTTCGACACGGGTTGGTCGTTAAAAAATAAGTGTCGTCGTTGATGGGAGAGAAAAGTGCGGAGGAGTATATACGACGAGATCCGCCAAGTGAGAATCGTGGATAGCCGTAACGATTTTTAATTCCGTTTTCCCTCGAGTTCGATGAGATTGGCTGCGACCT
The DNA here is from genome assembly GCA_037043255.1 of Diadegma fenestrale. Taxonomy (NCBI): domain Eukaryota; kingdom Metazoa; phylum Arthropoda; class Insecta; order Hymenoptera; family Ichneumonidae; genus Diadegma; species Diadegma fenestrale. The sequence continues at coordinate 976,069 of CM073310.1, forward strand.
CTCGTTTTTCTTGCCTGGACACATAGATTGTATACGCCGCGGCGCAGCAAAATGTGCGATACCATTTTCTTTTTGCTTCTGAAGCCTCGGTGGCGATATCCAGGTTTGTCGCCAGGACGCGAGGGCTGTTTTGACGTCATCTTCTCTTTTCGTTGTTTCGCGGTACAATGACCGATACACCGCGGCTGTGTGTGTATCTTTGTGTGGTTGAAAAAACGGGCAGAGGGAGCGGAACGACGGAGAGAGAGAGAGAGAGAGGAAACTCCACCACCGAAAGTCGTTAAAACCAACGACGATCGTGATGGAAATATCAATTTACTTTTAACCACGATCCTTTCTCATCCCTCCGGCACTCGCTCTAAAAATACACGATTACCCACCCACCCACACACACAAAATTATATATATATATAGAAGATGAAATTCCTGCCCTTGCCCCCTCCCGTTCGCCCTCATCCATCCACCCAATTATTATTTTTTAGTGTTTTTATTTTTACTCTTGTTTGTGTTTTTCATTTTTATTATCACTACGTCAATGCCTGTGGATCCGACGAAAAGAAACAAAATACACCAGGACCCAGCTATGGCACCATAAAATTTTACGTATCCCAACTATATGGTATTTCAATTTTCATTTGTCATGTACTCAATATCCCCTTGCACTTCCAATCTCTGTTTCCCATTTATACGTTTTCAATTTGAGCTCCTTGTTTTTGCACGTTCTAAAAAATAAAGTACAATATCCCCATAACGACGTGTACTCTCGTCAGTTGCCAAGGATTGGTGGGGAATTTGTCACCAATTATTTCTCCGAATCCTTTGTTTTTTGCGAATTTTTTTTTGCAGCTCCCATTTCCCCGTAGGCATCGCGCGTATGACAAATCACTGTAGTACACACGTTGTGGTGAATTTTTAGTGATGCTTCACCAAATTCAATAAAGATAATTATTATTCCCGGTACGAAAAAATTGAATAGTTACGTCGATGAAGATTCAACACTTTATCGTAGTTGTAAAAAATTTTCAGCGGTTTTAGTCCGATAGTAATTTTAAAGCACATCGTAATTTTCAAGTTTCCGCTGCGACGTTCAGCGCACTTTCCCAGGGACTGTGTCCGTTGCTACGCGTTACATATATCTTATGTACAAGAACCACGAGCTATGGGCTCTTGTAATTATCTAGAGTGGTGAATTCACAGATACATACGTGTGTACATACATACGTGGATTGAATACGCCTCTCGGTGTACCAAGAGATTGGGTGGTAATGGTAATTGGAAAAGGATGAAAGATGGTGTGAGGGAGCGCGTATGTTTAGCGAGGGATTAAATAAAAGTCTTAAAGCGACAATATGGTACGATTCTTAGCAAATTTTCAACGTTGGACCAGGCGCGAGCGGTTTTCTGGTAGCGCTGCGGCGCTCCTTTTGTATCTCATCTTTCCATTTGATTGATACTTTGGGACGATGTTAAGGAATGCAGGAAAAAGGTTTCACGTCGATTGTGAGCATGGAAAGTCGATTTTAAGGACGTCAAATGCTCCAATTAATTCATTTTTCCAATATATTTCACTCTCCTGCATAAAAAAAAAGTTTTATTCCGACAGGAACATAAAATTGCGCGCGTACACATGCAACTGTCAAACTGACAGCTGGAAGCTTTCAAATTGAACAGCTGGACTCCGAATTCGAGATTTCCAAGCAACCAATCACAGCACGACTAAAGAGGCTTGAAAAATCCGATATTTTGATACATTCGGTACATTTCGAGCTCGCGTGAATTTTTTATTATAGGAGAAAACTCGAAAACATAAAAATAGCGAGAGGTATGACGTCGTTACAGAGATTCTTGAAGTTTTTTTAGATTGTTGGTCTATTTCAGCAACGAAATTTTATTCTTTTCGATATTTCGGTCGGAGAATTGAGCCTTTTATTGCGAAGTTTAGATGATGAATTTCATGAAGTTTTAATCCATTTTTCCTCGTGGTCGATATTCCCGGTTGAACGAGTTCTCAAAACTAATTTAAAAATAATTCATTCAGCTCGTTTCGGAAGCCCGGCAGAAGTTCTATATATTTCGCCTGCTCAACAAGCATTATTAATTAAATCACTATTTCATTTGAGATCCGAACGGATATCGGAATAGAGAGCGTTAGGCTTATGTAAATTGTAATAAAATTGTGCAACTTTCGCTTCCGGGAAGGGATTATATCGGACGCATCCTTCATCCGGAAATGACGCATGGAAAACTACGAACGGATGATAACAGAGGGAAGGAAATGGAGGAGAGACAGGATAAATATCAAAATATTATCCGACAAATTGACGTTTCAATTTGATATTCACCGGCCAAGCCGACTATATTGAGAAACCATATAATTGAATCAAGTCGATATTCGCTATTTCCGAATTCGTGTTTCTGCTTCGATGTCACAAAAATTCTCGCTGCGGATGAATTTCGGCGACAACTTTTTCTCGATTTCCCTGCCGCAGCCAAGGCGAATTCCATAATGCAAAAAACCCATAGAAAGTCGAAAAGTTTTTGCTCTGAAATCGTTCACAACGCCAGCCACGATACGAGAAATCGGCCAAGTGCCTGGACAACTTTGTTTCGCGCGTCTGTTCGAATGTGTCTTCAGAAATAACAGTTTGGCAGTTTGACCGGGTTATTGTCTCTCTACTTGAAACTTCCCAGCACTTTATATTATGAAAATCGATAGAATTGATGGCGATGGATAGGCAAACACGAAGCCTCCCTTCTTGCTTGATGACTATGCGTAAATATATACACTCAATAGACTGCAAACATAACTCGAACTCCCAGCCGACGATATCCACGAGATTGACACGTTTTGCCATGCATTATGCTGACAATTCGGCTCTTTAATTATTTTGTCAACAAAACACCGTTGCATAAAAATATAATGAAGTAAAATCGCTCGATTCATCAAAATTACAGAAAAAAATCTGATTGTCCAGTTTATCGTCGAGGAGAAAAAAATTCGGAAAAAAGTTGCAAATGGAATCTTTTTTGTCGATGATTTTACTTTCCCGAATAAATGAGAAAGATTTTTGCACGTGCCTATTTTTGTTATATTTATTTATAGCTGATTTATGGAGTTGGGATTTTCCCGTGCAATCCAATGTTTCGATCACCCTTTTATTCCATGATTTATTCCATAACTCGTTCCGATCGTAGACAGTTTTGATAAAAATAGCGTATATGGTCGATCTATCGAAATAAAAATAGGTATAAGTTTCGGGCTTGGATCTTGGGGAGAGGAGATTGGAAGATATGGACATGGAGGGATGGGTGAGTGCCGGAAGTATAGGAAAAGTCGCACGTGGTACTATATTCGCGTATACACAGTTCGACAAGTTCCATCGTCAATTCCATCTTTCCTGGTTGGCCCTGTTTTCTTCGGCGAGTCTTTTCTGCGGGATCCCACGTCCGGGACTGTCCGCCGGTGAATTGAATTATTTGCGACGGTAAAGTTGGTCTTTCCACTCTGCGTTATTCCACCGAGCTTGCACTCGCGATTTCATAACTTTTATCCTCTATTTATATATAAACGATAGATACACCAAGTACGTAATGTTAGCGTTGCGGAGCAACAAGCCGTAGTGGAAAAAATAGTGTTCGTCATCATCAATCTCCAAACTTGCTCCCATAGAGACTTCACGGCTGTCAAAGAGACTTTTGCGATTCGTATGGACAGCGGAAAACACAAAAAAGGGCACGAGAGCAAGAAATTTGTTTTATCTTATTTTTTTCATTTGACCTTCCATTTGTGTTTTGTTCGATAATTACAGATTTCATGCTATCAAAATCGTTGTAAACTGTTCTATGAATTTACGCAATATTTGCGTGACGCCGCAGCTTTTTACGATGTCGATAATTATGTCTCTTTATATTTTTTAAATGAGCGAACGCAACCCCCTGCATGTATGCTGCTCTCATGCTCGACTTCTGTATCTAAAATTATTCTCCCCTGAGGGTAGAGATATAAGGGTTGAGGGACTAGCCGCAAACCAAGAGCACGTCGCGTTCTATGCCGATGGGGTTGAACCGAACCACCGAGTACTGCGTAAAGGGTCCGACCTTCCACCTCTTCCTGCCGCAAGCTGTATGCCCTCCTCCGTGTGCGTATTAAGTACACGCACACGCACACTCACGTGTATATTCATCAGCATATAATCACAAATCCGTAGCTTGAATGCCTACGACCGGCGACAGCGTATGACGCATTATAAAGGCTCTTCCATCCAGATTTACTGCACACGTTTGATTTTATTGTTTTTTGCCACATTTCGCTCAATGAAACTGTAAAAAAAAATATATAAATATTTCGAACTATTTTCACGGTCCAAATCGATCAAATTTCAATTTCAATCAAATCGACCGAACCGTTTTTAAAGAATGACCGAATTTTTGTCATTGCAACTCTGGAAAAACCGAATAATCTGTGGAAATGACTGAAATGTTGACCGAATAAATAAAATAATCGATTTGAAAGTTTCATAAATCGGATGTGGGTCGCACTTTGTCACGGAATAACCTGTGATTGTGTATTTACGTACGAAGTATATTACGTACCTATATTCATAGCGGATCTGCGCCTGCGGCCGATCTTATGCGCCGTATACGCGATGATCACATCTCCGAGTGAATATCGTCGCACATCCCCTATGGGCTTGTGAGAATTATTATGAAAGTTACTCACTGCCCCTCTTTTTTATCTTCAATGCATCACGCAAATAATGCGCGTCACTGGACAGAGTTTATACTCGCAGGAGGGCGAATTATAGGGCGTGCGTCAATGTGTTGCTCTCAAGAGTGAATTGGACGAACGGAAAAGAATCTCCTTCAAGAGACGTTTGCGAAGGCCTCGCGTGTGAGTTCGTATCTATTGAGGAGCACCTGCAAAGTCGAAGAGACTGAATATGAATGCACCGTGCTATTTTTTGCAATACTTTCCTAGGAATTTTCTCTTTGCGTAGTTGCATCTGCATATTATTGAGCGTTTCAGAATCAACGCTGAGCAGCAGCTTTTTACACTCTCCACGAAATTGCAACTACAGTTACCATTTGAAGGTTTTATTCGGAGGCAAAACACGCAAATTCATTCATTGGAATCGATTTTATCGATTTTTTACACAATCTTAATGGAATTAACGAAAATAAAGTTTCGTTTTTATTCTTAAGGGATCAGACGATTGTGATGTTGGGGACGATGTCGTGAGATTTATCGTTTCTGGAAAGGGAACGCTGAGAAAAAAAAACGCGTGTCTTCGACTGTAAAGATGCCTCAGCGTTGCTATTGTCAGATCTTTCAATCGGATACGCGAGATATGCATATAAGGAATGTCGTGTATTTGCACGTGAGAGAGTTTTATGGATGGAGATTTTTGACTCTCACAGCAATGCGTTTTTTCGCGTTATCCTGTATTCAGTGTGAACGAGTTTTTTTCCTTAGTCGCTGCGAGAAGAACGCGCCAAACTATCGATATTGAAGGTCGTCCGAGAGAGAGACGAGGAGGAAAATGTAGAGATCGAGAATGGAGGTGAATCTGGGTTGATGCGCGACTCCGCGGCCGGTATGGAAAAGTCGATGGAACGTGCAGCAACGGGGAACTTTGGTTTATGCCAAGAATTTTACTCTCTTGTAAATTCTATCGGATCGACAGTGGCGAAGGAAAGGAAAGGGTGCAAAGGGGAGCGCGAAGAAGTAAGGGTTGAAAAGCGAGGAGAAAATATGGACTGATGCGTTCCTCGCGACGCCAAGACTGCGATCCGACAATGCGAAATCGCATACCCGGCGAGATTTCCCGAGATAAAGCTTTTCGCCCCGGTCTTCCTTTTCTCATATCCGCGAGTCGCGTGTGGATCTACGTCCGTAGTTTCGTCATCAAGGAGCCAGACTCCGCCTGCAGATTAATAACAAACGATACGAATATTTTTTTCGTCCTTTACGCGAATTAACGTCGTAAGGTGGAAAAAAATGCAACGCGCGCATCGCATTGCATTGTGTTGGGTGCGTCTGCTTCATCGACGCCGCAAAGACAACAGAAGAAAGGCATTTATGAACTTTTTCAGCCCTTCATAACTGTATGTCTCTATAGACAAACAACTTTGAGAAAAGTTGGCAGATAAGAGAAAAGGATGAAGTGAAGGTAAAAGTAGAACGCGGGCGGAAAAAGCTTTGCCTCGAAGACTCGAAAGTAGTGCTCATAAAATGCACAGATTGAAAATCGAGGCAGCCCGAAGGATGGAAAAAAAGTAAGAAACCTTTGAAAGAAACGCGGACAACGGAGAAGGAAATGGTCAGGCGGTGAGTGGTGCGAGGCAAGGATAGTTCGAAGCTGTATCAAAGTTTTGACGACGTATTTCCGCGATCTTCCATATCCCCATTTGCACCTTCATATTTTCTGCATCTTTCGTTTCTCGACCCTGTTTATAACCCGTTTCCGGAGGAGGAGCATAATCAAACCAACGAAGCAGGTCAACGCAGACGATGCGATGGTTCCAGATGCGAACACCACTCGAGAAAGAAGGAAAAGTTGCAAAAATGATAAAAATTTCTCTCATCCGTTGCGTTACAAAAAGATTTTTTTTGTCCAGCATGAAAAACGTTCTGTTCCGCTGACAAGTGACTGTGTTTATTCTCCTTATTCTCTCCTTTTCTCTCTTCAGCCCCCTTCCAGCCAGTGTGCGCTACTAGAATAACAAAACGTTCATGCGGTTCTTACGGTTATTGATTCATGCTGGTGGCGCGCGATGTAAGAAAAATAACATACATAGCTATAGATTTTCCGGTATATAGGGGTTCAGGTGTATACGTGTGAACCGTGATCTCTAGTACGAAGGGTCGAGAAGGAAAATGGTAGTAACCAACATCCGGGCTGAGTGGAGGACTGACTGATAGAAAATTCAATTGAACATCTACATTTTATCAAATATGCTGAGAGAGAGTGGCCTGAAAAGTGTAAGACGAGCAAGATGCATGCGCGGCGTACTTTATATACATATAGTTGCTTCGTGAGAGCACCAAAAGAGAAAGATTCTTTCTAACCAGTTCTGGCAGTCTGAGCACTTCGCTACCCTATCTACTCACCAACCGCAGAAAGCTTCACCATTTCCTTTCTCACTCTCTGCTTATGCGATCCTCGTTCCAGGCTTTTCATGCAGATCCCACTGTTCTCTATTTCATTCGATGTGCATTCGCCTGATCTACAGGAATTTATTAACCACATGCGTGGAAATGGTGGCAGGGGTTGATAATGGAAGAAAAAATACCAAGTTTAGCGAATTGTATCGTAAAACGTGTAACGCAAGTTTCTAAATAGTCGAGTCATTTTATAGAGAATATTTTTATTATAGACTCATTAATAGGGTGGGCCAAAAAAAACCTATAGTTTTTTTTTCGATCGGTACTCCGAAAAATAGGTTCCTAGACACCTCTAAGAAAGTCTCTCCAAGTATGAGGTCTTAATTGTAACGGAAAGGTTCTCCGCCTCACAGTTTTCTATTTTTTTCTTGTTATTAGATAGGAGGATTCATACCTCACTTCCAACAACTTGAAAAAATATCTCGTTCTATAGATTTTGTAGGAAATTTAATGCTCTACAAGAAAGGTCTCTTACGATTGTCTCGTAAACATAACCGTTTTGAAGATATTAACTGTTGAATTTTGATTATTTTGAGGCAAATTTTGTTTTTTTTTCTGAATTTCATAACTCAATTTAAAAAATCACTATCAATCGAAAAACTCATAGTTTTATAGGAAATTTACTGTTCTACAACGACTGCTAATCATGACTTGCAGTTTTTAAAAAATTTGATAGATTACAAACACATCAATCCTTCGATAACCCAAACTTAATCCGTTAATATCTTCGAAACGGTGAGGTTTACGAGAAAATCATAAGAGACCCTTTTTGTAGAGGAGTAAATTTTCTGCAAAACTATGAGTTTTTCGATTGATAATGATTTTTTTTTATTCAGTTATGAAATTGAGAAGAAAAAACAAAATTTGCCTCAGAATAATCGAAATTCAACCGTTAATATCTTCAAAACAGTTACGTTTACGAGAAAATCGTAAGAGACCTTTTTTGTAGAGCATTAAATTTCCTACAAAATCTATGGAACGAGATATTTTTTCAAGTAGTTGGAAGTGAGATATAAATTTTTCTATCCAATAATAAGAAAAAAGTAGAAAACTGTAAGGCGGAAGACCTTCCCGTTACAATTAAGACCTCATACTTGGAGAGACTTTCTTAGAGGTGTCTAGCAACCTATTTTCCGGAGTACCGATCGAAAAAAAAAAATACGTTTTTTTTTTGGCCCACCCTACTCATTAACCTTTCGTGCAAGTGAAGACGTCCTTTTTTCTTTTTACACATGACCCTATGTGAACATTCTATTTTTCTTAAAGCCTCTCAATTTGATTGCTCGAAACAAACAAAAATAAGCTGGAAAATAAATTCTCCAGGGAGTCATATTCCCGTATTTTTATTCGAAGCTTTTCCACTATTGTGTCGTTTGCAAAAGCTCCAAATCCGTATAGAGAAAAATAAATAAAATAGAGAGACACAGCGAGAGGAAGAGAGAAAGAGAGATACTGAGGAAAAGCGAGAGTAGCAAAGTTTGTAACTTTTTTCGGCTCGTACAAACGGCGTGTTGCTATAACCGCTGTTCCTTTTTGAGCGAGGACATGCTTCCGTTTTCAACAGGGAACAAAGCACTGCCCCTTCCCTCCCTATCCCTCTGTCTCAGTCTCTCCTTGGCTCTGTCGTTCCCAGGGCTTTATCTATAGTTCGAAGCTCCGTGCTCAGTCAGTGGAATTCGAAGGAACTCTTTTTTGCAACTGTCGTGCGGAAAAGTCGGTCGCAAAAAGCACCAGTAGCGAGTTTTATAACAAACGTGTCGAAGCTTT